>OZ038478.1:72536356-72861356 GCA_964036315.1 Acanthosepion esculentum | reverse complement strand
TCCTTGCTAATTTATACTGACTTAGTTAGCAACTTTAAGATTAAGTTAAACATCGAGTCCAATCTATTTCATTATTACTAAAAATACTACACTTGGGTGTCTAGTATTAATTCTTTATTGTAATATGGAATTTTAGACATTCATTAATCTTCGTGCTCACAAAAAACCTTGATACTGCTATTAATTAAATGCCTTCACTCCTCAGCAATGATTATCATTTTAAAAAGTGATGATTAGAATTTAATAAAACCTAAAGATATAAAAGTAAACGTTTACATTTTCTTTGTTCTTGGGAATTTACAACAAATATAATAGACACTATTTATTTATTAGATTGATAATTTACACTATTTATTATATTGTTTATTAGAATGGTTGGTAAAAAAAGTTTGCTAATTGCCAATTGAGTCAGACTTTATAAAATGGTAAATAATAAGGGCAATATTTCCATGTGGGGTGTTTTGTTATTAAGAACAAGATCTGCTTGACAGTTACTTATTCCAAGTTTATATGTTCAAAATGTATGTACAGTGTCCATGTCTTGTGGTGAACTCTCATTTATTTTATTTCACACCATGTCAGTATCTCATTCAGGAATGTCCTGTATCAAGGGACGTAACTCATAGTTAACTAGTTTCTGCGCACATGCTACATCTTCACCCTAAAGATAACAGTAAAGATATTTGTAGTAATGAAACATAGATATGTGGTTAGTAACAGAGAGACAAAGAATTAGAGAGAATAAAATATGTAGATATATATATGTGTAGTAACTTTATTTTTTTAAAGCATATCACCCCAAGCAAGATGTGGGTGCCACAGGCACGCAAAGGGTTACAGAAATTGAGAGCAGGAGTAAAAAAAGGTGTTTGAGAAAAGGATATAGAGAAGGACGGGGATCAGTATCAAGGTATCAGAAGATGTCAATTGACATTACATTTGAATATTTGAAGACTATAGCTATCAGGGAAGCAAGTAAGAGGAATGGAGTTCCACTGGCGGGAAGTATGAGAGAAGAAGCTGTTGGAGTAGAAAAGATGGCTATATCTAACCGCTTTGACAGCAAAAGGGTGGGAACGAGATGCTAACCTAGTAGCACGCTTAAATTTATACAGTTTGGGAACCAGAGAAAGTAGCTTATTAGAGCAGTTGCTATGAAAATACTTGTAGAAAAGACAAAGGGAAGCCACAGCATGTCTGTGAGAGAGTGATTGCAGATGAGATGCCAGATTAGGACCTATCACATTGTATATCCATCTCTTGATTTTGTTGAGGACCTTGGCATATATGGAAACAAAAAGAGTTCCTGCAGAGAAAAAAATATAACAGTTTACAGAGTGATTTATAAGTCTAACCTGTTTGGTGGTTTTAATTTATGACTTGAATGTTGCAACTCATGGGCCGTTTCTATTTGTTGTTGTTCAGTCAATTTTTTTTATGTCTGTTCAGGAACTAATTACTGATTTGGATTTTCATCAATGTCGTCCGTGTCTGGCAGTGGAAGAAACCATGAGGCGCCCTTATTCAAATGTCATTTGCATATTTTTAGTAAGTCCTTTCTGTTTCATCAAAGGGTTGCTCTTGTTTTAGTCTGAACAGTGAATGGTCTCGGTACTACTACTATTTGTATTATGCTTGATTCATTCCATCTGTTATGCACAGATTCTCAGATATGAACTGCATCCCTTGGGTTTATTTTTTTTTAGCTCCTGAGCTCACTGTCAGTTGATGTAATATTTTTGCCTAGCCCTTACTTGGACCTTTGATTTTTCACTTGGAACTCTTTTTTTGTTTATTTGTTGTGAGTAGATTGTCTCTTAGAAATTCTCACTATCAACATTCCTGTAGGTGACAATTCATGATCTCTTGTCATATTGCAGTGGATTAGGAGTCCAAGTGATGGGTCCCTGCATTTCTGTAGAATTCTTTTTCACAATTTTCACCATTTTTTTTTCAGTAAGGGCATTTACATGTGAGGATGATTTTGATGTTCTACTTTGTTGCAAATTGTTAATATTTAGTTGACATGAAACATGAACCATTGTCCATGAATACTTCTTGTGGGACTCAGAATCCACTAAAGCTGTTTTGTTTAATCACAGCTCCACTGTTCTGCGATGGTATTTGGTATACATCCAGGTAATTGGATGATGCATTCTCTCAATAAGATAGTTCCTGTCGTTGGTGATGGCACAGATTTGCTGATACTTTCTGCTAGGGCTGCATGGCTACTTACTGGCTTAAGAGTTGCTGTTTTGGTTGTGTATCTCTGTATGTTTGTCAGATGTCACAATTCTGGATGATATAATCTATTTCTTTGTCTTCCTTCAGTTCTTCATTATTGTCAGAGTTATTGATAGTATTAACTCTTTTGATTCAGTTTAGATGGTAGCAAGAGTGTTTTCCTGCACATTCCTTGGTGTTATAATAAAAGAAATTATATAGAATGTAATACCTCTTCATTTTTATTATCATATGCACTCTACTGGATAATGGAACTGTCTCCTGTATATGACATTAGTTTTATTTTTCTGGGCATATTTTGGGCTTGGTTTTCATTTTGTTTAAATAATTCTGTGGTAGGATGTTGATGTTATTCCCTGTATCAAGTTTTAAGTGGCACTTTGATGTCTTGAATACCATGTTCACTGTCCACTGTGATTCTGGTGTTGCATGCGTGTTCTCTATACTATCAACGGCATACAAATGATAGTAGTTGTCATCGTTTCTAACAGACTCATTTACACAGTGTATGATTTTCTTTGTTCAGCACAAATTTTGAAAATATCCCATCTTTAGGCATTTCCTACATGTCTGTCCTTTTACTGGGCAAGATATGTCAACATGGCGATATCCACATCTGTTACATTCATTGCACACTGTTTTTAGTTTTTCTATCTTTGCATATATTTCCCTGTGTCCAGCTGTATTTTTGTGTTTTGTGGGTGGACTGTATGATGGTTACTGAAAGCAAGTTGAAAACTTCTACTGAATGACTTGTAGCTATTTTGTCATTTTTGCAGACATTTAATATTTTTTCCAGATTTGGGTTATCTAAGTCCATTAGAATCCTTTGGATTCCCATGATGATCCGGTCACATACCATACTATCTTTTAAATGATCATACTCACAGCTTCCTGCTTGTATTTGTATACCTGTTGTGTCCTTTCATGGGCTATATCTTTCTTGCCTTGAACATATTCCTGGAATTTTCTCACTAGTGCCTTATAATTTGTATCAGTGACTGTTAGGGCATTACATACTGCTATTGCTTTTTCTCCAAACATGTGGAGGAATAACACATATTTTACTTTGTCCAACTTAGTAAACTTTTCTGATGCCACAAAGTACAATTCAAATTTCTGTAACCAGTTCCTGTAGCTTTCTTCACCATTTTCTTGCCAGGATAGCTATGTAGGAGGTTGAATAATATCCATTATGTGTGGGTTTTCACTTCTGACAGCATGTAATATTTCCACATATAGTGTTTCAATATGAAAGATAAAGAGATGCACTTGGCAGTTGCTTATTTCAAGTTCACATCTTTAAAATGTATGTACAGTATTTGTATCTCATGGTGAGCTCTCTCTTTTTTTATTTTTTTTATTTCACACCACATCAGAATCTTGTTAAAAAATGTCCTGTATCAAGGGACATAACTCGTGGTTAACTAGTTTGTGTGCACATGCTACAATAAGGATTTCTTTATAGTTGGTTCACATATTTTAATAATTTAGTAAATGTTTATAAATTTATGAATAAAAAATTGTTTTCATATTTATTTCTTTATAAATTGGTAAATGATAAATATTGCATTGCATTAGTTTTAGTACAATTAGTTTTTAGAATGTTGTAAATATAAAATTATTCTTGTAAACAGTTGAACACTGTTCATGTGATTGAAGTATGAGCTTGATTGTGTCAGTTTTCTTGCTGCTGCTAGTGTAAACATGGCTGCTCTGCTAGCAGTGGTCACCAAGGAGGAACAAAGAGCAGTGATCCAAATCTGCAGAGAACATTCTACCTCATCAATGATAGCTCACTGGTTTGTCATTACCATCTCTTGAGCTTGTTGAATCTTCTTGTCATTGGTGGAGTTTGATGGGCATACTACTTTGCCTTCGTGCATTATGCTTGTCTAAACACTCAAACTTCTCAGTCCACTCATACACACTTCTACATGGTAGTTCACTGTCACTGTATTGTGTTAAGAGCTTCCAATGAATTTCAGACCCTGACACACCTTCCAACCAGAAAAATTGGATCACTGCTCTTTGTTCCTCCTTTGTGCACACTGTTAATGGAGCGACCATGTTTACACTGTAACAGCAGTAAGAAAACTGGCACAATCAAGCTCAAACTTTGACCATATGATCACAATAGTACCAACTACAAACATGCATGAGCAGAAGACAGTGTGACAAGCCTAAAGATATGTTATGGTGAAAAAGCAGATAATTTTTTACTTATCCTCGTAGTTGTTAATATTTTGATAGAATTCAAATAAATATTAAAGTTCTAAATTTCTCTCCTGTGATTTTCCACCCATTTTCTGTTTATTTTAAATCCTCCAAAAAGATTTGAACTCACATTATATGCTCTTGAGATTCTCTCTGATATGGACAACATCTCATCCATCAGAGACAATTCAGCAGATAAAATTCAAATTTAGTCATTCTTCCATATCCAATTTTTTATCCAAATTTATGAGTCACCATTACATCAGACTTACTCACAAGGATACAGATAGCAAATTCAAATCTTATGGCTGAAATAGTAAAATTTAAAAATAAACTGTGCTTTGCAACAAAATGAATAAAAAATAGGATAAAAAATAACTGGTCACAAGTTAATGACAATACTTCTTTTTTTCCTATAAAATAAATGAAAATAAATCATTTTAATTGTTTAACATTTAAAACAAGAATTTTTTTTTCTCCTCATTTATCAATTTACATAATATTATTAAATTCTTAGGCAGTGGCATTTTTCTTAATAGAAAGCATCCAGAATTGTCCACTAACATCTACATGTTTCATTCTGTTGAAATTATTGATGGTGTAGAAAAATATTAAATATTTTCCTAAACTTTAGGTAATATTAGGTCATCCATACTATACTACTTAATCAAAAGTATTTGAAATAAGTGCAATTAGCAGGTATGCAGAAAAAGATAATAGAAATTTCAGGGAAGAAAATGTGCATGTCAACATGATGTATAAAATCTAAAAGAATACTCATATGGGAAAAAGAAAAGTTACTATTACTACAAAGAAGGAATGCTTAAATTTTTTACATAACAACAGAGATGAAGATCTTAAATATTTAAAAGTATAAAAGAACCTGTATTACTAAAATCTGATTTTAAGCCAAAACTGGCCAAGATGAAGAGAAACATAGATGCTATAATAAAGATAACAGCTTTAGACGATATGGGGATTGATAAGGTTAGCAAAATGATAAATTAAACATATGACAATGATAAAATACCAGAGGATCTCAGTAAATCAATTTTCATAGCACTGAATCAAATAAAAATAATGCAAACTCCATTAAAACAATCAGCTTGATGACACACATAACAAAATTAATAATTAAGATTCTAATAAAGCTTGTAGCAGAATTAGACCAGAAATTGAAGAACAATGTGGCTTTGTAGAAAATGTAACAAGAAAGGCAGTTTTCATGATCAAAAACTATTAGAATGAACAATAGAAGTGCAGAAAGATCTATACTTAAGTTTCATAGCCCACACAAAGTATGGTATAACTATTTTTGGCTTTTCATCTTAACACTCTCTCAACTGAGCTGTTTATTTGAAACAGTTTCTTTTAAATATTGGATATATAAAAATAATATTGATGCACAAATTAGAATTTATTTAAAGAAATAAGAAATATTTTTAAAAAATTAATTTAAAAAGAAAACATAAACACATGTCATATTAATAAACACGATAAAACCAAATGATTAGATAAACTACAAACTAAAACAAACAGTAAAATTTTATTTTTAGCAAAGTATATAATAAATAAATATTATTTAGCTATGGAAGTATTCTGAATGACCTTAATGGTTGTTGACTGATTTGATGCCATTAAAAAGAAAAATCAAACTGTTCTACTTTTTCATAAAAATGTTAGATTGTTTGAGCTATTTGATATTTGAAACAGAATTGTTATGGCAATGGCTTTTCTTCTCTTGCCAGTTGTTATTTCTACCTGACAGCAAATTCATCTGAACAGAAAGATTATATCATTGATTTTCTTCTCTTTTTACTTATCTTTTTATTACCATAAGAAAATTGGATTAGATAGATGATAATTTCAAAGATGACTGCTTTTGTTGATTACATTATTTTAAGTCCACAGAAGGAAAATAGGTAAGTTGTTGGCTTTAGTGATATTAATCCACTGCAAACATTAACAAATATATAACAAAATTAAAAGTTTCATGATTAATCTTTGACTAGTCTTTTCTTCATTTTATTATTGCCTTTTCTCCCAATTTCAACCTTGAAAATCATGATAAAAAGCAACAATAAGCTGAAAAAAACTAATATATAATTAAAATGTAACCTCTCAAAATTCAACCTATATCTATTACAAGCTTCTGGGATATGGGAAGTGAGTTCAAGCCTTGTTAGAATGCTACATCTTTATTTCAACTTAATGGTCAAAATTATTTAACACAGAATGTTATAAAAAAATTTTAGAATTCAGATAATCATTTAAAAATGAAAGTTGAATTATCAAAATTCTCATTTTCAAAACATTTGGTACATTATCAAAACTCATTTTATTAACACTTTATGAACTGCTGCTTGGAACTGACTCCCAAGAGGATGCTGTCCTGATCATTGTACTCTTAACCTGTTCAAGTCCAGGGTAAACCATTATCTTCCCCACATATCCCCATAAATTGTGCCTCTTACACTATAACCCTCTACCTAAAGTGGCTCTTGGACCTTGTATAGGGTGACCATCATTGTAAAAAAAAAAAAAACTTCCACTGTTATGAATGTACTTGTATGTTTTTATGAATCTTGCATTAACTGATGTTTCCTTGCTCTTCCTCCCCTTGTTTTAATATATCTGTATTTATTACATATTATAAATATATATTTAATCAATTCATCCTAAGCAAGGTAATAATGCCACTAAGACACAAGGGGTTACTGGGGGTGAAAGAGAATGAGAAAACTTTAGAAGGAACTGGAAACCCAATCCTAAACAAGAAACAAAGGATAAACATCTATTCCTGTTCAAAAGATTGTGGCTTTTAATATACATAGTTTTAAAACTATAATAAAATGATCTACTTCCTATAAATTATTTACATTAATAATAACATGATTGTTATGAATGAAGCAATAATATTATTAATTTTTTGACTATTTTTTTTCATCTTAGATTTGCTTATTTGTCTTGCAATACTTAGGTCATTTTTATATTCTACGAGTATTAAGCTAGCAGTGAGCATTGGAAATAAAGAATTATCCTCCATTAGATTTACTTTAATAGCTCTATTCTCTTACTAATGCTTGCCTTAATTCCTGATCATTTACAAATCCTGTTTTCCTGATTTTCTATGCACAATAGAGCAAATGCTTGAAGTTGCTCAAGTAAATCTTTGGTAAAATAATTGCAAATATTAGTGCTTAATCATTAAATTTCTTTTGTCTATTGCTTCAAGTGTTTAGTTTGCTAATGTAGAAAATGCTGCAACTTTGGTGGAGTAGTTGTCACTGGACATTAATAAGAAAAATACTGTTGGTAAATACTTTGATTATTTACCTCCTATTAGCATATTTTAATATTAATGTAATCATTAAGGGGGATACAGGTTCAAATCCTATGAGAGGGCACATTTTATTTATTACGTTTTCTCATGTATAGACAAAATAAACACTGTTTGAAAAAATCTGAACAAGTGAATTTAATTTTTGTAAGTGAATTTTGCCTGACTGTAAAGCTCTCCATAGCAGAGCAGCACATTTTCTTTAAGTTTTCTTGATTGTACAGGATAGTACGTGAAATAAACAGTTTTAAAAAAGCAGATCATCAACTCAAATACAAGTATTAACTAAAAATAATGCTTGAATTACTCTCTCTCTCTCTCTCTCTCTATATATATATATATATATATAATCTTTTTTAAAATTAGAAAAATGAAAAATAAAATTTAAAAAAAAGAAAAGAATTATAATATCATACTCTACTGTTTGTATCAAGAACTGTTTTTTAAAAATAAAAATAATTGCTAAGAACACCAGATTATAAATCTTACTGTTCTTTCTTATTATATATATATATATATATATATATATATATATATCCCTAATATTAAAGCAATAAAATCAGGCATATTAAAAAGCAATTCATAACAAAAAGAGAGAGTAAGAAAAAATATATTTTACCATAAAATGGTACTTCTAAAATATAACAAAGATTTAAAAAGAGCTAAATTGCTTTATCAGTTCACTCTCATCAGTGTAAAAATGAAAGACAAAAATGTGCACAATATATAATAGATCCTACTCATTATATCACAGCTACTTTAAAATATAAGAAATTCTTTCAGTAACATTTACTTTAATTAATGAACACTGATATACCTTTTTTTTTTTATTTTCAGTGTATTTCTGTAGTAAAATCATTTGTGATGCATTTCTAGAAAAATGTTTCTACATAAATCTTATTCTATTAGTAATGCTTGCATTAATACCTAAGCACTTAAATTATATTCTTATGATTTGTAAATGTTTCTACATGTTATTCTGTCAGTAATGCTTACATTATCCTGATCAAGGATAATCTCCTCCTATTTTCAATGGATTTTTATAGTAAAAACATTATAAATGAATCCTATAATAAAATCCTTTGCATTGTTAGTTTTATGTAAACAGGTAGTTTGCAAATAAATGTCCAGCTGGTTTAGTGTTTGAGAAAAAATATGGGTTGGTGATTCAAGCTGCTATTTTTAGATGAGAGAGCTATTTGTAAGTATTTTGAGAACCATTGCCAAATTTATCTTTGTGACAAATGAGTGAAGCTGTGGTAGAGTCAACTTATTATACTCTTTGTTTATATTGTGCAATGTGGGTAAAAATAGGAATATGTTTTTAGATAAAACTCAGATTTTAAAATTCCAGAATAAATATATTAGGTACAGGTGTTTTACCACTCCTAAGATATATTAATATTATATGGCATGTAAAACACCCATACCGTATTTATATTTAATAGGGTATTATGGAGTTAGGCTGGTAGTCTCCAGCATCTGGGTAAACATTAGTCTACCATATGCTTCAGTTTCACATTTAAGACCTAGGAGATATTTTAGAGCTATTTTTGGAGGGAATAGTGGCAGTAGGTCTAATATGCCAGAAAATACAATCTTAACCTGTTTCTTAATCTTGTATTTCTAAAAAGTATTTTTGTGTATATATAATGATTAAGCTAGAGGTGCCTTATCCTGATTTATGCTCACCTAACCAGTCATTACTACAGAGTTTGATTCTTACTGGGTGCCTTATACTTGTGTCTTTGTGTCAAAACTGAACTAAAAATAAATAGCTCCTTGCTAAGGTAATGAAATGTAAACTGATGTCATTTATTAATTGCTTCCAAATTAAAAAAAAAAATAAAGATTTGGGTGACATGGTTCTCTTATTTTTTTTAATTTAAAGTTAAAATAGCTTAAAGAACCTTAAACCAACAAGAAAAATTAGAAGACCTAAGAAATTAAAAAAATAAAATCTCAATATATTTTCATAAAGAACTGAAGGGTTCCTCTTCTATGTGGTTTGACTCTCCACAACTTCCTGTCTTTTGTAGCTCTTAGGAAGGTTTGTCTTTTTGCTATCTCTTTTAATCCCTGTTCTGACAACCATTTACACAGGCTGAAAATATTGCTGTCACATTTGCTATGTATTTAGAGATTCTTGACAAAATCCAATAATGAATTTGAAATCTTACATGAACCTTTTCTGTAAATATTTTCATGGTAATTATTTTGATGAGTTTTCCTCTTTGGCACCTAGACTTTATGAAGTGCAGTACTAGATTGGCAGCTAGGTTTCATCATTTTACAGTTGAAATTGCTAGATGTAACCATAAGTTCTATGCTAACAGTTTTTTTCTTTCGCACTCCTTGCCTGTGAAACTCTTTTCCAGCTCCATGCTTTCAACTTTGATCTTCAAAAATTTAAATGCAACGTGAATCATCATTATCTGTCTCCCAAACCCTCTTCTTTTATTGTCCTTGTTTTTTTCTCATATTCTTTCAAACTTAGTATCGCATTTTAGTGGCTTTATTGCTTTGCTTGGAATGAAATGATTATCAAAAAGGCTGAAATTTTTATCAGAATATCTTTAACCCACTAGCAACAAATCAAAATCAACACCATCCTTCATAATATTGCATTTTTGTTTCAGTCATGTAATTTAATTAATGACAAATTCAAGACTATACTTATTTCTTCAGGTAATCCATATCATACCAGATATTAAAATAGACACATTCTATTGATACTACAAGAACCCGATTGAGAGCTGAGAGAATATGGAATAAAAATTAAACAATTTCAGACAAATAAAGTGCAATGTCTGTGAGTCCATCCATCCATTTTTGACCTCGGCAAATCATAAACAACCTGAAGTAACAGGTAGTAACTACTTTAGTTACACGCAATTAAAAATTAAATAAAGAACTCATTTAAAGTTAAATTTAAATATTGAACAGAATGAAAGTGATTCAAGGTGGAAGTTGGTTGGAGTAAAGAAACAAATTAGACACAGGTTTGGAGAAATGACCAAAGATTTATTTTCATTTACAAGATATGAAAATGTCTCTGGTAAATCATATAGTGTAGTGTTTGATTGTACAGTGTACCAAGTGTGAAATGAAAGCATGAAAAAGGAGTAGGCTTAATACAGCTGACTGCTTGTTGGTTATTGATTTGGGCTTGTTGTGTTGATAGTGGAGCTTGTTCTCTTTCTGTGTTTGCAGGAGGTCGTTTTCAGAGCCTAATGGTCAGATGGATAGTCAGCCGTGCTCTTGGGTAGTCACAGTGGTATGTGTGTGTGTGAAGTCTCTCTCTCCACTGTCTGGCTTCTCTTATACGCTATATAAGGGAAACGCATGGATGTATTTGTAGACATCTGTGATAAGTGAGAGTTGCATTAATAATGGCCAGTACTCTGGTATATTTATGTTTGTTTTAAAAAATTTTTTGAGTAGAGTGAGGCATGTGTGTGACTTAGCTAGACAAAAATTGGTGTGTAGTTAGAGATATATGTTTTCTAATAATTGTATAAATTTGGCTTTAATTTGTCATCTGTAACTATGTGTAGATTGTGTTTTTCTGCACAAAAAGGTTTAAAAAACAATTCTTTATTAAAGGTTTAACTTTAATTTCACTTTATGTCGCAATTGCAATTGATAGTCTAATTAAACCTTAATTAAAACCTAAGCAGGGCATGGTATGTTGCTCATGTGGTGTATTTTTTTTCTTTTTCTAGCATGCATACTGTGGTGTGTTCAAAATATTATGTAGTTCAGGTTCTAATGATTTTTTAAGAGTAACTTTATATAAAGAATAGTGATTTTAAAAGAAAATAAAAATGTGCACAAAACAAATATAAACAAACTACGGAGATTGGTTGTGTATACAAAGAAAGGTTATGCCAAATTAAGGTGTCGAATAAAGATAAAATAATTTTATTATTTCTAAATTCTTATAACTTTTACATATATAGGATGCTGAAGGTAAAAAGTCAATGTCCCAAAAGCCCTCTGCAAAGGGTGACATCTAGGCTAGTATAAAATAAAATTAAGTAGCTCCACGAATTTGATGAAAAAAGAGCATACCATGATGAAAAAATACCTCAAACATGCTAAAAACAAAGTTTTACTGCTAAAATCTTTGTTATTATTATGATTAAAGACCAAAGTATTTCTTGATTATTTAATTATATTTTTAAATCTGTTTTAGACTGTTCAAAATTTTGGTTAAAATCTTGTGTTTTTTTTGTGTTGGGTAGACTATAAATTAACATAGTAAATTTTTGCTTCTTTTTTTGCAGTGAAAAACACACTAATTTGGAAATTCCTGCAAAAATGAAATAATTGTCAGATTCTAATGAAACTTTCAAGACTTATTCACAAATGAATGAAATTATTTCAGACATGTTTTTTTTAGAAAGTCTTTGTAATTTTTTACATCTGTTACATACACACAGACACACACATACATACATACATACACACTTATTTAATTTTATGATTTTATTCGAGAAATTCAAAGGTGTAAAGATTAATGTTTATATTAGTTAAAAGTAGAACCCTTCAGAGAATTTAAAGCATCAATTTTCTTTTTGTAAAACAGAACTACATCTTACCAAAAATCTGCTCTGAATTGTAAAATAAAAAAATGCAATAAAACAAAGATATTATTTACTTAGAAAATATTTTAATTGCTTTTATGAATAAGATATATTAAGGACAATATTGTCTTAAAAAAAATTCAATTAATGAAATTTTACAAAATTTGTTTTCATTTTTTAAAATTTTAATTAGAATAATTTATAAAGTTTTTAAATTTTTTAAAATTCCAACTGAATGGTACAAAAGTTAGGTGATATTGTTATAAAGTAAAAACTATATTTACTAATCATAAATCATGAAGCTTATTACAATTTAAGAACCCCCAGTATTTTAAAAGGATTAATTTTTTTTTTTATGTGTATAAATGTGTAGATTTTAGCAGATATGTATGTTTATACATAACATTATCAGAAAATAAGAGTGATAACTATAATAAATTTAAATAATAAAACATCAGATTACGGAGAATATTTTCCTAAATTATTAAGATTACTGAGTACTTCAAAATTATATAAAAAAGGTGCTCATGTTATATTTTTCAATTATATTTTTACAGATATAGCCACTGTCGAAAAACATTAGATAAACATTTATCTGTCATCAAGCTTTCAAATATGTTAACAGCTACTGCTATGTTAAAAAATGTATTTTTGTGATATTTTGAACTTAAAATAAGTAATATTTATTTCAGGTCAGATTAATTAAACTTATAATAATAATATTCCTTAAATAGAGTGTTATAAAAGTATATTTTATTTTTGGAAGAATTTTTTCTAATAAAGAGAATTACATTCCAATGAACAATGACTAAAAACTGGTGCTGAAGTTAGCAAAAAAAAAAAAAAAATCCTTCCAGTCAACTTAAATTAGTTTTGAAATAAAGCAAAGTATTTTGCTTATTGGAAATATTAAATATTAGTTAGAAATTAAAACTAAAATAAAATTTTCAAGAAAGATTTTTCATTTTTAAAAATTCATTTTAAACCTTAGGTATCATAAATAAAAATAAAATGATTTTCCATTAGGCTTGCTGTTCTTTTGTTTTGTTTTTAATAAAAAGTGAATGTTTTTTTTTGGTGTTAAGACTCCCATATTTAGTCAACAATTAAAATAGGATATCTATTTTTTTTTTACATGGTTTAACACAAGAATATTGGTTTTAATGGAAATCTGATCTGGTCACTATGGAGCATAAGAATGTCAAAATGAAACAAAACTTGTATTGCCCTCTTCTCTTTTGGTGCCCTAAGCGTGTATTTATTTCACTTGTTGGTCAATACATTCCTGATTATAACACTTTAATTGTGTGTTTGTGTTCATAAATAGTATCCGTTTCAAAAAGTTATATTTTCTCTACAGGTCTAAGTGCAAAGTCTACTGCATCTATTTGAATATGTCCCCTTCATGCTTGTCTGAATAACTGCATTGTACTGAATATTATAAAAAGCAAGTAAAAGTGATTACAAGTAGTTTCTGTGATCCTGCTTCATTAGTTGCCAACGAAGTATGAAATCAAATTATAATCTATCCATAGCTTTGAGGCTTAATACGTAGCCATGATGTCATACAAATATATTCACAAAAACCTTACAATATACTTAATGCTTTATTTAGATTACATCATATGAATATTTACTATTTTTCTGTTTTTACATTTCTTTTATAATACTACTCTATGAATTTTTCCTACAAATATAATTTACAAGCTCTGTCTGGAAATGATCCAGCTAAAGTTAATGAAAAAATAGCTAACCTTCAAAGTAATCATCATTCCCTCTACTTTTGCCACATCCTATTTCAGGATCACCATCAACTGCCTCATTGTGTTCTCCTTAATCTTACCACAGTGTTTTAACAGCAATTTTACTTTTGGGAAAATCCAGTGGTCACAGAAAGTCAAATCTGGACTGTAATGGTGGAGAGGCTAAATTCTTATGTGATGTGTTTGCCAAATATTATTTCACGAGATACCAATGATCTACCCACTCAGTTATTATATGATGATAATACAGTACACAAGCTCATTCACTAGCATTTCCTTTCAGACTGAATCACCTCAAAAGAGAGTATCTATTTACTTATGATTGGTTACCAATTTGTATCAAATTGCTAGTTCTTGAAATATTCAAAATGGTGGGATACTTTCTGGACACACTTCATATAGAATCTTGAACTAAAACTACTGTATGTAGAATACAACAACACAAAGACAATGGGGAAATTGATTTTATGACATCACAAAGGGAAAGGCTCTTGGTTCTTTGGGGATTTTAAATGAACAAAGAGAAAAATAAAGTATACAGATTAAATAACTTTTGTACACCTCACCCACACCAAAAATGAGGTATCAAAAGAACAGTTTTTATTTTGGCACTGCTATTACTGCATATGTTCTGTTTTAAAAAGCAATATTTAGAATTTTAATAAAATCCAAACATATGAGAGTGGATTTATATATGTTTTTGTTTTTGAGAAAAGGCAACAAAAATATTAAACACTAGTTATTGGATTGTTTATTTACAAGATTATAAAAATATATGAACCAACTACTATTTTATAAAGAAATAAATCTGAAAAAATTTAATTTTATTTATAAATTTATAAAAAATAGAGAAAATTTAAATAAACTTATGACGAGTAACTGTAATTATAAATTTTCAAAAAATGCATTTTCTGGGTATTTCTTTCATTTTGCCACATAAATTCACTAAAGTAGATTAAGCATATTTTCCTTTGAACCAAACATTCTTTTAATCTTAGATTTTAGGCAAAACCACAAACATTATACTTTCTTTTCAGTTCACATTAACACTTGAATTTGGGGCATTCTAATTGATTGCCAACTATTCCAAAGAACTTGCTTCTTCACCAATTGCTCTTGTCAAGGTGTTTAGTGTTCATTTTTCATTTAAGATTTCTTCATCAGTCATCACTTGGCTGAAAATAGATATACTATTATAGATATATTATAGAAAATACTTGAAGATTTTCTAGCCATGCTTCATGAAATCTTTAGAAAAATAAGCAATGATTTGAAATGTTTTAAAACATTGTTTTTCAAAAAAGAGTGGGAAGAGGGTTAACCTCTAATTGCTGAAGTTTCAGGCCTTGACTGTCTATTGATTAGGCATTCTTGATCCAAGATCACAATTATAAAATACAAGTGAAAAATGAAAAACAAGAAGTAATTTTCCTGTGTGGTAAGCTAACAGTGAGTTTTTTTTTACGCTTTCCAAAGAGTGGATCTTGGACATTTTACATGCAAATTTGAAAAAAAAAAAAAAAATTGTTAAGAAAGATCCCAAATGGCAGCGATCTGTATTCTTCCCACCACCACAAACTAGTAGGATAGGTCCTAGCTTGGTCAGAGATGCCCAAATTCCCTTACCTATCCCTTTAACTCAACAGCACCATTGAAATTCATACTCTTGCTTCTACATTTGGTCAAGAATCTACCAATGACTTGGATGGTCTTAATCTATGCCTTCGATAATTTTTTTTGTTTACTCCATTCTCTTTCATCTTACCACATCTTGTAAAGTAATCCTCATATTTTTCCTTTTTTTATTTTGTTTTCATTGTTTTTTTGCCTTTAAATTTCATTCTTAAGCTTTGCTTCAATGCATGTGTGTACACACACACACACACACACACACACACACACACACAGATAAATTTACTAAAATTACACAAAAATATCTTGAAATACTAGACTAAATTTATTTAATAAAATCACCACTGGATTCAACCACGGTCTCCAGATGACTTTGGAATCTCCAGCAACTTTTCTGAACAGCCTGTTTATTTAAATTGGGGAATGCTGCCATAAGTCTTGCCTTCAGTTTATCTTTGGTATTACAAGGAGTTTTGTTGGTCTCTTGCTCAATTGCACCCCACACATAATAATCAAGGGGGTTGCAGTCTGGGGAGATAGGTGGCCAGATGTATGGGGTGATGTGGTTGCAGAAGTTGCCTGATAGCCCTGACTGGGTTCTCCTGCTTGTGTGGCTTTGGGCAGAGTCACATGTCACTATTTTATATTTTTAATTTTGCACATATGCGTTGTTTGTTTTTTATTTTTTTTAACTGCATAGTATAGTAGGGTCAGTTGGGTACTGTCTGTGAGAAAAAGTTTACCATGATGCAATTCACTCCACCAGGAATTTGGAAATGGCATGTTATACTGCTTGGCATTCATGCCGGAAGCTCCAATACAAATATTTCAGAGTGTTTAGATGTCAATCTGAGGACAGTGCAGAGGATTCGGAAAGAGTTAGAGGAGTCTAATGGTGATTATGAAGGTGTTTGGAGTGAGCACTAGTGATGTCGATGTTATGCCTCCATTCATCTTCCCATGGGGCCTCAGACTCAACATGGAGGCCTATATCAGGTGCCTTGAAGAGGAATGTGTTAAAATGAGATAAGTCAAAACTTTATAGCTATCACCCCAATCCTTAATCCTTCTCCTGCCCTCTCAGTCAGCTGGTTCTAATGAATTTACAAAACAACTGTTAATTCCTACCTTGTGTCTGTGACAGGAGTAGTTATAATTCTAAGCCTGAACTCTTGTTTTTTTTTTCTTTCGAAGCCGTATAAATAACTACTATGCATGCCTTCACCCTAACAAGCAACCTTCATTGCCCCCTCTTCTCCCAATGGGTCTTTTAGCCCTCATGTATATGAGTGAGCTTGCCTTGGCACCAAAGGTTTCTGGCCAGTACAATGTTTTTGATTCAAGGAGGAATTCTGTTGCCCTCATCTCTAGGTGAACAAAACACGTTCTCTTGGAGTATCATGCCTGGGTTATTTATCCCCTCATCAATGGTGCTAGAGGTAGACATTTTCTGGGTTTTGGCATTATCTGCCCAATAGCCAGGAATCCCAAACTTTGAATAACTTCAAAGAAAGCTATCTTATCAGCAGGTGTGTAATATTGGGGCTAATGTACTGCCATTTTGTGAATAGTTTCTGGACCATGCAGTAGTCTTTGGTGGGGCCTCTTGATGCCATGAGGGATGGATACCGTTATGGCAGTATCTCTGAATGAATCAATACAGGTTACTTATGCATGCATCTCCATTGGGGGTCTGTCTCACTGCCTTCTAGTCATCCACCAAACCAACCAAAACAAACATGAAATTGATTAAATTGAAAACAGATAAAAACTAGCAAGCCGAATCTCAAAAAAACAAAAGTAAGCCCCAGGTATATCATCACTTACACACCAGTGTAAGGGGTCTACATTTCTTCTTCAGTCTAAACCCGATCTCTTGTTCCTGTCTGAACATGCTACTCACCTATTATAACAAAATAAAACCACCTAACTCACCATGGCCATGGACTAGGTGCTTACATTAAGGACAGATTTCCCTGTGGCAGGGACACAAACAACGAGGAACCTGATCTCTCATATATGTGCTTCTGCATGGCACTTATCCATAGTACCACATTTGTCTTTGGTCTGTATCACCCTCAGGATGAAGGATTGATAATCTTCTATTGAATATCTGAGAAGATCCTCATTGAATTTTCTTTGGCTAGCTTTCAAATCTGCAATGATTTCAATATCCACCACAAAGAGTGGTTAGTCCACTCATACTAAACCGATGATGAAGGCAGATATTACAGAGACTTCCCCATCACCTATGAACTAATCCACCAGATCATCAAAGAACCCACCCAAGTCCCAGATGCAACGAGACAGCAGTTTTACACATCAGGCCATTCTCTAATTCCAAACCAATGACATACCCTGATTTACCATTACATAGGTTTTTTTTTCACTATGTGAAGGCAGATTTGGACAACTTTCAGTCCACTTCCAACCTTGAAGCATGCTGCCCCCAAAACAGCTGCCCTCATCCCTGAATAGATCCTTTTTGGAATGCAGTGTTTTACCCCCCACCCCCACCCCCCCAAAAGAATTCCAGCAAAAACCAAACAGTCAGCCCTGGTTCAACCCTGAATGTGCTGCAGCCACAGCTAACTGGAACTACTACTTCAATATCTTTCCCAAGGGACAGTGTAGTCTGGTTCTTACTTTTTTTTTCAGAACTGCCCACAATCACTGTAAGAGAGTTCTGGAAAATGCAATGTGAAGCTATGTGCAAGCTGTCCAGGCCAAGGTTGAAAGAAGAAAATTGGTTCTTGCAAATTCTGGAAGATCACCAACCAAATTATAAACAGAGGTAAAGCAGCTGTGCCCACTATTATAAATGGCCCCAAGGTCATATCTTCTTCAAAAGACAGGGTGAAGTTCTTCACCTTAATCCCTGCCTCACACTCAAAGTTAGATGACAGAAGCCATACCCTCCCCAACTTCCTACATCTCACAATCTCAGTAATGTATTCATTTCAGCACAAGAAGTCTCTAGACTTATTAAAAGCCTCAACCAGAAGAAGACAACCACTAGCACAGATAAAATTCCAGTGGTTGTCCTTAAGAATATCAAACCAGAATTATCCCCAATCCTAGTGAAGTTATTCAACTGCTGCTTGAAGGAGAAATCTTTCCCAAGCCTATGGAAGGAGGCAAGTATATTTCCAGTCTTCAAGAATGCGGACAAGCAACCCCCGCTCATATAGACCCATCAGTCTCCTCAGTATCATCAGAAAGCTTTTTGAGGCTTTAATTAACAAGAAGGTGCATTGAGCATATAGATAGGTACAACCTCCTGTGCGATGAGAAGTATGGGTTTTGATCAGCCCAATCCACTGTTGATGTCCTAACTACCATTACATACAGACTTAGTGAGGCTCTTGATGACACACACACCTTGAGGACCATAGCATTAGATATTTTGAAAGCCTTCAACAAGGTGTGGTACAAATGTTTGCTACACAAGCTCTCCAGCTATGGAATCACTGGAAGGTTTTTCTCAATTATAAAATTCTTCCCAACAGGTAGATCCCTGAAGGTAGTTATTAACAGCCAGTCCTCCAAGGCCCTGGCAGTCAATCATTTGTAAGCATCTATGCTGAGGATACAGTAATATATGGGTGTACATCCAAAACTCTTGATGATCAGAGATTGGCAGCTAACCTCTCTTTCAATCTAGCACTAACTTCCCAGTGGGGAAAAAACTGGCTGGTTACATTCAGTGTCTTGAAAACCAAACTAGTTACATTCCATCACCACTGATTAGACCCTGATCATGACAAACAAATGTCCCCTTGAGGAGGAACTGTACCGTGAGAGAATATCGGGCCTCGAACTCACAACCGACCTCAAATGGAACTCATATATATGAACCATCACTAAAGATGTAGGTAAAATGATCAGCTTCCTGTACCGCTCCAGTAAGTACATGACTACTCATGCTATCTTCTACCTTTACAAGAGCCAGATCATGCCAAAATGGAGTACTGTTGTCATATTTGGGCAGGATCTGCCCAGATCTCACTTTCCAGTTTTGATAGAGTTCAAAAGCATCTCAGAGTCCTTGTTGGAGAAGAATTATTTTCTACCCTCCAAACTCTCTCTCACAAGCAGGATGTGGTAAATCTCTCGCTGCTTTATTGCTACTTCCATGGGAAGTGTTTGAACAAACTGCATTCTTTGGTTCTACCAGTTCTAACCTTCATGGCTAGGACCCGTTGTGCCACTTACATAGAAGCAAACCACCCATATAACCCTCTGTATTCCATCAGCGAGAAGTAAGTTCCACTTGAACAGCTTATTCCCTGTGGAAAAGACTCCCAAGAGGATGTTTCCCCAATCATTACAATCTTAACCTGTTCAAGTCTAGATTTAACCATTATCTTTCCATTCTATCCATATAAACTACCTCTTTACCTCAAATGAACCCAAGGCCTTGTCCAGGGTGAAAAATGAAATATAATCTGAGCAGAAAATGTATAATGTCCAGGAAAATCACATGTTTATTTAAATTTTCTTGTTTTATAGGTCACAGGTGCCGTGCCCATAAAAAATACATAAATAAAAAATGAATTACACTGTCACTTTTTCATATACGTAAAAAAATAAATAAAAATTAATTATAGTGTCAAAAATAATTATAACAACAATAATTATCATTAATTCACTCCTTCTAAACCAATGAGAATTGAGCCCACTTTTCTCATCTGCACACACAAACATGTGACATTCTCACTATGAAACAGTGAACATGGACAGGCAGTCAACATGTGGTTCACCGAAAATTTCCCTTTTCTTTTCAGGCCATAATTGTAACATTCATCACTTAACACTCAATTAAATTCAAAGTAAGAAAAATCCAGGCACTTCTTTTATATTCTGACTAAATTAAATGGACACTCATTACACACATGTATAAAAAACATAGGAGAAAGACGGTATACAATTTACCCATTCTTTATCTTATTCTGCCAGATTCTGATCCATATTTAATATACATTTAACCCCAAACTCACAATTTACTCAGTATTACTTTCTCTTGTGTCTCCAACACCACATAACAATCAGATAATAAATAATACTTGTATGTTTCCATGTCTTGTTGTTTCCCATTTTCTATGAGTATTTTTGTATATATAGATGTTTGGGAGTTTATAATTACTTACAGTTATAACTTCCCTACACAGGCAATTTTATAAATTTATTAAATTTTTTTATATAAATTGTTTTCATAGTTATTTATTTAAAAAATGATAAATAATAAATATTGCATTCTTGGTCCATATATTTTTATAATCTTGTAAATAAACAATCTAACAATTAAATAATTTGTAACATTTTTCCTGTTATTAAAATTGTTAACATAGCTTTTTAAAACAATAACCATTGCTGATGGAGTTGAGGAAGTATACAGTGATAGTGGTGTCATGAGAAAAGACATGCTTTTGACATGCCATTTTTTGTGGATATGTAGGATACATATTGCCAAATTTTCACTGAGTGGATATTTTTGATTTTAATTTAGCTTTTTAAATCCTGGACAATCCTGGATTATCATTATACTGAACAGACTTAAAGAGTGACATTGTTTTTTCAAAAAATATTTTTATATCCTTTTATTCTTTTATAAATGTCAGATGGACATTTTAGAACACAACCAAAGAAATAATCTCAGCTTTCTGGATGAAAAATAGTTAACAAATTGCTGGTGAAACTCAAAAACGATATTAATTCTAGTCTCAGTAAAGTTTTATTATTTCCAATCTGTGCTCTTTATTTTTAATTGTACAAGATGCTCTAAGTTGGGATAAAAAGTAACTGAAATTAAGATTAAAGAAGATACTATTAGTTTTTAATCATTTCAACAAAGCCACTAACATGCAGGGGGTTACTGCATGCAAAAGAAGATAAGAAAACATTATTAAGAAGTGAAAACAATAAAAGAATGTGAAGAACTTTTTAGACAAGAAAACAATTGACATTGCATTTAAATTTTTGAAAATCAAATTTAACTGGAAAGCAAGAAGTGAGTTCCACAAGTCAGAAGTGTGAGAAAAGAAACTGTTAGCATAAACTTAGCTATTTCTACTGTAAAATGATGGGATGATTTGTGTGAGAAAAATTGTCTAGCATAACACAGAACCAACCTTCTTCACAGTAGAATTTAAGTAATTTAATATGAAAATCTTCCTCTTGACTAAAGCAATTTCCAATTTGAAAATATAGATGAAAAATGTGAACAGTTTTTTGTTCACCTTTTAGTACTTTTGCGTTCACTATTTTACTACAAGGTCATTTTTTTTTTATCTATATCTATATCTTGATAGCTATTGTATGAATTCTATGACAGCCTGTGGAAATATTTAAGTTTTTAATATTTTATAAGTACAATGCAATTATAAAATTACTATCTATTTATTTGTGAGATAAAAAATAATTTAAGAATTAAAAATTATTTCAGACATAAATAAATTATGGTATTTTATTTGCCAAATTCAAAATAACAGAAAATTCTATTTCCACTATGTTGTCAGAAGATTCCACCACATGTTGAACTCTTTAGGTGACATAGAAAAATGCCATACATACAAAAAGAAAAAATAATAATATTGAGCTAAAACTAGGAGAAATTTGTTCTATCACCTGTAATACTTGCCACAAAGAATATATAGAAGAAACATGAAGGAATTTAAATAAAAGATTATATGAACACAAAATGGGTATTATATAAAACAACACACTCACTGGATTAGGTGCTCACCATAATGAGTCTGACTATAATTTTGATTTTAAAAATGCTACTTTAATTAAAAGAGGAAGCATTTTACTAAGATGAAAATGTATAGAAAGTGCTTTAATCACTAGATAATCTGCAGTAAGTATACATCCAGGATCTTACAACATTTCACCTTTCTTGGCAGATCTTCTATTATTACAATGTGGGATATTTAATAACAAAAGTGATAAAAACATAAACAAAAAGAAAAAAGAAACTAAATGAAATTGTCTAGACTATATACCCAAATATATATATTTAAAAAAAGAAATGATATCCTAAAGGATGAAACATATCACACAAACAATCTTTCCACTTTGTCATAGATTTTCCTAAAAATATGTATGTGTGTATTATTTATGAGATCTGTCTCATTTATGAGGACTGTCATGAAAACACCAATTTAATATTAAGGATGCTGGGATAAGTATATAAGGTTCCAAGGTGATTACTTTAAAGAAGCTAAGGTGACATTGCCCATTGCAGGCTATTTTTTCATTAATATTAAATGATGTTTTCATGGGAGACCTCATAAATAATAACACACATATACATATTTTTAGGAAAATCTATGATTTTGAGGCAAGGTCTTACAAGGCCAGATGATCTTCCTGATGCCCAACTCAAACACTCATGGAAATCCAAGTACACCAAGTGTTTTTATAAAGACATAATCTCTAGGAAGATTGCTATTCAAATATTCAAGGCTTGAGGCTCCATCCTAGCCTTATATATTTTATTACTTAAATATTATTTTTAATGGATACTCATATTTTAGTAGATGCTTTTTCTATTGATTAAACAGTATGTTTATTTTTGTCTACTAGCCTGAATATTCAAGAAAATCTTTTTAAAGAAAATATGAGCTCTCCACCATGATTGACAATAAATTAAGATTTTTTTTAATGTTGTGCATTAATTTATAATTAATATCATAAATGTAATAATTCTATCCATGATGTTTGAATTTCTGACCATTGACAGTTCTCTTTTTCTTGTTTTGAAATGCATTTTTGCAATGAAACCATGAGTAATAATACATACATTGTCCCTATTCAGTAATTTTCAAATTAATTACTAAACATTGATAACTCCATGTTTCCATATATTTCTATAAGATCTTTAACAATTCATTTCTATTATAAAATCATTTGTAATGCATGTTGAGAGTAAATCTTTATATATTATAACCTTATTCAGTTAGTGGCATTAATTGCTGACAATCCTTTTTCCTGATTTTCACTGCATTTCTAGAATAAAAGTTTGAGTAATGATTCATATAATATGCTTATTCTCTCAGTAATGTTTGTAGTAATTCCAAATCACTTTTCCTTTTGATTTTCAATGTTTCAATTTTTGCCTGAACAGTTCTTGTCTGAGCAATTTGATAAACTCATAATGCCTCCAATAGTAGCGTGTATCAAAAGTATTTTCATTTTTTAATCAACGGAATATTTTAAGCTTATGTAATGCTCTATCAGAGTAATATTTTAACAGAGGATGAAAAATGTGAGACTGAAATCTCAAGGTGCACTGGAATAGCAAATGATACCTTCCAAAAGCTAAGCAAAATATTAAGAATTAGGAACATTTTGTGGGAAACAAAGAAAAACGATGAACTGTTATGTAATATTGGTCCTCTTACATGGCAGTGAATGCTGGAAAATCTCCTCACTCATGAAGAAGACTTTAGTCAACAGAAATGTGGTTCTACAAAAGAATGTTGATAATACCATGGACTGAACATATGAGTAATGAGAGAGGTTTAAGGGATATGGAAACAAAAATTATGCTTATATTTAGAAGTAACAAAATTTCAAAATACAACATCCATCATTCAATCAGCAGGACAAGCTTACATGTTCACAGCATATAAAGACATTTATTAAAAAGAACAATCAATGAATTTTTTAGATTATAAAATTTAAGTGTTCTTTAGAACATAAGAAAAAGAATGAGTGTGATGGTGAATTTCATCTAGTTCACTGGAACATCAACTTATGGGTTAGGTATACAGAAAGTCTGTGAAAGGATATATAGGTATTGGAGGAAGGACATTACAAGAACTCACAAAGAGAGGTTCAACATTCTAAAATACAGCAAAGCTGAATCATTACAATAGAAAACAAAAACAAATTAATGAGAATGAGCCAATATACAATGAAATTTATTATTTCAAAATCTTTTATGAAACTATATATATATATGTATATATATATATATATATATATATATATATATATATATAAGTATTCTTGTCTACATCTCTATAAGACAGAGCAATTGGTTTTTCCTTCCCTGTGGCCAACTTTCAAGCCATCAAATAAAATATCTGCTGTTTTTTCTTATACCCTTATGACTTTCTCTTTTTATTTAATATCAAAACCTGAGATAAGTAAGTCAAGCCATAAGGTTGTGTCCCCCCTGAGTTTCCACTCCTATATAAAAAAAAAAACAAAACAAAAAACAATGAAACTATAATGATATACAAGAGTGACCAATGGAAATCAATGCCATGACTGATGCAGTCATAGTAGCTAACGTTTATTCATTGATCAAGCCAAAAATGAATGCCGTTTTGATCGTAGAAAACAGTTTATCCAGAGCAGAAGTCAGTGAAACATGATGATAGCCCAATGATTAGTGTGCACATAGAGAGCCTGCATGAATGAATATATTCTACTTGAGCAAATGAGCAAATGCTAAAGATATTTTTTTCTATTGAGTTCTCTTCTTGGCTCAAGAAAATGATTTCATCCTCACAGCACATCATTTCAATCTCCCATTGCACAAACATACATGCAAGCACAATCTTTCTTTCCCTGTCAATCAATACAGTATACAATCAGTACTTCATTTCTATGCCCACACTTAATATCTTGTATAAGTAAAAGCCATATCTTACCCAGTCTAGAATACAACTAGAATACATGCCAGCTGAACAGGTAGGGAGTGTATGTCGGTTTTATTGATTAATCAGATAAACAGTGATGTAAAATACAAATCATAATAGAGCCACAATAAACTATTGGGTTGGAACAAAAGTTCATAGAATTTCTAATTGAATTTTAAAGAAAATATTTATATATTTGTACATACATTTATTCGACCAAATATATGCCTTTTTGTTCCACTACTTTTTGAGGCAGCATCATGATTCCATTTTCCCAGAACTTGGCATCTTTCTAGGTGATAAAAAAGTGTTTTTTACAGGCTTCCAAAGAATTAAAGTTCTTCACATTAAGAGTATTTTGTAGGGAGTGGGGAGGTGAAATAAGTGAGAATCCAAAGGTGCAAGGTCAGGTGAATATGGTAAGTGTAGTACATCACAGCCAAGACTAAATGGAAAAAAAAAATTCTGTTATACATTTTGTTCTTTAAAGGACTTCTTCCAACTAAATAATGTTTGTATTCATGAAATCATATATCTGTAGGAAAAGGGTACAAAATGCAATAAATATTAGTAACAGTTCTACATTGAGAAAATGCTGAAAATACAGGCACATCCATATAATGATGCCTACATAAATATAGACACATACAAGAACATGCCTGTAAACCTTTGATCATGTGTACCTCCTTATCCACATATCCACTGATTTATTTGTAAATTTTGATGTTAAAACACAGAAGACTGCTTCTGAATAAAGTTGTTGTTCATACAAGTAGTAACAGTTTTTTTCCTTTTATCTTATGTTGAAGCAATAATAGTTTTGTAGAATGCTTAGCAGGAAAAAAAATCAATAGATGATGTCAAGTTATCTAAAACATCTATCTACATATTGGAAAATGAATAATGTCTGTTGTTTGCACAATTCAATGGAAAAAGAGTTGCCACAGAATGGAAATAATGCCAAGATAACTGGTGGTGGATCCAAGAAAGAAAAGATAATGAGATAATCTCTTACTTACACATTTCTGACTGTCATACACACAGCAGCCAGTTTTAGTAAATAGATTCATTGATCAACTGGAACTCATATAAACCCAAAGTGCTAAAGTGCTAAATAGTACTGCAGATAAATGGTAGGACAACAGAATTGAAGAAATCTCCTTTTCTTTTGTCAGATTATTTCATTCTTACAGGCATTACTGATTCAACATCTGGATTTCAAAGATTTTAGTAGTGGCAACAATTCTTAATCTTTTAATCTTAATAAAAATATTTTACAATTATTTATTGAAAAAGAGGAGAAAAGTTGATTTTATATCAAGGAAAGTTTTATGCATTTACTGGAGACAGATTCCTTACAGTTATGAGCAATATGGTCAAATATTTTGAGTTACTACTTGTAACTGACCACCAGTCTCAATGAAAAAGATCCACACTTCATAATGATGTTATCCTTTTATTGAGGAAATGCACTGCGAAAACTATAAGCAAATAACAAATATATCACTTAAAATGGGAAATGGACAAACAAAATACATTTCAAAGAAATATGAAAACAAGGAAAACACTTTTTAGACAGAAACAATAATTTGAATCAAACAAAAAAGGATAAAGGGACACATGGTATCATAGAGGAGAATTTCGGATAATTACCATGTTGCCTTTTTGACAAACAGTAGCTAAAGAATATGTGGTAGTTCCCTTATCCCTAAGGGGTCACATGGTAGCAGACTTGCAGAAATTACAGCTAAACACATGTATGTATAAATGTGATAAATGTCTATTTTTATATTTTTACAGAACATTACAAATTATTCTCATAATTTTAACCCTGTTGCTATGGCTATCATGCTACTACTAAATAGCAAAGTCTCTAAGCCTGGGAATGCATATACTGGTCACTACAGCAACTGTTACACTACTCACATCCATCCTGATCATAACCACAAATAAATCCTGTGGCATTCTTCCGATCAAATCTGATCATGACATCAATTCAAACTGTGACCCTCTTCATGACACCTTGTGATTATTTCAATATAAAGAGGTACCATGTCATCCTGGTTAAAACAGGTGCAACAGCAATTGGCAGCTCACAGGATGAGGGTTTGGCTTGATATCACCTAGTTTTAACTTTACCAAAATAATCAACTTACTTGGCCACAATTAACAAAAATTTAATGATTTTATAAGAGATACAAGTTTGTTGGTACTGCAAATCTTAAGTTCTATTTCAGTGGCAAGAAAAATTGCAGATCTTTTAAGGTTGATTCTTCTTTGGAATAAGCAAGCTAACAGGTGGTATTACTGGTCAGGCTTCAGGCATTCTCCTTCAGCAACTAACTTTGGATCTGACTTAGGTAATTTTTGTCACTCTCAAACTTCAGAACTTAGGCAATTTCTCTCAGGAACTTAAGTTGTTTCTGTACATTTCTTCATAGCAACTAACTTTCAACCACACAACCTGATCACTACCTAACTCCTCACAATTGCCATGATTAACTTTCATTCCACTGTTGAATATATTTAGATTAACTCCATCCTCAAGTAATATAACTGGTTCACCTAATTACATGATCCAAAATGTGCCAGTTTCCCTTTCTGTCCACCTCCACTAGTTTCTCCTACTGGCTAAAATTAGCACAGGATTAGAAAAAGTGAATTTTTTTCTCTTATCTTCTTCTATGTACTGTGTCCTTTCAGGACATAGGCTATCATGATTCTCCACGACTTCCCTTGTGTCTCTTAGCAATTTTTCTCCCTTTGCTAAAGTTTCCATTGTCTGTTCCAACATCCATTCACACAAACTTGTCAGGTAAGTGACTCACTGCCTTCTATTTTTCTTGCCCTCAATATGCCCAATGAGGGCTAAGATTTCCAAGTTCTCCCTCCTCATTATGTGTCCAAGGAATTTCCACGGACTTTTCCTGATTCTGAGCATAAGTCTTATTTCTGTTGCCATTTTAAAAGACTTTCTCCTTGCTTACTCACTCTGTCCATGGAATTTTCAGTATCCTTCTGTAGAACCATATTTCTGCTGCCCCTATTTTTTTTTCATCCATGGGGAGATTGTCCTGTATTCACTGCCATATAAGAGGATGGATGTCACATAGAAACAAAGAAAAGAGTGCTGAATTGCTAAAAAACTTTTTCCATTTCTCAGCACCTTGCTTAGCTTTTGGAATGCTTCTTTCACTAGTTTGCTTCTTTGGATCTCAATGCTGTATTTTCCATCCTCTGTTAAAATGCTTTCCAAATATTTAAACTACTACAATTGCTTGATATTTATGTCTCCAATTTGTAACTCACATCTTGTACTTTTTTCTTGGTGTTGACCATACTGTCTTCTTGCAGTTGATGGTTAGTCCTTTTTTCTCACTTTCTTCTACCAGCCTCTCTAGGAGGTCCATTAGTTTCCTTTTTGAGTCAGCCATCAACACAGTGTCATCTGTGTATCTTATATTGTTAAAATTTCACCTAGTGATAATAAATCTCAGTAGGGTTTTCAGTTCCATGAGGATGGTGTTGCTGTAGAGATTGAATAAATCTTGGGAGAAGACACATCCTTGTCTCATGCCCCTTTCTATTTTTGTCTAACTCCTCAATTCATTTTCTATCCAAATTTGCTCTGAGTATGTTCTGGATTATTCTAACATCATTTCCAAATAGATCTAGTTTTCCTAGCATTTCAAATAGGTCTTTGTGCCATACCTTATCAAATGCTTTTGCATAATCTGTTAAACATATGTGCACATACTTCTGTACTTGTATTTCTCTGATATTCTAATCATGAATATTACATTTGAATGTTCCAGTGTCTTTAACAAAGCTGTATTGTTCTTGTCTTATTTCCAGTTTAATTCTGCTTTGCACTCTCTTCATCAGGATTTACACCATTAATTTGTTTATGTGGCTCATTAAACTGATTATCCAATGGTGTTTGCGTTCATTTGCACCTGGTCTCTTAGGTAATGATACAAAGATGGATTTAGTAAAGTCTGTGGGGTTACCCCAACTTACTTTCTTAAAAAAGCCATTGCTAGGGGACACTCCTTAAACCTATAAATAGACAGTGACATAATCTGTCATCCTCTCTTTCCTATTTTCCTCTTACATGGTAAGATGTAGGTCTGTGGAGATATGCTTTCCCCACTGGGGCTCGCACACATACATATGCATGCCAGCACCTTTCTCTTCACTTTCATTTACTTTTCTTTATAACTTACTTCTACATATGTCCCCCGTAAGAAGTCCTCTGAAATATGGCCACTGTTGTATATTTTTTTTATTACTTCTGTGATCTTGTCAATGCCAAAATCGTCTAATGCTGAGAGGATTTCTGTTATGATCCAATCAGGCCCTGTTGCTTTCTTCCTGTTCATCTTCTCCAGTGTTGATCTTATTTCATCTTTTAGTATTTCTGGCCCTTCTGTATTTTCCAGTGTATGTTTCTCTTTTGCACTGTGAAAAAGAGTTCTTTGACATATTATATTCCACCTACGGAGGATTTTTTTTTATTTTTCTTTTATCATTGATCCGTCCTTTGATTTTAATCTACCGACTGGCTCACCTTTCATCCTTTTATTCTGTTATGCATACTACTGTATTTGTGTTGCACATTCTTTTGATTTCTGTACACTTTTCATTGATCAATTCCTCTTTAGCCTATCTATATTTGTTTTTAATTTCTGTGTTTGGTGTTAGGTATTGTTTTTCATTCCTTGGCATTGTTGTTGTTTTTCATCATCTTTAAAATTTCCTCTATCATTCATTTGTTCCTTTCTTGTCTTGTTTTCTTTGGGATGATATTATTCATCTACATAAGTAGTGTTTCTCTCAACATGTTCCACTTTGATTTTGCAGGCTTGTTCAGGTTATATTCACTTATAACTCTGTTTTTGTATCTCCTTACAACTATCCTAACTGCACACACACAACTATTTCAGGATTTCAATCAAAAAAATTATTTCCCATAAATTTACTTGACCTTAGATCAGACCAGAATGACATCTTCCATAATAATTAACATGTTTTAGTCAAAACACCTGGGTTCATTTTAGCCATTTCCACAATGTTTACTTTCAATGTCCTATCACTTCAGTAGTCATTTTTCTGTATGAATAAAATGATTTTTATCTGATTTTCAAACAATCATTTTTTAAACTTTCTTTTTCTCATTCAGTACTTTACTGAAACTTCTCCAGCTTCTAAAATCCAGAATCTCATAATGTTGTCACATGTGGTTGGAATAATAAAATTTAAAATCTGAGTATATTGCAACCTTCTGTGCAGTTGCTCCTGATTTCAACTTAAAATTAGAACATAGTCATATTTTTCAAAACTTGTTTGAAAGTAAAACCAGTATTCTATACAACTGCATAAAATATCTATTTTGAGTGAGTGAAATAGAAAATATGTTAAATGTTAAATTTTATTATTCTACTGAGTTCCACTTTATTTCAAATATGAAGGCTTTCTTCCACAAAATTTCTGATTTTAATAAACAGCTATATCTCCATGATTTTTTTATATAGTAAAATTACTTTTACTCACACTATATTATATTTTTTATGCACATTACTCTTTTTCAAAGTCATAAAAAATTTGGAACATAGATAAAGTTTACACTGAAAATTACTAATAATTTTCATTTTTATTCCATTTAATAATTTTCATAAGTCTAGTGCTTGCATACATGTGTGTGCATGCATGTCAAGTTCAATATACAGTATTTGATTTTAATTGAATAAATTATAGCATTAACAGAAATAAGATGAGCATTATTATTTGTAATTGTCAAGCATCCTTGCAAAAAGAACACTAGTTTTGTTTTTGTATCTGCTTAAATACAGAAATTATTATTATTATTATATTTAATCAGCTATATTAAAATTCAATTCAAATAATCAAAAAGTAGGTTTTTATAACATATTATTCATTTTTAGCTAATACTTGAAGAAAATAATATTACAATAGATACTGGTTAAATATTTTAATTAAATTTTATCTTTTCCATAATACCTAAATAACATCTTCTATGGGATTTATTTTGCTCACTATAACTTTCATTTACCTTATTCTCTTACATCAAATAAAAAATATATTTACATTCTATGTACAAATTTCAATGATTTGTTCGTGGATATATTTTTAAATTTTATTAACTGTAAAAATTTTCAAACTGACCATATATTTATTTCTTTTTTAGATATGTTTCGATAATGTTCACATAAAAGGATTGAAACATCAACAAAAAAAGTAAAATTTTCAACATCCAACTGGTTCCCATGTATTCCATCTTACATATTTGTATATTTTATATCAATTATTTATCAGAATATATTATGTATCAATTGTTACAGTTAGAAAACAATTTCAATTAGCTTTTTTTGCTTATATTAAATAGTGTGAGTTATGTCTATCAACATGAGCATTCAAGAAATTTAAAGAAAATATGATTTTGAGCAGATAAAAAAGGAAGCCACTGTCTGATCTGACTTGCCTTATTTTCTATACTTATAGATCCTACTCTGAGTTTCATGTGTGAATAAGCTGGTGATGTAATGGTAGTCTCAGCAAGAAATCAGTGAGCTGAGTTTGTTTCATTCACTTTCATGCGAATACCTTTAGAAAGACTATGAATCCATCTCTTTTTCCCTCAGCAATGGGTTACATAGCAGAGGCAGACTGGGCTCTCTAGCCATGGTTGTCAACCAGTCTAAAAGACATAATTCCGAATTCAAAACCATCTGTAGTCTTGGCACAGCACAGACTATGCAGTCACCGACAAGATGATGGTGCTCATAGTGACTCTGTGGTTGACCTACAACTGCATATATTTAATCATTTCATTCGAATCAAGGTGATAATGCCACTAAGGCAGAGGGGGCTACTGGGTGTGAAAGAGAATGAAAAGACTTTAGATGGAACTGGAAACCTATTCTTAAACAAGAAATAAGGGATAAACCTCTACTCATGTTTAAAAGTCTGGAGAGGAGTCAAAAGCATTTTAATAGGATACAGAATCTGAACAAAAGTGGAGAACTAAGTGGAAATGCTTTTTATTGACAATGCTTTTCTTACCTGAAGATGCTGACTTAATGAAGGCAAAACACATTGTCAATAAAGAAGCTTTGCCACTATCTCATATATATATATATATATATATATATATATATATATATATAATACAGTGCGCAGTGAATGCTGCTGGTAGTATAATGGCTGGCCACTTGTATCCGAGTATGTGTGTCTACTATCCCTGTTGCAGACGCCTGCTCAGGCCCATTTGTGTTTGTTCAACACCCATAGAGCCCATTTGTGGTTTATACTGCAACTACGCTGAATGAACGTTAGTTACAGTTTTTGGGAGAGAGTACATTATCTGGTGTGATCAAGACCAGCATGCTCAAACTCTCAGTCACAATGACTTGTGACTTCATGCTAGCAAAATCATTGATGGCTCCCAAATAGTTCTGTCTACTGAATTTCACACACAAAGCTTGAGTCAATGTGTGTTATGGTTTTTAGGCACTTTTTAATTGTGCATACTAAGATCACTGCCCCCAACCTAACATCAAGAAGTAACCTTCCTGACAAACTAACCATGGTGAGAACCCAGATCTCATGGTTAGAAAGTGAACATTCTAATTACTCAGCCACATGCACATATTGGTGGTTGTTGTAATGTTGTCTTTGTTCACAATAGCTGAGAATTAGGAAGGCCATAGTTGGAGAGACCATTGAAGGGACAGAAGACTAAGTAAGGAAAACAAAGAATAAGAGGTTTATTAAATACTCATACATAGAGTGGAAAAACTTGAGTAATTCAGCTATTCCTCAAATCTCACACTAATGTGGCTACTTGCCATATTTATAAGTAGGAGCAGCCCATTGTCAAAGTAGTAGGAAAGAGCAGGAAATACGCTGAGTCCTACTCTACAACAAACCTCTGTCTGGCCTGGCATTATTTGATTGCTCAACTACAAAGAGCTTCACAATTAAGCAAGGTTCACTTTGACTTTAAAGCACACTCATTCATTCAGATTTTCTTGAAAGGCATATCTGCTCAGTTTTAGATATAAAACCCTAAGGAACAAAATGTATATTTATTATTAGTATAAATTTTAGGTTTGTTATTATACATTGAGCACTGTTTAAATTTGCTTTTTGGGTGGTAATAAAACACAGATCAATGTATAATAGCAGACCTAAAATTTAAATTAATAATAAATATACAAGTACAACTGAAAAGAATGTATCTAAACTAAACATAAAATTTGTCATAACTGCATCTAAAACAATAAAAGACTTAATACAAAAACAAACAATAAGCTAGAATTTGAAAAGGGAATTTACTCTATTACCTGTAAGGATTGCCAAAGAAAACACTGGAGAAACCTCAAGAAATTTAGATAAAAAATAACATGAACACAAAAGAGATCTTTTACAAAACAACACATTAAATGCATTTGTTGTTCACCATAATGAGGTTGACCACAATTTTGATATGAAGAATGCTAGTCTAATTAAAAGAGAAAACAATTCGCTAAGACAAAAGTGTTTAGAAAGCAGCTTTAATCGCTAGATCATCCACAGTAAATTTGTGTCAAGGTTCTTATAATATGTCACCATTCTCAACAGCCCCATTATCACAATATGAGATGTTTAATTACAAAAGTGATGGAAACAAAAACAAAAAGAAATTGAATCTAAATAAAAGAAGTTAGGTTATATACCCAAAACACATATAAAGACAGGTAATTGTTTTGCACAATGAAAATCTTTCTTTGAAGATCTTTGATGTATTCCACAGGACCAAAACTGCACTTTTATTTCCTTGAAGCCAATTAACTAAACGCATATGAGCCTTATTTCAAAGAACAACAAATTACTAGTACACAAAGAGCTTGCTGCTGTGTAACAGATGGCCATTCTTAAGGCAAAGTTAAAATGTTGTCTTGTTAAAATTAGTAACTCTGCTTTTACTTTGCTTGTTGTTCAACCACTGGAACCTATATTTGAGAAAGTAATTAGTATATCATTTTTGGCATGCACTTGTTGGCCAATATCTGTGAGTAAGCTCAGTAGGCACACAAGTAAAGTCACCTTGAAAGATTGAAAAACAATAATGGTAATATTTAACCTTCATGCTTGCAAAAGAAGCACTATATTAAAAGTGTGATTATTTCTTTGACACTTATTACTGTATACACTTATGACTCCCTTAGTAATGTTTATTTACAAGATTATAAAAGTATGTAAACCAAGTACAATTTGATATTATGCACCTTTTAGAAAAAATTATTTTTTACAATTTTATAAGGAAATAAATTTGAAAAGAAATCCTTTCACTCAAAAATTTATAAAAAAATTACAAAATTATCAAAATATGTAAGAGGAAGAGATGCACTTAACCTATTTTAGTGAATTTATGTGGTGAGAGCAAATAAAAGAAATGCTCAGAAAATACATTTTTTTAGCTTATAATTACACTTACTCATTATGTGTCTATTTAAATTTTCTGGTTCAGATATTTTTATAAATTTATAAATAAAAAAAAAATTATTTTCATATTTCTTTATAAAATAGTAAATAATAAATACTTCATTAAAACTGGTTCACATATTTTTATAATCTTGTAAATATAAAATTATTCTTGTAAATAAGCAATGTAATAAATAAGTTATCAATTCTCAAGAATAAAGAAAATGTATAAATCCACTTTCATATGCTTGGGTTTTATTAAAATTCTAATCATCACTTTTGAAAACAACAAACATTACTGAGGGAGTCAAAAGTGTATACAGTAATAGTGTTATCAAGGGAATAACTGTCCTTTTGACACACCATCTTTTTGGTGGGACCAAAGATTAAACAATGCCACAATAATATTATAGATATTAATTATATATAAATAATATTAATTACCATAAAGCAAATTTTTTTTAACCTCAGAAACATAAAATCAACTTGTCTGGCAAAATAAAAAAAATAAAAATATTGTCTGAAAATCCGAGATGAAATTATTTTTTAAAAATTTTCTCATATTAATATTTTCATTCTTGTTGATTTTATTGTTATATTTTAGATGATGCAGAAATTTGTAGAATTAACTGTTTGTAGAATGAGAAAAAAGTTGAATAATATGCAGTAATGATTGCTAAAAATGATTTAAATGTAACCAGAAAAGGTACAGGGAAGCAACATTATGGCAGTACAAAAGTGACTGAAGCTGAGATGCCATTCCAGGACCAATAACACAGCAGATTTTTCTTTGGATTTTATCAATAATCTCTAAATATATAGTAGGAGCATCAGACCATATGTAGAATCAGTATTCAAAGTATGGACAAATGGTAAACTTATAAATATGTAAAATAGATTCAGTCAAGATAAATTGTCAAGCACAACACAGTGAAGCAACTTTCTTAGCAGACCTATTTGACTTTTGCAATTGATCCATGCAATGAAAACAGTCAAGAAAAAAACAATTTTAAAAGATTTAGGTTAGAATAAAGGATTGATTAAAATCTAGGAAGGAATAAAGAAAAATTACCTTGTATTACATTAAAACATAATTCCTAAAATGTTTTATATTTGTATAATTTAAACATTTGTCTAAAAAGACTGCAGATGTTTGCACATAAGACAATGTTTGTAGATATGTTATAACAAAAAAATTCTAATTTTTCAATGACCAGGATTTCCATAAAACTATATGTGAGCAAAAAAAACAGTTTTGATGATAGCATTGCTTGTGTAGGTCACTAATATACTGTGTTATGGACAATTAACCAGTCACAAATAGATATTTCTATTCTGAAATGCATAATGGCAAAAGAAGTTAAAAGCTTATTCATGGTAAAGAAGAAAAGAAAAATAGTATCAGACATGGAAAGCAGTGGACCATGATTCTCTTAAATAACTTGCTGCCACTACATATGAAAACATACAATCAAGAATAACTTTCACATTGGAAGATAATAACTGTCTATTTATTCTGAAATTGTAGAATATGTGGTTTAGAGCTTTAGCATGAAGGTAACATTGGTTTCTACACATGCCTTGACATTAAAACTTGTAACTGGTTTATAGCAAAAGTGTATAAAATCTACTGAATATGATTTCCTTTGATTAATTAATTTACTCTACCCATTACAAGTAAAAACAAATTTAGTATAGGAGATAAGGAAAAATGAACACAGGATAGGTTGCACAAAACCAAAATATTGACCTAACAATGAGTCATATTCTTAAACAACCTCATCAGGTCTTGATTATAATATATATGTCATACATGCCATGTAACTCATTCAGAAATCATCTATACAACCTATATGCAACAGTTTTCTCAGATCAATGATTAAAAAGGGGCTTCAAATGAATTAATCGCTATAAATCTTATAAGACGATGATCCTTCATCAGACCCTATAGACTGACACTACAAAATCATAAAGAAAGAGTCTTATCAAATATAAAAAAAAAACCCACATCACTTGAAAACTTCCAAGAGCACCAGCAACAAAATTGGGTATCACATGTAACTAGAAGATAAAATAATGATATACTCTAGATGTTAACTTTCCACACTACACAAAACAAAAAGTTTGGAAGGAAACTCCAAGCAATACTAGAGTGATAACAGTTAGTAGATGTGTTGCGGGTGATGTGGTTTCATATTTAGATAGAAAACATGTGACTCCTGGTATATTTTTTCCACAACAATAATTGCGAAATCGAATGTGAGTCTGGGTAATAAAATGATTAAAGTAACAACAATACTATATATATAAACAAACGACAATGTTTGTATTAATAAAACAAAGATATACATAGACAATAGAAGATTGTCATGTGTGACAAAAACAATGGATATGGAAGAAGAAAACATTTAAAGACTAAAGAATGTGTGTGTGTGTGTGTGTGTGTGTGTGTGTGTAGATTGGTGTAGGAGGAGTCTAAGAGAAAAATAAATGAAAGTGATGTGAAGGGTGCTGGCGTGTGTGTATGTATGTACCCTAGTAGGGAATGCGTTTCTTCACATTTGACCTACATCTTACTGTGTAAGAGGAAATTAGAAAAGAGAAGTTGACAGAGAATGTCACTCCCTACTCATAGGCTTAAGAAATATCCCCTAGTGACGTTTTTTTAGGAAAGTAAGTGGGGGTATCCTCACAGATGTTAGAAGTATGATTTCCTGAAAAACTGTTAAAAAAAGATGTTTTTTTTTTATCATTTCACCCCAAGCAAGTTTATAATGCCAATAAAATGTAAGCTGAGTTAATGAGAGAGAAAGGAAATGAGAAAAAATTAATGAAGAGAAAGAGAATAAAAGAGGATTAAAAAAGACAGAAGATGGCAATTGATGTTGCATTTAATTTTTTGAAGATCATAGCAAGAAGCTGGAAGAGAGTTCCATAGGCAAGAAGTTTGACAAAAGAAACTATTAGATAAGAATTTACTGTTACATCTAGCTATTTCAACAGTAAAATGATGAGACCAAGTTGTCAATCTAGCACTATGCTTAAATTCTTGAGGTTGAGGTATCAAAGAGGAAAGCTCATTAGAACAATTGAAGATATATCATGGCAGTAGGAAAGTAACTAAAGTTGAGATGCCAGGTGAAAACGGATAACATTACAGACACTTCTTTGGATTTTATCAAGAATCTCAAGATATAAAGCAGGAATACCAGACCAGATGTGGCAGCAATATACAATGCATGGATGAATGGTAGATTTATAAAAATGCAAGATAGATTCTGGCAAGAAATATGCCTGGAATGACAAACTAAACTAACTTTCCTAGCAACAGGCCAAGCAATTGATTTAATATAATCATTCTACTTCATGTCAATAGAGAACATGAGATTGATAAAGTGCAATATTACTCTCCTGGAGGTTAGCATCCACTACATCTACATGTTGATGGAAGGCAGAAATGGTCCTCAAAGATTACTAATAGGTAACAGTTTTGCTTTGGAGCCATTAAAATTCAAAAGCTATTTCCTGTCCCAGTTAATTGATTGAAGATTATTTTTGAGATCAGTTGACAGTTTTCTTTATCAAACCTATTAGACTTACTATTAAGATAGGAGTAAATAGTTATATCATCAGCATAGATATGAAGTTGGGAACTGGTGGCATCAGGAAGGTCATTGATGCAGATAAGAAACAAAGTAAGTCTAAGGATAGAGCCCTGGTAGACACCTATATTAATGTGAAAGGATCTAGAAGAGTAGCTGTTCAAGACAATGTCCATTAGACAATTTGTTAAGATTGGATCAAATCAAAAATTCAGAAGAAGACACAATAGCCCTTTATAAATTTCAATCAGCAGTAATGCTGTTTGGTAATGAATGTCAAATGTTTCCTGTATGGAAATGGATATTTCATCATATAATATGTACGGATATCTATACTGAGAAAAAAAATGACTGTATTTATTCATGTGTAATGCAAGAAATGAAAAGCTAAAATGGAATCTGAATTATACAAAAGTGAAATATTCTGTCAATATAAATGGCTTCCCTCATAAGTTGCCAACATGCAACTTCATTTGCTTGATGAAACAATTTGCACTATTAATTCTAGCCAGCCCACATATATAGTCAAAATATTCCGTCTTCTTTATCCCACCTCAGACAATTGACAATATCCAAATTTCAGATTTACATTAGCTTCAAAACACAAGAGTAAAGTTGAAAAAGTGTGACACAGTGACACACTGATATTCACATTTATTATACAGAAGATGAAGATGAGCTATTGAAAGCTGAGAGTTGTATCCATTTAATTGAAAAAGTGTTACACAGTGACACACTGACATTCACATTATATATATATATATATATATATATATTTTACACATACGTAATATATATTACATGTGTAATATATATATATATATATATATTTTACACATATGTAATATATATATATATATATATATATATATATATATATATATTTTACACATATGTAATATATATATATATATATATTTTACACATATGTAATATATATATATATATATATATATATATATATATTACACATGATTTTTTTGTGACAAATTTTTTTGTATGATTTGAGTATAATCAAATCTACTTGTGAAATCCAGCAACCCATGAAATAAAAATAATTGTTTGTATAGAAAATAAGGACTTATGTACATCAAATTGTCTTTAAATTAAGTGTTGGCAGAAGAATTATCATTGAACTTTTAAAAGGTAAGCTTACATATTAATGCAATACTGCATTACTATATTAATATATTATATACTATATTAATGCAGCAATGAATTTTGAGTTCTTCTGTAGTCTATTGTTGCCTATTGCAACTACTACTCCCTTCCTATTGTGATGAAGGCCCAATTAAGCGCCCTCTGCAGGAGCCAGCTTAAATGCTGCCTGATAGGGAGATTTTTAAGCTAGTGTATATATATATATATTATATATATATACACACACACACACACACACACAGTGTGCAATGGATAAATTGTCTTCAAAATTATGCAAAAATCAAAACAACACTGACATCTTATTTTAACAGATATATTTACCAAAATTACACAAAAATATCTTGATATACTAAAGAGTAAATTTAATTACTAAAATTCCCATTGGCTTCAATCATGTCCTCAAGACAACTTCAGAATCTCCTGCAACTGTTCTGGACTATCTTGTTTAAGTTGGTGAATGCTAGCATAATCCTTGCCTTCAGTTCATCTTTGTTCTTACAAGATTTGTTGCTTGCTTGCTCAACTTCAACCCCATGCATAATAATCAAGAGGGTTGCAGTCTGGGGAGTTAGGTGGCCAGATGTAAAGGGCAATGTGGTCACAGCAGCCACCTTCATGACTCAAGGCAGCACAACCTCTTCAAGGCACTTGATGTAGATCTCCATGTTGAATCTGCAGTCCTGTGGGAAGATGAATGGAGGCATAACTTTGCCATCACTAATGATCACTCCAAACACCATGATGTTGACTGAATATTTGGTTTTCATTACTCTCAGTACATCTTTTGGAAACACATCTAGCCAGCAGTTGTTCTGTGTGTTCACCATCTTATCCTGGCAGTAATTTTTCTCATCTGAGCGTCATGTGCTCTTTTTCTCACAGACTGTGGCCAACTGACTCTACGATATTGTGCAGTCGACAAAATAAAAAACAATGCATGTGCACAAAAGTAAAAATATAAAATGGTGACAATTTACCCATCACGCCCTGTATATTACATATGTGTAATATATATGTTATATATATATAGAACATGTGTTATATATGTTATACATATAACATGTAATATATATATATATATATATATATATATATATCATATATAACGTGTAATATATATAAAGGGTACGATGGATAAATTGTCATCCAAATAATGCAAAAATGAAAATAACACTAATATATCATTTTAACAGATATATTTACTAAAGGTACACAAAAATATCTTGAAATACTAAAGAGTAAATTTATTCAATAAAATTGCCATTGGCTTCAACCACAGCATCCAAACCTCGGGATCTCCTGCATCTCTTCTAGATGGTCTCCTTATTTAAGTTGGTGAATGCTGCCATAATCCTTACCTTCTGTTCATGTTTGGTGTTAGGAGTTTTGTTGGTCTCTCACCCAATTGTGCCCCATACATAATAATCAAGGGTGTTGCAGTCTGGGCAGCTGACCAGATGTAAAGGGAAATTGTCTGACAGTCATGACTATGTTCTCCTGCTTGTCTGGCATAGTGCAGAGTCCTGTTGCCACACATAGGGACTTTCAGCAGCTACCCTCTTGACCCAGGGTAACACTACCTCCTCAAGGCACTTGATATAGGCCTCCGTGTTGAGCCTGAGGTCCTGTGGGAAGATGAATGGAGGCATAACATTGCTATCACTAGTAATCATTCCAAACACCTTTGTAATCACCATTAAACTCATCCAACTCTTTCCGAATCCTCTGCATGGTCTTCAGATTGACACACAACACACTGAAATGTTCGTAGTGGAGCTTGTACAGCATACTGTTTCCAAATTTCTGGCAGAGTGAATTGTGTCATGGTGCTCTTTTTCACACAGTGTCCAACTGACCCTAATATACTGTGCAGTTGATAAAATCAAAAACAATGTGCAAAATTGAAAATATAAAATGCCAACAATTTAACCATTGCACATTATATATATATATGTATTAAATATGCGTAATATATATGTGCATGTGTGTGTTGCATATAAATATATATGTGTGTGTATATATGTGTTATATAATATAAGGTGTATGAAAAATACTTTTACAAACTTTGGGGGCAGGTTCCTGACACCAAAACAAGGTAAAATGTCCACATAAACATATGTACAAAAAGGCCATCATTGTACCTCAACACAGCAACTCATAACAAATGTTCAAAATGTCTTCGGCTTGCTTCTACACATGCATGCACACATCAGATCATTGACGGACAACCCCTTTCAAATACTCCACACAGTGTCAAATGGTTTTGCAGGTCCCCATGACATGTTGATGAAGCGTCTCTACATTATTAGTGTCTGCTGCATAAATCAATGGTTTTAGGTGGCCCCCACAGATAGAAATCCAAAGTATTGAGTTTGGGGAAATGTGCAGGCCATGGAACCGGGTCTTCTCCTACCTATCCATCTTTCAGGTGTAGGTGTCAGCCAGTACATTGGAAACAATGTGACTAAAATATGCTGAAACCCCATCATGCATGAACCACATATGTCTTCATATTAGCAGGGGTACATCCTCTAGCAAGTCTGGAAATGTGTTCAAAATAAATTGCAAATGATATGGATACAGGAGCTGATCTTGAAGTACCCTCCATGCAGTACTATGAGATGTAGGACATGCTAGGGCCATTTGACGTGTGCTGATACCTAGATCATATCTAACAACCTGTAAAATATGTTTTTCATGGCCAGATGTATGAGTGGATCTTGGTCTTCCTCTATCTATAGTTTGTGGTGCCACAGATCCTGTCTCAGCAACATGATGATAAACAGCAGCAAAAATCATATCTGCCTGCTCACAATATAAATATCTTGCCATTGTTAAATGGAAAACTTCTCAGTTAACACACTACTACACACATCAAACATTGAAGACAGACTTGCCACAAATATACACGAACAACAAATGTAACCTAGTCTAATGGCAACACAGTGCCATCTACCGTAAACTTTTTTTAAACTTAATAACTCAAAAAGGAACGATTTGTGGACATATATTTATATGGACTTTTGTCCATGTTTTTTGTGTTAGGAACCCACTACCAAAGTTTGTAAAAGTATTTTTGATACATACACTATATATATATATATATATATATATATATATATATATGTATACAGAGAGAAAGAGAGACAGACAGAGAATTAATACGAATATAAAGTTTGTCACTTAGCAGAATGGTGTTACTTTCAGCATCCCAACTCTAGAGTTTCATAGACTACTCTCCAGCAATTACTCCATCCACTCATCAAGGGTTATCAGCAATTGACTATTTATATTTCTTGTTTTTCTTTTATATATGTACTTTTCATTGGTAAAAGGTTGTTTTTTTTCCTTTCACAGTGTTTGTGTATGTGTGGGCATATGCATGCACCCTGTGTGTGTGTGTGTGTGTGTGTGTATACTTGGTCTGAAGATTGCATTGAAGTATAAAACTGATAGTGACGATGCTCTGTTGATTCCTATGTCCACATTGCCTATATAAATGCTCTATCTTGTATATTTAGAGTACTGTTACTCTATAAATATAACAAATTTTAAGCAATATATTTATACATACAAATATGTTTTTCATAGTCAGAAGAATCAAATCAATGAACATAATGGCGAGTGGGGAGACAAATGATAAAACTGAGATAATGGAAATCATAAAGAACTTGTGAACAAGGTCATATAGAGATAACTGTCTTTAAGTAAATAAAGATCCGAAAATATCCAGTGATTTAATATCATCAAAAAAAAAAAAAAAAAAAATTGCCTATCTAAGCCTTTGCCCCTTCAAATGATTCCTCTTAGAACCTCACATATCCCATTTTTGAAAGCAGCTTGCAAAATCCTCTTGTCAGATGAGTCATTATGTTCTCTTTAATTTTGCCCATGGCCTAAATTTTCCTTCCCTTCAATGCCAATAATCCAGAAATTGTAAAGAGTCTAGTCTGGATTATAGGAAAGATGACAAACCTTTTTTTACCAAAATAATCTGCATAAGTTGGGTTGAATTCAATGACACTGTACACAAGTTCTCTCAATAGCATTTCATTGCCAACTGTGTAATCCCACAAAAGAGTGTCTGTTCACACATGTGTAGTAATGTCCCCCTATCATTGGTTACTAAATTACCTCAAGGCAGTACAAGAAATTCAAAATGGCTAGAACTTTTCTGGACAGACCTCAAAAAACGATATTTTCTTTCTTTTTAACTCTATGCAAAAACAATTCAATGCACAAAAGTGATAAAGATATGACCGAGTCTGTGATTTTGATATTATAAAACAAAATCTTTTTTTTCTTGTAACTGCATAAAATCAAAATCCACTGTAATAAATTCAGCAATGTGGTTTGATCAATGAGAGATATGACTGGCATAATCAACTGACACACATCTCATGTTCACTAATATGATAGGATTAAAGAAAAACATAGTGAATCATGAGACCAAAAAAAGAATACTTAATCAAGTGCTTATGCGAATTTGGTCACAGAACACAAATCTACTTCTATATGCTATGCCCCTTCATGAAGTGGGTGATCATGGATTTCCACAATTTCCTTTGTAGTAAATTTTGTCATTTTGTTATCTCTTTTAAACCCTGTTTTGCCATCCATTTACGCATGCTCATTAGGTGGTTTATGTTTTTTTCCTCTGTCCCTCTTGCCTTCAATATCTCCTGTGAGTGTCACATTTTTCAAATCTCCTTTCCTTATTATGTGCACTAGAAATTACAACACTTTCTGATGGTAAGTGTCTATTTTCTGTAAACCTTTCTTGTTGCTCACATGTTCAGCCCATGGTATTTTCAGCATCCTTCTGTGGAACCACATTTTTATCATCTCAATTTTTTTCTTCATCTGTGCAGAGATGCTCCAGCATTTACTATCATAAAGGAAGATCAATATTAAATAACAGTTCAGTACTCTTTTCTTTGAAGTTAAATTTTCCTGTTTCTTAATATTTTGTTTAGCTTTTGGGAAGGCATCTTTTGCTATTCCATTGTACCTTTGGATTTCCCTGTCTCGCTTCCATCTTCTGTTAAAACACTTACTAGATATTTAAATTTTTGTACTTGCTTGATTTTGGTATCTCCAATTTGTAATTTGTATGTTGGGCTGTTCCATTTGCTAACAGCCATGCATTCTATCTTCTTGCAATTGATGTTTAGTCCTTTCTTCTCATTTTCCTTTTCTACTTTCTGTAGGATTTCTTATAGTTTCCTTTCTATATTTACTGTCAACACTGTGATATCTGCATATCTTATGTTGTTAAGATTGTAGCCATCAATAATTAATCCTGGTAGGACATCTAATTCTCTGAGACTCGGCTCAATGTATAGGTCGAATAAGTCTGGTAAGAAGACATATCCTTGTCTTATACTCTTTTCTATTTTTGTATATTTAATGAATTCATTTTATATCTTTATGCAGGCAGTTTGCTCCCAGTATAGGTTTTGGATTATTCTAATATCCTTTCCAAATATGTCACGTTTACCTAGCAGTTCCAACAGTTCTTTTCATGTGGCCAGAAGTAGTTAAATGATTTTAAATAAGCAAACCTTATCTTTTGTCTGACCTCTCCTTCTTTTTCTATTCTGTATCCAAATAAAGTAAGCAGTATCAACCACAAAAGTGAGTCATGCCTTTCTATAACTAACACTTTGGCAGACAAATACTGGCTAATGCACAAATTGTTTATACTACTTTTGGTGTACGGCCATCAAATATGTTATTAAGTTCTTTCACAATTCAAAAATGGATTCTAGTTAAATCATAATAATTCTATAATAATTTGCATATAATGCATTTTACACCAATATTTTAAAATTATTAATAAGTTATCTGTATAAAATCTCTAAATTGCAAAAATTTAATGATACCCAAATAGTTTCTAGATTTAAATGTTTTTCTATTTACATATGAGATATGTTTTTATTACTTCAAAAATTATTGTTAGTGAATACTCATGCTTGAAATAGGCATCCTGTTTTTAATTTTAAACAGTGTGTATTATGTCTGTTGGCCTGCACACTTAAGAAAGCTTAATAAAGAAAATAAGCTTTCTCGAGTGTACAGACCAACAGACATAATACACACTGTTTAAAATTTTAAAAAAAAGATGCCTACTTTAAACACAAGTATCCACCAAAAATAACAAACGAAGTAATAAAAATCTTGGATTAAGAATTAATGGATTTATTTGTTATTGAAACTCTTGGAATGCTTTTTGAAAACTTTTTTTTTTAGATTGAACAAAGGTTTCTGAGTGACATGATTTCAATTCCAATTGAGTGTTGGCTGAAGATGATGACCAATCATCAGCAAAACACTAGAGAAGGTAGAAACAAATTGTAAACTCATCAATATGACCCTTTGCTCAATGCTATAAATTAATAAAATATGTTACTGTATGACATTGACTCTCAAATTCAAGTTTACCAGCTTCATTTGTCAGCATGTAGATAAGAGAAAAGGTTCCAATATTGACAGTGATTACCATAATATTGCAACTAATTTCTCTTCATTGATTCTTGCCAGATCCCTTGTGTCCAGTTTATACTATCATCTCAAATGGCATGCAGTATTTGTATTAAGATTAAAAAGCTTGCTTCTACAAATCATTCAGATTCCATAACAACATCCTTATTGACAAACAATCCCTAAAAAGAGGTGTTAAATACTTTGCTTTACCAGCTATACACAAAATGTTCAATTATGATAGATAAAAACAATGGTGAGTAAATCTAGCAAAAAAGCAGATTTTCCCATGATGTGATCAGTCTGGTGCACTTTTGATCAGGTGTTAGAAGATGTGGTACCCACCAAGCAGAAATCTTTGTCATGTCAATTTCATTGTACAGAATATACTCAACTCTCTCACTGGATATGCTAATAGCATTGGGCATTTGATTTATAGTCTTTCATTGATCACCATGTAGTGACCACAATCAATGTTCTCCTCAGTGGCAGCAGTTGCAGGATGTCCAGACCTTGGGTCATCTTCAAGAATTTCTCTTTTCCTCCTAAATTCTTAATATAGCAACCATGTCAGCATGTATGTTCTTGAAGACTAAACCCTTTTTTCTGCAGGTACTTGATAATACCAAAATTTTGTCCATTTTCAAGAGAAGTTGCTACTAGTTACTTTTGAAGTCTTCTTTGAACAGTCAGATGTCAGTTTACATGGAAAAAATGATGCAGTTATTAATAAGAAGGGTTGAAATTAATGCATGCAAAATTTCACAGCTCTAGCATCACTGCTTCATAGTCAGTCTATGAACTGTTCAGCTGAACCTTGTAAACTGCACATTGCCATAGTATTGTTGTGAACCCACTGAATGCAGTTCTTAATGCAGAATTATTTGACTCCTAGACTGCTAACCAACGATAGAGTCTACTCTGCTTTTGTGCTCATAGCAGAGGAATGTGCAGAGAAGAGATCAATTTGTACCTTTCCAAAGGGCGTAAGTACAAAGTGAATATAAATTGATTTCATGATTTTATTCCATTTGTATTTTATAAATGATTGTCCCGTTACATTTTTCTCCATGATATGTATATACTTGTATCATCATCATCATCATCATCAGTCTATTGACGGCTTCAATTATTAGGGCGACCTAAGGGCAGAAGAAACAGACAACTTACTCCAAGCAGTGGCTCTTGGGAGTTCTGGCATTGTCATGTCTGTCCACTCTTTGATGCTGTTTGACCAGCTTTTGTGTCGCTGTCCCTGCTTGTGCTCACCTCCAATAGTGCCTTGCATGATGGTCTTGCAGAGGCTATTGTGCTGTGCGACGTAACCAAACCATGATATCTTCTGATGCTTGATAGTAGCAAGAAGAGATTCCTGTCATCCCACAAGACTTTTGACCTTACTCCATAGCCATTGGTTTTGTGATCTCAGTAAGAGATGCAGCGGTGCTTTCTCAAGCAGTTGTTCTTGAATACCAAGTTCCTTTTTTCTGTCTCAACCAAGAATGTTCGAGTTTCACAGCCATAGAGGAGGATGAATATGACCAACTATTTGTCGAGCTTGAGCTTGTATCGAAGTTATGATATGGAAGCTGATATTCCTCTTCCATATCCTTTTCAGTCAAGCCATCACTGCTGTGTTTCTGTGTTACAGGTGCCATCTTTTGACAGGGTTGGTCCCAAGTATTTGAAGCTGGATGTTTCTTCCAGTGGTTCACCATCCATGGTGATGCTGGCACTGGTGTTGCTTGTGTTATTCACCATTACTTTGGATTTCTCTGTGTTGAGTTCCACTCCATATGTGGTAAGTCTTTCAATGAATTTGTTAGTCAAGTCTTGGAACTCACTGTTACTGCTTACCATAAGGTCAATATAATCTGCAAAATGCAGGTAGTAGACAGGTCTACCACTTATAGAGATAGAAGTGTTGTGGTCATGAAGGGTTTCCTACATAATTCTCTTGTAACAGGTTGAAGAGTGTTGCAGATATTAGGCATCCCAGTCTAATGCTGATAGTTATCTGGAATATACTCACATTCAGGCAGCATATAATCCTACAAAGGTAACAGAAAACATTCTATCTTGTATTTTAGTCAGTCTTAATATACTACAAAGGAAAGATTTTTACTGAATAAACACATGTAAGGATATAGTTATAATCAAAATATATTTTTGCATGTAAACATCTGGATATAGAAGATACGAATTCACTTCTTAATTGTATAAATTCTCCAAACTTTTGTTGGAATATGCACAAAAATATCCTTGCAATTTCGAAAAGAAAATACTGAACATAGTGACAGAAAAGCAAAAGAAGATGAAATGCAGAAAATTGTGTAATTGACAGGATTTCTTGGACTGGGTTTGACTGGTTGATTTCATGTCATATCAACTCTTATTGGGTTATTTAATGTCAAAATCACTTTTTTCTTTTATTTTAAGTCATATATGAATCTACAAACATTGTCAGTATTGCCCATTTATATTTGAGTCTATAAGCCTAGTCTTGGTAGGTTGCTCCTTTTGATGGGGGTTAATCCTCTGCGGGGGATGCAATCAGTATATTCTAGACTGTCTGCTAACAAAGATGAGTTCTTGAATGAGAAAATCAGTGAATACAATAAGATGGAAAAAAATTACTGCATTACAAAAATAATCTGAAGCTCTTGATAACTTAAGAATAAAAAAACTGCCAAATATGAATTTTCCTAATTATTTATAATACCAAAGCATGATTCTTAATTTCATATTGATTTTCATTCAGTATATTTCTGATTAATTTTAAATGAATGACACATGAGCAACAAAAACAAAATCAGATTTCTTAATCACATGCAAACATCTACTTAAAAGTATACAAGTTCAATGATCATCTACACAGAAGGTTCTCCAGAGTTCTTAAAACAGGAATTACAGAGGAGGACTTGCAACAAGCAGGAAAGCAGGAAGCAGCAAAGTAATAAATGTAGAGTTTAGAGAGAACTGGAGCCAGCTTTGGAGCACATTTCTTTAGGATGACAGCTAGGATCCTGTCACCCCCATTTGCTTCATGGGAGTCTAATTTAGAAATAATATCTGAGACCAGTGATGGAGGTTATGCACATATCACTCAGTAGAGCCTCAGTTCTAGGGGGAAAATCAGATGTGGGTACTCCAAATGAGTCGAGTGTTGAGTTGGGAGAGAATTTTCAAACAAAGCATTCAACCTTATTTGCTGTAGATGACAGGACTTTGAATTGATTGAATAGAAGCTGGATTAAGGACTTGCTGTTGTTCAGCACACCCTTGCAGAGCCTCCAATAATATCTAGAAACAAACTTGTCAAATGCTATACATTGTTTTATTCTAGCATGGTGGGCATTAAAGTCACCAGACACAAATATATTTGCAAACGAGTGTAGGAAGATGGCCTTGTCTATATTATCAGAAATACTATCTAACATACAACAGTCATGAGAGGAAGGGGAATAGTAGAGAAAGAAGAGATAGCTGAGTTAAGTAGAGACAGAGACACATCTAAAAGTGGTGTGGAGATTCAAGAGAGAGTTCCCTAGCCAGTGGGAGATGGACATAAACTCCCAGGCCCTGCATGTGGACATTGGAGTCCTTCCTGTGGAATGGAAGATATCCAAGAATCGAGAAATCAGAGGAAGGGATTGAAGAGTTAAGATTAGTTTCACAGAGTACTTGGATGTCTGGAGACTTTTTGAAGAGGAATGATTTCACACTGCAGAAGTTGGTAGGAATACCATGAATGTTGGAGAAAGAAAATTTGAGGGCTTTAGGTGAATTTTGTTGAGCTGGTTTAGTTTCATATCTTTGGTATCTTATAGCTGTGGTGTGTTGTTCTGATAAGGAAAGGCCTAGGGTAGTAGTAGCAGTTGGTTGTTGTCTAATGTAATATGTGCATGAAGGGAACTGGCACAGACTGCTACATAGTGTGGCCTTGGAGTTGCCCACCAGAGAAACTTGTAGAGACACCCTTCCATGCACAACATGGCATTGCAAGAACCCCAATATTATGCAATTGTTGATCAGAGCAGCCTCTCAAGACGCTATACAATAATTCAGGCTTCTAACTACTAGCAGCAACCAGAAAACTGCCAACTTGGTACCCTCAATATGAAGAGACATTGCCACCATCCACACTCATCACAAAAAATTCATGACAACACCACTATTAAGGCCCAAGAAAAGGAAAGGAACTGGGAACCCCTTCCTAAACAGGAAACAAGATAGTCTCTCCACCTGTTCAGGGGAAGGAGTATAGACTAGTTGATAGGAAAGCCTATCTATTCCTATTATAAAAAACCCCAAAAAACAAAAAAACAAAACACAAAAAAAACAAAAATATAAACAAGTACAAAAAAAAACAAAACATTCCCAGTTCTGATTTTCAGTTATTTCAAGAAATGAACATTCAAATAACTAAGTTGGACAGTCAATCAGTGGCCATAGAACTTTTGAACATGCAATGTCTGGCATTATAGTATATTAGGAGGGAGAGGAGGTAATAGGAAGTAGGGGTCTCTCTATAAAATCTTACAGGAGATGCATCAATTGCTTTTATAATATTTATGGATAGAGTAAACTGACATTATTTCAATGATACTTTGATAAAATTACAGTGACTTTGAAGTGAATTTTTCTGATTTCCATGGACAATAGCATACGACTATCTCACCTGAGACAGGAGGTAATAGAACGGAGAGTAGGGCTTGATGGACTTGGGTGGGTAGGGTGTTGTGATGGACTGTTTTTCTTAATCAACCTACTTTTCTTTTGGCTTCTATAAAAAGGAATTCGAGACCTTACCAGATACCAAGAACAACCAGTCAACCACAAACAAGTGGCATTTGAGATGGTATATATATATATATATGGACACACAATTGAATGAAGTGAATTAAAATGCAAGTTTGACTTTTTTTTAAGTTTTAGCATAAGTCCAATATAACTACTTGGAAACTGTCAATTCAAATTTCCCCACTCAGGATGAAAACCCATTAAAATGTAATATTAGGAATTAACACTAAATAATGTACTAGCACCCTATTTAGACATGCCCACATACTCGCAAGCATATATATATATATATATATATATATATATATATATATATACACACACACACACACACACACACACACACACATACACACAACCGAGGCAAGTATTAAGTTAAAATTAAAACAATGAAGGCTGAGAAAATAAATCAGAAATAGAATGACAGAAAAGTGATAAAAAACTAAACAAAGAACAAGTTAAATACAAGATTATGACAATAAAAGAAGTGTTCATTTCAATGATACAAATTTAGCATTAGGACTGGCAAAAGTCAACTAGTGGGTGTTTTGAATGAATATCAGATCAAGAAACGTTTGGTGATGCTAACATGGGAACAGGGGAGGTTATATTAACTGAGGAAGAATGGGTGCTGGGATTGCCAAATTCGAACCTGTCATTTTTTTTCCATTGGTTTACCCAAGATACACCATTTCTGCTAGGGCTACAGTAGATGTGGTACCCCTACAAACCTAATGAGTTACGGGATTTGTGATCATGTCTCAGTAATCGAGGATATTGTGTTTGACTTCTAATTATGTATATTAACCAGCTTCAATACAAATTGTAAATGTTTATCTGTAAGTCTTGAGCACAATAAACATTTATTAAATCCATTATCGAAAAAGAAGTGCTCACAAATGTATGTGTTTCTAAACATGGCCAGATGAGGCAAACAAGTTAGAAAATCTCTCTATGGAAGAAACTGGAATGTTGGCCTCTGCATATTTCTGCTTCAATTCTAATGTAAAAAATCTTGAAAACTCTGCCTGCAGATTTAAGATGTTATCTGCATATTCTTTCAAGTGCTATTGTTGACCCTGTGTGTAATGACTGCAAGGCTCTGAAGTGAACTAAGTGTCTACCTGCAAACTGCTTTGTACACAACAAAAATTTACACCTGAAAGAATTCCTACTGTCATATGTCATTGTGATAACCTGCTTTGGGCCCAGAAGCTTCATGTTTAGGATGTTCAAATGGTCTGTCCGATCAGTGAGAAGTGCAAGGTTAGATACAAAAGTAAGATCAATTTTTCTTTCATTGCCATGAACAAACCAATTTTTCTCTTTATGCAAAAAAACATTTTTAGAACATTTCCCAAACTGAGCCACATTTCAATATGGAATAATAACTGTTCATTTTCACTATCCATGGTTCATAAATTTTTTTTTTTATCTACAACTTTTTCCCATACAGTGCCTCTTTGTGAAGAAAACTATAACACATGTATATAGCAACAAGCAGTGTGAAATTACAAAGAGAGATAGAGTTTTACTTGTAATACTTCCCAACACGAGGATTCTTCTAAGTTTCTGGAGAAGGCATATTTTCCAAATGGGAATGTGACCATGTGGTGCAGTCATATTTATATTTCCTAATGGGAATTCGAGCAGGCTGGATTTATTTTCCATGTCTCTGGTGTATACATATTTCCTAACAGGAAAACGATGGGTCATGTGTATTTTCCAGTGGGAAGACTGCAAACTGGAGATAGTTTCTATATTTCCCAATGGGAAAATCGTGCTATGGACTTGTGTGCTACCCCATGGTAGCCTGGCCCATGCTAAAAAGAAAGCAGCCAGTTCTTAGGTGGCTAACAAACAACTGGCTGCTTTCATCACTCAGTGGCTGTCACATGACCCTCGTGACTTCATCTCCACCAAAGGGAGATAATTGTCTTTTGCAACCCTACAGCTAACTAAACCCACCTTTTCATAATACACTGTGACCTTTGAAATGACTTTCAACCAATTCATTTCTGCATGTTCAAATGTACATTACAGTGTCTCACCTTGTCAATGACCCTGATTCTAATAATTCTTCTGTGGCATTGAAATTTTCTCAGCTCCTTAAATAAAAACAGCACAATAAATAGTATCTGTAATTCCTGTACATTCATTACATGTAGCGGAAAAGTTTTCGACATATTTAGTAGCAATAACCAGTTACTGGGATGAATTAGTTGCTAAACCAGTAATACAGATGTTAATAGTATTTGCTGACAAGCAAAGGCATTTAAAAATGAGCTTGTACACTGAACAGAGCATTTCACTGGCTTTTAAAAGACAGTCATTGATAAAATTATCTTCAGTGAATAGTTGACAGTTATTCTATCATTTTTTTGAGAGAAAAACTTGCACTTAACTGCATTTTTACTTGTTTTGTTCAAGTTACAAAAAAAAAAGTTGCTTAAGTTTTTATTCTTGGATTATTTTTGTGAACACTTTAAACTGTTCTCTGTATATAGTTTCATAATGTTTGTGGATGTTAAACACTTTTTATACACCCATTAGTAATGAAAAGAGCCATAACAGTTCCTGTACTTGAGTTTCTGAAAAACTGTTTTACAAGAAAGATTTTATTCAGTAAGGCCTGGGTTGCATAATGTTACATTTTTGGTGCCTATTTTTTTTCTTTTGTGAGGCAGTTTGGAGGGTGAAGGATGTTCGTATGTTTGTACATATTAGTTATGACTACAGAAGTGAAATGATTTGCCAGCTGACTGCCTGTTACACTTGGTGAACAGGTCAAGATTAATAATACTCCTGCATAATATAGAGTAAGGAATCAAATGTTTTAAGAAAATATTAGTTACAAAAAATGGATTCACTGCAGGCCACAGATAAGCAACTTCCAGGCTACATGTTGGAGATCCTGATGGGTTAATTACTTTGATAAAGAAGGAGATTACGTTGACAAATAAAATAAATGCTTTCTTTTTCATCATTAGCTTATGAGCTTATGAAAATACCTATACAAGCTATACACAATATGGCATGTGTTTTGTAGGAGATATAGACCACTAGAATGTTCAGTTAAGACAGTATTCTAAAAAAAAAAAAAGAGGCACTGATACTTTTATTTTTTCAGATCATGAGTTATATAGCTTTGTATATTTTGCAGTTTAAAAATATGCCCTATTTACTTTAATTTTAGAAAGAAAGGTAGAAGGAAGCAAGAGCTTTAAAGTGTTTATACTCTTGAACGAGAAGTAAGAATTTTGTATACTAACAATCATTTCTGTTATTATGATTGGTTGTTTTTTTATAGATTATTAACCTTTTGCAAGTTATTTTAAAGCCAGAAAATATTTTTAGATTGTAAGAATTTTTTGATGATAATGATTTACTGATACAAGTCTTACTAATTAACCAATAATTGGTGGAGAGAAGAGATAGATTCATATCTTTCAAGAGTATTTATACATAAGTGAATATAACAAACCTGACTGGAACTGGAACTCTCTGATTTCCAATTTTCAAGCTATTATTATCTATTACCCCACCCACACATCCAAGTTTACAAAATTTGGTATTCCCATGTGGTCACCCATCTAGGTACTGACCAGATTTGATGTTGCTTAACTTTGGTGACCATTCACGAACTGGTGTTTCAAAATGATATAGCTATAAGTTTTCTATTACATATGTGCAAATGTAATAACGTCTTTGTTCTATATAGATTAAGATTATTTTCGTCCAGCAAAAGGCCAAATAGTAGTGAATAGGGAAAGAGAGAGATTGTATTGCGTGGACTGGCAGTGGGATGCCTGCTTACCTGCCTGCCTGCCTTGAAAATCAGCATGCTGGCCTTTATCTGCTTTATATAGAGAATCAGATATTTTTATAATCATTGACAGGTATAATCTTAACAACATAATGTCTGTACATTGAATACTGCTGACATCTTTGGTTTGGTGCTCCTACTATATATCTCGAGATTCTTGACAAAATTTAAAGAAGGCTCCGTCATGTAACTGATTCTGACTGGCATTTTGATTTCAGTCCCTTTCTCACCAATGTGATGTGGCTTCCTTTCATCTTTTCTACAAATATTTTCATGGCAATTGTTCTGATGAGCTTTCTTCCTTAGTGACTTGACTGCATGAATTTAATTGTGCTACTAGATTGGCAACTAGGTCTCACCATTTTAATGTTGAACTATCTAGATGCAACCATATGTTCTATTCTAATAGTTTCTATTTTCACATTTCTCTCCTGTAGAACTTCCTTCTGATTTCTTGCTTCTCTGCCACCTACTATCTCTATAAATTTAAATGCAATGTGAATTGCGATCTATTGTCTTCCTAAATCCTATTCCTTTATTGTCCTTTTCCTCACTTCTCCTCACTAAAGTTTAACTATTAAAAGAAGAGAGAATGCATGATCATCAGCAAAAATAAGAGCCCAGTATGTCAGCTATGTATTAGGGACATCAAAATCAAGTAGAAATTTAACTATTTGGATAGTAACATATGATGGAAATATGCAACACAGAAATCTGAATTGTCTTCTAAAATACATGAAAAGGAAAGTAGGAAAATATTGTTAGAAACAAAGAAAAGAGTGCTCAATTTTTATAAAATTTCTAATATTCTATATGGCAGTGAATATTTTCCTCATATACAAAGAAAAAACTTGAAGCAACAGAAAGATGCTAAGAATGCCACTGGGGAATTTAGCACCCATGGGGCATATTTAAGGTATGAGAAGCTGAGGAAAAAGCAAGTAACGTACTTAAATAATTTGTGTGAATGGTGGCAGAACAAGGACAAAGAAGGATGGTAAAGGGTCAAAAGTTAATATGAGCAACAAAAAACAGGAAGTTGTGGACAGCTATGATTATCCACATCCTCAAAGGGCTTGACACAAAGTTATCACGGAATTAAAAAACAAAGAAAGATAAATGCAAAAGTTATTTAAAATAATTGAAAGACTACTAAAAATGTGAGTTGGATAATTTTTTTTCAAAATATTTTAGACCCAAAATTCAAAATGACTGCTACCTAAAAATTTGAAGATTTTGAAAAGTGTACATGGACTTTAATGTAGTAAATATCTTTGGCAGTACCATTTGTGAGCTACGTATGCAAAGAGCAGGCAATGAATTACTTTGAAGGAAAAATTAGGTGCTAGCTTAAGTTATTTTTCCATAGTTAATTCCCTTGAACTTTTAAATTATACCTTATATAACTACAAAAGTAGTTATTTTATTAAATGGTTGTCTTGTAATAACACACATGCAAAAGTTATAAATTTTTCTCACTTAGATTTTATTAAAAATCATTGTGAATTTTAGTTATTAAGGCAAAATGGGAATATAAGTCATAAATATCTTAGCACATTACTCATAAAAAATGGGATTATGGATAGATAAATTAGACAAATATGTTTTAGTCTAAATGTATTTATTGCAACAAATCTCTGAAAGTAGCTTTCTTTTATAAAAGAGCATGTGAATGCTTGATAATCTCTTCACAGATGAAGAAGAGACTTGAGGCAACAGAAATGTGGTTCTACAGAAGGATACTGAGAATAGCATGGATTAAATATGTGAGTGACAAGAAAGTTTTAGAGAAAATGGAAGAAAAAAAGACACTTGTACTTAGAATCAGAAAAACACAATTGAAGATTGTGGGGCAGACACAGTACCAAAATAAAAAACATCATGGCTACCATAGTACTTTCCCAATACCACCACTATTTTTGTATACCTGTACTAAAATATTTGAGGGCTATTTTAGTGAAATATTAGATATTTGATTCATTTATAATAGTTCTGAAGCAGGTATATATAAAATACATTGGAGAAACTTGCAGAAATTTAAAAAGACATATCTATGAACACAAAAAGGATCTTATACATAATTTATCAAATGCATTAGTTATACAGAGAAATAAATTCAACAACTTTGATCTAAAGAATGCCACACTTATTAAAAGAGAAATTAAGAAAATTCTCAAGAATGCCGCTATCAAATCTTATCAAAATATAAATCTTTGCCCCAGATTTTTTCTAAATATCTCCATTCCTGAAAGAATTACTTCTTTCCCAAGTCAATATACATGACTATAAAGATGTAAAAGAAATTTAAAAGAAAATGGTTAAATTCATCCTATACTAAAATAATTTACATATTGCATTAAAAAAAATTCAAGAACATCATTTACTCATTTTCATTCATTAAACATTAAATTATATCACTTAATATCTTCCATAACTTATCTAGACTTTTCAGTTAACCTTTTAAATTTAAAAATTTTGAAAAACTAACAACATTTTGGCTATGGTCTATAAAGTTGTAAAATAAAATCCTTGCATTTGCCTTGAAAAAGTCCCTCAGAGGATGAAATGCATCAGATAAGTTTTCCTTTTGTCCACAATGCAAGCTCATTCACTGACATTGGTTTGGTTGGTTGTTTAACAGCATTCCAATCTTAGTGGTCATTTTATGCCGACAATGATTTTGAGTCTGGCAACATTTGGTTTTCAAAAATGTATTGCTGCAAACATTTGATTTTCAAAAATATATTGTTCGAAAATGTATAGCTGGTAATACTATTTTTCCAAAAACGTATAACCGACAACTTTATTTTTTCTAAAACAGCCTTTCTGTTGGACATAGTTTATCGCCGTACCCAGTATGCATATGCAGTTTACCATCATACCCATGGACGTGAATGCAGTTTACCGTCATACCCATGGGCACGGATGCAGTTTACTGTCATACCCAGGACGAGAGATCAATGACATTGTGTTACTGACCAAGTAAACTCATGGAAGACTGTTTATGCATGTGCAGTAAGGTCCCCTCTGATTGGTTGCCAGGACTGCACAACTGGTAATTGAGATATGCAAAATGACTGCATACTTTCCTGACAGATATTGCCTGAAATCATAAGAGTGAATAAAATTTCTGATGCAATTATTACTCCCTGAGTTATTATAGCTAATTATATATTAATGACATAGCTGGATGACTCGTGTCATCTCAAATTGGGACACATCTGAATGGCAGCTTATGTGAGCCTTTATTCTTTTATGTAACATATCTCTTCAGGACATGTGTTATAATGGCTCTCCACAACTTCCTATCCTCTGTACTTTTAAACAATGTTTGTCCCCTTCCTAGTCTCTGTTTTGCTATTCATTTACACAAGCTTCAATTGTGTTTTTTCTGATTCTATATACAAGTGACTTTTTTCTTCCATTTTCTCTAAAACTTTCTTGTCACTCACATGTTCAGTCCATGCTATTCTCAGCATTCTGTAGAACCACATTTCTGTTGCCTCAAGTCTCTTCTTCATCTGTGAGGAAATTGTCCATCATTTATTGCTATGTAGAAGGATAATACTAATAGCAGTTCAGCACCCCTTTCTTTGTTTCTAATTAATTTTTTTTGTTTCTTATAATTTGTTTAGTTTTTGGAAGTCATCCTTTGCTATTCCATTGTGCCTTTGGCTCAGATTGTAGAAAGTACTAGTTTTATTAGAAGCCTTTTTTTAAATTGTTACAATTATAAATTAAACTATATGCTATAACTTTACAACCAGAACAAAAATGAAAAAGAACCTGAACTCAAAGAAAAAAAAATGATGTGAAGACACAAATGAAACACTTGAGGTTTGTGGTTTATTAAATTTACCTTTCTCGTTAAGAAGAAAATATTTCCAATGTTTCTTTGACAGGTTATAAGTGATACATTGGCAATATCTAATGCCTGCAAGGCAATTAATAATGGATTTGGTGCAAACTCATGAAATGCTGGCAGAAAGACAACAATAGGTCCTTACAAAACTTGACAGCTGCAGGTCAATAGCCACTTCTGAGAAAAATGTTCAAGTAGAAGCATTGTGCCTGTTGAAGCTGCAGCTCAAATCATAGCTTCAAAGCTAAACTGATAATTAGAATGCAGGCACTACTGTAAGGGAAAAAAATGAAATCAATCGTTTGAAAAAATAACTTTTCACAGCAATAATACTAAAAATAAAAAGGAATTATTTTTAGGCTAAAGTTTGTAAGGTTTAGATTATAGAATGTAGTTTTAAATTCTTAAGAGTTGTTTAGATTAATAATTTATTTATTTTATCACATTTCAGGAAATTCATTCTTTGACCTTCCTAATAGATAAGGAGCATCACTGGAAAGTAATCAAATTGAAAGAGGTTGTGTACATTGGACTGGTAGAAAAATTCAGGCCATTGTGTTGAGAAAGAAAAAAAAGATTGGTGTGCTTGAGTCACATGCTACTGTGGCCATTGACATAATTGGTCAGATCTGTATATATGCCACCATGTTTCTAGTGTTACAGTATTGGTAAACACAGACTAGAAAAGAAAATTCCACTTTTAGATGGTATACTTGAGAAAAGCCATAAATAGCCTCATCAGATTGAGACTTTCATACAGATATCATGCATGGCACAAAACTTATTCAGAAATATCTAAACTGTCAGCTGTACACAACCGCTTTCTAAGATCAATGATTAAAAATAACTTTGAGCAAATGAAGCCCTAAGATCTTAGAAAGGACCATATTTCTTTGAATCTTGTGGACTGGTGCTTCAGAATCACAAGCAAAGATTTGTACCAAATAACAGAAACAACATCATTTGAGAACTTTTGACAACAGCTACAACTAAAATGGATGGAACATGTAACTTGAAGAGAAAATAATGACATAATGAAGATGTTAACATTCTGCACTATTCAAACAAAAAGTTAGGAAGGAAGACACCAACAATACTAGAAAAGGCAATAACAGAAACTGGGTTTCAGAAACCTACTTTCTTGTTTTAATAGAAATATTGTGTAAATTTCAATTGAAAATAGCACTGGCTGCTCAGTCAATGAAAGCTGAATATTTCCTTATAAGGAAAAGGTTGATATTACCATTACCATAGAATGAACTAGTGAAAATTTTGTAGTGATAAAAGAAAAGGTTGAGCTCAATCATTGTTGTGGCTTTGTTAGGGTCAGAAATAAAGACACAAGAGAGGAATTGAGTTAAACAAATATATTAACAGAAACAGTAATACAAACATATACAAACGAGAGTGTTACAGCGAGAATGTTTGATCTGACTGTCAGAGCTGACTGCTGGAAACTTCCCTTTTCAAAAGCAGTACCTGCTCCTATTTATAGCTGGGAGAGTCCATGTGTGCGTGGGTAAATTACCATAACAATCATAAAAAGTCTTAAAATCATTTTCATATATTTCACAATTATTTTGATATGTTTTCTCAATGTGTTTGACTACAAAGAAAAAAAGGATTTAGTGTGCAATTAGCATTATTCACTTTACATACATATTTAGAATATGATATACAAACTCTATATATCAGATAGATTCATAGTGAATAATTGAATGACAAAATGGAAAAATCCTATATTATGCATTTCATCCTTTGGAAATATTTCTTCAGATTAAATAATGTTTTTATTATTGGAATCATATATATATATATATATATATATATATATATTAGGGACACCAAAATTCAAGCTACCATGCTACCCAGGTTTTGACTGTTAGGTCTCCTCAGGCAGATAGGATGAAAGATTTTTTTATATATGAACACCAGAAGTTGGGAGGGGGAACAGAAGAAGGAAAAAAAAAATCATCCAGGTTCGTAAATACACAACAAATGTTGCTGTGTATGTATGAACCTGGATGAAAATATATTTTTTTCCTCTTCTGTCCCCACCCCCTAACTTCTGGTGTTCGTATATAAAGGTGGTGGAGTAAACTAAAATCTTTCATCCTACCTGCCTGAGGAGTCCTAACAGTCAAAACCTGGGTAATGTGGTAGCTTGAATTTTGGTGTCCCTAATTACATTTTGCTCTACAACCCAAATTTTCTGGATTTTGTATTTTTTGGATTGCACCTTCTTAAATGCAGCTGTTTACAGCCTCTTTTTGCAATATATTATTTTATATTGTTTTCTAAATTTATATATATATATATATATATATATATATATATATATATATATATGCCATCTGTGAAGTTAACCTTCAAGATCCACCAACATTCCAAAATTGAACCAATGACCAAAAAGCAAATTTTGGAAGAAAAGGCTTCTTGGTTAGGCCCCAAATCTTTCAGCATCCATTAGTAAATAACAATTGTAATAAACAAAACAAAAAAGCAAGTTATATATCTTCTAACATTTGGCCTGAGATTATCTTTATTCATAATAGAGAAAGGGTGCTTGATCCAATATAAGACAAATAATGCTAACTTTAAGATACTAAGATACTAAAATACAAGTAAATACATACAAGTAAAGAGAAAAAGGAATTGACTTATTTCTAGGAAGTTTATATTTTGTAAAATGTAATGAAAAATGATCTGACAGTTTTCAATTTGCAGACAGAAAATGTATCTGTCTGTTGTATCATTTTCTCAAAAGGCCCTGTAAATGTTATCAGAAAAAAGATTTTATTTATATATGGGGATGGCCAAATGTCTACAACGTTCACTTTCTGACCATGAGACCAGGGTTCAAATTGCACCATGATGGATCTATCAGGAAGGTGATCCGAGTATGTGGCACCTTTATAAAATGACTGAAAACTATACCATAAGTTGACCCAAGCTTTGTAAACAAAAGTGGGTAAATGGAACTGCTTGGAAGGCACTGATGGTTATGCTAGCATGAAGTCACAAGTCATCATGACCAAGGTTTTGAGCATACTGACATTGTTCAAATTGCTGATCATGCCAGATTATGCACTCTCTCCCAGAAATTCAGCATTAGTTGCAGAATAAACCACAGATGCTCTCTGTGAATATTGAACAAACACAAATATACTTAAGCAGATGTCTCCAACAGGAATTGTCTAGCTGCTAGAACTACTTAAATCCACTTATCCAAGGACAACATTTTCTTTGTTTATTACCCAAAAGAGTAAACATACAAAATAATACCTATAATAAGTCTATTTTGTTGGAAAAGCTTGCATTACTTCCTGACTACTAACAATCTTTTTCTGATTTTCAATGCACAACCTCCAGATTGTTTGAAGGGTCATGCTAAAACAAATTTTAGAAAAAAAAAGAAAGTATAATTTGATGCTTAATTGTATAATTTTTTTTCTCTAGCATAAGAAATAGTTTTAGTTTTTAATTGCCAGGAAAGTTGTGGATTGGTAATAAAATTAATGAAAAATCCAAACATTATTTATGTGTACTGGGTTTAAATGCAGTTAGCATTAATATATTATCATAATGATTTTATGTTTTTCCTCTTATAGGATAATTATTAGAGTGAGAGAAAGTTTTGACATGAAATTAACATCTTTTAGCTGCCTATGCTGCTCATAGGAGGATTTAAGTAATTTTCAGGTTGTGATCGCAGTCTGTCTGAGGAGGTTTGGTTGATAGATTCATCATTGTCTGAATCACTGTGGTTAGTTAGGATGATCTCAGCATCTGTTGATCTTGGTGATTTCTTGAAGCTGCTGCTGTTTCTTGTGACAAGTCTGTTTCCTCGCTTATGGAGTTCTTGTTGGTAGTTCAATCCTTGAGCATATGCAGCTTTGATGGATTTCTTTGCTGTTTGCATGAAGCATTCCATTTTGGCATTGGCTTGTGGCCACAAAGGTGTAATCTTCCTATGTTTGAACCCAGTGTGGTGGGTGTATGTGCTGAATTCCTGGCCCTTGAATGTAGGGCCATTGTTGGTCTTCAATGATTTCAGTATTCCAAATTCAGCAAAGATTTTTTTTTTTGAGGTTGAGGTGATGATGTTGACAATCACATGGTGAGAGTACTCATCTGTGATGATAAGCATGTACTTCCTATTTAGGAGTTGTCTAAAGTCTGTGTTAGCTTCTGTCCATGGACTTGGTGAAAGAGGGCACATTTTGAGGAGTTCTTTCATAAGAGTAGGTGTGGAGATTTAGCAGCTGAAGCAGTTTTTGATAGTGTGTTCAACAAGAGTGTGCATGCCTCTGAACCAGACTTTTTCTCAGAGGTGGGCTGTTGTTTTTACAATTCCTTGATGTACAGTGTGTGCGAGTTTGATGGCCTGTGCCTGGAGTGTCTGTGGCAGAACTATCTGGTGCCCTTTTAGGATGATGTTTTCATTGTGTGCAAGTGACAATTCTGGTCTGCACTGGCAGTGGGTTCATAGTGTTTGTCAACATTGTCAGCTTGCTATTTGTTTGTGGTGATGGCCTTGATTACTGCAGTGAGTGTTGGGTCTTTGATTGTCTCTGTGGCAACTTTATCAGTTGTCATTGACTTGGGTGTTGATGTTGAAATGATGTAATTAAGGTATTCTTCAGCTACCTTTTTTTCTCTATTACTGGTTGGTGAGTTTGCTGAGTAACGGCTTAGGTAGTCAGTTAGGTTATCGTGACTTGGCTGGTAGTGGACAGTCATTTCATATGGCTGTGTTCTTAATACCCAGCATACTTTGTGGGCTGATAGTTGGGCTTGAGTATTGTTGAAGATGGCCATTAGTAGCTTGTGGTCAGTGTGAATAATGAATAGTAATGCCATTTTTTCTAAAGATATGCCCTAGGAATTCAAGTGATGTTTTGTTGTATTTGCATTTTTCATCATTCAGGGTGAGGCTCTTCTCTCTGAGATGCTGAAATATTGCTCAAAGGTTGGTGCCATAAACTTCCTGAGATGCTCCAAAACAGAAGATGTCATCACTGACACAGACAGCCTCTTTGATGTCTGCAAGTGTTTAATACACTGTCTCCTGGAAAATCTCACTTGCAGAGTTGACAAATAGAGCTGAAAAATAGGCATCTGTATAATCCCAGGTGTGCTGCAAAGGTTGTTATGTATCTCAATTCTTCAGCTAATTCTAGTTGGTGGTATCTTGGGTTAAGGTTTAGTTTACTGAAGATCTTTGCTTTGGATAAGATAGCCTTGTGTTGGTCAAGTTAATCACGGAAATACTTTGCAGGTAGGGCAAACCATTCTTAGTGAAAGATTGGAACACTGGAATAGTATTAAATACAACACGCAACTTGAGAGAAGAAAAGCAAGTCACAGATGTCAATACCCTATCGACAAGTGTCAGACTCCTCCTACACAAGTTTTAAATAAACTGGACAAAGATCAGGTCCAAGAACCACAGGAGCCTTAAAATGTTTAAACTTACATTCCACCTTACATTTGACAATATTCTCTGGGTAACCATTATCCCAGAAAATATTGTAAATGTTCATCAGTTAAACATTTACAGTTTTTAGAAGCTGTTTACATCAAGCTTCATCAACTGACTTTGTGCAGACAGGAGAACTTTCTTTGTTCTCTGTGTCTCATGGATGGGTCAGGCATAATCTTTTTAATGTTTTATACTCACTAGGAGCTAATTTACACTGATTTGTTGGTAATAAATTTATTTTAGTCGTAGCTTCTTATTTAACCTCTATATTTACCTTTTTCAATTTTGCTGTTTTGATTATTGTTGTTCCAACAAATCTTTCTGAAGAAGTGTTGGATGAAAAAAGGTCCCTTTAAAAGAAAGCATCTCATCATTTTCAAAGCCATATATAAATTCTGTGGTGCTATATTATATATATTATATGTGTGTGTGTGTGTGTGTGTGTGAATATAGTTTTAAGGTGTGCTATATTTATGGGATAAAGTGCTCAATATCAGAGATAGAGCATATATAAATATAAAAGTGAACATTGAAGTCAACACTCAGAGGCAACAGGCTGTTTCATGCTAGACACAATCATCACGCCACTGACAGGCTTGACGATTGCATCTAGCATGAAGCAGCCTGTCGCTTGAGTGTTGACTTCAATGTTCACTTTTATATATATATATATAATGATTGCGAAATGCAAACTTTAAAAAGACAGAATTATAATCTTGAAAATAGAAAGTAATCTTCTTGAAAAAGTCTTCAGATATATTCAAATGTCTTTTCTTTTCAATCATGAAAGTAATGGTAAAGTTACCAAATTGGAATGAAATTGGTTTAAAACTAATAAATTATAAAATAATCTTTTGTCTCAAAAAGAACCTTGCTATCAAATTTCCTTCTTTTTTTTTCTCACAAAGATTTTCTTTTATGCTTAGCTGGAGTTTCTTCATAAAGTTCTAAAGTGAAAAAATGTAGGCAGTTTTCCAGGAAAGAAACTAAAAGTAAAACAGAAAATGTTACAGATAAATGTAATTCCTGATGCTCCAGTGAGTTCTTGGCCTCTGCTTTAACCACCAACTTGAAAGCCCTACCCACTTATCTGAGTCACATTGCTCATTTTGTGTTGAAGTGCATACCTTCAGGGACAATGCACCAAACTGTTGCCTTCTTCCTGTAAATGGCCTTTAACTGGAATGGCTTTTAAAGAAAGTCTTCCAAAACTGATCAGCTGGACTTTTCTTGTTAATGCATGTCTGAAAATAAATTGAAGGAAATGGAAGTTGCTTTTTAGGAAAGGAAAAAAAAAATGATCATAGCCTACATTTGAGTAAACTGCTGGCTTACATAAATGCCACCCACTTCTCATGTACTACATAACTATCAACCTATTTATCTTGGGAGCCTGTCTGATATGTGACAATCAACTGATTTGGCTGTAAAAACCAATCAGCAGACAAAATTCAAATTTAATCATTTATTATCAGTTTTTCATATGTCAAACAGGATTCTGAAGGAAATGGCAACCTGTTTACATCACAGACTACATTGTAGATGTAGTAAAGTTAATCCTTACTAGGTACTTCACTACTTGTGTCAGACTAAGCTAAACTTATAACTATGAATATATTAGTTATGTGTTGGTGCCACTGAATGGAGAAATCTTGATTTTCTTTAATTCAAAAGAATATGGAATAAGACATATCTCTTAAAAGAAAAAAAAAGTTTTTTTTTTATTAAAGTAGAATGTAACAGGCTTTGTGCATATGTTTAAGCAAAGCAAAGTCACACAATTGAATTTCAGGTAGAAAAATGCTTAATGACACAAGCATATATTAAAAACAACATTATTTTCAACTCCTCTTTAAGACATTCTAAGCAGTAATTACATGTTCAATATATTCAATCATTTCTTTTTCAAGAGCTCTACTCATGCAATATTCTCAAATACTTGAAACCATTAAGTAAACTTTTATAGGCAGTTTTCCAATCTAAAATGTCTTTAAACTGATTTTTACAAATTTTTCTTTTGCTGAAAAATTTCTAACCTGCTTCAGTATAAGTCAATGCTAAAAACAAAGAGTGCACAAAGTTTTCCACAAGGATCTTCCAAAATTAAATCCAAATTGTTTAGTGATTTGAAAACATTCCTTGCTCACTGATTCAAAAAGCAACGTAAAAAGTTGTTTGCATGTTTATAATGTTTTTTTCTTTTATTTACACATAAGTTGCAACTCTGGCAATCACCAACACTCAATTGTTTTTTATCAATGAACTAAAGCAACAAATTATGGAGAAATGGTTCATGTTATTCAATTATTTCAAAGGAAAGGTAAAAACTATTTTGTTTTTAAAATTAGACATTTTTAAAGTATAAAATGTCAGGTTTTTTGTTGTGACATTTAATTATTTCAAAGATATTTAGTTTTCTATTCATTATTGTGAGATTTATGGTAAAAATAAACTGTAAACATGCTTTAAAATTATACTTTAATAACAGTGAAAATCATAGTCATAATAGTGAAAATGAACAGAATATTTACTTGTGCTCATTAGAGGATAGTATAGAGTTTAGCCTGTATCTAATTATCATATTATCTAAACTTAGTGAATTTTTATTGGTTGAAAAATACTCTAGTTCATTTATCATGTAACAGTTTTTCATGATAGCAAATTTTGTGTAAGTTAAACGCCAAATGGCTCAAAGCTGACTTTTCTAAAAATTTGACTTCTGATTGGCCAAATTGTTACAACGCCTATGCAGTTGTGTTCAAAGTCAATTTACCACCAGAAAGATTCTGAATAGAACTAAACATGTTCACAAGCCAGTCACATGACTGGCAAGTAAATAAATACTTGGTGACATCTTCAACCCTTCCTCTTGTCTTCTCTCACCTACAAGCAATGTAAGCTCAGTGGAGAAATTGTGTTTTTCCCTTAGGAGAAAACACTATGAAACATCATGACACGCACACACGTACATACGAACATTCACTCCTTCAACCACAAGGACAGAAACATTTAACATAACATAGTGAGAAAGTGACCAGCAACCAATCGCCTTCTAAAAACTATATCACATATTCTGAAGTTACCTATTAACATAATCTCTGCTTCCCAGAACACTCACTAACTCACACAGAAAATAACTTTCTTACCAGTGAACTCTTAACATTGTGAGTAACAAACTGTTTAATTCTCTTACAAGTAACAATACATCTTATTAAAGTTCTCCAAACTCACTTTTTTTTTTTTATCAACAAGAACATTTTCCTCACTCAAAATTCCAAGGACATTTCAAATACAACTGAATTCCTGTTTTGTACAATTGTTGTTATACATATATAAATTCCATTTACTTATGCAACTTTTCTTGTTGAATGTTGTTGTTCTTGTTGTTTCATATTTTGTGGTATTTTGCGTAAATATAAAATTATGTAAAGGAATTCCAGTCTGTAGTGATCACCGGATCGCCCTAATGAATTTATAACTTATAGTACAAAATTTGCTATCATGAAAAGCTGTTATATGATAAATGAACTAGAGTATTTTTCAACCAATAAAAATTCACTAAGTTTAGATAATATGGTAATTAGATAGAGGCTAAAAATAGAAACTACTTTAGAAGATAAAAAATTAAGAACAGAAAGTACCAATGAATTAAACTATTTATCAAATATTAGTCTTAACTATATACCAGATTTATCCAAATATAGTACAGTAAAAGGCTCAAAATACCCATAGTCACAGGGACAATAGAACAGTAGTTTGGGACAACTGGTTAGGTTTTTTGGGACAATACTGGGACAAAAAATTTCTGGCTCTCATATGATAACCTGAAAATTTAAAATGTTTGTAAACATTTCTATTCAACAATAAAACAGTATCAACATTAGGGAATTCAACATTCTAGGCCAAACATATGGACCTTTTTTTCCATCCAAGTTATGAAAAGAATAGATTATTCAGTTAACTTCAATACGTCAATTGTTACACACTGAGCATCTCCTACATAGTTTTCTATGTGATTTTAGGGACCCCAGGCAATTACCTAGTTTGCCTAGTGCATAGTCTTGGGTCTAGATAGAAGTACAACCTTAGTAGGACAATGAGTTATGAAATTTTTTTTCTTCTTCCCTAACTCTTAATACACCAGGCTTATGGCCACATCATGTTGAAACACCAGTTACTGTATGATCACCGAAGTTAAGCAATGCTGAGCCTGATTGAGTGCCAATTCCAGTCAGGTTCATTATATTCATTTACATGCAAATATACTTGGGAAAAGTATGATTTCACCTCTTCTCCCCCAGTTATAGACTAATTAGTAAAACTTGTATCAGTAAAACAATTATTATCTTCCCAAAAAAAGAAAAATTGTCAAATAAAATAGCATACAAATATTTAGATTTTTGGCATTAAATAATCTATAGATTTTGATATGTCACTAAACAAAAACAATCAACCAACTTAATGCGCCAAAGAAAATACATGATGAATATTTTCCAATATAATTGAAGAAGAACCTTTCTATTTTTTGTACATGGAAATTAAATACTCTAAAATTCTCCAGTTAGTTGTAATATTCAGATTAGTGTTTGTGGAATGAATTAGGGCTGGAGATTAATGTCATCCCAAAAATAATAGAACATTAGTTTGGGACAACTGGTTGGGTTTTTTGGGACAATAATTTTTTTTTATTGAAATTCTATTATATTTATTCTAAAAGCAACTATTTTTTTTAAATAAAAAAAGAAGTTTTTCAGGATAGTCTTAGAATGATGGTCATAAAGGTTATATATTTAGAGAGTATCCATTGAGGAATAAACTCAATACCACTGACTGACACTAAAAAAAATTAAATTATTCTATCATCTAGCAGATTATCATGATACATTGTTTAGTCCTTTGTACTTTTGAGGGACACAGGAATTTACTTGGTAATGCCTATATGACAGATTGTACAAGGTTAAATCATACCAGTAACACAAAGTAATCTCTGACCTAATCTATTGAAAGAGGTGGATTAATGCCTTTCCTCAATTCTGAATATACTAAAAATATTTGAAAACTTCACCCACCAAAAAAGAGAGAAAAAGAGAGAAGGAGAAATCTAAAGGAAATTATTTAGACAATTCATATTGTTGACAATAAGTAGAAAAATTCTGTATTAATTCCAGAACCCATGGCTGTATTATAGAAGCACAAAATAGATAAACAGTCTAAAGAATACAAAGATTTCAATGTTTAGGCTTGAGATATTAAAAAGTAATTTGAATGCTTGGAAATAAACTCATGATGGGGATCAGTGATTTAATGTATACAGTTCAATTCTAACAAATATAGATATCGCTCTCAAATCCCCTATTTTTAAAAAATACAAGCTGAGATTATATATATATATATAACCTTATCTTGAATATACAGGGTGCGTTGGATAAATTATCATCTAAATTACACAAAAATGAAAATAACACTGGCATCTCATTTTAACAGATATATTTGCCAAAATTACAGAAAAATATCTTGAAATACAAGAGTAAATTTATACAATAAAATTGCCATTGGCAAAACTTTGGAATCTTTTACAACTCTTCCGGACAGTCTGCTTAAGTTGGTGAATGCTGCTATAATCCTTGCCTTCAGTTCCTCTTTGGTCTTACAAGGAGTTTTGTTGGTATCTTGCCCAACTGTGCCTCACACATAATAATCAAGAGGATTGCAGTCTACGGAGCTAGATGGCCAGACGTAAGGATTGATTTGGTCATAGAAATGTGTGCCTGACAGTCATAACTGGTTCTCCTGCTTGTGTGGCATAGTGCAGAGTCCTGTTGTCAGAGATAGTGTCATCCTGCAGCCACCCTCTTGACCCATGGCAGCACTACCTCCTTAATGTAGGCCTCTGTGTTGAGTCTGAGGCTCTGTGGGAAGATGAATGGAGGCATAACATTGCCATCACTAACGAACACTTCAAACACCTTCATAATCACCAGCAGGAATGAGGTGGCAACATCGAAGAGATCTTTGTGCTTCCTAATCGCTTTAAGAACTATACTTGGAGCCCACATTGGCTCGTCATGAAGACTGTCTCCACTTTTACAACCAGAATGCGACCAGTGTTTAACTGCAGCTTAAAGACTGGCAACTCTGTTTCATTGAATGAGGCTGCTTATCCAGGAGTGAATATGATGGGTGATATGCTGAAATTGCTGCTCTCATTCCGAAAGGATGATTATGTCCTGTTGGCAGACATCAGGAAGGCCTTTTTGCTGGTGCACCTTGAATTGGAGGCTGAGAAGAACCAATTCTGCTTCTTCCTTAGGGACCAGCTGCACTGCTTCCGATATTCCACCATTATTTTTGGGTTCATTTCCAGCCACTTCATACTGAGTTGTATACTGAAGTACCATGCTGTCCAATTTCCCTTTGACCCATATTAGTCAATGATGAAGAATCATTTTTATGTGGACAACTTAGTAATGACTGAGGAAGATCCTGCAAGGCTGCTTGAACTGTATTACCTTTCCAGGGAGAGACTGCAGGATGGAGTGAGGTGGCCATTTCTAATCCAACTCTGACCAATAACTTTTTATACTTATATATATGTATATTTTTTCAAGATAAGGTAAAATGCAATAACAAGACTAAATACAATTTCATGGATAGACTGTTTGTTAGGGTTAGATAAATCTATTGAATTCATTAGTAGGTATTATTCGTATACACTGCATAAGGAGTTCCAGTCAAGTTTCAGTTGAATTTCAAACTTCTATGTTGAAAAATAAAACGAAAAAACCTTACCATGTGACAACATTTAAAATTTAAAACACATTATAATGTGATAACATTAAACTTAAATTGTTTATTTCTTATATCTGTATATTTTCTCCATTGTAAAAGGTGTAAAAAATATTAGGAAAGTAAACTCAGCAAATTTATCAACAATCATATAATTTCAAATATTAAACAATTAAACCATTGAAATATTCAAAATTACCAATTCAAAAGTGTTAAATTTTAGTAATTTATGTTTAAGCATAATACAATTGTACTATTATATATATATATATATATATATATATAATACTAAAACCCTAATCTTGTACGTATGTAAGTTTGTTCCCAAGATACAGCTTAAATGATACCCCAACCACTTTAGTAAATGAGGGTAGTACTAAATTTCATTAAAATTGGACAAGGGGTTCTTGAGCTAGGGCTATTTTTCTGTTTTTATGGTATTTTTAACAGGAAATTCAGTATTTGATTTCGAAATACATTCTTATAGCAAACTGCATATATAAACAAACACTTGCATATTATATTCAACTATTACGTGCGAAAAAACAAACATTCATAATATATTATAACAGCATAAATTTAAATATATATAATACAACATTGTTACAATAACTCACATATTTGGCAACTACTTGATATGTGAAGAAACATGTAAAAGCAATGTGTGTGGCTGAGAAATTGTGTCACATGACCTGATGGTGAATAAATAAATAGATACAGGCTAGTTTGCTGACGTTATGTATTTTAAAATAAATGTAAGGAAAAAAACAAGTATGTGTAATAGAAAATATTATTATTTTGAAAGTATTACCTAGAAAAAATATGAATCTCCCAAAGCAGACAAATTCTGTTTGTTCTTTTTTTTTTTAAATGACCTTCACCTTTGTAAAATTTTATGGTAAATACTAAAATTGGTATAAATTGTCACCCCCATGGCTACTATTACTTGAATGAAAAGGCCTTTAGTACATGTGGTATCCTACACTATCATTGTACGAACAATAGATTAATAACCTACATGAGTTACATAATCTATAACTTATCCTCCCCATTTTATTTTATAGCTGAGTTTTGTTTAGTTAAATTAAACGTAGTTCTTTTACTTTTGAGTTTTGTTTTACTTATCACAGAGTGATATCAGTTTGTAATACCATTCTAAAAAAAAGTAAACATTTTCTTATTAATTTCTTATTGCATTTTTGTATAATCTGAGTAATAGTAATTGTTACAATAACTTGTATTACAAATACACATTAAAATATGTGTAATTAATATTGATACTATTAATTGATAATATTGTTACTTCATTATTTTGTAACATGAATTGCTTTTAAAAGGAAATGAATGTGTTTATGGGTAGTCTAGTATATAATAAAAATATATATGGCCGAAAGATTGTGTTCAAGCATTAAACAGACTGTCACTATTTGGCATTGATCTCAGACCTACATGCTACGTTCAGATGGCTAAAGAAATATTGATATTAATAGCACATAGAAGCTATTAATTTGAAAGGAGCAGACAATAAACTTAATGCAGGGATCTGAGAAGGTTGGTCCTAGTTTGGTTTGGTTTGGTTCATTTTACGGCATATCAACCTCAATGGGTTATTTAAAGCCAACAAGATTTTCATAGCTGGTAATTAATTTTTTTTTTTTCAAATGTATTGCTGGTAAAAAAATTTTCCTTCAAAAATCTATTACTGGTAATATTTTTTCTTCAAAAATGTATGGCTTGTAATTTTTTTCAAAAGAAAAAAATTATAGCTGGTAATATCTTTTTTCAAAAAAAGTATTGCTGGTAATAATTTTTTTCCTCAAAAACTCATTGCTAGTAATAACTTTTTTACAAAGTATTTCTGGTATTAAAACCTATTTTTACACTTTCATAGTGTTTTGACCCCAGTTTGGGGATTAACTTTTTGCCCATAGCTGGGACCCTAACATAGTCAGGGTGGACCTGGCAATTAAAAGGTGGTTCCATGCTCCTCAAAACCTCCTTATCAGAGGCCTTGCTGTTGTATGTAGTTTATTGTCTTACCCAGGATGTGTTGGTCCTAGGAACATAAGGACAGAAAACTAGATGTTGTATGTCCGTGGTGAAGGCAGAGATATTCATGTTCTCCCAAAATAATATTCAACAGCATTCAACACACCTCCAAGGAAGGCCAGAAAGTACACATTCAAAATGCAAAAAAAAAAAAACAATAAAAATGAGGAAATTAGTCCAAAGAAAACTACATACAATGATTAAAACATTTCATAGACAAAAATACTGTATACCTGCCAAATAATATACTTATTACTTTTGGCATTAGTAAAGAAGTAAAATTTGTTTCCTTCCACTATTTTATACTGATCAGAAAACACAGTATAAACGTCATGGTTGAAGACATTAATTTGAACAAATTACTCAGCTATGAGAAATCTCACCTAAAAACACAAAATCGCCTTCACTGGCGAGTCAGATGGAGACAGTAAAACTCCATGCAATGCCAACATTTCATGCACATATTGAATCTTTCCAAGTATTTACAAGAGAAAACCAATAAAAAGTATAATCTAGCAATTGTTTGCCAAGAGGCAAGCCCCACAGAATCTAATAACATCAATTTTGATTTGGCTCAATGTACTCTCTGAAAAGTTTATTAGATTTGTTCACCCATCTTTAATTCCAAATTTCATAAAATTTGACACACAAATGCTCAATAGGCAAATGTAGTAAAGGCAAGTTAACTGATGTACAAGCAAATAAAGTTGATTCCTTATGTCAGTTTGGCACCAGATTTCTGCACAAATGAATTCTGTGTTCTTTTTTTAAGGTCTAATCCCAAACACTGCTTCTGCTTCTTAAAGGAATAATCACAAATACCAATTCTCTTTTTGAAAAGAATAATCACAAATACAGATTCTTTTTCTGAAAGGAATAATTGTAAATACAGGTTCTTTTTCATAACAGAATAATCCAAAATACTGATCTTTTTCTTAAAGGAGTAACAACAGATACTTATTTTAAGGAATAATCACAAATCATGATTATTCCCTTGAAGAGATAATCATAAAAATTGATTTTTTTGTTAAAGGAATAATTGTAGATGGTATTTCTTTATCTTAAAAGAATAATCATAAATGTTGTCTTTATAGAAGGAATAATCACAAATGCTGATTCTCTTTATAAAAAGAATAATCATACTGATTCTTTTTTTGAAAGTAATAATTGCAAACATTAATTACCAATGTGATGAATAAAAATTGCAGTGTACAAAGACATTATGAAAAGTAACAATAGATATATTTAGATAGAGCAATAAGTTTATAGCCTTATGACAAAAATGTATTTATTTTTGATAAAATTTCTTCAACATAATATTATTACTTGTCAATGCACTTAATTCAATGGTGAATATTATTAATCACATAAATTGAGCATTATTCTATAAAAATTTCAGAACAGATTTCAGCTCATAACTATATATCAGGTTATTGATTTATTGATAGACCCTTATATGTGAATACAAAATGTTTACTGGGCAAAATCAAAAGTATTCTTTTTATATCAATTTTTATTTAATCAATTCTACATACAGTATTTTTTGATGATCCTAGCTCTACTGAGGACATGTGATAAAGAATCAATTGATCATTTTTTTATGGCCTATCAACCCTTTGTGTGTTGAAGTTGAAACATATTTTGGATTGTAAGAATCATTTTTTCTTACAAGTGAAAATTATATCAACAATTTTTGGGGAATAACGATTATTTTTCCAGATCATGTCCTACTATTTAAGCCATAACTGGGAGAAGGAGATGGATTTATATCTTTCCCAGGGATATTTGCACATAAGTGAATGTAACAAAACCGAATAATATAACCAACACTCATAGGACATATTAAGGGTAAGAGACAGAGGGAAACATTAACCTACCTAATAATCTTGTTTAAATGGATGACAGAACAGGCTGTGGGAGGGATGGTGAAATGTCAAATCTTACTAAAAGCTACAAAGGATAGGAAATTGTGGAGAGCTATGATTGTCTATATCCTGAAAGGACACAGAACATGACTGAAAGAGTTGAGTGTTGGTGATTGGGTGCTCTTCTACCTTGATCAACAACTGACGGTCATCCACTTTGAGCTATAGTCCAAGAGACAAATCATCACCTTTAAAATGCTTAATACAATTTTGGGCTAATATGATCCGATATGGTTTCATTTCCTTCCACTTCCAAAATTCTGTGAGCAAATTCAATTGTTTCAAGGCCCATTTTCAAATAATGGCTCAAAATTGCCAGAATTTCATTATTAGTATCCTTTATTATAACCAAAAGATGCTACTGAATAGCACTGTTAAATATTGTCATGGCAATTGTTCTGATGAGCTTTCTTTTTTGGTAACATTACAAATTAAAGCAAAGTAATAGATTAGTGACTATATTTTACTATTGAAATTGCTAGATGTAACCATAAATTCTATGCTAACAGTTTCTTCTCTTTCACTTCTCAGTTTGGGAATTCTTTCGGGTTTCTTACTTTGCTGTCAACTACAATCTTCAAAAATGCAAATGCTGTGTGAATCATCTTCATCTGTTTCATTGAATCCTGTTCTTTTTATTGTCCTCACTTCTCAATAATGTTTTTCTCAGATTCTTTCACTCTCAGTAATGCCTTGCATCTTAGTGGCTTTATCATATAATTTAATTATTCAACATAAACAAAAAATAATTAAAACCTAACATTACAAGTAATATAAACAATCAATTAATAATAATAAGTCAATCTAGATGGATGGAACATTGAAATGTTACAGTTTGATATTCTGTCATTAAATGAATTCTACAAGTGAAAGTGACTTGCTTGGAATATTATTGGATCTGAAAAATCTTGATTAAAATAGAAAGCAACTGTAACCATGAAAGAGAAACACAATCAATATGGTTGGAGAAGAGTTTTCTAATAAGATAAAATATATATAAGACATGAAGGTGGGATATAGAAAAGATAGATTTAAAGAGTGACAAGGGAACATCAGATGCTGGCCAAAAAAGAAATAAAAGCCTCATCAAACACAAACTATGATCCCAAACATTATCAAAGTCAATATATTTAACAACCTCTCTGCAGGAATTTATAAAGTAGACACATCTTTCTTTTTATATTTTTATTTAAATAATTATATCTTCCACCACGAAAAAAGAAAAGAAATGATTACATCAAGTGCAGTATTTTGAAGGTGCATCTGTAGCAATAAAACACTGATTTAACAAAAGTGAGTATGATTTGAGAGAAGGGTATAAAATGTCATCAGGTTTGAAAGGAACTGATTTAGAAACTGAGAAAAATTGTGTGACTGAATATTAATTTCTGAAGCAATGACATTAGTAATAGGACCTTGTGAAAGTATTAGTTTTAAATATCAAAATTGTTAGTCTGATCACAGATAAAAGTTATTCCACATTATAAAACAAGATTGAGTTTACTTTTGACCTGAACTGTTTACTATAAAACAAGGATGCTTGTGAAAAAAATCATGCTCTGAAAAAGATAGGAGCTTTGAAAATGCTTTGATAGATAAATAAAAACAATAATAATAATAAAAAAAGAAGATGACTAAGCTACATCAACCCATGAGGCTATGCTTCTTGTGCTTCCTATTCAGGTTTTAAAGCCTTGTAACTGCTGCCTGCTACTTGAGTAGCCAGCTCTTTAGCATAAAGAACAACTCCAACTGTAGTGTGAAATTTACCTAATTTGCACAATGATAAGAAAATAGGGGATTACTGAGTCAGTGAAACATTCAGTAAAATACTGATTATGACTAGTTTGACTATACAATGAATGGTGCAATGTTTTTGTATATAAAGAATTTCATGTTTCAACGTTGTTTACTAAAACAGAACAAGCAATAACTAAATAAATGAATGAACATGTAATCCAGATTTTGTGGAATGAGATTCAAGTGTGCATAGATTCATGTAGCAGTGGGAGGTTTTAATAAGTGAAAGTTAGAATAAAAATGTTCTTTTTCATGCATTAATTTGAAATCATGAAAAAAAGATTTTTTTTGTTAGAACCACATTAACAAAAAAAACAAAACAGGAAGGTGTCTGATTTGTTAGAAATTGAGATTGTATTCATTTGAATTATTTATTTATTCTTGTCAGAAGATGTGCATTGATTCCTATGTGTAGAGACCAAATTTTATCAGGCTGATTTCTTTATTTGAGGTTTTCAAACCTGAATGCTGTTATGCTCCATAGACACGTTATGTATAAATGTATGTAGTGGTAATTTAATACAAAGGCATTACAACTTTGCATCAGTGCCCAAACTGCTTGACCACAGTAATACATTCTTGTTATTGCTTGTTGACACAAGCAAGTCAGCTGGAAATCAATTCACTGGTTGCAATATAAACTCAAAACCATGAAGTCAATCCAGCCCAGCCAGCCAAATTCGGTTATAATCAACTGACAGCTCATCAACAAAATAAATGATTTTTAATCTAACATAAATTATCAATTATTGGAACTTCATGTTGACAAATGTTAATAGGAGGAATGGTAATGGTAATATTAGCCATTTCCTTATAAAGAAACATTTGGCATAAATTGACTGAGCAGTCAGTGCTGTGTTTAATTGAAATTTATAGAATTTTTTTATTAAAATAATTTTTCAGGAAAATAGGTTTCTTGAGTCCAGTAACTGTTATTACTCTTCCCACTATTGATGGGGGCTTCCTCCCTTGCTTTTTGTTTGCGGTAGTGTGGAATATCAGCATCTTGATTATGCCATTCTCTCTTCAAGTTACATGTGCCACCCATTTTAGTTCTTACTACTATTGAAAGTCTTCAAGTGATATATTTCTGTTATCTGGTACAGTTCTTTATTTGTGATTCTGTAATACCAGTCCAAAAGTTCAAAGAAGGATGGTCCTCACTGAGACTTACATACTTAAGAATTTAAATGATCTGTTTGTATTATGAAAAAAAAATTCATTGCTGCTTATCTACATGAACTAAATCACAAGTTACATTTTCATATCATCAGGTATTATTAATGTTTTGGTTTCCATAAATACACTTGAAAAGTGAGTTTTAAATCTCTTTCATTCTCAGTTCTTAAGTGAGAGAACAACATTGTTACATTTTGCTAACTTTCCACATGTGCATATATGCATGAGTATAAAGTGAAGAGATAAAATATTATATATATATATATATATGGAGAGAGAGAGAGAGAGAGAGTGATAAAGACAGTGTGTACATAGGAATCAACACTGCATGGGGATTATCAGTTTCATGCTTCAATGCAATCTTCAGACCAAGACCTTGATCAGTCAAGATCACAGTGAAACATGAAACTGACAGTGACTATGCAGAATTGATTTCTATGTTCACATACATACTCTCTCTTTATATGTATCACAGTGTGGCACTGGTAAATGAAAAAAGACTAAGTTGGAATATGAGCTTGGAACAGAATGAAAAAGGGTTAAGTTAAAATATACCTTGGAACAAGATGAAAAGGGGTAAAGAATGAAATGATAAATTAAGAGAAGAAGTGAAATTGCTTTTATTTTTGAAAGTATATTTTTTAAGCAGAAACGACCTGAAGAAAGTAACTTTGTTGTTTTGGGAAAGATATTACCAAAGAGGCCATCTGGAAAAAGCTGGGTTGACAATTGATTGATGGCACAGCCTTAAAGTGGAAGTTATGAAAACATCTCCTAAACACCAGCTGGAAAAGAAGGTGGATTGAGGAGATAAAATTTGGTAATTTTAAAGTGAAGGCAAATAGAGAGAAAAAAACAATCCCAGTGAAAGGATTTTATATTTCATCTAAGAAAAATTAAGATATGAGGATTACATTAAAAAGGAAGCAGCTAGTTAATTTCTGATTATAGAGTCAAGACCCCAAACTGGGAAAAATGTGCTGATGACAATTAAAGTAATAAATATGATTAATGACTAAAAGTCCAACCCATTCACCCATGGAATTTGAAAATCAGACTTGTCCAAATGACAACCGAGATGAAAGGGTTAGATACCAAGAGAGATGGAGGAATTGCCTACACCCATTGGAAAGTAATGGTGTAAGACATAATTATTGAATATATGGGTGGATCCCAAATTTGGAGAGAGAATTAATTTTCCAAAACCAGACAAAAAAGAACTCATGTTGGAAGACATGAGAAACTCCAAGTCCCTAAACATGTCAGCCCCCATGCCAGTCTTGGGCAGATGTCAATATAAGCAAAGCACTGGAGTGACCAAACCAACTGCAGCCAGATGAGAAGCAGACAATGAGAGACGACTACACTGCCAAAACTCACTTGATTTGCTGCCAAAGAGAACTCTGGACTTCAGCCTTGTTCCAGACTTAGCTAAAATGAGCAAGTGTCACATTGGAATTAAAAGTGGGAAGGGCTAATATTTCTGTACAAAAAAAAACAATAAAAATATAGAAAACTGACCCAAAGACTTTTCTGCCTTCTTCTATTTTGTCTGCAAAGAATATTGTTTATTTTTTTCCTTGTGACACAGCTTCACCGTGGTTCCAACCAACACTATGATTGCTGGCTACGAGATCAAAAAGGACAATGTGGCAGAGCAGAGCACAGACTGGAATGGCCACTTCAATGACCAGTTGCAGTATCAACCAGCATAGGAATTGATCAAGGACCGATCAGTGAGAATTGTTATATATATTGTTACGCGCACGTGCGATAAGATAGACAATTTGTTACGCGCACGTGGTGGTAACAAAAAAATATGAAATGCGATTACTGGTAATAAGACAATTTATTTACATTAACAACATAAAAATTAACAGTTAACAAACATGTATACAAAAGCTAAAATAATGGATTTAAGGAAACTACTATCTTTTGCCTAAGGCAGGAACAGAGAAGGTCAAATACTAGGTCAGGTAAGGAGTTCACGAGGAAGAAGGAAGGTAGTTACTTAAGGAATGGTCAACTGCTAAGTTTTATACAGACCACTCTATTTTTACAGGAATTCAACGACAATAATAAAACAACATTCTTTGGTCAATGAAAAGTTCAAAATATCTATTTACCACTGGTCCCAGGAGGTTTCATGCAGACGGTTCCGTGGCTGGAGAAAATTTAGAAGGATTCTTACGATTGGACTTTGTATCCATGAATCGACCGGAGTTAGCGTGGTGGCAGCAGCTTACAAACTGTCTGGGTGCCTTTGAAAAATCTATTTATAGGGGACCGAAATACAACTAGGTAGAATTTTCTGGGACCTTCTAAAGCGTTCTCGATTTTTCTAGAATGTTCCAAAAAATTTACTGGGATCGAAGCTATTTAGTGACTTAAAACTTTTTGGATTTTATTACTAGGACTATCTAGAGTGGCCTATTATACATTTAAACTATTTTAATGACTTTATATAATACTTTTTATAGAAATGCTCCCTCGTAACAATATATATATATATATATATATATATATGAATGAGATAACAGTATATAAATTTTGATATATCAAAAGCAGTATGACAAATTGGAAAAAGTTTTTGTGATGCATTTCATTCATTAGGACTTCATCAGACTGGGTTTGTGTATGCTGCTGTGACTACACATAAGGTGCATTGGTAGGTTGGTTGCAAAGATTATGCTAGTGGCTGTGAGGGAGGGGTCCTAAGTAGTTAATGAAGCTACAAATCTGATACAGAGGATGTGAGTGTAAAGAGTTAGGAGAAGTCATGAATTTAACTTTACCGATACAAGGAGTGTGTTGGTGGGTTGGTAGTGGAATGTCGGTTGGATTAGGGACATTGATTGAGCTGTGGTTAGCTCTGACACCGTTGGGCCATCAATGCAACCACCGTGGCATTGATGGCCCAACAGTGTCAGAGCTGGCTCGTCAGCAGTCTTCTGCATATGTAAAGTCAGGTGAGATTAGTGAAGCTTGGGTGAGGTCACAGTCGTGATGAGAGAAGTGGTCATAGCGGTGACAGTGACAACATGCTGATATCAACAGGTAGCATTTCCAGCTTTCTACTCTGTCGGGCATTTACCAGGGGCTTTCTTTTAAGCAAATCTAGTGACCTCCAGGGTTACCTTTTTTTTTCGACGGGAACATTCATTATTGGCTATTGTATTTTATTGCAGGGATTTTTTTCGTGGACCAGATGTGATTCTGGAAGCCCCTGTGCAGAAAACAACCTTTTTATTTTGTGTTTTGCTATCTTAGTGTTCACATCTGGCTGACGTGTAGTGTAAATCAGAAAGAGATCTAATTGCAACAGACTATAACACTCATAAAAAACATTTAAAATTGTGGCCTTAGCAAACTTCCAATAACTTGATTTTCAGGTTAGCAGGGATAAGTATAAATGTACCATGAAACTGATAGATATGCCAGGAAATTTGCAAATACTTGAAGTCATTTTAATTATCATTCTACACACACATTATATATATATATATAAATAGCCGAGAAAAATAACAGCACTAGTCGCCTGACGATTGCACTAGCATGAAACAGACTGTCGCCTCTAAGTGCTGACTTCCATGTCCACTTTTATATTTACACACGCTCTATCTCTGATATTGAGCACTTTACCCCATAAATATAGCACACTTTAAGACTATATTTCTGCATATATATATATATATATATATATATATATATATATATATAAAAATGTATATTTGGGAAGCAAACTTTCTTTCAGAAATGTATCATTGAATATAACAAACAAGAAAATTTGATTCATTTTTTATTTAGTTTTTCCAACATTCTTACATTTTTCCATGTTGGTATAGTAAAGGAGTGCAAAAATTGTCCATATTGTCTATTGTCCCAAGAATTTTGGCCACTTCTTGAGCTATTTTCAAGTGGGTTTGGTTTTAAGTGTTGTTAAATTCTTTTCATATATATATATATATATCATTTACCTTGATAAAGTACCTCAGAAGATGAAACATATCAGCCAAGATAAGTTTTCCTTTTGTCTTTATTCATATTGTATCAAGTCAAGATCTGAAGCTTTGATTATACTGCAGCGGGTTTCCCCATTGACTGGAGTAGGCAGCTGTCAGCTAGCTCCCAGTCCTTCTTTCCAAGCATCCATGTCAAGCAGGCTAATGTGGGTAAGGTTGCACTTGTTCACATCTCTCCCAATGCAGTCTTTCCATGTCTTTCGAGGTCTACCTCGACCTCTGTGATCAGGAACCCTGAACTCCAAGACAGCCATGATGCATGATGAAGCTCATTGGATGTGACCAAAACATTTAAGATGACGTGTGCGCAGCACTGATGTTATATGCTCGATACAGAGCTTGGTTAACAACTCAAATGAAGGTGTTTCATACTGAGGCCTGGTCCCACAGATCCAGCATAGCATTGAGCAGTCATTGTTGCAGAGCTGCCGCAATACTGATGCACTTGCTGCCAAAGTCTCGCTGTCATGAAACAGTGCAGATCGTACACATGCAAAGAATAATTTTCCATGAGTTCTCAATGATATATATTTGAATGTGAGTATGGGTAGGAGCTTTTTGAATTTCCCTCAAGCACTTCCTTATAATGGCAAGTTCACAAGCTCCACCTGCACAGAGCATATCCCCAAGATAACAGAAACAGAGCTCTATATCCATATATAATTTCTATATTTTATCTTACTTATTACTTTTATGTATGTTTTAAGTAGATTTTAAATTAGACTGTACAGAATCTGTGAATTTTCACTGAAATATAAAACAAATGCTTAATTTTTTAAAAAATTATATATATTTTCAAACATGTTTGGTCATATAATATCAACAAGTTCTGTCTAAATTTCCAAATAAGTTGTTTTAAAAATTAATTTCGGTTGAGTTCTCTGGTTTGAGGTGTGAATTTGTAAACAGTGACTATTTAAGCTAATATTGCACGACTCTTTGGCAGAATTGAGTCACTGTCAGTTACTGTGTGCTCATCTAAATCTAAAAATAAACACGCTAAAATTCACCCTCATCCCGTACCGTACGCTGACGGCTTAGTGGGAGAATTTCCGACTGACGCAAATTCAGTCGGGTTTCGATCTTAGCTAGAGGCAACCGGACGTCTAGCCACACTGATGAGCTGTGAAACAGCGAAACAGTCTGTCTGTGGATGACAACAATATATATATATATATATATATAGAGAGAGAGAGAGAGAGAGAGAGAGAGAGAGAGAGAAAGATAAAAAAATCCATTGATATATAATTCAAATGGATACTAGTAATATGAAAATATTAGAACTGACCCACAAAAAATATTAACATTGGACAGTATTTTCTAAAGTCAATCAATAAGCACTCCAAAAATAAAATAAACCTCTAAGTAAGATTTTCAATTGGAAAATGATTAAGATTAGCTACTCTTCTACCAACAACATTTATAAAACTATTAACACAACAACCAAATTTTAAGGAATTTCTATAGGACCGACAACAAACCTAGTATTGGACCCTCCTGTAGCTGTAGGTCAAAAGATAATTGTCTAGTAGAGGGCAAATGCAAAGCTACCAGAGTTATATATCAAGCAACCATTTTAAGAAAATATGGTAGATAAAAACGTTTACATTGGAATTTCCATGGGGGAATGGAAACAAAGATTTTATACCCATAAAAACAAAAATTTGGGGAATTGAAGGATGAAAATTTAAGCCCAAAGATAGTTTGTAAAATTATAGGTTCTGCAAAAATTCCAAATAATTTTAGAGATAGATGTGATTTATGTTTAGAGGAAAAAATTAAAATAATAAAATACAATAATGATAGCCAACTATTGAATCAGACAAACGAATCAGTGTTTAAATGTCAAGATAAAAACAAATTCAAATTTTCTTAAGATAGTTTTGCCTTAATTAGCTACCAAAAATCACTCTCACCTCCTCTAACTCTTCAAATGATGACATAATAGACCAAAAACTAATTCTAATTCGTATAGTGGAATTTCTCACCGTCTAAAACCTTTTTTACTATATTAATTTATAAACTTTCATCTACTTGTTTGATTATATATATATATATATATATATATATATATTAGTTTAAAAGCTGCCTTATACATTTAAGCTTGCTCCTGCAGAGGGCTCTTGATGGGGCCTTTGGATTGTTCAGGAGTTTGAGAGTAATATCATTATAGTAATGTTTATTTTTAGTATAATATATCCAGTTGCTTGGTTGCTGCATTCTGTCGAGTATTTATTCTGAATGAATACTTGACAGAATGCAGCAACCAGACAATCTGAAACTCAAGAAGTAAGTCCACTGAGTATCGATGCCATGTCTCATTTCAGACTGTCTAGCTTCAGCAATTTATTGAGCATTTAATGTACATCTTCTGTCAGCTTCTTCTTGATTTTCAGACTGTCTTGCTGCTGCAGTCTGACAAGCATCTAATCTTTGTCTTAGATCCGCTTGTTCTTGGCTTTGTGACGTTCATGAAGCTGCATGCCTTTCTGCATTTTCTCTCCTTCTCTTGCCCAGCTGATCTTCAGTTTCTTCTGCTCGTTCTCTTTTCCTCTGTTGGGATTGTTTAGGTGATCCGAAACGAACTTTTTGGGAGGCATTGAAGTACCTCCTTTGATCAGAATAATATATACTTATCCATAGCAAATTACATCCACTCTCATGCCGGAAATCTATGTTGGACATTTCATTAAAATCTGCCCTGTAGTTTTTGAATCCATGGGTACATTTATTTTCAAGGGGAGTCTCCTTTTCTCCCCTCAAAAATAAATCAAACATAGATAGTAGACATAAAAGGGAGTGTAATGAACTATGTTCCAAATTTAATGAAGATTAGTGAAATAGTTTTTCTTCCTATAGATGTACATTCATTTTCTGCCCCTTTTACTCTTCTGAAAAATAGATCAAACATAGCTCATTACACTCGCTTTTATATCTATTTCCTTTCCTGTTGTAAGATTTGGCTCTTGCTATAATATCCCAGGTGATAAAAAGTGTATCAATGTCATTCTTTAAATGCCAGAAATATTTAGAGAGAGCAGTGCTGTTTTTGTATTTTATATTGCATAAAGTCAGTTGATGATGGTAGAAGTGAAATTTCCAAGGATTTTCAGTGGAACCAAAATAAAATTTGACAATGTTACTGGAATATGTGCTAGCTCGGTACATGATATTTTCAGTCATTCATTGACCGTTTAAGGACAGATCATATTTTTTCAGCCGTCGCATTTATTTTAAAAAAAAATTAACATCTTTGTTGGAAATATATTGTTGAGGGATAATATATTAATATATACTGAATAGCTCTGTTGTATTACATTGAGTAGTGTTTTATTAACACCAGCACTATATGTATGATATATAATGATTATATATAACTAGCAGCATGGCCCGGCGTTGCCCGTGATTGATTCAAAAATCGTACGACTCATACAGCAATCGGTATCACTTGACTTAAAATATTTTTGCCCTTCCTTGCCTTTAAAGGAGTGCCCTTTGCCGTGCTGATGTTGCTATATGCCTTACTTCTTGCCTATCTCACACTGCAAATTTTTTCTAAGCTCTATACTAAACATTAAACTTGTTATGAAAAAAGAACTAAACAAAATGAACACAAAACGATCAGCTTTAAAAAAGGACTCGTAACTGGAAAAACCAAATGAAAAAAGAATGTTAACAACAAATATTTTTTCACACCCAACCCAGTTCTGCGGAATCAGAATCAACGTTGACTTTAAGCAAGCGAATGATCCAACTGGAGTAAAGTCCCATGCAGATTTAAATTTTTCCCCACTTGTGACGAATGCAGCTATTGATTTTTTTGCATGTAGTATGCTAGTTAACATTCGTGTCAGTCAGCTGTTGGCTCTCACTCTGGCCAGTAGAAAATGGCTGCAAACTACATGAAAACTGCCGTAGAAGCATGAAAAAATCGATTATTTCCACTATCGATGGGAGTTGGGAAATGCAAAGTTGGTCTTGGCCTTCCCACTAACTTGGAGCATGTGCATGTAAATTTTGGTGCAAATCCGTCGAAAATTGTGGCCATGCATTCGTTACACACACACATCCTGACTTTTATAGATAGAGATTACAAGGTGCCATGAGTAAATTGTTGCCATTTTATATTTTTTAATTTTGTGCATGCATGTTGTTTGCTTTTGATTTTGTCAACTCCACAGTACAGTAGGACCAATTGGGTCCTATCTGTGAGAAAAAGAGCACCATGACACAATTTACTCCACCAGAAATTTGGAAATGGCATGCTATACTATTTGGCATTCATGCTGGAAGCGCCAATACAAACATTTCAGAGTGTTTGGATGTCAATCTGAGGCCAGTGCAGAGTATTTGGAAAGAGTTGGATGAGTTGAATGGTGATTATAAAGTTGTTTGGTGTGATCACTAGTGATGGCAATGTTATACTTCCATTCATCTTTCCACAGGGCCTTCGACTCATCATGAAGACCTACATCAGTACCTTGAGGAGGTAGTGCTACTATAACACTTTTACTGCTGCCGACATGCAATGGTGTTTCCTCACTTGGTGGTCCAGTCCTATGTCTTAAGACAACGTTTTAACCACATGACTAACTCTGCCCTGGTCAATACTGATGCTGGTCCAGGCTGGCTGTTGGTCACTGGCTGATCCACACAACTCTGGCCACATTGTGTTCTTGATCTCAGGGTGGTGGAAGATTGAATGTCGTAGTAATCAAAGCGGGTGCTATATTAAAGGAAGAAATATCTTTACAGTGATAAAATAAAAACAAAATATTCATTGTGTTAATCTTCAATTGGTTTATGTAGTTCTTGGTGCAACAAAAATAACCCTTCCTGCATCAATCGCTATAGAGACACTGGGCTTCATCTAAAATTCTGGGTTCAAAGTTCTTCAGGGTCAGGAGATCTGATGCCAGATGATGTGGATTCCATAGGCACTCAATGAGGGATTTGCAGCACAAGTCTTCAAGTTCTCAAAGCTATCTGCTTATATGCATTTTAGCCAAAAATTGGCTGAAAGGTTTTGAGGATTCAGTGATTCCCCAATTTTCACATTAATCCCAATAAGGGTTCTTTGTTCTCTATTTCTACTTTCTTCATCAACTTTCCAAATTTGGAGAATTATCTACCTTCTTTGGGAGTAGTTACAGGGATTGCTCCTCTCTTCAACTCCAACTTGCTTCACTTTACATCTTGTACCATCACTCCATACAGGTAGTGCTAAATTCTCCCACTTCCTCCTTCTCTCTCAGCATTCAATCTTATGCCTGCCCTAGGAAGTAGACTGTCTTTGGGATGAAGCTAATTTTTGATTCTCCAATTCTTTTCTATTTCCTTGGATTTATCTATACAGTAAAAATATAAATCAGACCACTGATGAGGACTCATTTTTGTAACTCCTGCCTTAATTGTACATCCAACCCATTAAAAGAAGTTTGTTCTCATTTAACCTTCTGAATGAGAGACAAAATTATTTCCCAATTTGTTTTCATATGCAAAAATATAGCCCAGATCTATCTCTCACTAAAAACAATATTTGTTTTCTTAAATTCTCAAGAAAGAGATAAATTTATTTCTCAATTTGATTTACCTGATTGCCAGATTCTCGATAAAGAGAGAAAAAAAACAACTTTTCAGTGCACTGTAGGGGAGAATATCACTATATATATCACCAGGGAAAATGTCTCCACCTTCCATCCCTCGCCTCACTCTCTCTCTTCTAGCTTATATTTCGTTTTAGGCTTAACCCTTTTCTGGATCCTCCAGCTCATAACATTTAACCACTTCATGGCTTCAGTGTCACACTGCCCTGGGTCAAGAGGGTGACTGCTGGAAGACCCTATGTCTGGTAACAGGACTCTGCATTATGACACACAAGCAAGAGAACCCAGTCATGGCTGTCAGACAATTTCTGCAACCACATCACTCCTTACATCTGGCCACCTAATTCCCCAGACTGCAAACCCCTTGATTATGTGTGGAGCGCAGTTGAGCAAGAGACCAACACCTTGTAAGACCAAAGATGAACTAAGGCAAGGATTATGGCAGTATTCACCAACTTAAACAAGTAGACTATCTAGAAGAGTTGAGGGCGATTCCAAAGTCGTCTGGAGGCCGTGGTTGAAGCCAATCACGTTTTTATTGAATAAATTTACTCCTTAGTATTTCAAGATATTTTTGTGCAATTTTGGTAAATATATATTAAAATGAGATGGCATCATTATTTTCATTTTTGTGTAATTTACATGACAATTTATCCATTGCACCATATATATATATATATATATATATATATATTAAATGTATTATCATTATCTTCATAAAAGATTTTAAAAAAAAATGGTTACTTAAAAGCTGCATCTTAATTATTGAAACGTTCCTGTTAAGGATTTTGCTAGTAATCTCAAAATTTGTTTGGAGCATAAATTTCATTAAAATCATTCGGCATTGCCAGCAAATATACATAAATAAAAGAAATATTAATTTTGGTTTAAATATTAATTTAACTTGTTGATACTCTGCCCAATTTCTCATTAATAAATGTTAATTTTATTTATTTAAAATTGCAAATATTTTCTGGCCATCATAATAGGTTAAAATATTGTGGGGATTATCCCACCTTGTCTGCCAGGATGCCTGCAAGATGGTGTTCTATTCAGAACTATATAAGGAAGGCACATAAACACACACTTTTTTGCTCTCTAGTGTAGTGACAAGACAAAACTTGTTTCTGCCGGGTGAGATTACCCCCACCCCACCCCCGGCAAACTAACTACTTAATTTAAAAGAAAAGGAAACATATAGCACATCACACACACACAATTTTTTTTAACAGCAAAGTCTATAAATGTTTTTCTTCTTTTATCACAGAAATATCTTTTCTTTTGCCTTGAATTATTTCATTCTTTATAAAAATATATATGTTGAAGTTCTCTTGAAAATGCTGATTTATTTTGAAAGTTTTCCACCTCAGTCGTAACAACTAGCAACTCCTTCTGTTACAAACTGTTGGACAATAGTAGCCTTGTCCATTACTACCCTGCAGCCCACATTGCCACAATATAATTTATATTGTTTCTAACTTTAGTTCATCAGTATATAAAGTATTGTATTAGAAATAGACTCAATACCAGTTGTATTTGGAAATTTTAATATTAATCCATTAACTAAAAACTGTAGAAATTTTTATCATGGGTTAATAGAGTTATTTTTATTTCAATTTTATAACAAATACATTTAAATATTGACTGTACTATTAAGTACTCAATGTGGAATTATCAGTTGTATCTCTAACATGTTAGCTTTAAAACAATGATGAATATTTTAGTTTCATTATGTGTTTAAACAGCTATGTATATAATTAGATAAGTAAATATTTCATTAATCTAGAATTAAAACATTTTAATATAGCATTTGGTTCATCTCTGTTCATTTATACAAACTTGTCCTGTGAACAATTTTACCATATGAAGAATGAACATAAACATGCTTGTAAATTATCAATATTTCATTAACAAGCATTGTGACTGGTCTCATTCATATTCCAATATATTTATTCACATAGTCTGCTTTTTTTGTTTATGCATCATATTAATTCAGGAAGTGGCAATAATGACTCTCCACAGCTTCCTGTTGCTTTCAGCAATATTTAATCCTTTATCTTTCTGGTATTTACTTTCTTCCATCTTTCTGCTCAAACTTGTCAATTTGGTTTCTTTTTTTCCTTTGCTTCTCTTTTTGTGGGTGGTGTGAGTTATCATATAACAACATCCATTCCTACCATAAGTCTATGTGGATTTTGTGTGAAGATTAAAGGAAAATATACAAAGCATTAATATATATAAAATAAATCACACTGATGAGCTGTGAAGCAGCAAAACAGTTTGTCTGAGGATGACAATATATATATATACATACTCCTGAAAATATTATTCCAGTTGAGCTCTTCAGGGAGAAAAGTGAATTTGTAAACAGTGACTATTACTGCTACAAGACTCTTTGTTAAGACGAATTGAGTTCTCTGGTCACTGGCATATTTGTCTAAAAATAAATTTGTCTAAATTCACCTTCATCCCTGCCATGCACCAATGGCTTAGGGGTAAAATCTCTGACTGATACCAAATTAATTGAGTTTCAATCTTGGCTTGAGACAATTGAATGTCTAGCCACACTGATGAGCTGCAAAACAGTGAAACAGTCTGTGGACGAGTGTGTGTGTATATATATATATATATATATATATATATATAAAAAAAACACACACACAGAAGGATAGAGTAGATGTTGAAAGTTCAAGAGTTAAATATAAATGTCCTGGTGCATATGAAGGGAAGTCTTGGAGAATGTAGTTTATTATATATATATATATATATATATATATATATATATATATATATCTCAACATTTCCTAGATATCATGCTGCACCATGTTGAAAGTAACTTAAAACTTAGTGCCCACTGAAAAATCAACTAATAAAAATGATCTATTAAATTTCTATCTCTATCATAACAGAATACAATCCAGAATAATCATTGGATTCTACTTAGGAGTACTCAGAATTTGAAGCATGCAAATATTTACACAAAGAGGAGAAATACATTGAAAACATTTTCAAGACACTCCAATATTTATTTCTTCATATGCTATTTCATATTCAATGTGAAACAAAAGGCTCATAAAATATTCCAAAATAGAAAAGTGGAAACCTGACAAATCCAATGAATCAAAAAATATATTGTTCTACCCACTAAATCTATCACAACTACAATTGAAAAAAAATTTATCTAAGCTCAACATAAAATTTGTTACCACTACATCTAAAACAATAAAAACAATAAAAACAAAAAAAGACAAAATTTGAAGGAGGAATTTACTCTATGACCTGTAAAGATTGCAAGAGAGAATATGTTAGAGAAAGCTCAAGAAGTTTAAATAAAAGATTATATAAATGTAAAAGGGACATTTTAAAAAATACATTAAAAGCACTAATTGCTTACCATAACAAGACTTACCACAATTTTAACATAAAAATACTACTTTAATCTAAAGAGAAAACAGTTCACTAGGACAAAATTGCTTAGATAGTCTTTTAATTGCTAGATTATCTACAGTAAATTTGCATTCAGGTTCTTATGCTTCACCATTCTTGGCAAATCTTCTGATATCACAATGTAGGTTATTCAATAATAAAAATGATGGTAACAAAAGCAAAGAAAAAAAGAATCTAAATGGAATTGGCTAGACCGAAAACACAAAAAAATTATTTTATTTTTTAAATTCCCAACATCTCTCATTCATGCATGTGTAGTCACATCAATGTAAACAAAACTTGTCTGATGAAGTCCTAAATGAAAACTTTTTCCACTTTGTCATACATCTTTCCTCCAAAATTGTATTGTTTATATATATATATATATATATATATATGTATGTATGTATGTATTCAAAATGCAGCAGCCGCCTGCTTAAAATGTGGTAAAAGGAGGTAGGTATTGAATTTATCTATCTTGTGTGGGTGGTGCATGTGTTGTATTTTGGTTCTGGGTATGTTACAATGATTGTAGCAATGGAGAATGGATAAGATTGATTCAGCAATCCCGATTAAGGTTGTTTCTATCTCATTAGATTCATATCTAGAGATCTGCTTCAAAAGTGACACTTCACTTTTCATTAGTTTGCAGTTAGTGACTTTATATCCTTGTTGGGAGCAACTCTTGTTTCTGATTTGCTCACTAGACTATGATGTTCATACCGTGATCAGAATGGTTTCTAATGGGTTGGTCAAAATATAACTTTGTGATTCTGAATATACATCTATTTTTAGAGATGGTGAAATTTTGGTTTCCTTCTTAGTATTTGTTTATTTTTATTCATTTTTCCATCACTACACTCTTACCTTCAATATGACTTGTGAGTGTTAAATTAACCAAAAATTTCACTGGTTAGCAACAATTCTTATGTAGTTCCTATTCTTTTTAAAACTTTCTCATATAATCTGTCTTCAGAACATTAAACATAAGAACTGATTTTCTCTAATGTTCCAGGTTTGCTAGCTTTTATTTTCCAAACAGAACTGTGCTATTATTTTTTAGAGTGAACATTTCAAAAGTTATTGTCCTGCAATTTTAAATATATTAAAAATGTTTTCCAACATATATTCTATCTGCTAAATGTAATGCAGTGATTTCAATTTAGTTTGATGTACCTAAAAAATAATCAGCCTTTAATCTAGTTAGATAAGATTGAAAATAGAAAAGTGGAAAATTCAACAGTTACTTTTGTAGGACTTGTAATTTGGTACTTACTCCACCTCCCCATGAAAATGAACTGTGACAAATTTAAAGAGGGAAACCTTCATACTTAAGTATGGATATGGACAAAAATTGCCTTGGTAGGGAGGTGGATGCCTCAGGAATAAGATATTGATTCTGACCCTCTCCTATGAAGCATAATGGGGAAGAAAAAACCCTCAAACATCTTAGCATTTCTTCTCACATCTTTCACTAACCATACCCTTATAGTCTGCACTACAGAGTAGTAGCAAAAATATCTGAATAATTCAAAAATCTTAGTTGGAAAAAAAAAACTATTTGCATGAGAATTTTTTTTATTCATTTGTAATTTATTAAAATCTCTTGTGCATTTTCATATTTTAACTAATGTCTGTGAAAAACTGAGTCAAGCATCAAGGATGAAAGTGACATTCAATCATCTTTTACTGTTGTTAATAATTTTGATTTAATGAAGACTGAAGAGTCTAAACAGGAAATTAAAGACTACTAAAGAGGTGAATGATTTATATAAAAATACAAACAAACATGTGAAAAATATTATCAATTTTTAAAAAAAGACCTCAGTATGCAAAAAATTAGATTTAAAAAAAATAAAGCTTCATTAAATCATATATGCACAAAAAAAAAGCAAGCAGTGAAATCTTAATTTTATTATCAAATGGAAACCTCCCAACCAATATGTATGGATAAGTGAAGCAGAAGTAAATATCCTTGGTCAAGAAGCTGTATCCATTGGTCTCATGGCGGTGTTCTTACTGTTGATGATTGAAAAAGTTATCATCATCATCATGTTTAGGTTGTTTTGTTATTAGCAACATCATGACTTGTCTGTAGATGTCAGTGAAAGCAATGGGCAGCAACATTATTCATGTCCCACCAAAAACAAAAGTGCCCTGACAATATTTCTGTCTCTTTCTTCACTAATGCCTTGTGCTGAATCTCATTCATTCATTGACATTTGAATTGAATCACTCAATTTGCTAAGGGCTCAAAATATGGAGTTGGGGTATTTGGAAATTCAATGATTCAATTATTATTCAATTATCACCCACTTTTTTTTTTTTTTTTTTAAATAAATACTTATTATCACAATAATCGGGAACATTGATAGTTTTTATTTTCTTATTTTCTCTTTATATTCGTCAGTTTTTTTTAAACAAATAATTGCACGTGGAAAATACGCAATCTTTTTTTATTCATTTTTTTTTTTTAGGAAGATCTCTATGTCACTTGTTTAGTTGTTTTTTTTTACGTGTGCATTATCGTAGGATTTGACCACTAGCTGAACAAGAACTATCAGCTAAAAAATCAACTACTGTCAAAATACAAAAATCCCAATGTTTTTGTTTATACCAGCGATTGACGCGCATCTGTAAATAATACCCAATGTTACAAGTGAGATTTTAAAAGTAAAAAACTAAAAAAAGAAAGTAGAAACGGTTATCGACCTGCAACTACAAAGATATTTTTTTACAAATAATTAAATGAAAAAGTTGTGTCAAGTTGTAATTACAGTAATGAGTAAAAGACGACGTTATTGAAGAGACAAAAAGAAAATGATAGAAGAAAGTAAAAAAAGGAAGAGTAGTCCTGTGGATTCGGAGTAAAAAGAAATAGAAAAGGAATCTTGTAATGAAAGTGACACCACTCATACAACACTAACACTGCTACTGCTACAACTAAAGAAAGACATTTAGTTTCACTAAAGTTGTAGCAGTTATAGCACAGAGGAATAAATAATTATCAATAGTATTTCGGCAGAAGACAACAAGCAGCACATGTCTGGATGGTTACATGCAATAATAAGAAACATTAAAGTTTGGACAGCAGTTGTTATTTACCAACATTATTATTACAACTACTACTGCTACAGACAGAGTTAGTACTCTGCTAGACAGTGACCCATCCTGGCTTAAAAAAAGAAGATGACTCCCTAGAGAACGGAGGAATAATAATAATAATAATAACAATAAAACGGTAAGTGGAGATACTGCTAGTTGTATATACAACCTGTTTAAAGTGTTTTTACTCAACTGTGACATCAAGGTAATAAATGCGTGCTGTGTGATGTATTGGACGAGGTAATGAATTAAAATATTTTATATCTCAACAGGTATTTATTAATTTAAAAACTATTTTTTCCCTAATTCCTGCAGTTAAGAGTGCACACGTTAGGTGAAATTGCGTATGTATGCATGTTAGTTTTTAGGATATGCTATGCAAGATCTGTTATCTTAAATTATCAAATTAATTTAACTGAAACATATTTTTGTAGCAAAAGAAAAGGAAAAAGACAAAAATATTTTGAATTTTAACATTTTTACACACACACTTCTAACAAACACAAAAATGTTCTGTACGCAATGAATTACACAACTTTAACTAATTACTTAGTACTACAACTACAATCAACTTAAAAAAAAAAGTAGGAACAGTACTGGACGTAACGTCTGATTTATTTTTTGTATCAATAGCTTTTTTTTATTCATCAATTTATCACTACCCATCCAGAATCTTGGTCGTTTGGAAGAGTATGGATGAATTACCTTAATTTTTTATTTTTATGCTTTTGTTTTACTTTTTAAAAACCTTAATCCGCACTAATAATTTGTTGAGAAATATTCCTTCGACCTCCAATCCACGCTTCTTGGAATATTCCTTTTTCTCATTTAAAAAAAAAAAAGAAAAAAGAAAAGAAAAAAAAAAGATCAATTAGATTTACAATTACTTTTTTAAAATTTTTTTTTTTAAAGTTTTTACATTTGCAAATTACTTCTCTACCAAAATCTTTGTCACGCATGTTACAAACAACCTTGGAGATTTCTGTCCGTTGTTATTTTTTTTTATTTATGATCTTTTTAAATAAAAAACACTAAAAACAATATTCCAAAGTTTTCTACTACTAACCATTTCATCTAAGCTAGTCTCTCCACACTCCGCAGAGATTTGTTGTGCGTAGGTTGTTTCATGCTTGCTATTGTTCCATTTTTTTTAGCTGTTAGTTAGCATGACTCTTCTCTTCTTAGTTACTGATTCAATTGACTGACGAACGGCGAAGAGGGCTTTTCCGAAAAACACGGAAATAATCTTCTTTACTGCCACTGCTTGAGATCAAAAGCATCAACCTGTGGTGAAGATGTTATTTTTCTTTTCATATTCGTTAAGTCAAAAATAGAAACGGGAAAAACTCTATTTTTCATCTGGTCTCATATTACAGAAAAACCTAGTTAAAAACTTTTACCTAGTGTGCTGAAAACCGATTTATTTTATTGAAAATACAAAATGTTTTGCAAGAAAATTTAAAAAAAAGATCTGTCTTCGTACTTTACTGATTAAGTTTTTATAAACTTGGATGTTATTGTTAAACGTCAGGTTTTACTTTTGTTGTGTTTTTTTTTTTTTTTTTTAGTGCCGCTCTCATGAATATTTTCTCAAAATACTTTTAGCAACACGTGCCTAAACTATTTTTCTAAAACGATTTTTTTCGCCTTTATTGACTAACTTTTTTTATTTTAATGCTTAAAAAAAATTAGCAAAAGTAAAGACATTCCAATAATGAATCAGCAACTTGTTTTATAACGTTCGATTCTACATTTCGGACCGAATTACAGCGGAAAAGGTTGCCTTAAATTAAACTAAAGATTTATTTTTAAAAAAAATTTTCTTTTTTTAAAGCGGTGGAAAATGAATTTGTATCTAATTATTTTTTTTAGATTATTTCGTACGAACTCTTGCAATGAAGGGTATTGAAATTTTTTTTTTTTTTTTTTTTTACTTAACTTCTTCCTTGTTACAAGAAGATTGATTTTAAAATTCCCGATTTTTAAAATTATATTTTCTGTTAAAACTATCAATCCGTTTTCTTCAAAGGTAAGAAATAAACAAACAAAAAACTTTTGCAAGGGTTTCTTTCAATTTTTATTTTACCTGCACAATTTAGTTTGTGTACGTGTGGTTATGATCATAAGCTTGCTTTCAGAAATAAACTTCCTAAAATTAACATTTCTTCATCCTATTATGCACTTATAAAAATCTTTTTGGCTTTCGTAAATATTCGAAAGTCAAAAAATACAGGAATTTGACAATTTTTAACATAAAAGTTGTTAATTTTGAAAACGTTGTCGAATTGACGCCAGCCAGATCCATTTTTATTTTTTTAATTAAAACACGTTCTATGCAGAAAAAAATCCTGAAAGTGAAATGAAATACAAAGAAAATCACTTTAGTTTATTTATCCATACTTTTAAATTATTGATTAAAGATAAAAAAAGTAAAAAGTGTTATAAATTTACGATGCAGATTGTAAAAATAAACAAAAGACAAAGTTTTGTTTTAGTTTTTTTTATGTCAGTTTCTCAAACTGCAAACAGAATCAAATTTCATTTGAATTAAATTAATTATTAACCAAACTTTTCTTCAGCAAAGCTGCAAAAGCAAAACATTTTTATTTGTGATACAAAAATTTGCTATCATTTGGGAACCATAGAATTTGGATGTGTGAATTGATGATGAAGCAAATTAATTTTTTTCTTACATTTCACTTCAAATGGATATCATATTTTTTTAATTTTTTACATTTTTTATTCTAATTATTCTTTGTCTCTATGTACACGGTCTTTAAATGTTTAAATCGTAAAAAATATTATTTTTTATGTAACGTATGAACACAATATTGTCTTCACAATCTTTTGAGACAATTAATTCTAATTGACTATGATGCTAGTTTCGTGAATGTCAATCAATGATATAAAAAAATAACATTCATCTATAAATGCGAATGTCTGTGTTACACATTTTTTCAACTTCACTCCTAGAGGACGTGAGTAAATTAAAAACCCGCAATCCTAAAATTTTGAATTCCCAAGTTTTCCTTGCTGCGATTGTTTTCGGCGATTTTTACGTGATTTTTTGCGACGAATTTTTCTGTACGATAACAATTTTTATAACTTGGAAATAAATTTGGGAATATTTGAAATTAATTGCGAAATCCAGCGGAAGTCAGACATTAAATAAAAATTGTTTGTACGGAAAATAAGTATACATGAAATCGTCTTTAAATTAAGTGGCAGCAGAAGAATTATCGTTGAACTTTTAAAAGGTTGCAAAACTTAAATGCAGCGATCAATTTTGAGTTCTTCTGTAGTTTATTGTTGCCTATCGCATCTACTCCTCCCTAGCTATTGTGATGAAGGCCCAGTCAAGAGCCCTCCACAGTAGCTAACTTAAATGCCGCCCTATAGGGCAACTTTTTAGTTAACATTGTTAACAATATTTTGGTTTCGCGAATCAATGGTAAACTAAACACTTCTAAAATATATTTTGTAATGAGCGCCGTACTATGAAGTTGGTTAACAGTAACAGTAAGTAACAGTTTTAGTAAGTTAACACTAACAGGCTTGTTGTGAAAGTGAATTTAAAACTGTTACTTACTGTTACTGTTAACCAACTTTAAGTCTTAAACTCTGAAAATGCCAAAACTTGAATGCAGATTCTCAAGGCAAACAGACATTCGCGATTTGAAAGATTGTTGCAACACAATCTTCTTTCTACTTCCACCGTAATAAGCTAAGAAAATATTCATGTTTTGCATAAATAGATTTTTAGGAAATACAAGTGGAAACTTATGGTTTATAAAGTTCCTGTGGCATATTCAATAATGTAGTTTTCTTGTTAGCATCATATCTACAAACAAACCAGAACAATTTGATGTCGTAGTATATTGGTTTATTTCAGTGTAAAAAGATGAAGAGATTTCAAAATCTGACAGTTTTTTTTAAGATGATCCTTCATTAAATTATAAAAATTATTGGATTTTGTGTACTAAATTATATACAGTGTACTGTACACTGTACAGTAACACTGTATTAAAGTTTTTTTTTTGCATATTCGTCCGTGTCCTGGAGGGACATGGTCCATAAAAAATTGTTTTTTTTGGCACATATTACAAAAGATATGAAAGAAGTAAGATAATCACAAAGTTTGAAATTAAACTAAACAATTTAAACTTTTTTTTTAACTTATAGTTGAGTAATTCCTTAGTCCATTGCTAGAATTTAGAATTTGACACTTGACAGGAGTAGCCTACCTAAAAAGCCTATGCAAATGGATGGCAGAACAAGAAGTGGGAGAGATAGTAAAAAAAAACAAAAAAACATTGTTAAGAATTACAACGGTTAGAAAGTTGTGGAGAGCCATGATCACTCACACCATGACTGGACATGGCACATAAAAAAAAAAAAAATCCTTATTTATTGGTAGAGATGTTACAAACACCTTCCCTTCCACAACAAATGCTTGAAACAGCCAAAAGTATCAAATAGGAATTTCTATTTTTCCTCAGTGCTGGTGCAAGGGTCTCATGCACTTACCTTCGTTATCTATAATACAGGGATCCCACTTTACTAGATCTCCATTTTCATAAGGTAGTATTCATATAAAATACCATTTTCATTGTAACCTAATTATGTACAATAATGGATCATATGCAAAATAGGTGAACAATTCTCAACTAGAAAAATTGAAAGCAAATACAATACAAAGTGTCTAAATACAAATTAGAAACAAGTCATAACAGATGTTATATAAATCAACAATGTTTTGTGACAATTTGTAACATCAATTTGAGATTTTTCTTGTTAAAAAGTTGAATAATTTTATCACATGGATAAAAAATAGTAAATTTTAGTGTTTTTTCAAAACTTAGCACGAGCAAAACATTCACGGATTTGGACAAAAATCCCTAGAATGATGTCAAAATCTGTGAAAATTTTTCATCCTTTAATAGTTGCACTTAGTTTAATTTGTAGCGTATATAAATCTAGGTAGAAAAAAGCAAATGTTGATAAGATAGCAAGGGGTACAAAGCATTGCACTGGGTCCCCAATCTGGCTTGCCACCCTCCCTCTGACCGGGGTGGAGGTTCTGAATTAGCCCTGATGCCTATGATAAATTTCATTTATTGATTAAGCAAAATAAGAGATTTAACAAGAATAAATAAAAACATAGAACAAATTATAACAATATGATAGGTTATATGATGGATTGAAGTATCATTGTCCCAGTATGTCACACCAAATTCAGCACACAATTCTTTTTCTCTCCTTGTTAAGTCAAGAAGTTTTAACTTTTTACTTGAAGGGATTATCTATTTGACATATCCCAACTGCCTGCACCATCACTCTTGTACTTTCAGATCTTTATTAAATGAAACTTATGAATTATTTAATTCTGTAGCTGACTGCTGGTATCTGAAATCATAGATAAATGAGGAAACACCATATTTAAAGCTGGCAAGTTTTGTTTATATTCTCAGTTCAGTTTGTTCACCATTGGCAATTGAATATGTCAACATCTTCAAATGAGGAAAATAAAAAACAGACTGAAGTCTGCCCAGGAAACAAAACCAACACATTGCACTAATGTCTGGCATCATACATACAAATCTCTCTGCCTACCTCCCAAAAAAACCTCATGCATCACATCTTGCATGGCAAGTAAATATATATATATTTTTTTAAAGAAGATGTACTAGTTCAGTACTTATTGCTTTGCTGATGGCAAGATGATCAAGTTTCAAAAATTGTTTGTCCTTTAAAAATACCACATATATTGGAAAATATATTCAGTTTAAATACAGACTTAATTTATTTGAACCAGCATTTATGATATTTGTTTGGTACATGTCATTTTGCTGATGGCAAGATGATCAAATTTCAAATCTAAATGGTTTGCCTATTGAAAATATTACATTTATTAGAAAACTAGACCCCCCTATAAACCTGTTGGGTTCCTTTTAAAAGTAGTTCATGATACAAAATGATACGGTAACAATATTATCCTATATTATATTATTATCAATATTATTATATAACTACACATTTTAATTTGTAGTTGCAATACAATTTATTGTAGTAATTATTATTACTCAAATTATACAATATTACTTTGATCAAATGCAATAATAAATTAATAAATGGAAAGGTTTTCAGAATTTGTGGGAAAATGCAGTCCGTGATACAGAAAACAACAAAACTTAACATATTAAAATTATTAATATAATATCAATGAAATAAATTTAATAGTTTTAACAATTGATTCCATGAATAACACTTAATTTGTCAGAAGGGGAAGACATTCATTTGTTTGTATCCCAATGGCATTAGAAACTAGGCCTAAAATGGCTGGACACTGGGAATTCAGTATGTCCTTGTTGTACAGATAGGACTTCCACCTGCAGTGGGAATTAGTTGGGGTGGTAGTTGGGAATAGGTGGTGGGAGAACCTTAAGGATAGCATTAGTTCTTTCACCATACAGTATAACCAACAACTCACTTCAGATAAGGCTAAGTAGGTGAAGACATTAAATGGCAAACCTATATATGGAATACTTTGAGGAAATGACATTAGAATCAACACTGCTAAGGCCAACCCTATGGCTGACATACATAGATGACAAGTTTATACTCTGGCCACACCAGGAAGACATCCAGCTACTAGTGAACCATGTGAATTTAATAAGATCATCAATACAGTTCACAATGGAGTGAAAAAAAGACAAAAAACTTGCCTTCCTGAATGTACTCATATCTCAAACGGAGCAGGTGTTCAAGACATCTGTATACTGCAAGCCAACATTCACCAGACAATACTTCAACTTCAACGGCCACCATCCATACGGTGTAAAGAAAGGGATCGTCCGCTGCTTACAATATTGAGCAAAAGTCATAAGTGACAACCCAGAAACATACAAACAAGAAATGGTCAGTATAAGCAGTACCTTACAATGTAACAACTACTCTGGGTACATGGTAGCAGCTCCAACAAACTGGGATAGAAGGGTCAGTCAGTTATGTGCCATACATGATAGATGCTTAGGTGATCATATATCTTTCGATACGTGACTGACGAAGCAGATTTATTTTTCCCGCAATAGGTTGCCATTTCTTTCTGTGGTAGACCAGTTGCCATCCAAGGCTATAGAACTTGGTCTGTCCTGCTATTTACCCATAGCTGGTGGGAGAAGAAGAGAATGCATACCTTTCCCAAGGGTATTAGCGCATAAGTGAATGTAATGGATTCGACTAGAATTTGAACTCAGCTCTCTGATTCCTCAATCTGAGCCACTATCCATTACTCCACCGTGCCTCCTTCGAAGGGTACAGGAGGATAACACCACCCAGAAAACAGTCTGCCTGCCCTATGTGAAGAGATTATCGGAGAAAATACAAAGGATCTGTGGTCCATATAACATCAGGACAATCTTCAAAAGTGGTTCAACACTTCACAGACACCTCTTCTGAGTAAGACCCCCCCCATAGAGGTGAACATGACTAACGACTGTGTGTACACCATCCTGCGTAACTGTGTTAGGAAATACAAAGGAGGAACAGGTTGCCCCTTAAGGTAAGACTGAAAGAACATCAAAAAGTGGTAACACAAGGGGAAAGAGAAAAACCAGGCATAGCTGACCACATATGGAGGTAAAAGGGAGATCACTGCCTCCTGTGGGATGAGGTTGAAATAACAGATAGAGAGCAACACTGGAAAATACAAAAACTTAAGGTATTAGCACATATGCTAGGCCACATAAATTTCCTGAGCTGACCAAGCATAGATTTGTATACAGTATGAGAACCAGTAATAATAGAATTCTAGAAAAAAAAAAGCAATGAATAACAACAAAAATTGCAATATAAGTTCTGGTAAAAAATGCAATAGTAATAACAGGAAAAATTGCAATATGAGCACTGGTAAAAAAAATGTGGCAGTGATTTCACATTGAGATAAGAAGACAATTCAGAGTTCATCTTGCATGTTAGATTCATTTTTCAATTCTAAATTCAGCAGTGTAACAATGCAGTCTTATATGTGCACTTTCTCAAGTACTCAAAGCCCATTTCAATGTCTTCATTCAATTTCTCAAATTACTTTGCATGAATATCAAAGTCATCATCAGGAATCATTTGATTTTCATTTTCCAGTTGCCATAAGTTGAAAAAGTACTGATAATATTTTTGTTGCAATGACAATTTAAAAAGGTCTTTGACAATATCTTAACAAGATCATTTCAGCTTGAATAATTGTTACATTTTCACTCTGCAAAAAAGTTTATGCATTGTTAAATTTGGAATATTGGTTTACTTAACAAGATTATTTCAGCTTGAATAATTGTTACATGTTAAATTTGGGATATAGGTTTGCAACAGAGAAAAGCTGGTTCTCTTTTTACAAATCATCAGATAGAGTGGAATCCACACCTGTAAGAAATTCAGTAGCTCACACCTCTTGACATCTACCTTACTTCAGTATATAACAGTAATTGGCTTACCAATTCACCACTTTTTTTCACACAGCTTCCCAAGCACTTGTGAATTAAATGGATATACATTCATTTTATTCATCAATTTGATAAAGTATAATGCAATTCACCACTTGAGTGTTTTTTCCACAGGGTAGTGTCTGTGTAATACACAGTAATTCACGTGTGTGTTGGGAACCTTTTCCTTAAGAAAGGTAGTAAATTCTTTGGAATGACCAACTGTTGAAAGTGTGCAATCAGTGACTGCCGGTCATTTTGCTAAGTGGAATATTGTGCTTTATCGAAGCATTTAACCATCCTCAACCCCTTTTGCTTTGCATTTAAAGTAATTTGCAAACAAAATCTCACCAATAATTTTGTTTGAGGCTTGACTAAAATATCCCCCCCCCCCCACATTTTCAACTATCTCATCAACATATCTTTGCACTTAAAGGCACGAGACAGGACTAAAATTTGCTTTTATTTTTTTTCCATTATAGTTTCAATCTTTACTTTAGTTGAAAGTATTATGATCTCTTTGGAAGTAGTATAGGACTTTCCCTTTTTTGCTTTATTGGATTGTTATACTATATTGAAACCCTTAAACTGCCTTCATAATCAATCTGTGCATTAATAAATAACACAATAGTTTCTGCCTGAATTTCTGGAATGAGGAGTTATCATTATTTACATTGTTACATATTGTCCTCATTTTACTTGTTGTTATCAGTCATTGTGTCCTCTGACCTTCATCAGGTGTTTGTCAACCCAGGTAAATCTACAAGAAATTAAATAAGGATTTCAGTTCAGAATTTCCTGTAGGTTACCCAGATCAATATACATTTGATGAAAGCTGGAGGGTACAACAGAGATTATAACAATAGCCAATTGGAAATAGTGTAGACATAATAGTTCTTTATTTTTTATATTTATCTTTCAAACTTATAAAAAAAAAAATCATTACTTGTTTTTATCTGGGTGAATTCCTTAAAAAGCAATCTTTCAATTTTTGCAGGTTTCATAGAATTACTCAGTATCCTTTCACACAGGAGGCACATTATCTTTGATTCGTTTATAAATGAAGCTATAAACATGAGTTTTACATTTTATTGACTGTTGTTGATACTTCTTTTTAAGATCTGTGTAGTTCATGGCTTTGTCGTTTAATTTAAATAAATTGAGTCAACAAGCCACAATAGGCATAGATCAGTGTTTTTTAATTTTAAAACATAAGCAAAAGTAAAAACATATATATCATAAAATTTACTTTAAAAGATATGATTCTCTATAGAATCAAAAGGCTAAGCTTAGCCTTTTGGTTACAAAGAAACATTTGGAGTTTCCCTCTCTTAGGAGGTTCTGAATTCAAGTGTTACTATAAAAGGAAAAAAAATTGTAAAAAAAATCTAGAAAATTTTTAAGAGTCCAGTGGAAGTTAAAAAAAAAATACTTCAATTTTTATAAGTTTATTGTTTTCTAAGATTACATGTGAAAAACAACTGAATTAGAAATGAATGTAGACAAGCAATCATCTTAGTTTTTCCATTTTGGTCTTGGGTATTATTGAGGTTAAATAAGAAAACAGTGCCGAGATGCTGATTGGAGATATTAGTTTCGCTCCCTTCATTTTTTCCACTATTTCTTTCTCTAATTGGAACAAGACAAGATGTAGATCATGAATCACAAAAAAAGGCACCTAAAATAATGTAAACTAGGAAATAAAATTTCCAAAAGAAAAACTTCTCTACCTAACTTGGCTGAATTCAACACTTATGCATTCCTAAGCAGTTACTTTCACCTGACATGTTTTGGTGTCTGCTGAAAAACCCACTAAATGTCTTCCCTACTTCAAGAATTTAGATTCTGAAACTTTGGATCTGTTTTTGATTATCTCCTTTAAGAAAGAAAAAAAGAATTTTTAAAAATGAGTAATGTATTTTTAACATTAAAGAAACTGATTGTCAGAAAAGAAAAATTGACACAATTTCTTGTATTCTGTTATGTATGTATAGATTATCATTGACATTTATTTATCCCTATCCTCGTTGATCTAAAGAGATTTTTTTTTCAATAAATCAGCTATTCCTTGTTTCCGCTTATCTTGTCTTGCTTTATAATTCAGGATTTATTTAGGAGAAGACTATCTGGAAACTTATATGAAACATATGTAACAATTATATTGACAATTTCCTAAGTCTCCAGATATTCTTCTCACAAATAAGTCACAAATTATAAAAGTAAGACTTAGTTAAGTGGAAACAAGAATTAAAATATTAAATAAAAAATCCATAATATCAATATTAAACACATGGCTTTTAACAATCAAATTAACTGAAGTGTATGATAAATAAACCAACAAATCTATATCTGCAGTATTAGTGAAAATCTGTTTTCAAAACAAACACTTTGTATGTGAGCATTGCCTAATTTACAATGGCTTTCAGATTATTAACTCTTTTTTTTTATTTAAAAGAGGAAATTATATTTTGTAACATTATTTTGTCACCTACATACAAAATAAAGATAATACAGAATTGATAAATTGATATCTTGAGAATATAAAATGTCATCTGAATTTCAGAATTATCCTCACTGTCCTCTGACCTATTCAAACTGTTACCCTCATTTGGGTGTTACAGTTACAGTGTTTTGACCATTGAACTCTTCAAATTGATGGACACCATTTGGAGTTCAGATACAACAGTTTTAAATCCATATACAATATTTCTGATAGTTTATTATTATGAGTTTTATAACAATTATCTTGTCCTGCATACAGGATTTAGTATTTATTTTTATTTTTTTAAGCATTTCACCCCAAGTAAAGCGAGAGTGCCCCTAGCATGCAAGGAGTTACAGAGAGTGAAGGTAAGAGTAAAGAGGGAGGAGTTACAGAGAGGTGAAGTAAGAGTAAAGGAGTTACAGAGAGGGGAAGTAAGAGTAAAGGGGGGGGATTTCAGAGAGGGAAAGTAAGAGTAAAGAGGGAGGAGTTACAGAGAGGGGAAGTAAGAGTAAAGAGGGAGGAGTTACAGAGAGGAAAAGTAAGAGTAAAGAGGGAGGAGTTACAGAGAGGAAAAGTAAGAGTAAAGAGGGAGGAGTTACAGAGAGGAAAAGTAAGAGTAAAGGGGGAGGAGTTACAGAGAGTGAAGGTAAGAGTAAAGAGGGGGGGTGTTTGAGGAAAAGATAAAGAGAAGGATGGGGATCAAGATCAAGGCATCAGAAGATGTTGGTTGATATTACATTTAAATTCTTGAAGATTATAGTTATCAGGAAAGCAAGTGAGAAGAAGGGAGTTCCACTGTCGAGAAGTGTGAGAGAAGAAGCTGTTGAAGTAGAAGAGGCAGTTACATTTAACTGTTTCGACAGTAAAAGCGTGGGACCGAAATGCCAACCTAGTAGCATGCTTAAATTCATGCAGTTGGGGCATCAGTGAAAATAGCTTGTCAGAGCAGTTGCCATGAAAATATTTGTAGAAAAGATAGAGGGAAGCCACATCACATCTGTGAGAAAGTGACTGTAGTTGAGATGCCAGGTCAGAACCTATCAGATTGCATATCCTTTTGTCAAGAACCCCGAGATGAACAGCAAGGGCACCAGGCCATACAGTATTCAATGCAAAGGCAAAGGGTAGATTTATAGATTCGAAGGATGGACTCAGATGAGAAAAACCTTCTGGCACAACACAGAGAACCAACTTTCCTTGCGGTAGATGTAGCTATTGATTCAATGTAGTTGTTCCACCTCAGGTCAGTGGAAAACGTGAGACCAAGAAGGTGCAGAGAGACATTCTTATAAAGTTGAGCATCAGCCATGCTGATAGGAGGCAGGGAGGTTTCTTTATGGTGGGTAAATGAAAGCAGTTTCATTTTGGTAGCATTAAAGTTTACAAGCCATTTCCTGCCCCAGTCAACCACAGATTGGAAGCCCTTTTCAAGATCAACAGCCACGTTAACTTTATCAGCAATGTCAGATTTACTATTGAGACAGGAGTAAATGGTAGTGTTGTCTGCATAAGTGATGCCTACTTGCTTCTTTAAGTGCCTGTTGTATTCAGTAGCATTATTGGAATTTTGAACCAAGTCTTTTATTCAGTTCCCATTAGACTATACTAATCCCTCTATCCATGAGGTGATAATCTCACACTAGTTAAATTTTTTTTTTTTCTTAATTGTTACTTAAAGGCAGTTAAATACAAAAAACATTGCATTTACTTGAAGGGATGCAAGAATTAGTTACTTTTCAAAGTTCATTTTCAATTTCAAAATTTTGAATTTTACAACTTCCATCTTTTAGTGCTACTAAGACGGTTATATTCTGTGCTAATAGGAATATATACTTGAAAAACAAGGTGGATAAAATAAGTAAATAAGTTTATAATAATAATAATTTATAATAAGTTTTTTACAATAAGTTTATTGTAAAAAAACCAGTACAATAAGAATAAAGGTAACAGTTATGCACAAGTTCATCGCAAGTCAATCCAGTAGTGAGTGCTACTATTGGAAGTTTGGTAGTTCTCGTGTAAGTCTGTGTCGTGCTCAACAGATCCCAGCTAGTCTCTGTAATCCATTGGCTTATAGATACTTATAGGTAGTTACTACCTATAGTGTAGTCACTCATGGGGGTGACAGGTTTTTCCATTACATCAAAGACGAAAGTCAATTTAAAATTTTGTAGGGCTAGGTTTTCAAATGTAACTCAATCTGATAAGCTTAGATGACAGTTACACATTTTATACTTACATCCCAAAAGATATATAATGTGAGTGTGAGTCAGAAAGCATTATAATATTTTAATTTTTAGACAAGAAAATATTTAGAAATAATTTGAGTGAAAGGCTTTCTGAATTTGGATAGGGAATAATGTTTTTTTTAAAAACCTGAGGGAATTACAAATATGAAATCCTTTTTACTTGCTATAATTAAGAAGCACATGCAATAAGAATAGACTTAGAGAAGTATAGGAGACTACTGAAATATATTTTAAGAGGGCCATTGTCTATAACTATTAAATACTTTTATAGAAATGAATAGTTCTTCTTGTTGGAACCTTTTCAGGAAAAATCAAAAGGGTAGACATCCAAAATGTGATTAAAAAAAGAGAGAGAGAGAGAAAAAAAAATTAGTCTGAATGAAGCAAATAAAAATGAGTAGCATCATTTCTTTCCTTTTGTCAATTCTTTTAAATTAGATATGTTCAAAGTAGACCATAACCTTTTACACAAGTAATACTTTTTTGTTTTTATTGAAACCACTGAGAATGTATAGAATTCAGTATTGCAAGAAAATATGATTATTTGGCTTTAATGACAAAAATCTATAGATAAATTTGTTGCACATTTCATCTAACAAATTAACTTCAGTGATTTAAAGAACACAGCATATTTTTTAAAAAATATTTTCATTATCACATAATATTCTGTAAAAACAGCACTAATTATGATCTCAAGCCTATTGTGCAGTTAAGATAAAAGCATATGACAAAAACTACTTTTTAAGTGAAATTAGCCAAGACAATATTTAGTAATTAAAACACCTTTCAAAACTTTTCCTAATTAAATTTGAGTAATTTTTTCTATCAAGATATTTAAAAAAAATGTAATGATTACATTTTGTTTGGTCATTACAATTAACTACAAAAAAGAACATGGAAAGAAATGATGGACTTTATTTTGAATAGTGTTTCTATTTCATTAGTTATTTTTCTTGTCATTTTAGCTTTCTTTTAACAAGTCAATTTGACAGTTTTTACTATTTTTGATAATCATCTTAATATTTTAATAATTAATTTTTCATTTTTACTTTTTCAGCAAAAGCCTAATGAACAAGGCAATGTTAATGTGATAAAACAAATGTATTGTTTTATAATGAAAAATTATTACCTGTAAGGAAAATATAATGATCAAAACTAATAAATAAAATTTAAGAGGTTCAATTCTATTGTAGATATCACCAAGCAGAAGGAAAACAGATTGCAAACCAGAAAAAGAAAACGCTGTTTGCCCCAGCAATTAATCTTTTATTTTAAAATCTATATTAGTGTATTAACTCACTAACATTTTATTTGCTAAAGCAAGCATATCAACACCTATTTGTAATAATTTTATTCTTTGAAATGATAATAATCAATCATAAATCTGACTTCAATAGTTAACAATAAAATTTTGAACATCAAAGACAGATTTATATTTTTGAAGAGATAGGTAATGTGGCATCGTTTGAAACGAGTGAATATTCCATGTGCAGAAGAATTTCCCATCCCAACTTCATTTTGTTTTTTGGGATGGACAAAAAAAAGCAACATGTCAATGGGTATTTTCAAGCAGCAGTATGATTTCCTAGCTTTCCTGTATTTTAAATGGCCTTTTTTTTTTTTTAATTGCACCACTCAAAACTTTGAAGGTGATGACTTTAACCATCTGTAATAACAGTTTCACCAGACTTCAGCAATTAATAATACAGTACACTTTTCATAGTGCAAATCTCACTATGGTCAATTTGTCAGGAAGCTTTATGAATGAAATTGGGTAGATGGAATTATTTGGGAGCTGTCAATGGTTTTTTGATTGTACTGGACTTGTTCAGACTGTTGATCACACCAGATAATGCACTCTCTACCAGAAATTGTAACTATGGTTCACTCAGCATAGTTGCAGTATAAACCACAGGTGAGCTTTGTGGGTGTTGAACAAATACAAATGTGTTTGGACAGGCATCTGTAACTAGTCTAGTAGACAGGGATACTTGGACACAAGTACCCAGCCATTATTATTACACCTTTCATATCTCACCAAATATAAAGTAATAACTTTTCGCAAAAAATTTTATGTTTTGCTTTTGATGCAGTAGGCTGTGTTGGATCCATCCATGATTTTCGACATTTTGGGTTATAGTAATGAATGCACTTTTCATCTTCAGTGACAATCTTGCATAAAAACATTTTTTTCATATCTAGCAAGAACTGAAATGCAAATGGTGAGACGCTGATGCTTTGCTTTCATAATTCATGTTAATATATATCTTTCTGCTTTTTGACTCTTCCCCACACTTTGCAAATATCTTACAACTGTTGAGTTTTTCAACCAATTCCATTGTTGACTTAGTTGGGAGTGGGAGTCATCATTCAAAATATTTGGCAAGTTATCACTTTGAAATTCTTGTCTACCATTGCGGGGTTTATCTTTTAAAGTCTTGAACTTCAAAAAACATTTATGACTTCCAGCAAAACCATCTCTATAGGGTCCATCAATCACCTTTGCTTTTGCTGTTGTCTTGCCCACTTGAAATGAAACATGCAGTATCATATGTGTATCTTACCTGCTGCAATTTGTTTTTTGTTTTTTTTCAACATATAATAAATGAACACCGAAAACTCAAAACTACGTTACTATTGAGTATTCAGTGTCTAATTTTCAATATAGAGAGTTGTAAGAACTTTTGCATATACCTAATACATTAAGGAAAAAAAGTCACTTCTGGCAGCTATCATTTATAGAAAAAAAAAAGAAATTAAATTATAAAGAGCAAACAAAAATAGACTAATAAATAAAAAGTATAATGGAGTTTCTAGTTATATCTATTTGGATGGGCAACTAAGAAATTTTCTTTTGCACAATATTTTATTTTTTACTTGAATAAAAGTAGCTTTCCAGTCGATCCATTCTGATATAAAGAGATCAATTGTAAAGGGTAAGTAATAGAGAAATCTACATACAAATCAATTCCAGTCCCTTCTATTTTTACATTCAAGTGCATAAAAAATACATCTATAAAGATTTTCAAGGAACAGATTGAATCCTGGAATGTTTACACAAGAAATTCAATCCATTTGACTTCTTTTTATTTTAATGATAAATAAATTGCAATTAGGATGAATTTTCCCTGAGAAGTTGAACCTTTTAACCACAAAGATTTTATTTGTATTTTGTATATAAATAAAGAGGTTAGATTGCAGATAAACTTTACATTGAGTACATTTAAATGCACATACTTTGCCTGAGGAAAAATAGAAAATAAATTAATATGTTTAGAGGATAGAATTAGAATCCATCAGATTTAGGGTTCAAATATGAAACCTGTGTAAATTGTTTTACTACTTCTTATCCTCATTGCTGTTGCTTTTGAATTTAGTGTTATCCTCCTAGACTGGTTGCTAACTATAGCTATAGATCCCAGTCTACCATATTATTTAACCTATAGCTGGGGGGAAATAGATAATTCATACCTTTCTCAAGAGTATTTGTGTGAAAGTAAAAGTAGTGAACCCAACTAATTCAAACTTCTAGTCATGTTCATAAAATAGCCATTTGTAATAAAAAGAAAATCATAAAGGTGTGATCTTCATGCTAAGTAACAAGCTATATAAAAATTACAACATGGGCATTTGTAGTTATAGTTAAGAGTTCTTATTTTATCTAGATGGAGAAAAAATGAGAACAAAAACATACATACATATATATATATATATATATATATATATATATATATATATATATATATATATAACAAACATACATTGTGTATGTGTTATACTATTGTATGTTACCAGAAGTGTCCACTATAGAGATATGTAAATTGTCCATCTCTATATAATGGATTCTTCTGATGAAGTTACAATCATGTTTATTCAATGGTGACTGGAATGTTATTTACTTACTTTTATCTTAAATAGGTAATAAACTTAAACCAAAAAATGCAAGGCAACTCAAAATTGATAAAATTACTTAAATATTAGTCATTTTTTTGGTGACATGGGTAAACTATTTTCAAATAAATATTTCATTATGCACTTATTTGGCTGACAGACATAAAATATGAATAGAGAATAATGTTGAAAAAAATTGTTTCTCTAAGAAAAACAAAAGAGAAAGTTATTGTCTGAAAATAATTATCTTATTTTTTATAGATCTTGTGCTGGTGTTAAATAATAAAACGTTTATTTTTGAAGTTCTTAATCTATTTAAGAAATTCTGAGAAGACATTGTATAACAAATAGAGTTGAACCTGAATAAAGAGTTACAGATGTTATTACAACAGATGCAAGGAGGCTTGAGTAAACGTTGGGCAAATTAAAGTATTAAGAATAATGAAACTTTTAAAAACTTAATCTGTTGAGAAATTCTGAAAGGCATAACAGAGTTTAATTCTTTGAGAGAATTAAAACATTGATTTAATATTCTTCAGGTGTCAAAGGCTTGAAGACATGTTGAATTTGCATTGTTATGTTATCAATGTGTAGAGAAATAAGCATGATTCATATTTTTTTCAAAACTATCTGGGATTTAAGTTTTAAAAAAAGTCAACAATTATGTTTTATTCTTTTTATTTTCTGGACTCCAATCTCAAGATTGATCAATATTGAACATGCATTGTTTTTTAGATATTGGACTTAACTGCCAATAATAAATTTTATATATAATATTTAAGTATAATCCAAATGTATTTATAATTATTTAATAAGAACACGTTTTTTCAATGTATGTTTAGCATTATGTAAACCGATATCACTGTTATTATTGGTCATTGCAATCATTTTTACTAATTAGTTTACTTTTTAAATTACCTAATTCTAGCATCAAGATGTTGATATTCCACACTACTTTAAGCAAAAGGTTAAAAAGAAAATGTACATCAATACTGGAAAGAGCAATAAGAGCTACTAGACTTGAGAAATCTATTTTCCTGAAAAATTGTTTTATGAGAGATTTTATAAATTTTTAATGGCTGCTTAGTCAACAAATGCCAAATGTTTCCTTATATGAAAACAGCTAATATTGTTATTACCATTAGTCAAACATGCAGAAGTTAAACCCCTCATGTAAATCATTTAAATTATCATCTTTACAAATATTCAAAACCAAATCCAGATTGATCCTGTCTTCAGAGGTGTAGCCATACTTTTGGACAATTGTGGGTTGATGCAGCTATTTGACCCATAGATGAGGGTTTGAAATTCAGAGTTGTCCTTCTCCTAGACCGGTTGCCACTCAATGCTATAGGAACCAATCTGTCTTACTATTTACCCATAGCTTGGAGGAGAAGAGATGGATTTATACCTTTCCCAAGGTATTTGCACATAAATAAATGTAATGAACTTGACTAGAATTCTAACTCTGCTTCTCTGATTCCTCAATCTGAGCCATGATTACTGCACTGTGTCTCCAAATATATATTTAAAAAAATTTTAAACCAGTCTCTGAATGTCTTATTTGCATTTACTAGGCTAATCAAATATAAAGCCACATGTGAAGCTCAAACTCAAATTAATAATGATTTTCAAGACTAGCTAGTTAACCATTATCTGCCCTGAAGATGTTATTCCTCAATCTTCTATTACATGTACATGTGCGAAAGGCATGATGAATGAATGAACTCATTAAAAAAACCAAAAAAAACAACACCTATGATTAAAAAAATCTGCAATTTACAACATTTGTTATTTTCCTTCACAACCAAATTTGTGTGTGGGGATCAATCTGGCTCAAGATATTTGAGCATTGTATCTCATGATTAGCCATTTCAAAAGCAAAATTATATAAAAAAAACAAAAAACAATTGCATCTTAAACAATTTATTTAGGATATTTGTTGGCATTAACATTAAAAAGGAGTTGAATATGATCAGGATTTTCAAAAAAATATTAAAACTGTAAACTTGACAGAATTATTGATGATAATATTTTTTATTCTCTTCCAATGTCAAGACAGGCCATTTTATAAACAGACTCAACAATGATTAAATTTAAGCTGTAGATTGTACATGTTGGAACATTCATTTTCTGACTTGCCTACAAATGACAAGCGGATAAAGTGAGGAGATGAAGTCAATGTTTTGAATGGAACAGATTTGTCTGTCCATTTTAAACAATTCTTTTTGTCAATTTCTTTTTTTATGATGCATGTCTGTTCAGGACAAAGGCAATCAAGGCACTCCACAATTTTGTATTCTTTGTAGCTTTTAACAATGTTTATCTTTTTAACTATTCGTCACACATTCTATTCTGCCATCCATTTAAACAAGCTCATTAGGTAGGTTACTCAGTGTTTCTCTTTGACCCCCTTGCCTTCAATATGTCATGTGAATGTAAGATTCTCCAAACCCATTTTCCACATAGTGCCTTTTTTCCACCATTTTTCCTTAAAGTTTTGTTGTTGCACACATGCTATATCCATAGTATACTAAGCATCTTTCTGTAGAACCACATCTCTGCTGCCTCAAGTCTACTCTTCATCTATGAGAAAATTGTTCAGCATTTACTGCCATATAGGAGGATTAATATTACATAACAGTTCAACACTTTTTTTTAATATCTAATGAAAATTTCCTGTTTCTTAATACTTTGTTTAACTTTAGGAAGGCTTCTTTCAATATTCCAGTGCACCTTCAGATTTCAGTTTTTCTATTGTTTGGTAAAACACTTCCCACTCAGATATTTATGTACTTGCTGGATTCTGACAGTTCTAATTCATAGTTTGCATCTTGGGCTGTTCCTTTTGCTGACAAACACACATTCTACCTTTTTACAATTTTTTTACAACTTTTTCCCTACATTTTTACTACCCTATCTAGGAGGTTTGCCATCAACACAGTACCATCTGTTTATCTTATGTTGTAAAGATTTTATCCACTAATAATAAATTTTGGTAAAATTTCTAGTTCTCTTAGTTTGTCAATTGTTTTTAAGAAAGGAAAACATGATTTTTTAAAAATAAATAGTGATTAAAAATTAACTAAAAAATAGATTTAAAATTTATGTGAATATCTGTGTGAAATGTTTGATTATGAAATAATCAAATACATTGTCACATCCAATGAAGTTAGATGATTCTGGTGAATTGGCAATATCTTTGATTCTTACTTGTTTGGTCCATTCTATAGACAAAATGAGACTGAATTATAGTCAGCAATCTAGTTTCAATGATCATAGTTCAATCTTCATTGCATGTGCCACACTTATAGCTTTCTAACAGACTAACCTAGGCTAAGTAAATACCTTTAGAGTATCCTTTTTGGCTGGTATAATTGTCTAACTCCCTCTACAGGTGGTAATTCATAATTAAGTCTAAGTCAAAAGCAAAAACATAAAATATTAACTTTAAAGTCAGATAGAGCAAAACTAGTCTAATTTCATATTTTTAGATTAGCTATGAAGAATCTTTTGATTAGTACTTTGTAATAAGAATCATTTTTTTTGAGATCGTTAAGAAAAAAAGTGATGCAAATGATTATATCTTTATTTTATATTAGACAATATTACAAGGATATATGTCAAGAATTTTCTGTTGACTAATTTTAATAAGTTTTGTACTTTAAGTTTTTATAGAAAAGATATAAAAATAGAAATCTATTACTCTTGATTGTTTCAACTATAAAATTCTGCACAGCTTTGACTGAAAAAAAATTTTTTTTTTTTTTTCAACAAGTTGCAAATATATTTTTTTCCATTTGAAATGATCTAATTGAAAGCAAACATTAGTAAATTAAGATTTGCAGATGTTTATCATTTGGTTTATGTCAGTACCATGCTGTTAACTTACTTGTAAGTATTAAGACTCTAAGATCATGTTTTTTTTAAGGAGTGAAAAATAAAATGTAGAACACACCAGCTGCTTTAACTAAGCTACAAGATTTCAACCAGGCTTCTTTGAAGTAAAATTTACAAGAGTTAGAATCTTTTAGCTTCAATCCATGCTGTTTACTTATTACTGATGGCCTGAGTAAATTTGAGACAAAAAGCAACTAAAATAAATGAAGATGAAAATAGTTAACAAAATAATAGGTGATAATGCTTCATCTAATAAAAATAAATATAATACTGGTGTTATTAATACTACCAAGACAAAAACAAAACCTACAGCATTGGGAAAGACCATGGAATATACACTGAGGTTTTAGGTTAGATTTGATTTTCTCTAAAGCCATTGAGCTTTCATAATTAGTTAAAGCAGCTGATGCATTCAACCAGGTTTCACTGATCAACAGTGATGTGAGTTTGATTATCACTGACAGTTTATCCTTTATTTCCTGTCCATGTTGTCTACTCGTTGCTGTAGATTGAGGGCTTGAGTTGGAAGAAAACACAAGTAAAACAAAATTTGTCATCTGAAATCAGAAACTTAATGCCTGATATAAGACATCCATTATCAATAAGAGTTGTAGTTAAATCCAAGGTAAAGTTTCATTGTTGTTAAACTTATTCAGTGATCAATCAACTGTTGAATCATGTCAAATTGATTCTGTTATTTAGCACAAATAGTGTTGAATTTATTCTTTCATATAGCCTTTATTGTTTGTTAAAGGTGATAATTTTATATATACTAAGCCTATTTTAGTTTAGTACAAGGCCAACAAGATTGAAATTACTATACAGTAATAATAATCTATTAGTCTAGATATATAATAAGCATAGTAATCTTTTGGTGGTGGTTTAATAACTGATGGAAGATTAGAAATTCTTTGTGAATTTTTAAATTTGGAGGGTGGAGTTGATGTTAGTGCCTTGTGTTTTAGTTTATAAGTCAAGAGAGTCACCATGAAGTACATAAAAAACTAAGTTGGAGGGGATTTCAATAAGTGGATATAATTGGTAAAAAAAAAAAATTAGAAAATAGAAATTGACAGCACCTGAATTATTAGGCACAGAACAGAAGGTGCCCATAAGATGCAAATTTTATAATTGTATGTGGTATTAACAGTAATTTAATAAATTTATTTTCACTTAAATTATGATTGGATTTTACAGTGTGTCTGGTAAAGAGAGGTAGTTATGTTTTTGCTTAAAAAGAAAAACAAAGATGAAATAACTGTTTGTAAGATTAGCATCCCTTTAAAAGTATTTTCTGTTTGATTTTAATTAATATATAAAAAGCAGTTATTTTTGTGGGAACTGTTGTTATTATGAATGGATTAAGAGTTAGGATATAATAAAGAAAAATTGTCTATGCCAGTCAGTAACAATAAATAAATCCTTAAACTTTTGATAAACTAAGAATATTCTTGCCACAAGAATATGCTGCTTTTTCAACTTCTTTTAAAGATTGTGGCAAATTTCCCTTTTTTTCATTTCCAACAGCCAATACTGGTGTGTTGACTTCAAAAATAATCTATCTCAAATTCAAAAGAAATTTGATACAATTTGATTTGTTGGAACTGGAAATTCAACAGGTTTTGATAACTGAGATAACATAATTTTAGATATATTTCTGAAATTACTGATAAGAAAAGGGCTATTATAGCCACATTAAATATAAATTTACTAATATAGAATTAATAAACAAAGTACATTAGGCTAAAAAGAAAAAAAAGTGGGAACATATTAAGATAAGATTGCTGAAATACATTGGCAAGAGACACTTGTGTGGTGTCACGTGAGCAATGGTTAATGTGTTTAGTACTGTTTGCAATGCATAAACATGCAATTGAAAGAAGCAGGATTTCATGAGTTTACTTTCACATTCATAATCTTCCATCTGTACTTCTCAGTCAGTCTGAGCCTTTGTTCCAGTCAGTGCTAAGTTAATTAAAAGCCATTTTAATCTCCTTTTAATGTTAAACTTATTATTGATTTGATTAAATTTTAAATGGCCTACATAAACTTGTATTTTAATATACATAAAATCTGTTTTAGTACAGAGAGTTGAAGTTGAAAGTCAACTTACGAAAATGAGTGAAGTTTCAAAATAATTACATTATACATTGGATGCTTGAATTCTGCATCCACTGATTAAGAGTTTATCTAAAAGGCCTTGTAGCATTTCTTGATGAGGAAATTTATTTATATTTAATTTCTAACCTTTAGCCTGAAGGTAGTAGATATCTGCAGCATTTTTAATCATTCAGTGCATGAAATGATAATACACAGTATAACTCGCCAGGAAGAAAACCTTGCAAACTGGCTACAAAGATGCCAAAAGCACTATTTGCATCTGACTTATGAAAGATATAAATTAGTACAGGTAATGAATTTCTGTTGAGGAGCAGTTTTTTATTTTTTACCATCATTATAAACATTATTATGAACATTAATTAAAAATTAATTAAATGATATAATTAGGTATCCCAACACTCAGCTTACAGCCGATGAAATTCTTAACTAAACACTAAAAATGCATATATTCAACTCGCCGTGTTATTTCATTCAATATCTCCATAAAAACATAATGCACACCAAATAAAAGCTTATTTCATGAACTTTGTTTCTATCTTATTTATTTTTATATGTACAAAATTTTGGCCATTTTTTTCACTGACGGCAGTTTAGACTTCCTCAAATTTTGTAATATGCATACTCCACAGGGTTTATTACAATTTTGGTAACATGTTAGTGTGAAAGTTAACATTCTAAGCTTCATTTTCATATATTTTATATTTTTTAATTTTAATAAGACGTTTGTAAACAATTCAAATGAAAAGTTTGATCGTAAAATTCAAATGTTTCTTGTAAAAATAAAAACACATAAAATATATCATTAAAACGCTCATTTAATAATCTATGAAACTAAATCAAAATCAAACATGAAACGATCCATTTTGCGCGTGTGCGATTATGTGTAACCATGTGTGACTCGCTCGGCCATCATTTCAACTCCACGTGAGACTCGATACACAGTGTCAAGACGGACACAAAAGAATCGACCAGCATGTTTTCTATGGACGAAATTATCAAGGAAATTGCTAAGAATTTGTTTTAAATATTAATTTTCTATGATATGTAAAATGTAAATGGGATTTAAAAACCATTTTCGTCATAAAAAATATGAAACAAAAATTGATTTGTTTACTTTACGCTCAGATTCAAATCACAAAAAAAAACATAGGACTTATTGATCGAAAAATGTTCATATTCAAAGAATGAGATAAAAAAACATTCTACAAAAAAATTCTAGAATGTCTTTTATGTTTTTGCAGTATTCTCACAATAATTATCAGCATTTCAGTTACCAAGTAACATTTTGTTTAAAGTTACCTCTTCAAACAATTTTCTTACTTTTTAATTTATCTAATGAATGGATTTTAGTTACGATTTATTGCTATCTAGATACAAATTTATGATTTAATATTCATTTTCCTAATGTATTATTATTTCTTAGTAATATTTATTTCATACGGATTATTAGTAATCATTAGTGGGTATTGCTTGGCGTGTGTTAAGCTTCTCTCTACAGTCCAAAAATTGTACATGTTGAGTCAGGACTGTACTTGTTCAGCATCTGCTCCATATACATTCTAATCTGTTGATTTTAGGTCATTTTAACCATGATAAATGGAAAGAGCACCCCCAGAAATGGCTAGATATGAAATTTGGTGTTTCTAGTGTAAGAAGTATTCATTTTATGACACAATTCAAGCAAGTCTAAAATCGGCCTTTCAAATACCTTGTGACAAAAGGTTAAAAAGCAATTTCTTTTCAATTTTGAAGTGGAATAATCCAGAATATATCCATTCTATCACTCCCCAAAATATTAGGCATGTTACTGGTATAGTCATAATGTGATATTTGAAATTTGGGATGAATGGGTCTTATTTCCAGTTTTATGAAATGTCAAAGCTCAGGTTATGAGTTGTTTGCACGTTGTTGCAGAAGTTTTGATTTATAAAATTTGCGTATTCAGACTGAATTTATTTAAGAAATATGCAGTGATACTATCTGTAATTTTATTATCAATTTCTTTGTTATGTACCTAACAAGCTAGTATAATTTTAACTGTTGTTCTTAATTGCTTTTTAAAATATAGGAGTCCAAATATATTTTGTCCTAATTCATAATAGACAAAAAGTTGAGCACATGTGTAAAAATAAATCTGCCAAAATTAAACGGTTTGAGATATTTTGATGAAATAAAAACTGCTAAGTTTCTTTAATCTTTAGATTAAGAAGATGCAATCAGATAACACCTAGTACCTGTTTGAAATTTTCATCTGTGATACCTAATTATGAGAATAACAGCTCAGTTTGCAATATTAATTTGAAGAGAGATTTTAAACATATGGATAATTTTAAAGAGCATAATGTTATTATTACAGAAGTTGTTGTTGAAACCACAAAGAATAAGTTTTGAACCTTGAGATTTAGACCCCATCCAAGCAAGAAGACTGTATTTGACAAGGTAAAGAAAAGCTTCCAGATCATAGATGTAGCTGTAAACCAGAAAGTTTAAAAAAAAAAAAATTAGAGAAACACCAGGACCTTGTCTGGTACTGAGAAAAGTGTGGAAACTAAAGGTTAGTTTCCTGTCCATATGATAATTGGTATACTTGAAACTGTGCCAAAAGCACCAGAATTGAGATTAGATGAATTGGAAATTTGAGGAAGTCTTTATATAATGCATAAAATATAATAATAATAAAAATTCCTTGTAACTTTGAGAGGCAAACAAATCTATGCTAAGAAGCCAAACTTGGTTATTGTAAAAGAAAATCTGCTAAAATCTTCAAAACATGTAATTCCGGAAGACAAAATAGTGGAATTGAAAGAATGTAAGGAAATAGATAAATATCAAGATATCATCTAATTTTTTGAAAATTAAGAAATAATAGCTGAAGTCGCTGTCTATGTCAGGTAAGAGGTCAAGATTTGGAATATGCCTTAGTTATAATGGCAGTAACACAATTCTTTAAAACTGTGTCAAGTTATATGAAACAAATAAAATGCATAAGGAAGAAATTTCTATTTTATAATCTTTGTTGTCAAAGATTTTTATTTGTCAATATTTATTTTCTTCGATACTGAAACCAGTTACAGGTATTGACAGTGTCTGTTTTCCCAGTATGGGAGAAAATAATATATAAATTTTTTTTATATACCAGAAAGACAAAAATATATAGAAAAGGCTAGATCATCAAACAGATTCTTACATTTTACCTTTCTTAGCAGATCTTCTATTATCTCAATGTGGGATGCTTATCTGTCTATATCTCTGAGATGAGGTATTACTTGCATTATTTACATTACTCAGACTGTTATCCTCATCTTCATTGCCATATTCACAATGTTTCAGCCATTGTACACTCTGGTCTTCTTTGGGTGATTGGATTTCAAACTGAACCCTTTATTTTGTCCACCAGGGTAGATTGTTCTAGTTCCACATGCCATACCTCTTCTGGATGTAATTAACTCTTCAAGTTTTGGTTCACTCACAACTCTTTGGGTATAGTCACTGGATCTAACCATTATCCACTGGGCCATGTGTCCTTGAGAACATCCATGTATGAATTTTGGGTAGTTATAAACCTAATGTCCTAGCAACCATTTTTTATTAGTGCTCATATCACAAACTTTTCTGTTATTAATATTACATTTTATACCAGAGCTTATATTGCAGTTTTTGTTGTTATTCATTGCTTTTCTCTAGCACACCTTATTACTGGTTCCCATATTGTATTCATTCCTTACAATACATATTTGTTGCGACAATCCAACTGTCGCGTCAATGTTGAAATCTGCTCATCAATTCATTCAATCAAGTATTGCTTCAAATACATATCATAGGAGTCAGATCAAGCTGTTTTTGCACAAACCCCACATTAAAAAAAGTAAGATATATATTGAAAGACTGGGAACAGTTGGAAAGCCAAGATAAGAAGAACTGGAGATTGAAAGAAAATTGAAACTATTCAGATTATGATATTGGTGAAACTAACAAAAATACTGAAGATTGTGGAGATATTTTCACATAATGAACAAGATTCTTTGATGTGAAAATACATGAAGAAACAATAAAATGAAATCATTATGATAAGTATATACTCGGTTTGACAGTGATGAATTGCTTACTATTGTTATAGAAATTATTATTATAGCAAAGCAAGGCTCAATTAGCCTTTTTAAATGGATACCTCTTTTCTTAAATACACATCTTTCATTGGGAAATTAGAAATGTCCCAACAGGAAATGTGCATTCCTTTCAGGTAATCAGTTAAGTGCCATACGTAAGACATGCTTTGGTGATCATGTCTCTTTTGATACATGACTGGCTCGGCAGAAAATTTTCAGGTAGTAGATTTCTGTTTCTGGCTGCTGTAGACAGGTTGCCAACCAAGACTATAGGACCCAGTCTTTACTGCTACTTAACTCATAGCTGGGGGTGATGAGATGGATTCATATCTTTCCCAAGGGTATTTGTACACAAGTGAACCCTACGGAATTCAAACTTGGTTCTGCGATTTCTCATTCCGAGATGATATCCATTACACCACAAGGCACAACGCATTTCTTTAAAAGGGTAAATAAACCTTATTTTACTGTAAAATCTTACATGGTTGAGTGGTTTAAAACCTGCCTAACTTATATCTGAAACTCCGATGAAAGCATGCTATATAATGAACAAGATTTTTCTTTAGCTTACTTTTACAAATGTTTTTGAGGATGTATCATAGAATAATCATTTTCAAAGAAAAAAGAAACTGACAATGATAATTTTTCCATCTATGAAATAAACTAAAATGGAAAGTATTTTATACAGTGAAAAATTAGCAAAAACTAAATCTGAAACATTTTTATTCAGTTGATGATGGGAAGAAATATTCAGATGAATATTCAACAAATATCCTGTTATATTGAAAATGTTTTAAAAATAAGCTTTGCCACTTTTACTAAATTAAAATCTAAAAAATCTATGATCTTGATATGGAGAAAAACTTTCTTCAACTATAGGCCAATTAATATTTAAAATTATATAATTTTACCCTTGATATTTCTGTTGCTCACACACATTCTCATAATATGAAAATAATTTTAAATAGTTTCACAGACTGGAAACATGTTCAAAGGAAAAAAATAATTTAAAATGCTTCAAGCAAGCTTCACTGTAACTGTGATTCATACAAATACACACTTTTTTTTTTTTTTTTTTTTTTTTAAATCGCTGTTAGGCAAAACATGGAAATAAAATTTATAAAAATTTTTCAAAGTGGAATTTTTTATAAGAATCTCAAAATCCATACATCCATACATGTCCTCTTGGTTCAGGGAGACATTCTTTCGATTGATTTCTAGTCCAAATAGTTCAGCTTACAAATCAATCTATTTCACCAGAGCGGAGAAAGACTTAGCAAGGAAATAAATGAAAAAAAATTGCTTTTTATTCAATACATTATTTTCAATAAGACCTAATGGTGTCTTTCATTTTATTTCTATTGCTTTTTATCATAATTGTAAAACCACAATTCTGCAATTGTTAATAAGTATTGAGGCTTTCTTACTAATTAGGCTAGAAAAACCAATCAACTGTAGACATTAAAATTTAACCATATATCTTTCACTCTATATTTTCCTTTGATATAATAATGTCTTATATGTTGCTATATGGTATGAATCCATCTCTCATCCAAGCTATGGGTTGAATAGCAGGACAGACTTGGTCCTATAGCTTTGGCTGGCAACCAGTCTACTGCAGAAAGAAATGGTAACCTACTGCAAGAAAATCTACTTGAAAATCTGTTGAATGAAACTTCTATTTGAGCCACAAATGTCTATTGTTCTTATTTCTATATGTCATATTCAGAGCGAATTTCAGAACTTGTAACCATAATTTTTTTATTTTTTTTTTTTTTTTTTACAGTGCTGTTCTGGGCATTATATATATATATATATATATATATATATATATATATATATATATATATATATATATTGTGTGTATTTTGGCAGCATGCTTTCATTGAGGCAAGTTTCAATGAATAATTTAGACAAGTTTTGTCTGCTTCTTTTTAAATTTTCATATTCTCAGATGAGCTTTCTGGAGTCAGTATTAAATGAAGAGAGAAAATTACCATGTTGATACATATTATTTTAAGTACTTTTGACATTAACACAATGTCATCCTCAGGGTGTGTTTTTAAGACAAAGATGCAGTGTTCATTATTTCCAAAGACAAAATTGATACATTCATCTGAAAGTTATAATTTTGCATGTGGAGTGAGGACCACTAGGTTTTGTGCCATGCGGTGCATGTTGTCGCTCTAGGGGAGGTAACTAATTATGATGTATGAAGATGCATGGATTGAAACTTAATTTTAAAATATTTAACAACTTTATCATATTTTGTATTGAAAATTAAAAAAAAAAAAGAAAATTCTTGTAAAAATTCATTTTTCATTGGAAATATATTTTGGTTTCAGACAACATTGTCCTTAACATATATTATTCATAAAAGCCATTAAAATTTTTTCTAATTAAATAATATCTTAGTCTTGTATGTTACAATTCAGAGCTGAATTTTGGGTAACTGAGTGATTTGAATTACAAAAAATCTAGCTAATATAAAAGGCATGCTGTCGAATTTCTCAAGTTTTCATAAAATTAAGTGTGTGTTTGTGTGGGTGGGTAACAAATGTAAAAAAACATTTTTACCATGACTTTCTAAAAAAAAAAAATCTAAAATAATTTCATTCATTTGTGAATAAGTCCTGAAAGTTTCATTAAAATCTGACAATGATTTGATTTTTGCAATAATTTCCAAATCAATGTTTTTCACCTGAAAAAAAGGTGCTAAAACACTAATGGCAAATATTACATAGACTGCTGACATAAAAAATAAAGATTTTTAACCAAAATTTTGAATGTGTTAGAAAAGATGAAAAAAAAATTAATAAAATGATGAAAAATACTTTGGCCTTTCCTCTTAATAATAACAAACATTTTGACGACCTGATAGAAAAGCTATTTATATGGTTTCTGTAATTAACCTACCATCTTTAGTTGAGCATCACAGGCATATAACTAGGTAAGGAGATCAATAAATCATCTTATGATGAAAAAAGCATCTTTTAATATAATCTCCTTTCTTGTGAACACTTCTCTATTAATCATATTGACCAAAAATAATACAGTGAAAATTACACATCCGAATTCAGCTGATAAATGTGTCAAGCTGCAAATCCACCCTTGTTTATTGTTTATCCACCCTTTCATTAGCACTAGGTTAAAAAAAAGAAACTGTAGCATATCTTTTCATATTATTTTTCTGCTATTTTATAGATTTCAAAGGGTATTTTTAAAAGACGTCATAAATCTTAAAATCTATAACAAGGACAATAGTCTGAATGTAAATAATGATAACTTCACATCTCAAAAATTCAGACACATATCTTAAAAGGTTATTTTAATATTTAACCTGCAACTTTTATCATGTTCAATAATTCTGGATTGTGCTTTAAAGTAGATGTAGGGTTTTCTAATTATCAAAGTTTTTTCTTTGTTTAAAATGTTCCTAAACCTGCACAGATCTTTTTAATTCAAATTCTTAATTTATGTCAGCTGTAAGATAATGACAAAACACACTTATATGTGTGTGTGTGTGTGTGTGTGTGTGTGTGTGTGTGTGTGTGTGTATATATATATAATTGGGCAGAAATCTCTCTCTAATACATATTTCTTGACAAGCTTAAGTTTTTTATTGTATTTTTCTTGTATGTGAACAAAAGATTTCTCTTTGGAATTTAGTGTGTGTAGAAATTGTCCAAATGATTGGTCGTTTCTAGCATTTTTGGCTAATCTATTACCCATTTCCCAAGATTTTGGTTGTGCTATTGTAAATGTTATATAAGCTGCTGAAAAGTAGATTATATTGATGCTTACAGTTGTGTTGTTAATGGTATATGTTTACATTTCAGTGACTTACCATTTACAATAGCAAAACCAAATTCCTTGAAAATGGCTAATAGATTAGCTGAAAGCACTTTGAACAAACCATCATTTGGATAATTTCTACACTCACTCAGTCCAAAAAAGAAGAATTTATGATAGCACTTACACATCATTTACAATATCACAACCAAAATCCTTGAAAATGGCTAATAGATTAGCCAAAAATGTTAGGGACAAGCAATCATTTGGACAATTTCTCCACACACTGTTTTAAAAAAAGATATCTCTCATTTGCATCCAAGAAAGATTCAATAAAAAAACTTAACAGAAGTACCTTGTCAGTCATATTTAATGAAACATATATGCACACAATAATCTGACAACTACTTGTTCATTTTTGTTACAAAGTGTAACTATTTGAATGAAATACGAGATGAAAATGATATCTCATATTGTCAATATCTGAATAGTGATTTGTCAAAATCATTATTTTCAATGATCAACATTGAAGCTTTTCAGCAAATTTATTCTTTTGTTACTAATTTCAATCATTTAATATCAAATAGGGAATATGAAAGAGTGATTACCACTTGGCACTTCTCCAGGAACGGTATTTAGCAAATCTAATTAAATCTTCTGTGCCACTTCTGTAACTGCTTAGAAGCAACAAAGCACTAATTTCAAAATGAATGTGTAGTCATTGGCAAAGTTCAATAACAGGAAGCAGAAATTCATGAGGTAATTTACCTCTGAGGAACACTTGGCATAGGAGATAGAGAGAATGAGTGAATGCTAGAGAAGTAATAGGAGAAGGAGTGTGAATGAATGCTAGAGAGAAGATTGTCATTAAAGGGGAATTCCAACCATGAAATGCTTCAACAATATCCACCTCTTTCAGTTCTAGATTATTCTAGCTTTCTTTTATAGATTAATTGATTTTGTGAAGAGCATTGTAATGCAAGATCAGGGCAAAGGCTGCTCAGTGGAATGGTCACCAGATTGTTTGCTCTGTATGATTGCATTCCTTAAGTCTTAATCAATGTCTTTAGTTTTAGTCTCTCTCTAAATTTAAATTTGTTCAAGTGTCCATTTGCTTGCCTCTGTAGATATTCACTTCATATATTTAGTCTTTTTATAAACAGATACAATGCAAATACATACCCATTATTTTTAACTATTAAATTGTATTGTCAATATGATTTTGTTTTTAAATTCAGTTCTTGATTGAAATGTTCTTCAATCATCATTAGATTAATTTACCAAATTCATGTTACAGTAAAGTTATAAATCTATATAAGTTGTAGCCTCTGTTATTGAACTCCTCCTAGGGTTTTGGAGACAGACCCCCTCCTCCCATAACCATATATATTCTGAAACTACATTACCCAGGGCACTTGAATAAGTATATTTCATTTTGATTAAAGGGAGTTTTGGAAAGCTCCTATTGAAATTTTCCCTCCTTTGATTTAAATTAAATTTAAACATGGGAATGACTCCTATCCAAAATATAGAAGAAAGCCAGAAGATGGAGGTCACATCAGCAAGATCATTGAGTAATATTGAAATGCATCATTTTTCTCCAGAAATTATAACAATGATTTAAAAGAAATCATTTTCTTACAATAAGGTGTGGGTAATCAGTTAGTGTTACATATTTTTAAAAGCAAAAAAAAAGTAGTATTAATTCCAAATTAATGAATGAAGCATGTTTAATACTTGCCAGTTTGTTTTCTTAATTTCTTAACTATGAAAACATGAAAGGAAATTTATAAAATTCTATTAAAATCTATATGCTTGCAAAATGAAGAGAAGCTGGAATTAAAATTAGTTTTAAGTACTAAATATTTACAGTAGTTAATGACATTTAAGACCCTTGCCACATCTATATTTAATATTACAGTATTATGAAGTTAGTCACAAGTACTGATATTTTATGGTGTCAGGATAAACATTAGCTTACCAAATACCTCAATTTTGCATCTAAAACCCAGAGGGCATATTTTTGAAGGGAAGAAAAATAGAGATGGGTTATACATTATAAAATATCAGCTTTATTTAATTCAAATTAATTTTGAAATTAATAACACATGAAATTTATACATAAATGATAGAAATTTTTTTAACTTCACGTCATACAAAATGCAGTCCTTGGCCAACAAAAGGAAAAAAAATTCATTCCAAGCTTTACTGTCGTCTAAGAACCACATGCTTTTCAGTTATTGTTGCCTGTCTCACTTGCACATATGCATGTCTTTGAATTTAATTCTAAATCATTCTTATGTACCTTTTTAATTTAAAATTTCTTTTCTTCCTTTTTCTTTTCTTGTTTGCCGTTACTTATTTTTTTAGTTTTCAAAATTGTTCTTTCTATGAAGTGAATTTAATCTACCCATCTTTTTATTTTATATTCTCTTGAGGACTGTTTGAATATGAACTCTCTTGAAAATTCATGCTAGCATTGGACATTAACACAATCCCTGGTTCACAGTCATGGATCATTTTGACTTCTTTACAAAGTGAATGTTAGCACTTAAACTAAGTTGAAACTTTATATTTAGGTTTCAACTCAGTGTCATGCACATTGTTTATGAGCTTTTTGTATGCTGTTTTTTTTGTATGCATGTGTGATAGGAGTAGATAGGTTTGCCTATCACCCAGTCAATACTCCTCCCCCTTCTCTTGAACAGGTTTAGAGGCTCATCTCTTGTTTCCTGTTTAGGAAGGGGTTCCTGGAACTTTTCCTTTTCTCTGGCCTCAGTAGTAGTACTGCCATGAATCCCTTGTGATATGTGCAGTCTGTGGCAACGTCTCTTCATACTGAGGGTACCAGTTCTCTGGTTGCTGTTCCCAACTGGTACTTAGGAGCCTTAACTCTTGTGTAGCGTTTTGAGCTGCTGCTCTGATCAGCAGTTGCATAATATCGAGGTGCTTGTAGTGGCATGTCATACATGGAAGGGTGTCCCTGCACGCACTTCTGGGGGGGCAACCCTAAGGCCACATTATGTTGCACGTTGCACCAACTCCTTTCTGTCCATGTCACATGACGATTGTCAGCTTCTATTACCTCAGGCCTTTTCATTACCAACATAACTCAACATGACCACGAACAATCAAAGAAGTAAACCTAAACCAGCTCTAAAAAAAAAAAAAAAATCACATAAATCCTTTTAACATTTCCTTTTCCAACATTTGTGGCATTCAAACCAACTTCTGCAGCGTGAAATTGTTTCTCGTTGAGAAGTCTCCTGATATACTAGCTCGTGGCTTAAACACTCTATAACTGACCTTGCTGGCATACAAACCCTTAACTTAATGCGTTTCCCCAGTAACCAGGATGGTAAGGTTTCCCTTCTTGATCTGTTTTACCTCCATCCCTGAGTCTTGTGCCACAAGGCTCTTCTTTCTGTTATCAACAAGCAGACTGGGACTTGTTCTGTGATTTCCCTTGTGATGTCCCCTGGAATGTGGTTTTTAATCTCCCCATTCAAAAATGTGCTTCTGAAGTCTCCTCCTGGGTAAAAACTGGAATCAAAGCTTTCATCCCTTCAAGAAAATATAAAGTTAAATCACTCATCCCCTTGGTACTCAGCTGCTATTGCCCATAGGAATCACTTCTTCCATCTGTACCATAGCGACATGTCTGATTACAACAGATATCTTTTTGTCTCTACCTGTAATGAGTGCAAATGTGTCCTCAATGAAGCAAAAAGAGTGTGCTGAACAACAGCAAATCCACAATACCTCCTTTATTCAATCAATTTGAGGTCCTGACTTCCACAGCTGATAAAGCTGAATGCTTTGCTCAGAAATTTTCATCAAATTCAATACTTGACTCATCTGGTGTACCCACACCCGATTTTCCCCCTAGAACTGAGGCTCTATTGAGTGAGATGCACATAAACCCCATCGATGGTATTGGACATCACCTCTAAGTTAAACTCCCATAAGGCTAGTGGTAGGGACAGGATATCAGCCGTTGTTTTGAAGAAATGTGCTCCTGAACTGGCTCCTGTCCTCTCCAAACTATACAACTACTGCCTCAATGAATTTTGCTTTCCAGCCTGTTAGAAGTCCGTCTCTGTTGTCACTGTAACTCTGGTGGCCCTTCAGATCCATCTACCATCCTATCAGTCTCCTACCACTCTTCGGTAAAGTCTTTGAGGCTTTAATCAACAGTGAAGTGGTTAAGCATCTTACATCCCATGATTTGCTCGCTGACTAGCAATTTGGTTTCTGCTTTGTCCGCTATACCGCTGATGTGCTCACAGCCATAACTGAATTTGTATACTAAGCACTTCACAATAACAACAAAGCTCAAGCCATGGCTCTAGATATCTCTAAGGCATCTGATAGGGTTTGGCATGCTGGCCTTCTTCATAAGCTTCAGGGATATGGCATTATAGGATAATTATTTGACTTAATACAATCATTCCTGTCAAATCGTGAAATGAAGGCCATCTTAAATGGGTTCTCCTCCAGTTCCTTTCTCATGAACACTGGTGTTCCCCAAGGCTCTATCCTGGGTCCTACACTGTTTCTGATCTTCATTAACAATCATCCTGATGTCATCAGTTCCCAAGTAGGCATCTACGCAGATGACACTACTATTTACTCCTACCTCAATGGTAAATCTGGTATTGCTGACAAAACTAAACTGGCCATTGGTCTTGAAAAGACCTCCAATCTGTGGTTGACTGGGACAGGAAATGGCTGGTAAACTTTAATGCCTCCAAAACAAAACTGCTCTCATTTACCCACCACAAAGAACGCTCCCTGCCTCCAATCAGAATGTCTGATGCTCAACTCTTCTCTGTGCCTGCTTGGTCTCATGCTGTCTGCTGAGCTGAGGTAGAACAAATACATTGAATCAATAGCCTCATCTACCATAAGGAAAGTTGGTTGTCTTTGCATTAGCTCTGTCTTTTCTACAAGTATTTTCATAGCAACTGTGCCAACAAGCTACTTTCACTGGTTCCCAAACTGCATGAATTTAAGCATACTACTAGGTTGGCATCTTGGTCTCACCCTTTGCCAATGCACCAATCTAACAATGGGTCCAACAAAAATACTAAGCATTTTTAATACAATTTAAGCTAATTGATTGCTCTTTAAAACTGTTAAAAAAGTGTTTGGTATCCTTTCATATTATAATAACCTGTTTACTGAATATTAATTTTCTTTGTTAGACTTGAAAAACTTGAATAACTGAAAGTGTAAAAATAAGTGAAAAAATTGGTTAATTGTTAAAAACTTTGCCTTGAATAAAAGGAATTATACTCATGTCAAAACAGATGAACAAAAATACTATAAAATGAACATTTTTTAAAAACAAACTGAACAATTAATAAAACAAATAATAAAGTAAAAAATAGTAAAAATGTGAAGTAAAATTGTGATGAATGGTTTATTTCTTTTGATGGAAATTAATGGAAAAAGAAACTAACAATATGGACATTTTGATGATGATGAATTTTCACAAGTAATTATACCTGCTTGCATTTTACATTTCAACAGCATTAATTAAAACATAACTATATGACCTAAAACAATTGCTTTCAGAAAATATAGCAAAATTAATGATAGCTTTCAAAAGTAAATCTAGATAATAATTAGAGTTGAACATGTCAGAATGAAGCTGAAACAATTACTCAGAATTACATGACAAATCAGATAATTATTTCTAATGTTCTAACATTAACATTTAATTAAGTAATGCTTAATACCTTAACATATGAGATTAGAACATGTCCTGTCTGGTCTGCTAGTTCATTAGAAATAGCCACAACAGAGTCTGGTTTGTGAGATAATTGTTTAAGATAAAGGAAATAAATATTGATGTGATAGATAATCATACTGATGTATAATACTTCAAATTTTGTTTCATGCGATATGACTGGAAAATATCCAACTGTTCTACATATTTTGGGGGGACCTTACTACACATGCATGAACAGAGATTCTTCCAGGGGGTTACTCAGCTGGCAATAAGAGCTCATTAAGTGAACTTGTGTACTGTGTAAATATCACATTTGCAATGATGTGCTGTGCAGGTTTTTTCTACAAAACACTGCATCACTTAGGTCTATCAGCCATGTTCAGTATAAGTTTGTCTAAAATTACTTTTGAAAAGGAGACAAGATTAAAAATTAAGGAGAACTGGATCTGGAGAAAGAACAGTACAGATGGTTTTGAAAAGTGGAAGGGACATTGAGTATATGAAGTCCTAAAAGAAGTACTTTGAAAGTGACTAAGGTACCTTTGCTCTAAAATGGTTGAATACTTTCCGGACACTTTGGGAGTATTAAAACATTGGCATTACTATAGTTCTTTTTTCTTTTCTTTTTTTAAACTGTCTCAGTATCACTTACAGAACGCATACTTCTATTTTTATAGAATACAAATGTAGAAGTGTCAACAACTGATATATTTTAAGCAATCTTGTTATTTTAACTGGTTACTTTATACTTTTCTCATTCCAAGCCATTAATCTATGAATGACAGGTTAAATATATATAAATTATATAAAACATATAGTTTAAAGGTATGCTATGAGTTAAAGTGCTCAGTATCAGAGATAGATGTAAATATAAAAGTGGACATTGAGGTCAACACCCAGTAACGAGTCTGTTTCATACTTATGCACAATTGTCAGGCCATGACACTTTAATTCATAAGTATAGCATACATTAAAACTATATTTTTATCATGTTTATCTCTGGGTAAACATTAGAGCACTTTTGCTGCATCTATATTATATATATATATATATATATATATATATATATTATAAATTAACAGATTTAAAAATATTTATGCTCTGTAAATTTACATTGAGCACTGTTTTGTAAAAATAAAAATATCAATAAGAACACTGGATTACATATCTTACTGTTCTTTTTTTTTTACTAGAAAATTATATATATATATATAAAGATATGCTTGATACTTATGAAATTGAGTGTTGATCTCAAGAGCCATTTAGACACTGAAATGAGATGGAAGCCATCAAAAGTGATGCAAGGGGTGAAGGGGCAGTGTTCATCTGAGCAAGATATGGTAATTACCACATATATGTAAAATGCATGATTACTCAGTACTGCCTTTTTCACCTAATTTTTAACAGCTTAAATAAAATCTGTCGAATTTCTGGAATTGGAAGTTATAATTATTTACATTATTATATGTGGACTATTGTCCTTGTTAAGTATGCTGACTCTTGTGGTACTACCTAGGATTGAACTCACCATCCTTGGCTAACAAATTAGACTCCTACTCCTCAGCTTAATGAATGTATTCTAAACAGTGGTAGTAGCTTATTTCCCTTCCTACTAAAGTGGATTTAACCTTTAAGCAGTATTTAATTTTTTAAAAATTCCTCCTCAGAAAACATTTTTCTGTTGTTTAGTGAGGTACTGTCACTGTTTGTTGAGCAAGATCTTATTTTAACATCTGGTAGCAGAGTGTGGTTCATAAAAAAGTCAAAAATGGCTACAAATATTACATTTTTATCTCCACCAGTGCTTATCCCAGAAAAGTACCATGCTTGGAAAAAAGAAATGAAGCTCTGGGAAATGGCAACAAATATAGATATGAGAAAAAGAGCTCCAACTGTGTTTCTGAGTCTAAATGGTAAAGCCAGAGAAACAATGCTGGAAATGGACCCTGATAAATTAAACATAGTGAAAGGAATGAAGTTATTGTATGAAAAGTTGGACTCAGTGTCCAAGATGAATACTAATCAAGTGGCTCTGATGGTGTATGGAAATCTTGAAAAATATATTAGACCACAAAATATCACCATCACTGATTTCCTTATAGAATTTGACCTTATGGTTCAGCAACTCAGTGAACATATTAAGTTGCCAGATGCTGTATTGGCCTACAGAGTGCCAGCTGAGGGAAGACAATGAAAAACTAATAATGTCTCCCATCAGAGACATAACCTTCAATGAAATGACAGTCCATATAAAAAAAGTGATGGGTGTTAGGCTGGAGACTTTAATGAGTATTTCCTCTCCAGCAATCCATCAAATAAAGTCTGAACCAACAGATGTGCATTTAGCTCAATCTTTGGATGAAAATAGTGATGCACAGACAAATGACATAATGGATGGATTCTGTCTACAGAAATCAACAGAAGTATTATCATGGTGGAGGATATAGAGGCAACAGATTCAGTAAAAGAAGCCATGCCAATTATCAAAAGGATAAAACCAAGAAACAAAATCCTCTTGGACCTGATGGTAAACCCTCTAAATGTACTATTTGTGAATCTACCATGCACTGAGCTAAAAATTGTCAACATACCTTTAACAAAGGAAATGAGGAAGATGTATTCAAAGCCAATACTGTATTTATGAATCACAATAACTCTGGGGATAGTAAGCTCCAAGGATAAACTATTGGTGCCATGATTTTGGACTCAGTTTGTTCCAGGTCACTATGTGACTTGACTTGGTATAATTGTTATCTAGATACTTTGCTAGAGAAAGTTAAAAGAAACATGAAAGCAGAAGATAGTAAGGCTACATTTAAATTTGGAGATGGCCAACACTTGAAATCCATGTTCAAAGTGAAGTTACCTTGTATATTAGCAGGAAAAAAAATGTTTAAATTTGTGCTGATGTAGTAGAGTCTGAAATACCTCTTTTATTGAGCAAAGATGCTATGAAGAAAGCTAATACTGTTCAGAATTTTTAAAATGATAGTGTTCACGATTGTCCAAAAGTTCCAACTTTTCTGCACTAACTCTGGACATTATTACATTCCCTCTTGCTAGTGCAGGTTTCAAAAAGAATAAAAGTATTGTTCTATTCAGCACTTCAGATATTAAAAATAAGTCTGTTGGAGAAAAAAGAAAACTAGCAGAAAAACTTCACAAGCAATTTAGTCATCCAAGTTATGAGAAAATGAGTACTCTCATGAAAGATGCAGAAGATCTTGATGTTGAACTTATGAAACAGCTTCAGGAAATTACTTCCAGCTGTGACATATACTTAAAATACAAGAGAGCACCACCGAAGCCCATTGTTGGTTTCTCTTTAGCAAAACACTTTAATGAAATGGTATCTCTGGACATAAAAGAAATTAAAGGGACCAAAATTCTTCATTTAATCGATCATTTCACCAGATGCAGTGTAGCTTCTATAATAAAGTCAAAAGAAAGTTCAGAAATTATTAACATTGTATTTCAGTTTCGGATGGCATATTTTGGACCTCCTCCTAGTTTTCTAATTGTAAATGTTATGATGTTGATTTGGGGGTTGTAGAGACAAACGCCAAATAACACGTAACAATAAAAAGGGTTTTAATAGGTTGGTAAAAGGTACAGAAATCGCCTGAGTAGTCAATAACTAGCTCAGCCAAGAACTTCTCTGTCTCCCTGTCTCTCCATGTCAACTGACATGCCACTATTTAAAGTCTTTGTTCACAGACGCAGACAAGTTCATCTTCAAGAGGGGTGGTAGGTTTCCGACACAACAGTAAACAAGCGAGAATTTGATAATGAAGCTTTCAGGGGACATGGCCCTAAATTTAAATGTTATTTTACAAACTACACCAGCACAAATTCCCTGTAACAATGGATTAAATGAGCACCATAATGCTTTACTTAATGAAATGGCACTCAGAACGATGGAAGACACTGGTTGAAGTTTGGAACTTGTCATTACTTGGTCACTGAGTTCCAAAAATACTTTGCATAATGGTTATAATCCAAATCAACTGGTATTTGGTCAAAATCTTTATGTGTCTTCTGTTCTGATAAATAAACTCTCAGCTTTAGAAGGTATTACATCAAGCAAACACATAGCTAACAACTTGAATGCTATGCATGCAGCAAGAACGGCCTTTATCCAGGCAGAGTCATCTGAACAAAATTAGAAGAGCTTTGGGTCAAAAGGTGAGACCCATTACTGCTATTAAATATAGAAATGGAGATCTCGTATATTTTAAGAGAAATGAATCAAACCATTGGTTGAGATCAGGAACAGTTAAGGAACTGAAAACAAGCATGTGTTGGTCAAGCATGGAGGAAGCTATGTTAGAGTCGATCCATGTTGTTTGCAAATGTATAAAAATGATTTTGTTGAAGAATTGAATGCGTCAACAACTGATGAGAGGTCATCCAGTGCGGACAATTTGGAAGATGATTCATGGGTGGACTAAGATATTCAAAGTACAGATTTTGAAGATGTTGTGGATGCTTCACTTGATGGGAAAAATATTAGTCTTTCAAGGAGTGACAATGTAAAAACTCATGAATTGAGTAGGAGTCAGGAGTCAAAAAAGGCTGGACATCCATCAAAAAATTCTGTGAAGGCAGATAATGTAATTTTACCAAGAATAGAGCAAGAGATAATGTGCAAAGTGGTATCAGACAAGGATCTTGCTTGGAAAAAAATGAAAGTTATCAGTCGTGCTGGAAAAGCTATGGGCAAAAACAAAAATATTTTAAATGTGTGTATTGAGGTGGAAGACATGTTTTGGCTTGATTTTGGGAAAAATGTGGTAGAGTGGAAACACTTTAATTACAAAAAAAATCAACAGGAAAATTTTTGTGAAAGTGAACCTCTTGAAAAGGAATTGTCAGACAATGAAGAAATTAGCTCACTTTCAACAGTCAATATTGTAGAATATGCTGAAGCTAAAAATAAGGAATTACATAGCTGGGCTGAAAACAAAGTGTATTCTGTTGTATCAAACTCAAGCCAAAGTACAATTACAAGATGGATTTTCACCAAAAAGAGACAAAAGATGGAATTAAAATAAAGGCCAGACTGGTTGCAAAAGATTCCAAGATGAAGACTCAGGAAATGTTAGAAGTAACTCACCTACTTGCTCAAAGGAGAGCCTATGAATTATTCTAACCATCATTGTGGTTTTGGGGTGGACATGTCATTCTATGGATATCAAGACAGCATTTTTGCAAAGGAAGCAATTTGAAAGGACAGTCTTTCTAAAACCTCCTCCAGAAGCTGAAGTTTCTGAATGTTATATATGGAAGTTAAATAAATGTGTATATAGAATGAATGATGATTCTTGAGAATGGTATTTAACAGAGAAGAGCTAATGAAACTGCCCATCAAAGTATGTCCAAGCTGTCTTTGCATGATAATAACTCATATGGATGACTTCTTCTGGGGAGAGATTGAAAAATTTGAAGAAAATGTGATAAAGAAAATCAAGCAAGTCTTTATGGTCAGGTCAGTAGAAACTTCAAGTTTCAAATATCTTGGTCTTGAAATTTGTCAGTGAAAGGAGTCCATAATAATTAGTCAAAATTCCTATGATACCTACAAGACTGACTATAATTCAAACTGAGCTTTGTCAAATGATGAGTTCAAATTATGTAGAAGCTTACTAGGAAAGCTAAATTGGCTAGCTACAGACACGGCCTAGTTTAAGTTATGAGGTAAGGTATCAAAATCATTCTATGTACAGGATTACACAGGAGTTTAATAATAACTTAGGAAAATATAACAAATTAGTTTTAATAAATTTAAAATAGTATTTCATGACTTAATAAACATTGTTGCAAATATCATGAGTGCAATACAGAAGTTGCAACATTTAGATATTAGGGAATCATAAAAATGCAACAATTCGTTATTCATTTTTGATGTCTTTACTTCATTTTATTGATGCTTTTAATCTAAAGTGATGTGAAGTAAGAAGTACAAGGTTTGAACTTGCATCCCAGGAGTTTGTTTCTTTCATGGAAGCCTTAAAAGAATCAGATATAAATCTAAAATTTAATAACAAAAATATTTCATTTGAGAATTCAAATAAAACAGTGACTCATATCTTTATATAATAAAATAAGTTTGTTTACTTCTTGTCAGTAAAAAAAGAAAGAAATTAATTACTTGTATTTTCTTGTCAGGATGTTTTAGATTTGAGGTCTTTTTTTTTATTTATTTTTTTTTTAACACTTTATAAACTATCCTTTTTTTCCTTAAACATATCAGAATTTTCAAGATATTCTGGTGAGTAAGGTTTGAAGAAATAGAGTAACTTTTATGAAAGATAATAATAATAAACAAACATTTTTTAAAAAATAATCTCCAGAGAAGAGAGAGAGAGACAAGTGTAGACAGATTTTCATCTTGTCTATGGGGGGTGGGGGTGATGACTTACAGATGGTAAACTGCCAGCGCTATATAGCCATAATGTTTTCTGATTACCATATGTTATAATAATATCTCTTCTTGATATTTCTACTAAGCAAGAGAATGGCAGACTATTGACATCAGTAATTTACTAACATCTTCATTATAACATTATTATTTAAATTGATAAACAGTTTTTATTAATTTGAAAAAAATAGTTTAAAGTTGGTTCACTGTGTCATGCTAGATAATTTTTCTTGCCAGAATCTATCTTACAGATTTATAAATTAACATAAGGAAAAAGTAGATTAAATTTCTGGGACACATAATGAGAAAGGGGGGCCTGGAGAATCTGAAACTCACAGGTTGAATAGCGGGGAAAAAGAGACAAGGGAAAGCAATGTATGACATACCTGGCAGGCTTATGCAAGTGGATGGCAGAACATGGTCTGGGGGAGTTAGCAAAGGCATGGAACTTATTGAGAGCCACAAGGGAGAGAGGGAAGTGGAGAGCCATGATTGCCTACATCCTGAAAGGACACTGCACATAAAAAGAAAGAAAGTCTCCCATTTGTCATTGCTTTGAATATTGCTGCCACATCTAGTCTGGTGTTTCTGCTATGTATTTTACAGATTCTTGATAAAATCTAAAAAAATCTGTAATATTATCAGTCTTGACCTAGCATTTCAGCTCCAGTCACTTCCCCACTGCTGTAATGTAGCTTCCCTGTACATTTTCTATAAATATTTTCATATTGTTTTGATGAGCTTTCCTCTTTGGTAATTTGATTTTATGAATTTAAGCACAGTACTAAATTAGCAGCTAAGTTTCACCATTTTACAGATGAAATCGATGCAACCATAATATCTCTGCTAACAGTTTCTTCTCTTGCATTTCTTGCTTGTGGAACTCTTCTGGCTTCTTGCAATTTTGATTTTCAAAAATTTAAATGCAATGTCAATTGTTATCTTTTGTCTTCTTAATTCCTTACCTTTTATTGCTCCCTCTCTTTAGTAATGTTTTCTTTTTCTCATATTCTTTCACATTCAGTAACCTCTTGCATCTCAGTGGCTTTATTGCCTTGCTAGGAATTAAATGATGAAAAAAATACCAATTAATATGTACTCTTTCTTTTACTCTGGATGCTGAATTAAAATTATTTTCATTTTTCCATTAACTGGATTTTATTAGATTTTAAACATATATTACAAACTTGAATAGATATAGGTAGCTTATGATTGTATCACTAACTCATTCTCCTCCTACAATAGACCTATTCTATAAATAATGCTTTCTTTATTTCCAGATTAATCTATCTTAATTTTCAATTCATTTCTAGATTAAAATATTTTACATTTACATTTCTGTAATCAATATCATAGATATAATGGCCTTATTCTGTTAGTAATGATATTTGCATTAAATACTAACCATTGACAGTCTTCTATTTCTTGAATTTAAATATGGATCAAGTGCTGAAACTTGCAACAACAAATTTAAGATAAAATTCAAATTTACTATTTAATCCTAAAATTTTCTTCACCACCACAAGAATTATTTCGTTTGTTAGTGCAGAAAAGGAAAAAGCTAGTGGGATGCAATAAGAGCTGAGATCTTGCCTACATATATTGGGAATAAATCAGTCACCTCCAAATTTATTATATCAGTATTTATATAATTATAAGATTGAATTAAAATTTTAAATGTATTTGTTGAATAAATCCTAACTGATAGTAAGGATCTAACACTTTTGCCCCAGCCCTTCAACCTTCGATGTCTTACTCTCTGGGTTGAGGTGTCTACTCAGTCTTAACCAAACTTAAGGGAGTGACCGTAGGTCCCCTGAGCATCCGTAGATCATTTGACCGGTCCACTGGTTTAATCCTGCTTCCTGCCCACATTGTGTTTGGTTTGATTCAGAAAGCAGAAGTGATGTTCATCCATTCACGGTCAACTGAAGATGTAGACACAGCTGGAGAGTCTGTGCTAAGAAATTTAAAATGCACCAAAAAAAATATATATCTGCAGAAAGCCAGACAAACAACTATTCAATGGTTGAATTGTTAATGTCTTTTATATAGCAGAAAGAATAGTATAGAAATGTAGTATAAATGTAGATATGTAGATATATTTGCCATTTTCCCAAGTTAAATGTTTTTTTAAATATTAAAACACAACATAAGAGACAATGTCGATATTAGAAGCAACATTGCATGGTGACTATCAATTTTACACCTCAAAGATCTCCAGGTGATGGGATTTATCTATATATCTATCCAAACGGAATGTGGCAACCCATAGATGAAGAACAAAATTGCTCAAACACCATCAGCAATTCCTCTTTTTGGGATACCTCAGGTGGCAGCTAATGACTCCCAAATGCTTGGGACTGGAGCATATTAAATTAAATTTCAACCACACTGCCTGATTATGCATCAATAATCCTTTCTTTTGCTCTATATATAAGCTATTCAGGTATTAAGGGATGGAAACCAGTCTTTCCCAATTGTTTTGTTTAGGACTAATGCTTTAGGTCATGACCTTATATATATATATATATATATATATATAATGTGGGAGTGTTGAAAAGTCCTCAGTCTGACTTATTTTCCAAAATATATCCAAATAACCAAACATCAAAAGTTTTGTGGAAATCTTTCTTGATTGGGCCTTAGAACTTCCCAGCAACCATTTGGGTGTATATGTATAAAATTAAATAAGTAAAAATAAGAACTGTAATAATAAAGTATAAATCATGCATTCAGCTGCTTAATATGAATTACATTTTGTCTAACTAATGTAGATTTTTTTCTGAAATAAATTTTTTCTGATGAAGCCAGTCTATTGATAAAATGTGTCAAAATAGAAATTATCCAAATTGTTTTATATGTGTGTATTTTTCAAAGTCAAACATATCCATAGGATTTATTTTGACTCTTATTCAGATATTTGTTGCTATTCAATGATTTGTTCTCTAATTACTAGCCATTAAAATAGAAATGGATGTGAATGATTAATTCAACTGGAAAATTGAAATAATCAATCCCAACATATATATTAGTCATGACAACAATCACTAACAGTGTCAGTAGCACTTAGGAAAGTGGACACCAGTAACAGAAAATCATTTAGCTATAAGACTTCTGAAGTATGATTGTTTACTGATGTCAGATTGACTTTTGATAGATGATATTTTTTCAAAAAATTGTAAATGGAACCTCTAAAATCTGTTATATATCAGGGTGCATCATTAAGTCAATAACTTGATATAGTTATTAGTTGAATTTTAATTTAAAATTTTCACAATGTCCAACCAAAGTGATTAATAGAGAAGTGTACAAAAAGTTAAGTGCATTGACAAAGAGGGCAATTATGTTGACAAATTAACACATGTAAAATAAGTATTTTTTTAGCATTAGGCTATGTACATATTGATGTCTCTACATATGTTGATGTAAAAGTTGTGTGTATATTATACATATAATATTGTCAGTAGTGCTTGCATTAATTCAAAACCATTTCTCATTTTTAATGCAGCCTACATATTGCACCCAGGAGTTGATCTATTCTAGATCCTATCTCACATGTACAGTCTGTAGTGAGATTTTTTTTTAATAGTATCTACTAATATTAAAAAAATTAAAAATAGTAGCTATGAAGAAGAAAAAACAATTGATCAGACCACTATTATATACCAAAGATCACAAATATATAAGTAACACAGTTGATTTCATATTTTATACATAGGATTGCTCTCCAATCCTTTCAATGCAAAGATAAAAAAAATTCACTTTGGCTTGAGTTACATTCTTCGGATCTCTATTGATGATCTTTACCTGATGTTGAAAGCAACAAACTGTTTCTTATCAATACACCACTTAAAATAGTTAAAGCATGTAAGTAGTATCCTCCAAAGGAATAAATTATTCATCCATATGATATCTGAAAGCAAAAATAGGAGGAGGAATCTTGGAGACAATATCTATAATACCTATGTTTACCATATCATAAAAGGAACAACTGAGCAAATTTAAAGGATTTGGAAGCATTACAATATCAGAATGGTTTTCAAATGCTCTGGACAACCTTATTGAAGTTAATATCTCATGGGAGAAGCAGATAACCAAAGTTTTTATTACAGAACAACCCATGAAAATATAGAAAAGAATAGGAAAAAACAATCAAATCTTGAAAGTTGGATTCAGGGAACATAGGAAACCCAAATTTAAAAGGAAAGTTGGCAAATTTGGTATGGAAGATCATATTTGAAAAGAGAAAGAATCCAACTGCCACTTTTAAGCTAAGATCCAAATAATGAGTATTGATTTGGAGATAAGAAAATTGATAGAAGTTATGTACTTGAAAAAAGGCTAATATGGATTTCTTTACTTAACCCGGAAAGAATCTGAAAGCAACTGAGTATAATGTATAGAATTATCTGTGCTGCCATGACGTTTGGTATAATGGATTGGTCTGATCAGTATATTTCCCACTATTACTTTCTGTTTTATAGTGAGCACTAACTGAAAAGATAAAAAAATGAAGCCAGACTCCCTTCTTTCTGTACAGATTTTAAATTCTAATTCTTTTTCTAAGATTTTTAAATTCTTATTCAGTGGATGCAACAAAATAAAGGAGATCAATAGTCTGAAGAATTCTTGGAATGATGACATCTCAGAATTACAAATGTTACAAAATTATTGATTGAGCACCAAAACTCGTGCAAATAAATTTGTATCAGAAATTGAAAAACATCAATTTTGTTTTTCTAACACTGGGAAATATTTAGTTTGCTAGTAAATAAAGTGACCAAAATTTGGGGTGGGGAGCAGTGGTGCATTATTGATAAAATAGGCAGCTGAAATATTACTATACCCACTAAGTTTAAATACAAACATGATTATTCAAATTTTGCTGTCACTTTGTATGAAATCATAAGAGTGAAGAAAATTTTGACAATAATAAACAAATCATGGGTTATATAAATTATGTGCAACTTGTGTGGTCAGCAAGCTTGTCTTTTAGACAAATTCACTACTGTAATGAGTTTGATTTTTATTGTGGCTTTGTAGCATACTAAGAGAAAATTGATAATGGCTCTTTTATTCAAATATTTGTAACTATCATATTTTTTTATTTTTGTTTTTGTGATTATGGAAGTGTGGTAAACAGCATAGAAAATGGAATTCAAAACACTGGCTGAAACAGTTTGCATTCCTTTTACATTAATGAACTTGGAAAAAGTTATGAATCCACCTCTTTTTTTTTTGTCCCAGCTATGGGTAAAATAGTAGAGCAGACTAGGCTCTTAAACCTTGGTTGGTAACCAGTCTAATAAATGGACAATCCAAAACTGCTGACTTAAACCTATACCTATTCATGAGAAAGGAGCAAACCCTGAGACAATATCTGCAGTGCCTTCACCAGAAGTCCATTGCCAACTTGCAGGTCAGTATGCCACTATTCATAGTCAAAACCACAATGTGATAGGATGCAGAATGGCTTTCTCCTTTGAAAGGGAGAAGTGTCTGATAATTAGGATTAAAATCAACAAATATAAAAAAAAATTGATTGAATTCATTTTTAAAATTTACCAGTTTTAAGATGGCTCAAATCTAAATTAAATTTATTCCCCATCTACACAAGTTAACCCTCTTCATAACACATATATTCTAATACAATTAGGCTATAAGGTAGAGACATTTTTATTCTGAAATATTTGGTTTCGGCCATTTCTATAGAAACTGAAAGTAATAATAAAATATCTATATTTGGAAACAGTAAAGAGATTCAATGCACCAGTTATGAAGTCTAGTACAATCTGCTGTATAGATTAACAACTGATATTTGTTATCATTGAGGTGAGTTGTGATTGGTCATTTATTAATCCTTCAATCAAAATGTAGATGAAGCCAAGGTTTTGTCTTTTTTTTTCTCTTTGTAAATTTAAATTTTTCAATTCAGTACTTTATGAAATCATCAACACTCAGAAGTGAAAACTAAAACTAATTGAAAAACAGAGGATGGTAGAGAGGAAATCTATGTCAATGAAGAGGGACAGATAATTAAAATAATGCAAGTATAGTTGATATTATGAAGAAGTGGGGACAGACAAAAGGAAATAAATAATCAGTAATAATATATCAACACAGTCATGATTATAGTCATTATAAACTCCAGGGTCTTATCAATGGCTGTATAGTATATGCAAGCCAGGGCTACATACAATTTTGAATTAAGCTGTTTTTCTCCTAGATTTGTTGCAAACCAAGGATAGAGAGCCCAATCTACTCTGCTATTTAACCCATAGCTGGGGAGAAGAGATAGATTTATACCATTCTCAAGGGTATTTGTGTGAAAGTGAATATAATAAACTCAGATGGAATTGGAATTCAGCTTGCTGATTTCTCCTTCCAAGCCACTAACCTATACCACTATACCACCTGAACATATGATATCCACAAGCAATCAAATATTAGGTAAATTCGTTTTTAACATTATAGATTCCTTTAATGACTCATCAAATTTTCATTGTTCATAATGTGGTATATATATATATATATATATATATATATATATATATATATATAGAGAGAGAGAGAGAGAGAGAGAGAGAGAGAGACTAATAATATTTAATTTCTTTTACAGGTTTTTTTTTATTATTTCACTGGTGAGGAGATATAACAGTGGTATGAGTAGTATAACAGTGGTATGAAAAACAGAATTGGAAAACCAAATTCAAATTCTGGTTAAGGTTGCTTATGTTTACTTAGCACTTGGAAAAGGCATAAATCCACCTCTCCTTGCAATTCTGTCTTATCACCAAATATGTTAATAAAAATGTTTGTTTTTTTCTCTGGCATATCATAATATTTGATGAAAAGTAGGTAAGTGAAAACTCAGGAAAAACATTCTCCCATGACTATCACCCAAGCAAGAATAACTATAAAAAGCTGTTTAACCTATTGTCACCATTGGTGGAAACCAACACAGTGTTTGTCTATATTTCTGAGATGAGGTATTATGTACACTATTTACATTATTTGGACTATTGTTCTCATCTTTGTCGCCATATTTGTCACAACGTTTCGGCCGTTGTATGCTCCGGCCTTCTTCAGGTGGTTGGAATGTCGAACTCAGACAACACTCAGAAAACAGTCTGCCTGCCTTATGTGAAGGTGTTATCAGAGAAAATACAAAGGATCTGTGGTTCATATGACATCAGGACAACCTTCAAAAGCTGGATGACACTTTGCCGATATATCTCCCAAGTAAGACACCCCTGCCCATAGAAGAGAACACGACTAAAGACTGTGTGTACGCTATCCCGTGCGGCTGTGGAAAGAAATATAAAGGGGAGATAGGCCGCCCCTTAAGGTAAGGCTTCAAGAACACCAGAAAGCTGTAACACAAGGGGAAGTGGAAAAATCAGACATGGCTGACCACATATGGAGAGAGAAGGGAGATCACCACCCTCTGTGGGATCAGGTCGAGATCAAAGAACACCATTGGAAAATTAATAAACTTAAGGAATCAGCACATATGCTAGGCCACAAAAACCTCCTGAGCTGACCAAGCATAGAAATGAATACAATATGGAAACCAGTAATAAGGAGTGCCAGAGAAAAGCGATAATAACAACAAAAATTGCAATATCAGCTCTGGTAAAAAACATGCAATGTTAACAGCAAAAATTGTAATATGAGCATTGGTAAAAAATGAGGCTGAAGACATTAGGTTTATAATACCCAGAAATTCATACACAGATGTCCTCAAGGACACATGGCACAGTGGATAAAGGCATTAGTTAGATCCAGTGACAGGACCCAAAGAGTGTGAGTTCTATACCCGGTTAAGGCAGTGGAGAACTTGGAGAGGGGAATTAACAGGAGATAAGTGACATCCATTAAACATGGCATGTGGAACTAGAACAGTCTACCCCAGTGAGCGAAATAAAGGGTTCAGTTCGACATTCCAACCACCTGAAGAAGGCCAGAGTGTACAACGGCCGAAATAAATATGGCAACAAAGATGAGGACACTAGTGTATTTATGTGTTATTTGCTACATTTAATATTTACTAAGGTTAATTTAGTGTTTAGAGTTACACAAAGCTAAATAGGATGAGAAAGAGTGTGTTATATAAATGTTCACAGTGGGGAAGAGTTCTTTACTTAAAAAAATAGCAAATACTAAAGTTGGTGGGAAGCAGTGTATTATTAAATATTATAACAATAATTTACCTTATGAATTATTGTTGCTACATTATAAAGTACATATTTTATTTTTTTCATTAAGAATATTGAGTGATAAGCTGCCCAAAATTTTCCCCCTGCTGACAATAAAAAAGCTTATAGCTTACATTTTTGCATATTTCAACAGTTTGTAAATCAAAAAGATCAGAACTTGCTTACTTCCACATGAAATACAAACAGTAAAAAAGAATCATAGTTCATTTTTTTAAATCATATTTCTTTCTTTATTTCTCTTGCTTTTTACAGCAACTCCCATCCTGTGACTGTCAGTAAGCAACACAGATCAAAATAAGTAATAAGCATCTGGGAAGACAAACTTGCATCCTTTATTTTGGGGCAACTGCCTTACCAATTAGGCTATGAATACCAATCAGCAACAATCCTCCAATTGTGTTTATTTATAAAATATTGATTATTAATTTCTGGAGTTACTGTTATTTCTTAAAATTATCAGAAAATAATAGTTAATATGCAAATGAAAGGAACTGATCCATTTTGTATATTAGCAATCATTTTTCTTTTGTTATTTCATGAATGAATTATATTTTCATTCATTTATCTCTTATGGATTATACACCAAAGGAATGATGAAGATGAGTTAGCTAAAAAGATTTGGTAACATCAAAAGCACACACACACACACACACACACACACACACACACACACACACACACAAAACAGTTTAATTAGCTGGACAAATTGGGAATGGACTGTGTAGTTTGAAATATTAATTTTAATAATATTAATATTAAAATGTAAAAATAAGTGGTATTGGGTTGAGTCATAGGTAATTTTCAATTTTGGAATCAACTGTAATATTTTGAAGAATAAACTTGATAAGCACAAATGCAAATGATTTATAACTCAACCTAATAATACAATTTAAGACATTGGTGATGACAAAATCTGAGAAAAAAAATGTTCATTTAGTAAACAAAAATTTCCAAGATGAAGAATTGTCATTATACACTAACTTATTGAAACTATTATCTTCATCATGGTTGATGTAATTATAAAGTTTCAGCTGTTATGCCTTCTAGTCTCCTTCCTGTTATATCTGGTAAAGTTTTTAGAATTTCAAATGAAATCCTTTATTCAATCCATGGAGTAAACTCTTCTGAGATGAACCTTTAAACATCTCAGCTCTTAATCTTGTATTATTACAAAACTATTATCCAGAAGCAAATGAGTACATTAGTACCAATTAATATGATGGTTTATTTCAGCTTTCAATGTTGGCTAAAGTTAATTATCTTCTGATTGATGCATTTGACACTTTTGTATTCATATGCATTCAAATGCAAAACATAATTGCATATATGAATAAAGTCTATATATAGATGAGAATCTGACTGAAGATTTGGAAAGGTTTTTACTTTGTTTTGCTGATGATTTAGTATCAGCAGAAAAATAATTTTATTGCAGAAGAACAAAATCTAAATTAGAGAAGGATTCATATTAAGCATCTGAACACTTGAATTTTACTTTTAACTGTATTGTTATAGAAATTCGAGTTTAACTAATTTCAGCTCAGTTTTTTATGGTTTACTGAAACAGAAAGAAACTGAAATTAAAATCTAATTTCTATGATTATACAGTTAAAATAAAAATCAAGTGTTCAGATGCTTAACTTGAATCATAGATTTTATTCTTGTGAAATAAAATTCTATTCCTCCTGATCACTGCAAAAGTAAAGTGTTTTTTCAAATTGTCTTATAATAATATAATGTCCCATAATTCTAAAAAAATTTTTCCAAGTTTCAGCAAAAATACATTTAAATGAAGAAAACCTTATTTACAAAACTCACTTTTTCATGCTGCTTTACTCAGTTTGTATGACAAATCAATGTACTTGGCACAACAAACTGATTTTATGATAAATATTCAATGTTTTTTTGTGTTGGAGATTTTCTTCCAGCTGGAAACTTTCAATATACAAAATGATGGTTTGCTAATTTTTGTCCTATTTATTTCTATTCTATTACCATCTGCAAAGTTTGAGTGCTTCTCTCACCAATGTTTTCTTGTTTTTAGGCCCACCTTTTTAGTGTAACATGGTTAATATCCTGGCAAGCTACACATTGTGGCAGAATTTATTGTGGGTGGTAACTTTTAAGGTAACTGAGTAGTTCCCTCTCAGTATTTCTTGATGGAACCTCTATGGCTGATTTATGTAAAGACTAGATGAAGAGACTACCTGGCAATATGTTCATTTTTTTTTCACTCCATTACTTCTCACATATTTTGAATGATATATATTTATAGTCTCTGAACCTACAAGTCAGTAGAACATCTAATAGACTACAACATTGACTGTTCATCTGACTAAATGTTGAGGGAAATTCAATACCTGAAAGAACCTATCTCTTTTGCAAATTGTTTTGGTACATGAAGCTATTTTTTAACTATTGTTTACTCAGTGCAAGGCCCAAGAACCACTCAAAGCAGAGAGTTACTGAATGGAGATGTTGTATGGATACAAGAGGATGAGATAAGTGCAGATTATAAGGATATATAGGATAGATAATGGTTGACCTAACGTGAAGTATTTTAAGAGTGTAGTGATTGGGGGAAGCATCCCTTCAGGACTGTGTCCCACAAAATAGTGATTCTTAGGAAGAAGCTACCTAAATGGGGCTTCCTCCTTACCAATGGAATACAAAGGAAACAAGGATGATTCAGCCCAACATCATTATGTACAGTTTTTGATTTGACTTGAATGCATTATTTATTTTGGTTTAAAATTGAACATTTTTTAGCTTTTTTTTTTTTTTCTTTTTTTTTTTAAAGATTTTTGCTGTTAATTTTAATTTGTTAATAATTAATGCCTCACCATGGAGTAATAGTTTTCAAGTAAATTATTACTAATGAAATGAGTTTAGTCCTTTCAGGATAACTTTAATATTTGTTATATATTGGCTTACTAGAAAAAAATTCCTTCATCACTCAATGAATCCTCGTCAAAACTTATATAGAAAAGAAAGTAGTTATCCTTTAAATGTATTCATTGGTTGTTATTAACATTTGCTTAAATGCCACCAAAAGCATAATTATATAAAATAATGTGCAGATTTAATAACACACTAATGCTCCAACATTATTTCTTGTTACTTTAAAGTTTATATTTTAGTGGATATCCATGTTTGTGCAGGCACCCTGCTTTTTTAAATATTGTGAATTACATCTACAAGTCTGTTCATTCTTGAGTCTTAATAAATAAAACATGTTCTCTGGTATGGTTTGAACCTGTATCTCCCTGTGTAAAAGAAACCACAATCTGATCTCACATGCTTTAGACCACTTGGCCAGAGAGAGATTCATAGCCAGGTAAGATTCAATTTCCCTTTTAAGGAATGCACATCTCATTTTGATCGTCTCAAAAGCTAACTTTACTTTTGTAACTGAAACAAAAATAATTTCTAAGGAATTAATGGATTTTATTAAATGTTATATTTTAGTTGATACACGTTTGTTTAAAAAACATGGTTCTTACTTAGTGTTAATTACATCTACTAACTTGTGCATTCGAGAATTAATAAGGATTATTATTAACTCAATAATATATCAGCAATATAAACTGTATAGATGAGACTATTTCAGTTGCTATTTCAAGTGTTTTTCCAGATAACAGTAGTTCTCATCACTAGAGTTTGTATCTAATATCCAAATAACTCATAATAGGCTGCATTCTCATTAATTTTAAACTATTATCATTTGTTCTGACATCAAATGTATTACACAGGAAGTCAAATGAATGGAACATGAACCGTTAATCCAACAGCAGAAATCGTATATTTCACTCATGAAAGAAAAAAGCAAGCTACAGGCGATACTTGCTGAAGAGAAAATTACAAGCAATGTTCAAAAATGTTAATTATATGTGAGATAACTATAAGCAAAATGCTTCCAGAGCTTCTGACTTGGAAAGGAAAATTCTTTGTAAGAAGAAATACTTTAAAATGATAGCAATATTAACATTTTGAAATAACTTTTCTAGTAAGACTGTGTTTTTTATTATTAAATCTAAAGATAAAAGAAATACAAAACATTACATTTTCCTGAAATCTTTAATAATGTATTTACTTACTATTCAGATAAAAATGTTAACTTGTGGTATAAGACAAATCCAACAATTATTATTGATTGCCTTTGCTGGTCAAAAGATACTGAAATATTTATTAAAAATAGACAATAATAGATTCATTATCTAAAAAGATTCTGAAGACTGAACAGAAGTTTTGCTTTTCTCAATAAATGAATGCTGATTAAAAATGAGATATTGTGTGCATGAATTCTCATACCAAATACTTTTTACACTTTTTGATATACAAATCTATCTATACAAATTTCAAGTTTTTATTTATTTACTAAGATATAAACTTAAAAATCTTTTCTTAATGACTGAATACTGAAGAAAAGAATTTTATGTATAAAATCTACATTCAGGTTTTCAAATTCATACTTAAAAAGGTTTGCCATAATATTTAGAAAAATATAACAAACTGGAAAATTTCTTGTGATACGTCATCAGACTGGACTTTGTTGATGTTGCCACATCTACACATGCGCACAAAACAAGAAATGCAGGTAGTTTCAAAATTTTTTGAAAGAATACTTTTTGCTTCATTTCATCTGTATTCTTTTTCTCCCCATATCCTTTTTTCATAACTTTATCACACTGTGACAATATAGGATCTACCAAGAATGGTGATATATTGTAAGAGCCTGCACGCAAATTTACCATGGCTGTACTAACGATCAAGACACTTTCCAGACATTTTTGTCTCAGTGGCACAAGCCCCACTCCCATTTTTTTCCCCCTTTGATTTAAAGTAAATTTAAATTTGAACAAGGGAATGGCTCCTATCCAAAATATAGGAGGAGAAAGATGGAGGCCTTTTGGCAAGATCAAAATGAGACAATATGGACATCAAGTTGAGCAAGAAATCACCAGTGTGTAGTGCCTTACAGTATATATTTGTTGCGACAATTCAACTGTTATATCAATGTTGATATCTGCTCATCAATTCATTTAATCAAGTATTGTACCAAATACATATCAAAGGGGTCAGATCAGGCTGTTTTTGCACCCCCCCCCACTGAATTTTTTTTCTCTCCTTTTGATTTAAATTAAATTTAAATAAGGGAATGCCTTCTATCCAAAATATAGGAGAAAGCCAGAAGATGGAGGTCACATCAGCAAGATCATTGAGTAATATTGAAATGCATTATTTTTCTCCAGAATTTATAACAATGATTTAAAATCAATAATCATTTTTTGGCAAAAAAATGTGTGACATGCAGCAAGATGCGGGTAATTTGGCTAGTTTTAATATATAAAATTTAAGTGAGAAGAACATTTTTATTCATCAACTGAAGCTCTAGAAGATGAAACACACACAAACACACTTATAAACCATATGAATGCTTGTATAATATTATAATATTAAGACATGATCGATAGTTTGCATTCAACTAAAACAAATGGTAAAGATATAATATAGCAATTTTATGACTGAAAAGCATTTTAGAAAGAAATACTTATTCAGAAAACCCCTGTTTGTAATAAACCAGAGAAAAAATTTTTAAATGATTTTTTTTTGAGATAATAAAAACTATTAAACACTCTTCTGAAGCAGTAAGACAGTTTGAAATATCAACTCTCTGGCATAATGATATTTATATGAGTCGTGAACTACTGCATTGATAAGGTAATTATTGTTCTTCAAATGATAAGCTAATTATTGTTCTTCATAAGACAAATATATTCTTGCTCACTTTCTAAGTGAATCAGAAAGAGATACAACTTTTTATCTTTAGATGTTCCTTAAGTCACGCATGCCTTGAAAACCAAACTAGTGATGTTCCATCATCAAGCAGATCCAGAACTTTCACCAATCATGATGAATAGGTGTTCCTTCAGGAAGGTCCTGTGCCTTGAACACCTATTGGGACTTAAATTCAATCCAGACCTCAAGTGGAACTCATACATACGATGCATCACTAAAGATGTTGGAAAAATGGTCAGTTCCCTGTACCACTCCAGTAGGTACCTTACTCCTCCTGTTATCCTCTACCTTTACAAGAGCCAGATCATGCTTAAAATGGAGTACTGCTGCCAGGAGTTGGCCAGTCTTCATGTTTCATGCTCATAAGCATCTCAGTGTACCTGTGGGTGACAAATTATATGAAATATATTCCATAGTTCCACCAGTTCTAACCTTCACAACTAAGACCTGCCATAGCACACACATTGTATTGAACCACCCACCTTCCCTTCATATTCCATTGGTAAGCAGCTTCTTCCCACAAGAAAAAACACTACTTTGTGGAACTAACTCTCAAGAGGATGCTTCCTGGATCACTACAATTTTAACCTGTTCAAGTATAGGGTCAACCATTATCTTACCCCACATACCCACATTAAAGAACAAAAGATATATAAATTTTTTGAAGTTGCACTACATTTTTAATTAAAGAACTATTTACATAAATTAATGATATTATCAAAAAAGTACCAGATATCAATGATGTAAGCACATTTTCAATGTATGACATGTGTACATAAGAAACAGATAACTTTGTAAAAGTCAATATTATGAATGAGACTCCACTTCTAAATATGTATATATATATATATAAAATCAATATAATTTTTTATTCTGACAAATGTTGTCACTTAAGGAAGGTCTAAAAATGATAAACTACAAAAATTATTTCCTGGAAATATTTTTCTCCTTTTTATGAGTGGACCAGTCTATTTATGTAGTGTCAACTTATTTAATGTGGCTCCCATTATTTTCAATTACAATCACAGCATGAACTCAAAAAGCTACAGAAATCTTAATCTTAAAATTTTTAGACATTATGGTCCACTTCTTGGTGGCAGCCTTGTTAATCTAGTCTAGCTGATTCAGGTTTAGGTTGGAGGTGGTCCACAAGTCTGCTAGTTAGCTTTGCAGTGGTATATCAGAACTTTGTAGTAAGTATCAGCACTCAACTTTTTTTACAAGCTTGTAGAAGAATGGGGGCATCTTTTTCCCCATTATAAATTATTGACTCTGTAAAGTACTGGTTGTTTTGGTAGTTCAAAACTGCATTCACTGAAGATTTTAACAGCGAACCTGTGATTCTTGAGTTCTGAGAACTTGTTTGCACCAGTCTATTCTCTTAGCCTCATGGACTCCATGCTTTAGCATCCTAGTGTAGGAGTTAATGCCTGGGTTATCATGCATAACCAATCTGATGCTTTTAGGGTCCACGTTTAGATCAACAGCTATCTTATATGTAAATGTTGGGTCTTTTGCAATTTTGGTCTTGAAGGTGTTGTTCTGATTCTGTTTATTGCTGATCCTGCTTCTGTCTGACCTCCATGCCTTTTTTATTTTTTTTAAATTAATTTCAACCCAAGCAAAGTGATAAAGCCACTAAGATACAAGTGGTTACTGAGGATAAAAAAAACAATAGAAAATGTTACTGTGGAGAAAGGACAATAAAACAAACAGGGTTCAAAGTGACAGGAGATGATGCTTGATGCTTCATTTCAAGAAGCTGGTAGAGAGTTCCATAGGCAAGAAGTTCAAGAGAAGAAACTATTAGAATAGAACTTATGGTTACATTTAGCTATTTCAAGAGTAAAATGATGAGATCTAGCTGCCAATTTAGTACTATGCTTAAATTTATGAAGTTGAGGTACCAAAGAGGAAAGCTCATCAAAACAATTGCCAAGAAAATATTTGTAGAAAAAACATAGGGAAGCTATGTCTGTGGTTTTCTTGACATTGTAGACACACCAGATATTTTGGGGATGCATTAAGTGCCAATTTGAACACAAAGTGATTCAGACACTCTTTGACATTTGTCCTTCAGTGAAGCTATTTTCCACAATATTTCTGGAAGATAAGTTATGGGTTAATATCTGACAGTCTACTCTTTCTTCTGTATTTGATTTCACGTCATTTAATGCAGTGGTTGGTGAGAAAATTGAGTTTAAATTTTGCTGAAAAGTTTGCTTCTCCAACTTGTAAGTATATTTATTTGATGAGGCAGTGTTTAAATTCTTAAACACTTCCTTTTTAACTAAAATTTTCAAACCAATCTTAAAAGAAAAAAGAGTAACAGTTAGAATTCAATGAAAAAATTTATATTGTATGACATACCAGCTATGCTGAGTCAATGTTTACTTTGATTTCTCAGTGAAAATCTTTTAAAAAAATCTTTCTCTAAGCATCACCTGATGAAGATTGGAAAGTTTCCAGTTAAAACAATGGAAAACATTTTTCCTTTTGGCTAACACATTCATTAATCAAACAGAAATGCTTATATTTTCTACATTAAAAGGCTACTAGAATTTTTGAACTTCTCAGCAATAATGGTAATGTAATAACAGACATCTTCACAGATTATAGTGGTTCATAAATTATTTCATGTTACTAGTCACCTCTTTAAAAAAAGAAAAACAATTTTTGTGTGCAAAAGGTGAAGCAGTTATATGGAATTTACATGTCCTTCACTTTTATAATCTGAAGCATTTGGTCATTGACATGTTTAATCTAAGTATTATTGCTTATCTAAATATTCTTCATCTATTTTAACTAATTTCAATAAAATTTTTCAATGCCTTCTGCAATAAGGCAGCTTCAGAAAAGTTTTATTACTTTAGGGGAAAAGATGATTCTAGCAAGTCTTTACAATAAAATAATGAGGCATAAAAATTACAAAATGTAGAAATATATTTTTAAAGACTTTTATTCAATTTCATGAATTGGTTTTAATAAAAAATTTATCTTCAAAGAAAAAATGTTCCATATTCCCAAACTTTGAGACAGTTTAAGTTTTTACTATATATATATATATATATATATATATATATAAAGTTGTATGAGAATGTGATGGAATGTTAAATATAGCAGACAATTTGGAAAAGTTCAATTTGACATATTTTGCCAATGAATTGATATCATCAGAAACAGCATTTTGTGAAATATAATTATTTTCCTGATAATGTCAGTTTATTAGTTAAACATATCAAATTGAAGTTTTCCAAATTGTCATATATATATATATATATGACTGCCATAAAAAGACAAACCTTATTTTTATTACCACTCATGATGATAATAGATAAAAAGTAAAACTGAAAAATGGGCTAGCTAACCGGTTTAGAACCTCGCTCAACAGAGCTAAATTGAGGTTAATAAATTAAACAGAATTATCACTAAAAAATGAACAATTGGGGAAAAAAAATTGTCTAGATGTGAATTAGTTGGAGGCCCAGTATGAAGTCCTTCTGTTTACATAGAGAGGGCTTCAACGATAAAATATAAATGGCCTCCAACACTTTCAAGTGGTAATTCGAGTGGGACTTGCTAAGACTAGTAACACAATTACAGCTATTTATTAGGTGTTCTGCGATGGAAGACTCATACATATTGGTCAGAATGTCTGAAGGTGTGTACTTAAGATTGCGGATTTTCGTTGGAATGTGTTACTTTATTCTGACATCCAGCCTTTGAGTCGTTTTCCCTATGTAGCACAAACCACAACTACATTTAAAGGAATAAATTAAAGAACTATTATGATGTGGAGGGAGAATGTCCTTACGCATAGTCAGAAGGAGAGGCTGGGCAGAGAAAACCACATGAGTGTTAGCAGCAAAGTAAGAATGTCAAACTGCAACAGAAACCTGCTTTGCATATCTATCACTGACATTACCCAGTCAAGGAATGTGCAGGTACACAGGACATCTTTTTACTATAGCAGGTTTAACTTTATTGAATTCAGCAATTTTATTCTTAATTATTGCTTGAACAATGCCCAATGGATAGACATTGTTACAGAGAGTAGTAGTAATAAACCTAAGTTCATCACCCAACTTAATTTAAGAACAGATCATAAGAGCTCTATGGATAAGGGTTTTAATTCAATTAATTTTACGTTTCATGAGACAAAAAGAATCCCAATGGGTATATAAACAAGTAAACGTCAGTTTACGGTAAACAGAAGTAACAAAACCAGATGAAGATCTGTTAACCAAAACATCAAGAAAGGGAAGAAACAAAACAACTTCCTTTTCCTGTGTAAATTTTAAAGCTGGATGCATAGTATTAAGGGACACAAGAAATTGATCTGCTTCAATCTTGTTATCGAAAAGACAAAAGGTATCATTGACATAACGGAAATAAACGTCAGATTTATTAGGTTTCAATAACATACTCTCTTCCTGGAACCCAACAAGGATATTTGCTAAAATGGGTCCCAAGGGGGAACCCATTGAAACACCATCGACTCGCCTGTACATGATGCTGTCAAAACTAAATTCGACTGACATCATGGCAAATTTCATCAGTTTGACAAAAACGTCCTCCAGAATATCAGGAGGGGACAACTGACTACGATACAGGGCATCAACACATATATCGAGAATCTCAGCAAGTGGAACGCAGATAAATAAACTGGAAATTTCGTAAGAACACAAATTTATCCATTAACGAATCACACTGCATAAAATGAGAGAATTCAAACGAATCTTTATTACAAGCAGTGTTATATTGTTCCAAAACTGGCTATAATATGGTAGAAAGCCACACCATGTTGGGAAGATCCTATCATAGATAAAATAGGTCTCAATGGTGTAACAACTTTATGAATTTTGGGTAAGCCATAGAGACGGCGATGAATGGAGCCTGAGGGTCTAATTAAATTGGAAATGCCAGTGGGCAATTTCCCACTTTTTACCCACTTAACTAGATGTTTTTGGAACTTGGCCACAATGTGGAATCAAATTTAACTATTGGGCCTAGCCAAACAAATTTAGAGAAATCCCCAAGAATGGTCATCATCTTGTTAACATAATCTTGATAATCAAGAATAACGACACCAGTACTCTTGTTGGGTTTCATAATCACCAAAGATTTATTATTACAAAGTGCTTTGATTACCTGAAATTGTTCCTTGTTCCACTTTGATTCATTATGCGAAACAGGAGTACCTGCATAGCAATGTGCTATATTGTTCAGCTTTGCCTTAAGGTTGCTGACCTTCCTAACAGATTCAGGTTGAAGTTTAGCTAGCTGAGCAAACAAAACCTCAAACTGAATAAACTTCTTTTTGCTTAATATGCGAGGGGGAACACAAAAATCCAATTTGTGCGAGAGAATCGATAATTCAAGCACAGACAACTGGTATGAAGAAAGATTTAAAACATTCTGACCAATACCAGGATTAGCAGAACACCCAAATTTTTTATAAATTAAATGTTGCAACTTAATCTGATGTTTAGTCACAAGTAGGGAATGATTGTGCTGATGAATAAGTGCTGCATAACAGACAAAGTGAATCCTATCAAAATAGGAAAGTAAGTCCATTGTAATACTCCATAATTGATAATATTTTTTGTACAATTTGGCAAGACTAAGAAAGCTTAGATATGAAATTGGTAATAAATGCTTCCTCAATTTTTTGTCTTGAATGTAAATTGGTCCTTGAAAGTGTTGGAGGCCATTTATAATTTATCGTTGAAGCCCTCTCTGTGTAAACAGAAGTACTTCGTACTGGGCCTTCAACTAATTTCGATCTAAGCAATATTTTTTTTTTATTCCAATACATATTGTCCATTTTTAGTGATAATTAGTTTAATTTAATTTATTAACCTCAATTTAGCTCTGTTGAGCGAGGTTCAAAGCTGGTTAGCTAGTCCATTTTTCAGTTTTACTTTTTATCTATTATTATCATGAGTGGTAATAAAAATTTTTGTCTTTTTATGGCAGTCATAAAGTTTTGTACCACGAAACATGTCTTTAAATATATGATAAATATGTAGTTTTAAGGTATCTATGTGTTATAGTATTCAATATCATGAATAGAGTATATCAAAATGAACATTGATACCCAGTGGCAACAGTCTGTTTCATGCCAAGATGCAATCATCAGGCCTGACGATTGCATCTAAGCATGAAACAAAATTGTTGCCACTTTGTGTTGGTATCAATGTTATATGATAAAAACATAGTTTTATGGTATGCTATATTTATTGGTAAATGTGCTCAAAAGTGCTGTCAGTGTTAGAGCATATGTAAATATGTGGACCATGAGGTCAGTTTCTTGAAGGTGATCTTCAGATTGCATTCAAGCATGAAACAGACTGTTGCCACTTGGTGTTGATCTCAGTGTTAACTTTTATATATATATAAATGGACACTGAGGTTAACACAATCTTCAGACCATCATCACACAGTGTTTACCTCAATGTCCACTTTTATATTTACACATTCTATCCCTGATATTAAGCCCTTTTACCTATAAATATAGCATACTAATATATATATATATGATAGGATAAACAACAAATAGGAAACATTCAACCTAACATGTTCCACTTTTATTAAAGCTTCAGAGAATTTATCTGATAAAGCTTTAATAAAAGTAAAACATGTTAGATGGATAAATGTTTCCTATTTGTTCTTTATTCTATCATTCTGTTGGAGATATATATATATATATATATATATATATATATATATATATATATATATATATATGTATATATAAATAAAAAGGAAAGAACAATAAGATATAAAATCCGGTGTTCTTATAGATATTTTTATTTTTACACAATAGTGCTCTATGTAAATTTAAATTTACAAAGCATTAATATTATAAATTAATAGATTTAAAATATGGTTTTACCGCTACACAGTGATAACCATGTTTCAGAAATGGAAGCTAAAGCCCCTTGATGAGGAAATGGAACTAATGTCTTTGGTTTAATAACAAAATTAAATTCAGGGGCTTTAGCTTCCATTTCTGAAACATGGTTATCACTGTGTAGCGGTAAAACCATATTTTAAATCTATTAATTTATAATATATATATATATATATATATATATATATATATATATATATATATATATATCTCACTTTGACCATTACACAATGTCATTTGGGATTGATTAAAAATTTCAGCTCTGTAAAAATGGCAGGATGTTGTCAATGGAATCTTGTCTATCACAGCTTCCCTATGCCTTTTCTATACTTTCATGGTAATTGTTCTGATGAGCTTTTTTTCCTCTTTGGTACATTGAATTCACAAAGCACAGTACTAGATTAGCAGTTAAGTTTCATAATTTCATTGTTGAAATTGCTAAATATTAAGCTCTGTGTTAATGGTTTCTTCTCTTGCACTTCTTATTTATGGAACTCTTCCAACTTCTTGCTTACCTTTCAACTATGGTTTTTAAAAATTTAAATGCAATCTGAATAGTCATCTTCTGTTTCCTTGAATTCCATTCTTTTATTGTCCTCTCTGTTTATTTCTCTATCAGTAACCACTTGCATCTTAGTTGCTTTTATCACTTTGTTTGGGGTGAAATGATTAAAAATAAAAAAACATTGACAACACACAGTTGAATTTAACAAAACTTGTTTGAATGAATATATCTTACATTGTGTGTGTGTGTGTGTGTGTGTGTGTGTGTGTGTGTGTGTGTGTGCATGTATTTCAGCTTTTTTTATGTCAGAGTTCTTCAGTTATTTTGATGTAAGAAATAATTTGAAAAATTATTAAATGACACAGTTCCTAATCAAACTATTTTGTGACTACAGGGCATTTCTCCCTCCCATAATAATAGACAAGCTATTTTTTTCTGACAATTTTAAACAGTCTGCCTTTCATTAAGCCATTGCTCAAATTGAATATTGGTTAAGTAATTACACAAAAAAACAGTATTCCTAAAATTAAACCAAGTCCATTCCACTTATATCCATATTTGTTGACTAATATTGATAAAGCCTCTCATTTTACAGGATTTCCTCCATTAAATTTAACAATTAACAAATATTTTCCTTCCTAAAATTTCCAGTTGAGTTCTTCTTCAATCTAGTTTACAAATGATGCACTTGTTAACAGATATTTAGGAATTCAGAAACATCTTGCTATTGAATCATTAACAAAAAAAAAAGAAAAGAGGTGAGTGATGGTGTGTGCTGATAATTAGTTTACAATTTGTTGGGAAAATGGCTTATTCTGCTTTGACCTTAAGTCATCACAATCAATTTGCAATGCTGATAACTTTGTCAATATTTAGTTTTGATTATCCTCCACAATCTCCACCAGAGATGATATTTATTCCAAATGATCACACAATGCAAAATATGATATAAAGTTATTTTCTTCTTTGAGTACTACTATAATGAAACTGCAAATATCAAAGCTTGTTAAATATATCCACTCTGTGCTATAAGGAAATGCTGACAGTGAGAGTTAAAGTTATTTTTGTTAGTTTTAGAGTGTAAACCAACAAGTTGAAATTTTCCAAACTTTTCAATCCGTCAATACCTTTGCAATCACATTTTGAAATCAATGATCTATATATGAGAGATGTAAAAAAAAAAAAAAAAGAAAACTGACTGTACATTTAATAAAAAAAAATCATTGCTTTAATTTTGAAATAAAGATCTGTTTGGCATCATATTCCATAAGAAAATGAGACATTTTCTCTTTACTTACAGATTATACACTTGGAAAATAGATATGCTGAAAATGTGGTAACATCATCAGAAACAAAGAATGAATTTAATTATCCAGCCAAATCATAGCATGAACTTTTTAATCATTTCACCCCAAGCAAGGCAATAAACCACTAAGACACAGGAGGTTATTTAGTGAAAGAGAATATAAGAAAAAGAAACATTTATTAAGGAGAGAGAACAATAAAAGAACAAGAATTAAGACAAAAGATAATGATTGGCATTGCATTTAAATTTTTGAAGATCAAAATTGACTGGAAAGCAAGAGGCTGAGTGTTCCACAAGTGAGAAGTGTGAAAGAAGAAACTGTTAACATAGAACTTATGGTTACAGCTAGCCATTTCAACTATGATTGCATTTAGCTGACAATCTAGTACTGTGCTTGAATCAAAGTTGAGGTACCAAAGAGGAAAGTTCATCAGAACAATTGAACTACTTAAAATATTCGTAATGTTTACAACTTGATATAGACAACTTTTGTTATATTTCAGTGACGGGGCAGTGGGGTGGGAGCTGTAAAGTCAATTCTGTTAGGTAAGGCTCGTTCATTTATGAGATATACATTAAATAAGAAATATATATTTGCTAAGAGTAGCACTCAGAGTAAATCAAAACTATAATATTTTGAAAAATATACCTGGCTGGAAAAAGGGTCAATTCTTTGTACCACTCTAGAAATTATCCAACTGCTTCTATTTTTTTTGTTTTTTTACAAGAGCCAGATCAGGCCAAAAATGGAATATTGCTGCCATATCTGGGCTGTAGCTGCCCAATCCTCACTTTCCAACCTCAACAGAGTTCAAAATGGTGTATACAACCTTTATACAGTTTAATTACTTCTAACCCTACAGCCCCTTTCCCACAGAAAAAAAAAACATCACAAGCCTATCACTACTCTATTACTATTTCCATAGCAAATGTTCAGACAAGCTACATTCCTTAGTTCTACCAGTTGAGACCTTCACAGTTAAGCTCCACCATGCCATATACACAGGATCAAATCGTCTAAATTCCTTTCATATTCCATTGGTAGAAAGGATGTTTTAATTTGTGCAGCTTCTTTCCAAGAACCATTACTTTGTGGAACAGACTCCCAAGATGATGCTTCCCCAATCACTACAATCTTAACCTATGCAAGTCTAAGATCAACTGTTATCTGTCCTATATATCATCATAATCTGCACTTACTGTCCTATTTAGGACATTGTATTTGTTTTTTTTTTAATTTTAAATTTTAGGAATTGTATTCTTTTTAATAATAAAAAAAGACATAATGGCTGCTTTTGGCAGCCTACGCTCAGCCCTGTGGTTTAAATTTCACTGCAGTGAAATTAAATCCTCTTCAAATTTGAATGCTTAGTATGCATGGACATAACCCTATATATGATCAATGTTTATGTTGTTTTCCATATTTTTGTGAACTAATACATATCTCTACAATAGATTCAGTCATTTCAAAACAAAAAGGATATATCAACAAAGCAAATTCATTTTGTTACATGTGGGGAATTCATGACAGCTGCACAGCACAAGAACAATTACTCCTCTCCTGATAACTGCTTACTTTCGTTATCTTTTGACTATAAAATTGGAGATCAGGACAAATCCTGGGCCCCAAACATCTGTTATAAACCCTGTTATAATGAATGAACTGAATAGTTTCATGACAAGAAAACAGCCTTCAACTTTGCCGTCCCAATAGTCTGGAGAGAGCAATGAAGCCATGCAGATGATTGTTATTTTTGTCTAACAAATACATCTGGTTTCAATGCTCCACCTTCAAAAAAAAAAAGAATTCTAAGTTTCCTTCACCTATGAGACCTGTTCCTCACTCACATGATCTTGTACCTACACCCCAGCATATAAAGATCTTATTCCTTCATCATATGAAAAATTGCCTTCAGAGGAAAATTCTGCTAAGTTGGTCAATTCCAAAGACAATGTCCTTGTTTATTCAGGAGCAAGTAGAGTGAGCCCCACTGGATCACCAAGGAAGAATTGGATCACCAAGGAAGAATTGAATGACCTTGTCCATGATTTGTACCTATCTAAGCAGCAGTCAAAACTCCTGGTATCCCAGTTTAAGCAGTGGAACCTGTTCACAGTGGATCACCAGTTTCAGGACATGAAACAAGGACTTTGCTGCATTCTTCAACATGGTAAACAGGTTGAGCTACTGCAAAGCTTTTATCTTAAATGAACTGAGAGCATGGGAACCATTTAAGTCAGTCCGTCATGGCTTCCTTGGTAATACACAAGTACCAGATTACCAACAGTGTATTGAGAAGTTGTTACAAGCTTATGAGGATATGCGATGCTGAATGTTATTCAAAATTCACTTTCTCCACTCCCACATTTAACTTCTCTATGAACTTCAGAGCAGTTAGTAATGAGCATAGAGAAAAGTTCCACCAAGATATTACTAAGATGGAAAGAAATTCCCAAGGGTCTGATCATCGCCGACACACATTTTTCAAAAATTTGGTACACTTATAGAGCTTCATGATAGAAATTGAATGGTACCTATTTTACAACTCTAGGTTGTTCCCGAGATATGACCCTTGCCAAAAAAAGTGAATTTTGAAAAATTGTCATAAAGTTTCAATATCAATATCTCAGTTTTTTTTTCAGTCACAAAGCTAAATTATATACCATTTTAAAGTACTTGGATAGATCTAAAAAGTGATATATTTATTTTTTTGTTTAAAAGGTCAAATAATATAATTTGACCTTGACCTTTAATTTCTCAAAAAGCATATCTTTAATTTTTTTTTTTTTTTCTTAATTTGTCTGCTTTATGGCAAGATATGTACAAAATTTTGTGGTGGACTTTTGACTGTGGCCTGAGTTATAAGGGTTCTACTGAGTTGAGCCAACTTCAAAATGGCAGATTTTGGTATTTGCCACTATATGCTAACATTTTCATATCTCCCAATATGGTCAAGTTGATATTTTTAGAAAGCTCTTTGAATGCTGGTTAATATTCACATAAGAACTATGATAATAAAATCAGCAAAATTTGTGTTATTTGCAGTTAAATGTTGATCAATTTGGTGGAAAATAAACTTTGGGCCTATCACTGGATCTAACTAACGTCTTTATCATTTCATTTAACATTAAATTTAAACCGTTAATCTTTGTAAGTCATTAATGTTAATATTTCTTAATTTCTACATTATTTGGACTTTCTTAATGTTAATATTTGTACATTATTCATCTTTGTCACCATATCTATTACAATGTTTCAGCCGTTGTATGCTCAGGCCTTCTTCAGGTGGTTCGAATGTCAAACTGAACCCTTTATTTCGCTCACTGGGGTAGACTGCTCCACGTGCCATGTCTAATGGATGTCAGTTATCAGTTATCTCCTGTTAATTCCCCTTTTCAAGTTCTCCACTGCCTTAACCAGGTATTGAACTCACACTCTTTGCTTACATTAATCATCCAATTTTGTATGGCAATGACATACTAATCAATAGCAGAAAGGCTCCTGCCACTGCTAGTAAACAGAGCACGTTTAAGCTTGTGCCTTGGCTCCAGGAAGATTTATAGTCTTGGAAATACTTGTAACAGCTAAGTACTGAGGTTACATCATATAAAAGGATGAATTAGATAACTAGCATTATAGTGTAATGACTCAACATACAAATCCATGTCCTTATCAGTCAAGCCAATTAGGTGGCCGTCCAAGATCAGTTGAGCCTGGGTGTTGCCTTGCATTCATCATACAATTTTGGTTAAAGATCAATGAAAGTTCCTTGTTAAGGATTTTTTTCTCTCAATATTTTGGACCATTTTTATGGTATCCATTACATATTTTAATATAAATTGTCCAATATCTGAGTACTTTGGGATAATTTATATTTAAATGAAAATCAGGAAAATGATTGGAAATATAGAAAAAAAATTTTAAAAATCCTTAAAGAAATTTTTGTTAGTCTATAACAAAACTTGTATAAATGAGAAATTTCTGCCCAAATGCACCATATACGTATATAAAATTAAATATTTCAGAAGCTGAAAGTTCCCTAAATCTTGTGCATGCTTCTATAATTAGACAGGATTGTAATTTTCATTCAACAACAAAGAAATAGAATACAGAAAGAGTAAAATATTACTGCCATCTTTCATATACGAGAGCAGAATCAGAAGATTAAATGAAGAGGTGGAAGAGAAGAAAGCAATTTTTATGGGGAAATTAATCTCATGTACTATCGGACATAGAGAGTAGAATGGATGGACGGATGGCTGAGGAACACATACAGATGTTTCCAATGATTTTATCTCATCAATATGACCTGAGATATTTTCAAGGAAGACTGGCTTCAACATATTGATTTAGAAACCACTGCTCCTGTCTCCACATTTTTGCCAGGAAGCTGAGGCAAGTGCTTACATAAGCAAGACTTTAAAGGTTACTTGCTATTGGTAATCCTACTGAAATTCTCATTCATATCTACCCTGCAGACATTTATCTCCCTTGTTCTACATCAAACCCCAATCAATACTTAGAGTTGTTTTGTTTTTTTTTCTTTCTTTAGTAACACTGAAGCATCATGCCTGTCAGTTTTTTTTTTAGTAACTTATGTATAGGGAATAATGAAGCCCTGTTTGAAGTATTCATTTTTTTTCTTTGAGCTGGAAGACTACATGCTTTTGATAAAATTATTATTATTTGTAGATTTTTTGTACCAGAAGTATCTAGTAACACTCTCTGGGGATCAAATGACAGCAAGTCTCCTCAGTATATTATCAATTTTAGAAATGCTGTTGTATGGATATCTCAAGTCCTTCCAGCCTTGTTTGATTGCACAACTCTTGGTAGTTCACCATTCCTACCCAGTCAGGTCCCCATATCCATTTTTGTACTTCTCCTGGGTCATTATGCTACATTCACTTACAATATATATGATTGACAGTTTCATATAGCACCTTGCACAAATAACCTTTGCTATTCTACTGTGTCATATTTACTTTGGTCTTGATATAGCTCATTCTAATATACTTGTTCTCAGTTACTATCACTAGAATTTGCATTTCCATCTTCAAGTGCTCTCTGCATAAACATATCCAAATCATTTCCTTTTGTTTTTCTTAAATGTTCCATCAAGTTGTTTTTCCTTGGATCTTTGTCTTCAAGTTTGTTTTGCTTTCTTTTTCACTACTAGTGGCTCTTTTTTCAGCTTTGTTAAAATTTCTGACAGGATTATAATCTCTTTACTCTATAGTATAGTCTGCAAATATCTAATCAACACAATACTTAAATGCCAAAAAGATTCATTCCTTTCCTTTTTCTCTCAACATCATCTCTGAAGTATAAATCTAATTTGTCATGGCCGCAACAGTGGTGATCATCATCATCATTATTATTATCACATGTATGCAATCTCTTATTCTAAACGTTTAGGACCATAAATATTACAGAGTTCATAATATTAATAAAAATATCATAGATAAAGTAAACAAGGGAATGACAATCTCTACAGTGAAAATTGTAAACATTCATATTGAGTAAGATAAATTAAGACTATAAATAATATTAAAATTTGTTTATACAGTAATAAATTAAGCCACTTCAAATGCTGCTCACAAAGGACTGAATTCTGACTAAACAGGGTGCTAGCATTATCTCGCAAGATAAATGGATGCCTACTACTAATAAATGAAATAAAAGAAAGATATACAATAAAATGTAAAATCATTGGCAGCCATTTTACTAATAAAAAAGGAAAAAAATGTTCAATTTTCTGAGCTTTTTGGTTTTTAGAATTTTGCTTAAGAGATTATGTTCCAGTATTATTAGTAGCACCAGTAATGTAATATGTGATGTGATGTGATAAGTAGAGTTAATTGAACAAATATACCAAAATTTTCATTCACTCCAATAATTACTTAGTTGCACAACAAATACTGAAAGATATATAGGATACAAGCAGATACCAAGCCTTCCATAGGACAATCATTTTATAAACATGTAAAAAGAGAATATATTAAAAATAGAAAATTTGAATATTTCCGTTTCAATCAGAGATATTTAGAATGCTTAAATTTGGTTTCTAATTTTAACCTTGATACTATAAAATTGTTCCCTATCTCATTGAAGTTTTGAATATGCTTTTAAATTATACATAAATGAAATAGAAAATGCTTTATTTAATTCTGTTATCTAATCAAAGTATGTTGTAAGTGGAATTCAGACAGCTATGAATAAATGAAAATCACCTAAGTAACATTAACTTAAAAGGGGAATTTGATTGTTTTTAATAAGTTTGACTAAGTTTTTACCTGAAATTTGTTTTACAAAGTTTCAGCATTTAATCTTTAAGCTGTGCATCAACAGTTAAAGAATGAAAATGATTGTCAGTGGTCATGAATTAATGCATTATATTAAATATTAAAAGGCATAATAAAACTATATATATATATATATATATATATATATATATATATATATATATATATATATAATCCAGTAAAGATCCTTTAGAAAAGAAAAAAAGAACTGTTATTGTTTTTGTCTCTTCTATACATTTTTCTATGCTTAATATAAATCATATAGGTATATATTCTTTTTTAAGAAGTTTATTTTATGATGATTTCTTAAAGTATAAGTAATATTCAAATAAAAATAGTATTGTATAAAATACTTTTTATTTGTAATGTTAAACACTCAAATATGTATGTTGAATAGTGACAACTATATTTGATAGCATATTAAACCCTAATTTTCTTTAAAAAATGGCTCAAAAATATATCCTGAGTTGTATTTTTTCTTTTTTAAGCTTTTCACCCCGAGCAAGGCTGGAAGCCACTAGCACGCAAGGGGTTACAGAAGGTTTGGAGGAAGAGCAGATAGGAGTGGTAAAGGAGCGGATGTGGAGAAAGATAGTGGATCGATCAAGGCAAGGGGGTTAGAGAAGATTTGGAGTGAGAGCAGATAGGAATGAAAGGGGAAAGGATGTGGAAAAGGGAAGTGGATAGATCAAGGCAACTGGAGATGTCGATTGATGTTACACTTAAATAGTTGGAGATTATATTTGTCAGGGAAACAGGAATAAGGAAGGGAGTTCCACAGGCGAGATGTGGGAGACATGAAGCTATTGGAGTAGAAGAGACGTCTACATCTAACCGTTTCAACGGTGAAGAGGTGGGAACGGGATGCCAGCCTCGTAGGACGCTTAAATTCATGAGGCCTGGGAACCAGCGAGAGCAGCTCATCGGAGCAATTACCGTGAAAGTATTTGTAAAAAAGACAGAGCGAGGCAACGGCACGTCTGTGAGAGAGCGACTGCAGACAAGATGACAGCTCAGGGCCAATTACATTGCATATCCGTCTCTGGATCTTATCAAGAACCCTGAGGCAAACAGCAGGGGCTCCAGACCATATATGGCAGCAATACTCCATGCAAGGGCAAATGGTTGATTTATAGATTTGGAGGATTAATTCCGGGGAGAAAAATTTCCTGGCTCGGCACAGGGAGCCAACTTTCCTTGCGGTGGATGAAGCAATTGACTCGATGTATTTGTTCCATCTCAGGTCAGCGGACAGCGCGAGACCGAGCAGCCGCAGAGAGGAGCTCTCGAGAAGTTGGTCTTCAGACATTCTAATGGGCTGCAGGGATGGATCCCTGTGGTGGTGAATAGAGAGCAGTTTTGTTTTAGAGGTGTTAAAGTTAACCAACCAATTCTTGTCCCAGTTCACAACTGATTGTAGGTCCTTTTCCAGTCGAACTACCAGGTTAACTTTGTCAGCATCACTAGATTTGTTTTTGAGGCAGGAGTAAATTGTGGTGTCATCCGCGTAGATGCCGACTTGGGAATCTATGGCGTCAGGAAGATCATTTATGAATATGAGGAACAGTGTAGGGCCTAGGATAGAGCCTTGAGGAACACCTGCATTAGTGGGATAGGAGCTGGAGATGAATCCATTGAGAACAACCTTCAATTCATGGTTTGACAGGAATGATTGTATTAGGTCAAACAATCGACCTGTAATACCATAACGCTGAAGCTTGCGAAGAAGGCTGGCATGCCAAACCCTATCAAATGCTTTGGAGATGTCTAGGGCCACGGCACGAGCTTCACCGTTATTATGAATAGCTTGGTAGACAAATTCAGTGATGGCCATAAGCACATCGGCTGTAGATCAGGCAAAGCGGAAACCATACTGCTTGTCTGAGAGCAGATCATGGGATATAAGGTGATTAATCACTTCGGTGTTGATAAGGGCTTCGAAGACTTTGCCGAAGAGGGGTAGGAGACTGATAGGACGGTAATTAGAAGGGTCGGAGGGGTCACCAGAGTTCTTAAAGACAGGAACAATGGATGAGGACTTCCAGTAGTCAGGAAAACTAGACTCCTTGAGGCAGTAGTTGTATAATTTAGAGAGGGCAGGCGCCAGTTCATGCGCGCATTTCTTCAGGACAATGGCTAGTATCCCATCACCACCAGTAGCCTTGTGGTGATCTAAGTTAGAGATAATGCCCAATACCAATGACGGGGATATGTGCAATCCACTCAAAAGGGCCTCAGTTCTGGGAGGGAAATCGGGCATGGGTATCCCAGAAGAGTCAAACGTTGAATTGGAAGAAAACTTCTGAGCAAAGCATTCAGCCTTGTCGGCAGAGGTGGTCAGGATCTCAAACTGATTGCACAGGGGGAGGAATGGAGGGTTTGCTATTGTTCAGAACACTCTTGCAGAGGCGCCAATAATCCTTGGAGCCAAATTTGCGAGATGCAATACGTTCCTTCATCTGAGCAGCAAATAGTGACTTAGCTTTGTTGAGGACACGCTTACACTCGTTACGGGCAGAGGCAAATAGGCGTCTATTGCAGTCAGACATATCGCTACAAAATAGGTGGAAGAAGTGGTTCCTATGGGCAATGGTGGCTGAGCAAGCAGCTGAGAACCAAGAGGAGGAGCGCGGTTGTAAGCAAAATACAAAGTTTAGGTTTCTGGTAGGTTAATTGTTAGCTTAACATAGCAAACTAATTTTATAATAAACAACATATTAAATATAAGTGGTATGGGAGGGGTTTTATATTTTAAGTCTCTGGTAATTTAAAAAAAAAATCTAACAAGTAATCCACTACAAAGTCAAATGAGTTATCTCTTCTTCAGACAAACTCAACCATGTCAAATTCAATATCCAACATTAATAACAGGTAGTCATTGGATTTTGTCTACATATCAATAAAGCTCCTTTCACTTAACAGTAGTCATTTTGTTTCTGAAAGTGAACTGTATTATCTTTAGAAAAGATAAGGAGAAATTGTTAAACAGATATTTTAAAGATTGATCAGTCTGCTCATCCAGCATTTTCCATGTCTCACTAGGCATTTTATACATCTGTTGAAATCATTCCACCAGTAATGAAAGAACCTCATTTTCTATCAATTTGTATTTCATTATTTTGTAAAGTTATGGGGAATGCTGAGAGATTTTATAGAAATTTAGTAAAATTTATTTTTCATTTTTTTCTTTTGATACAAAAGTAGTTTTGGCTGATGGAAAAACAATTTTGATTTGTTTAAGGTTGCTGAATGAATTTTCATTTATAAAAGGATTTAATTCTGTCCTTTTATGAAAATCGATATTTTAACAGAAGATAATGAAAAGATGCTCTTTTCAAATTTTAGAATTTATTAGCCCTAATAATCATCTGTTTCAACTTTTTACTTAAAGAATTTAATTAAGTATCTCTTTATTAATCAAGCTGGATTTAAGGCAGAGTTGGATTTCCAACTTAATAAACTTAAATGACTTTAAACATCATAAAAAAGAGATTATTTCAGAGAAATCAGTCAAAAAGATTTTATAGACTTCTAAGTATCATCCCAATTTGATTCTATATTGCACAAAAAGGATACTTGTACTTAACATCAGAGAGAAATAGTTTGAATTTCTAGGGTACATAATTAGGAAAGAGGGCTTGAAAAATTTGACATTGAAAGCAAGTGAGAGAAAAGAAAATGGCATATAACCCACTTAACAAGCTTGTGTAAATGGATGGCAGAACAGAGTTTAGGAGAGATAAGAAAACAAAATCTAAGAGCTACAAAGGACAGAAAATTGTGGAAAATGATTACCTGTGTACTGAAGGGACGTAACACATAGAAGAAGAATAGTAATAGCCATTTCCTTATAACATTTTAGATTATATCTTTAACATTAATTGACTGAGTAGTCAGTGCTATTGTCAGTTAGATTTTATAAATTCTTTCTGTTAAAACCATTCTTCAGGAAAATAAGTTTTTCAAGTTCACTGTTACCACTCTTTCCAGTATTGATAAGGACTTTCTTCCTAACCTTTTGTTTGATGTGTGGAATGTCAACATTGTGATTATGTCATTATTTTCTCTTCAAGTTACATGTGCCATCCATTTTAGTTGTGGTTATTGCTAAAAGTACTCAACTGATGTGGTTTCTGTTATTTGGTACAGCTCTTTCTTTGTGATTCTGTAGCACAAATACACATGGTTCAAAGAAGGATGGTTCTCACCAAGACATACAGGCTTCATTTGTTGGGAGTGATCTTTAATTGCTGATCTGAGTAAGTGGTTTTATCCGTAACAAGGAAGAGATTACTTCTTATTGACCACTGGTCACAAGATTATGGTTTAGGCAAAAAGATATGTTTTATATGCATCTGCTGTTTTTTTTTTAACTTATATACTTGCTAAATAAAAAATACTTCAAAAGAGAATACAGTGACTCTACTGAAGTTATTTCATTTTTGTATATTTTCAGATATGTGTTCAATATCATGAATAAAGGCTCTCAGACATTTAAGATGGATCCAAGCATCACCCATCTGTCTCCAGGCTGATTATTTATAATTAACTTCAGAGAGCCACCAACTGAACAAGGGAAACCAAATTAAAAACTCAAGGAAACAAACAAGGAAACAAACAAGAAAACTAACAATTCTTCGTATGATTTTTGCAAACCACCTTTCTTCTGATTCTAAAACCACAATTGAACTTTCCTACTTCAGATCTTTGTTATATTTTCACATTATTTCAAACCATTTTCAAAGAAAACCGAGAGAAATAAATTGCTGAAAAACACAAAATCATTGTAAAAGTTTTAAAAAATCCTCATGGATTATTATATAATTAAAAAAGGCTAAATGCATAGTACTCTGCATTACTTTTATAGTTGATATCAGTATATTATAGAAAGTTTTAAAAACTGACAATTACATTTCTGTTTAGAATTTCTTACCAGGAAAAAATAAAACAGGAATGAAACACTTCACAGAAAAAAAAAAAAAAAATCTGCTTAAATTGAAAATACAAAAGATATTGTATGATATTGAAAAAGTATAAAGCCAAAATAAATCTTAATGGTACAGATATTTTATTTTTCAATAAAATATCTGTACAATTAAAAAAAAAAATTGAATTTTATTAAAATTCTTCCAAACCCAAACAACTCCAAAACTACAATTTTGAGGTAATCATTTTTATTACCAATTCCATTGATGCAATTATTTCTTGAAAAAAGAAAAATACATTAGCATCAACACCAAGAACTGAATTTTCAAAATGCATAAGAGTGCAAAGTTCAAAAACTCCTTTGTATCAAAGATAAAATTTTTTAATTAACATTTAATTTACCAAAAAATATTCTGGTTTTATACTGATATTTTGATTTGTTTCAATTTCTCTCTGGAAACAAAATGGCAGAGGAAAATAGTACTCGCCATGCAGAAGCATATTACCTCTACTTTATTGCAGGTGTTGGACTATTTTTCAATTCCCTGGTCATGCTCTGCATTATACTGCGCAAAGCAATGCGCCGGATGACCAGTGCTTTTCTTGTACATGCCTGCCTGCTCAATGTTTTCCGTTCTATTTTCTGCATACTTTTTGCAAACAACTTGCTCAACCAGCAGCAGCCAAACAACTGTGATATTGAGGGAGCAACCTATATTGTCATCATGACAGTTTACACATTCAACATGGTTGCTATGGTCTGTTGTGAAGCATACACATTTGGGGAGACTAATATTGGAGGTGATTCCAAGGGAACTCTTTGCTGTGTTCTCTTTGGGATTGTTATGGTGTATATTGGAAGCTTGATATTGCATCTTGGTCCCACTCTCATTGGCGGATATTTTGGTTTCCATCCAGACATAGGCAATTGCTCATTTATTCTTGGACAGGTGGAGAGTTATGTCGCATATACAATGTGGATTGCAATTGTGACACTTGCAATGATAGCCATTGCCCATTACATTTCCAGACTCTACAAAGAGATACAAACCAACCAGCCAAACAGAGTGTCAATGTTAGTCCGTTCCTCAATCTGTTTTGCAAATGCCCCAAAAGTCTCTGAGTGTAGTGTACGGGCAATGGTGGATGACTCCCTGCACCGGGCAAAACTTTTCATTATTGTTTCTATAAGCTTTGCTGCCTGCTGGTATCCTTTGTTTGTTTTAATTCTCATAGATATGAAATTCCAGATATCTCCAAAGGTTTACCAAGCTTTCAGCTTCATTGCCTGGACACAGTCTGCCATTGAGCCAATCCTTTACACATGCCTTGATCGAAACCTCAACATATTCATCAGGTATTTAACCTGTGGCCGATACCGGAAATATGACTTGGAAACTATTGCATGTTTGATGTCTCAGTACCAACAGGCTCAGGTTGAACATCAAGATGTGTCAGATACTGAAGCAGCTCACATGGGCTATATGGATGAAAATCTTCATGATGACTCTCCTTTACCTGGCCCTATGAATAATGAACAGACTTTGGAATCTCTATCGCAGACAGAATTTGAGTACAGAGTTTAAAATTTATGGTTAGTTGTCTATAACTTTGGATCATTAACACTGTAAATTTTGTTTGGATAACTGAACTCTAAACTTTGTGCTTGTAATGTTGTTAAATCTTTTTTTTTTTTTTTTTTTTTTTTTTGGCCAATCACATCTTCAGTTTTTGTCAGGTGTTTATTCTGTAACAGGAAAAACATTTCTTCAGACAATGGCAACTGAAAAAAAAAAAGTTTTTAAAATACCATTGTAATATTGTTTCTTGATCAGTCCATTTCAGCTATGTTATAGAGGTGAATGTAATTGTTTATATGTATCTATTTAGCATTAGGTCTATTTGGCATATTGAAAACCATTTTTTTTTTCTTTTTGGTCATTGAAATTTTGGCTATTTACAAAATCTTTTAAATTTTTACATAATAAATAAGCTATTTTTCTCTTTTATTACCAAAAAACCTGACAAAATCTGAAGAATGGATTAGTGAAAACATTGTGCAAACAAGATTAAGAAGACAAAGGTGGTGTCCAATAGGTTGAACAATAATTGGCTATGGTTAGTTATTTTGTTAGTTCACAGGGACCAAGAATTTTATGCCAGTACATCTTAATATTGTCATTCAGACATATTAACAGCTTGGGCTCTATGACTATTGCACTCTTGTAGTTGGTTAATCCATGTTGACAAATTGTAGAATTGTGGTAGATACAATTTCATTTTTTGTTTCAGGGACCAGTTGTTACAGACAGTTTATTTATTTTAAACTACAACTGGATTATTTTTATTTCTTTGTTTATATAGAATCTAAAACTCTAACATAGAATAAATTTTAATTTATTGTCTTAATAAAAATGTTCAATTTTTGTTTCCTCCTTCTATTTTTCTTCAGTTTTGTCTTTGCTATCTTTTTGTCCAAAACAATATAAACAAATGGGAAAAGAGTTTTTTGAATTGTAAGAAGAAAATTTAGATTATGGCATTCTTCAACCATACTCCAAGTATAATTTATTGGTAGAAATATTTTATTACCACACTTCACAATTCCAGAAAAGAAAACTTACTTATTTTTTAAAATCATGTGGTAATTGCAAGAGTATGATTTTTTTAGTAATAAATTACAAAACATGGTCTGAGGTCATAAGACCAATTATGATCATTAATTGATAAGATGTTCAGACTAATACTATAATTGTCAATTTTATCGATACAGTTTCTAGCCTTCCTCATGTATTATTTATCTGGATAATGAGAAATGATGTAAGAATAAAACTAATAAAAATGAAAACATTAATCTCAACACTTTGTAGAGTAATTATAAAAAAATCTTGAATTCAATTTTCTTAAAAAAAAAAATTCTAACTTGCAAGTTTCTTCTTCTATAGAATATGCTAATGGTTAAATACAGAAGATTTCATATATGTATAAGAATATGAAAATTATTATCAGTTTAATTAAGAAATCCTATATTATCAAGAATTAAAAGGAAAAATAATTTTGTCAAGTTTTATGTGCATTCAAACTAAGTATAATTTGTGGCATTCTGAATTCAAGGAGAGATCACATGTTCATCTGAAGTTTCAAGAAATTATTGGATTCCAAGCCTACCTGAAAAACTGTAAATTTATATATATATATATATAAGTGGACATTGAAGTCAACATCCAGCAGCGACAGTCTGTTGCATGGTTATACACAATCATCAGGCCATGCTGGGTGTTGACTTCAATGTTCACTTTTATATTTACCTATACTATATCCCTGATATTGAGCACTTTAACATAACTTTTATCATATATACATTTTAATTGCTCTTAATATTTTCTTGTGATTTACATTTAAAAAATAATCAAAATCAGAATTAAAAAAATTAATGTATTGCATGGTTACTGAATTTGACTTATTTGACTTTGGAACAGATGGTACAGCAGGAAATATATAATTACATACAAAATGTCTACCATTAGGACTACTTTTTATATACTACAGTCAAGCAAAGGGCTGATGAAAGTTGAAGACAAACCAAGAACAAGATGACCTGTGAAAGCAAACATTACTGAAAAATAACATTTGTCAAAAGCTAAAAATTAAACAAAAGTATTATTTTCTTGTTATCATATGATTAAGAAGGCTGGATTCAAAATGTATATGAAATAAACATGATGGTTATTTTATAGAACACTGGAGTTTTGAAGCTCTACACCTCAATGCTCTGTCTTTGTGTCAACTCTTTATTATAGTTAAATACTAATATTTAATTCAAAATTTAATTATTTTGCTCATTTAAGAAAACTCATTATTTCATTAACAACAAGTACATTTTTGTTTACATATGGAAAGATCTTGTCGTAAGCCACTTTCCATAATCTGACTAAATTTTTTTTTTTTAACTCTTTGTGAGTTAGACCAAGAACTTTTTAACATTCCTCATAGAATATATTATTTATAAAGATAAACTAATATTGAAGAAGGAAAAACATTTTGAAAACAGACATGTTCAAATTTACTGATATTTTAATTAACCTAAGAAAAATAAGTTGAAGGACATCAAATATTTAATGGGTCATTTTTTAATCTTAGTTATATCTTGACTTAATGAAGCTAAGAGTTTGTCTTTTTTTTTAATAAAGTTTGGGACCACTCTCTGGATTTAATAATTAGTAAGTTCTATACCTTCTTTGATTTAATTAACTCTAAGATAGGATGCTGAAACTATTTAGACCATTAGTGCACAGGAAAAATTCTTTAGAAAAGGGGTAAAACCTAAAATTTTAAATCTGCCACCTTTAAGATTACCATTAGCCAGCAGAATAGATTAAATAAAAAAGGACTAAAATTTTAAAGAAACTTCATGCAGTAATAGATTTTTGTTTTTATCATTTCATCTCAAGCAAGGCATTAAAGCCACTAAGATGCAAAGTGTTAGCGTGTTAAAGAATATGAGAAAAAAACACTATTAAGGAGAGGGAACAATAAAAGAACAGGAATTAAGAAGAGAGAAGATTGTGATTGACATTTCATTTAAATTTTTGAAGATCAAACTTGGCTGGGAAACAAGAAGCCAGAAGAGTTCCACAAGCAAGAAGTATGAGAGAAGAAACTATTGGCATAGAACTTACGGTTACATCTAGCCATTTCAACTGTAAAATGATGGGATCTAGCTGCCAATCTAATACTGCACTGAAATTCATAAATTCTAGGTAACATAGAGGAAGGTTCATCAGAACAATTACTATGAAAGTATTTATAGAAAAGACAGTGGGAAGTGACTAATAAAAAAATTAATTTCATTATTATTATTATTGAATATATGATAAAACTTTTCAGGAAAAGAAATACCTTCTGGCCCAAAGTGAGCTAGTAAATTATTTTTGAAAAGTGCATGTAACTATCAGTTTTTATGCGAGTCTTTGAAATCCAGAGGGTGGCTCCAAACTTTTGGCCTATAGTGTACATTTATTCATGCTTATAATTAAATCCCGCAAGAATATGTAAAATCTTTCAGTCTTGTCAATATAATTTTTATTTTTCTTCAGTGTTTTTTTCTTTCAGAAAAATTATATTATTTACTCTTTTTCAGTTATAAAAAATCTATCAACTTTTATTTGCTCTAATCAAGATATATGCCTTTGTATTTGCAAATCTTATAAAATGTATTTCTATTAAATATGAAGAACATGATCATTATTGCCAAATATCAGTCTTATAATTTTTGACTGTTCTTCAATACTTGTATGCAAATGAAGAATGAGGAAACATTTATGAATGACAAATTTAATAAAATAATAAATAAGTAACCTGAAGCATTTAAAATTGTGTCTCAGATGGACAGGAGAGAATTAGTTTTATATATTTATATGTATAGGCATCTCTCAATACATTTTCAATTAGTGCACTAAAATCTTTATATACCAAAACTCAATTAGTGTGGTAAAACATTATTCAGTTTAACCATAGTAATTGAAAATTAATTTTTTTTATAGTTACCAATGTACAAATTTAGCTGAACTAATTGAAGGATTAGTTCAGCTAAATCATTTTTTGTCAGTCTTACCAAGATGCCCTTCCCAAAAAGTTTTTGTCATTTGAACAGACTTAGTTAAGTGACTTTTCAGTACTGTCTCATATAATAATACTTGGCTGGATTTTTATTGGATTTCATTATTTGGAAGAGTCTCATATTCCTTTCTACTCTTGCTGTTAATATTGACTAAATTGGTAAAGATATCCTGAAGAGATTTACTCTTGTGAGCTTTCAAGAATTTATTTGAAAAGTTATCCTCTGTATTTAAGAATGAATTTAACCCATATACTTGAAATAGACAAATTAGATATGTGCCAAGAGAAACTGTGTTTAAACGTTTGCTTTTACATTTTTCAATTGTTATTTGCTATTTTTCTCAGAATCTGAACAATTACTATAAGGAAAAATGGTAAAATAGGAGGAATCTGACAATATCAAGAAATACAAGAAAAAAAAATATAAATTTTCTATTTTGGTGATTAAATTACTGAAGAAATACTTGAAGTATTGTAAGTGAAATTTCATCCCACTTTTGAAGTACTGGTATCTGTATAGTGGCATGTTCTAAATATTACATTTTTATCTTCATATATCTAAGGGAACAGAAGTTTATATTCTGTTCCACCATTGTATTTAGTACCAAGCCTTATCAACAAATGGCAGAGTAGTTCAAAGTGGAAGAAAAAGAAATGTATTTCAAAGAATTAGTCTAGTCTATGTTAATAAAGGTATTTTAAGTATCAAACATTAATTTCTTAATTATTCTGAAATATCTGGTATTAATTCTTTTGAAAAAATTTGGGAGACACTAAAGAGAAGGAAGAGAGCTTGTTCTTTCTCATGTAAGTTAAAGAGTAGGGAACCTGCAAAAAAAGTTGTTTTAAAATAGATTATGAAGCTATGCAGTAACCATTCAGTACCAATAATGTAAGAGAGTTGCAACAGTTAAAAGTTGCTGCATATATTCTTAATTCCTGTTCTTTTATTGTTCTTTCACCTTAATAATGCTCTTTTTCTCATATTCTCTCACACTCAGTAATCCCTTGCATCTTAGCAGCACTGTGACACTATTTGATACTGATAAACTATCATGAACAACCATATGTTTTTGGATAGCAAGAACGATATACTGATAAACCATCACATTCTCAGAAAGCCTAAATTTCTAAAAGAACCAGATGGCCAGTTAAAAACACTTAATTTTTATGACAGGGGCATATAGCGATATTTTGATAAATGATTATTGACCACTGCCATGGGTGCTGGCTGTGGAACCAGAAGTGGAGAGAATCGGATAAGATTTGAAATCACAATTCAGAGATAAGGATTTCCTCAGAGAATGTTGCTGACAGGAAAGGGCATGTGGTCTGTATATGATTTGAGGAGAAAAATATAAACCCGATATTGGAAATTTTTCTGCAGAGGCGACAGCTTTGAAATAACAATTCCTTGACTTAATTTTTACAACAGGGACAATATTTTGACATTTGATGGATGACCGCTGCTATGAGTGCTAGCCGTGAAACCAGAGGTGGAGAAGAATCAGATAAGATTTAGAAAAATATAATGTGGAGGTAAAGGTCTTCCTTTGGAGAATGTCTCTGGCAGGGGGGGGGGGTATTTAGAAGAAGGCCATCTGGTTTTTGTTCAACTTTAAGATCAGGAAAAACCAACACTGGTGTCAGTTTGCTTATGAGATGATAAGCTTGGAATGATAATTTTTTTAACTAATGAACTTGGAATTAATCTTTGCTGGTCAGAGGGTGGCTGAAATAGCAGGTGCAGATGAGACACCAAGGAGGATGGAGGAGCTGCCCATGCCCACTGAGGAGTATTAGTGGGAGATGCTAAGAAGAGGAGGAAGAGGCTGTGGGATGGAATAATGCCTACAACCATCACCCAAAGAAAAGGTGAGACTTCCAAATTGGGAAGTAATTAATTTCTCAAAACTCAGACAATGGAAGAAAGGGTTTTTTGTGACAGGTAGAAAAAAATACCGGATACCCGGCCACCTCATGTCCCACACCAGTGTTGGGTGAGCGTCAATAAACACAAATGCCTCAGAGCAGGAGATCAGATCATCCCGAGAGTTCGTTCCAGCCATTGAACGTGAGACAACACACGTGACTATCTGCGGCCAAGAACCTCCAACATCAGCCTTGTGCCATACTTTACCAAATTAGCAAAACAAAGTTTATGAAGTTAACAAAGTGTCACATCTGACTTAAGCAGGTTGGGTCAATAAACGCCTGCATGTGAACTCCTAGACTCTAACAACAATTAACCAACTATTGTATGAAGGACTTGATATAAAATAGTATATATATTTTTATATTATTCAAGTGTTATTTTTCTTTTGTTTTTCTGTGCATCTTCACCCTGCTTGGACCAGCCTAATACAAAGATACCTACGACGATTCAATTTTGGCCTCCTTATGATCAAATCAATTCACAACGTGGGACAAAGCAGGTCTGGGATCGAAGCCATCACTTCATCGATCAGCTGTGGTATTGGACATCGTGGATGACCAGGGAGGGGTTGAGGGTGGCACACTATTGCCTTGCTTGGGGTGAAATGATTAAAAAAAAACAGTCTAATATTGAAAGTTTTGCTTTAACGTTATAACAAGGTTATGTTATATAAAGGATAACTTTGAGTGAGTTTTGTTAGCTATAATAGCTTATAGGAACTATGTAATAAGGTTGTTTTGGGTAACAATACATCTACTTGTGTCAAGTTCATTACCATTTAGTTAGTATCTGTTTTACCCATTTTGCATACAGTAAAACAATATGATTTTGTTTTCTTGTATTTTCCTATTTGTACTTTCTTATTCTTAATTCAAGTATAACTACTTCAAAACCACAAATATAGAGAAGTTTCTTGCTTTTTATTCAAAGGGTTGATGAAATGTAGTTATGGATACAGATAAAAGCGTTCAGAAGCAAAGGTTCTGCTTATATGAGGTGCTTGCCTAAAGTTTGAGGAATCTCACCATTAAAAAACAAAATGATATGCTCACACCTAGTTTCCTCAAACTTCTTTAAAGCAGTCTCTTGCTTGCTGTTTGCATCCTGGCTGCTCACAAAAGGTAACAGCAAAAGTTTGTACTATACTTGGTTCATATACAATGTTCCAATTCTCCAAATCTTAGATTAGCATGTTGCACATGAATGAAATTGGCTGATTGCTGATCATTACTACCTTAGTGAATTTGATCCTCACTAGGTGACTCACACAAGCAGCTTTGAGCAATACTAAGCTAAAATTAGAAAATATCTTTGCGGGGCTGCTGAAAAGTTCTCAACCCAAACCACTTTTTCAATTTTTTAAGGGCTTTTTGGCTGAGCTAAGAAATTTTACAGTACATAAATCTCTGATTAATGAAATTAGCATGTAAGTAGCATTTGTAGACAGATTTATATCAATTGTTAGATTTTAAAACACTTAATATTATTTAACTTATGTCATTCTTAAACATAAAAAATAAACTGAGAATTGAGTGAGAATAAAAACTTAAATTTTAAAAAAATGAAAAATCTTTCTTGAAGCTTTTATTTTAGCTTTAATTGAAAGTCAATGGATTAAATTTAATATTTCCAGTAAGTAAAATACTCTGGTGTATTTCAAACAGCAATTATATTGATTGGAATGGATTTTTTTTTAAAATAGCTGATTAGCACCCTTTTTTAGTCATCTTTCATCACTATGTAATTAAAAATTCTTCAAAAAAAAAAAAAAAGAAAAAAAAATACTTTTCTGAAATTTTATTTGAGGAATATTAGCTGATTTAAAGTGTAATTAATCTGATTTGAAACAAATATTGCTTATTTTAAGTTTACAATATCACAGAAATATATTTTTAAAACAGTTTTTAACCAACAGTCACTATGTTTCACGTAATTGATGAATGTTGACAGGTGATGACATACTGATTGTTGTTCTATGACGACTTTATCTGTAAAACAATTTATAAAAATGATGTGAGTGCCATTTTTATATAATTTTTAAGTACTCAGTAATCTTAAAAATATTGGAAAATATCCTCCGTAAGCTAATTTTAGGAATGTTGACTTTACATTTACTATAGTTGTTGCTCTTATTTTCTGATGATGTCATGTATGGTCAACCATATTTTATATACATAAAAAATTTTTAATTTTAAAAATATTGGTGCAAAATGATTTGTATTAAGCTTTTCAATTTTTGATTAGTAAATATAATTTTCACTTAATAACAATATCATCTAATGCAATTAGAGTAATGTAGAATTAAAAAAATTAAAATTAAAAACAATTCTTGTAAAAATTCATTATCCATCAAAAAAAAAATTTTTTTCTTTAGGCAATAATGTCCTTAATAAATTTTACTTATAAAAGCAATTAAAAACTTTTCTAATTAAATAATATCACTTTTATTGCATTTTTTATTTTTGGATTCAGAGCAGATTTTCAGGAAATGAGTAGCAGTTTTAAAAAAAAAAATGATTTACATTCTCCAAGGAATCCTACTTTTGACTAATAAAACAAATTTTGCGATTAAAATTTAATTTCATGAAATTAAGTGGTAGTGGTGGGGGGGACTTTTATATAAAAATTTTTTTTTACCAAGATTTTCTTAAAAATAAAAAAAATTTAAAAATGATTTCATTCATTTGTGAATAAGTCCTGAAAGTTTCATTAAAATCTGACAATTATTTGATTTTTACAAGAATTTCAAAATCATTGAATTTTTCAGGTGCTAAAATACTAAATGTAAATATGCTAACACAAATTTTTAACCAAAATTTTGAATATATATATCATATTGTACTACTACTACTACAATAATAAAAAATGCATTACCAAACAGGTTATATTGTACACTACATCTACACTAGTTTGGAAATAATACTATGGACCAACATTTCACAGTGTCTTGAAAACAAAAATAATGACAGCAGGTAATGTAAGTTTTATAAAGATATAGAAGTACATTTTTTAATAATTTTGAGAATTTTGCCATTGATAAAAGTGTAAATTGATACTAATATCTGGAAAAATATAATGACAATAACATTTTGATGGACCTTTTGTATTCGTAACAATGGTGATTACTGAAATGGAGAAGCAATGTGTTTGGATATTGGTTATTTAGTAATTTATCTATATGTTTTCTAAAACATATTTTTTAGAGAAGTTAATTGTAGTGGAATGCATATGTGAATATCTCTACCATAAGATATAAAAAAAAGAATAAGATTCATAAAATGCTGCCTTTGAGAGATGTGGTGACAGAAGAGAGATATTTTGTTATTACAAAAAAAAAAAAAACAGTAGTCTTGCTCATGGCAATATTATTATTTGTTAACTGACATCATTAGGCATTTGTCAATGCCGGAAATGAAGCATCACACTTCATGTAAATGCAAATATGCCTGGAAAACCCTTTATTGATAATATTTCTTCATATTTTCCATTCTTAATCTTTATTTTTTTAACACCATCTTACTCTTTTCTTGAAAATAGCTTATTTTATTTTCTATATGGAAACCGGACTTAATTTTCCTTACATATTTTTCCATTAAATTAAACAAGAATTAGTCCTACACTTTAGAACATGGCCTAAGAAAGAATGCTGTAATGTACTAGAAGAAATCCACACAAAAAGAGTTTTTTCTGTTAATTTTTAATCCATTTATAATCAGCTGAGAATCTTTGAATTATTTCAGTTAATGTTACTAAAATGAAATGTTTTTTAATGTGTGCTTCCATCAAGGAAGATATAAACCTTAAAACTCTTTTATTGAAAATCAAATCATTACAAAGCACAAGATTGAATTTTGACTATGGACCAAAGGCAACTAAAAGGCTACTCATTCAAAATTGTTATATTTTCAACATTATCAAAAACACTTTAATACAAACTGATATAAACTGTTAAGGAAAACCATCCTCAATTTGAATGTAGCCAGAATTCTTCATGTTTGTTTGGGATCAGAATTCAGTTCATTTGCTGTGATTTCTTGGGAAAATAGAATGCTTTTTCTTGCCTTTTCTACAGTTTTAAATTCATAGTAGTCCTCTAGAGAACCCAGTCTACCCTGCAATTTAGGGAGATTGATCCGTGCCTTTTCCCAAGGGCATTTATGCAAAAGTGAGCACAACAAATTAGACTGGAATTTAAAATTGGTTTGGCAATTTTATTTTTTGCATCAATAACCATTATTATTACCTGCACAACAGAATATATATTGTATTGGTTTTATTCCAAAATTTGTTTCTAGTTGTACTCTGGATTGTTATACTTTGGTGCAATGAAATATTAAAATATTCGCACTATTACTCTTATCAAAAGTTGACCTCAGTAGTACATGATTTGCACTTGTGCTTTTCTCATACTTGGTCATGCCAATGAATAACCTTGTAGATTATTATGATATGATTATGCATAGGTGAATCTGTACTGCAAACTCTTTCAAGCAGATGTAATGTCACAAGCTTATTGCTACTCTATTGCTATTTACATGGCCAATGTTCAGAAATAATCTCCATTCTTTAGTTCCACCAGTTCAGACCTTTACAGCTAAGACCTACCATGCTATATCCATGGAGTTGAACCAACCTCATTTCCTGCATATTCCAATTGTAAAGAGGAAGTTCCATTTAGTTTCTCAACAGCCACTGTGGATACTTGCCTGAACCCTGTAACTTCTGCAAGTTATGAGTCAACTGTTATCTGTTATTGTTTTTATTCTCATAATCTTCTTGTTTTACTTGCTACTCTTACATTTGTATTGCACACTCCCATCCATTAATGCTCTTCTTTTGAATGACTCTCGAGCCTTATATTGGGTGAACATTAGTAAAAACAGTTGAATTGATTTTGATGAAATGTGAAGAGGGAGTAGCTTACAGATTCTAGACAGCTAATACCAAACTGAGACCATTTAAGAACATTAAATTGAAGTTTAACAATTCTTTTTATATCATTTAGTATGTATATGTATATCTTCACTAAGGGCCAAGTAAAATTTACAGAGGTGAAGAAAACAATTTGATAGTCGAGAAAATAATCTAAATATAATAAAATAAGGAATTTTCACGTTGCTGACACAAAATTAATCATTTTCTCTTTTTTCTTGAATTCATACAATTTTTACATATTTGTTAGCAATAATGTACATGCCTCGTGTTCCCATAACAATGAAATATCTCATCAGTAAGTAGAGAGAACAGGGTGTTAATCCAGTGTTTTCATTTTATCTTTTTTGTTCTTTATTAGATTTCTTTGGATATCTTTATTTTTAATAATTTAAAAAACAATTCTTTCTTACACATGACAATAGAGTTAATTGCATTGATAAAAAATCCTAATTACTTGATAAATATCTTAATTCAAATGAATAACTGCTTGTATCCCCCAAGCCAACACATCCTCCGCTTAGCTTTGTCAACGTAGGTGAATATTCATACAATATGCCTTAATAAGTCATTTCTGTCTGAATTTCTGTGATGACAAATTATTATACTGACACTGATTTATTTAAATTGTTATCTTCATCTTAGTTGTTAGGTTTATAACATCCCAGCCATTATACTCTCTAGCCTTCATTGGGTGTTTATTGCATTTGGTAAATTCCTTAAAATTTTGATTTGAATACTGACATGTGACAGTTGTAGATGTTAAGATTATGATAGCAGTTATACATGTTAAAATTGGCAACATGTAGCAATTGTTTGTATTAAAATTCAGATGTTCATTTCCTAAAAGATTCATAAGTGAATTATTCTGTCCATGTTTTTAACATTATCAACTTCAAAACATACTGAACTATTCAATCCATGTTGTTCATACTAAGGGAGATGTGGCAGGCAATTGTGTCCTTGTAATGCTGCTTCTACTTGACTTGTTCTGTTGAGCTAGATTCTATGGTTGACATAACAGAACTCATGATTTCCACTTAAAATGCAATGCATAACCAAATGTAGCTATCATCCTATGATACAATCATGTAATGCAATTTTGGAACCTTAAATCTAAGGTCTATTCTTTTCTGATCAAAGTTTGCTATATGGTGTTCAATTCAAATTTTGAAGAAATGAAGTACTTAAAATTTAGTTTAAAAAATATGAATACATATATGGATGAAAATAAGTGAACAGACATTGTAACAAGCTAAAAAGAAAGAAATGTTCAGAGATTTTGACAACTAAATTAAGGATGGACATTGTAACCTTAAACTTGACAAAACCTCCACTGTTCTTTAGGGAAAAAAAGAAATGCAACCAAAAGAGAAGAAAATATTTTTCTTCTTATTATTATTATTACTGGGATGATAGCTTGTACTTAATGATTCAAAGAGGGGAGGAACAAAGAATTTATAATTTAGTAATAAAATTAATTTTTATGTTTGTGTCTGGAATATTAGAAATTAATTTATATTTCTATAGACATTACATATAAGACATTTGAAACAGGTTATTTTATTTCATTGTATCATGATAGATATTATAAATAGTCCTAGATAAACTTAATTAGATGAGATGGTCATATACTATACACTAATTTAAGTCAAAAGAAAAGCCAAATTTTTGCAGTGCTATTAAAGCCATAAAAAAACAACTTTTCAAAATCCCCTGACAATGAAGATAATTTTATTTCTCTTTTCCTATTTGATACAAACATATTTTGCCAATCTTTAGCCTTTGTGCCCACCAAAAAAAAAAAAAAAAAAAAAACTGTGTCAAAAGGATGGTTTTCCCTTGACAATGCTATTATCTTAACTATATTCTTTGGCTATATATTTATTGTTTTATAAAGCCATAATTAAAATTGTAAAGAGAATTTATACATATTTTTTTTTTTGTTCTTGAGAATTTACAACAAAGAAAAAAGTCTTGTAGAATAAAGAAGCAAGTCATTTTAGGAAAACTACCAGTACTAACATTTCTATTACTCACAACATTTTTAATTATTCAAAAATACATTTGTTTATTTTGTTTGTTTTTGATGTAAGTGTTAGTTTCAACAAAAATGTATCTATCAAAAGCTAATGATTATCCTAACAGATACTTTTTCAGGCCTTCTCATTTTTACAACCATAATTTCACATGATAACTAAGGACGATCCAAAAAGAAAACCTAAACCAGCCCTTAAAAAAAATCACCTAAACCCTTTAACATTTCATTCTTTAATGCGTGGCATTAGAACCAATTCCTGCAGTGTGGAATCTTTCCTCATTGTGAACTGCCCAGATATACTGGCTCTGTGTGAGACCAACCTTGACTCATCTATCTCCTCCTCTGACCTCTCGATCCCCGGCTACCTTCCTCTCCTGAGAAAAGACTCTCAAACCCACATGCATGGCCTTGGAGTTTATACCAAGGACCATCTACCGCTGGCTAGAGTGTTGTCTCTTGAATCTCCAGACCATTCATACATGCGTCTCTGGCCATCTCTTCTCAATGCTGTAAGCTACCTCTTCTTCCTTTATCACTCTCCATCCTCCCAAGACTGTGGTATAATTGAATGCATTTTTGACAGCATTGACAAAGCTCTCTCTCTCTCTCCATCCGTTTGCTCACATATTCATGTTTGGTGATTTTAATGCCCATCATACCAAGTGGCTTAAAAACACTACTACTGACCTCAGTCATTCAAACCCTTAATTTTTCAATTTCTCAATCCCTCACACATAGTTGACATCTCCACATGTTTACCCCACAACCGGGGCGGTAAGGCTTCTCTTCTCAATCTATGTTTTACCTCCATCCCCAAGTCTGTAGCACCATGCAGCTCTGCTCTCTTGGCAACTCTGATCATGCTATCAACATCTCCTTCAACTCCACCCCCTGCAAAGAACCTCCTACCACTAGAACCTCATTCTGCTATCAATGAGCAGACTGGGACTCGATCCGGGATTTCCTTCGCGATGTCCCCTGGGATGTTGTCTTTATGCTACCCATTCAAGAATATGCTTCTGAGATCTCCTCCTGGGTTAAAGCTGGAATCGAGGCTTTCAGCCCCTCAAGGAAATATAAGGTCAAATCATGCTCCTCCCCTTGGTTCTCCGCTGCTTGCTCAGCTGCCATTGCCCATAAGAACCACTTCTTTCACCTATATCGTAGCAACATGTCTGACTGCAATAGACATCTCTTTGTCTCTGCCCGTAACGAGTGTAAGCGTGTCCTCAATGAAGCAAATCACTATTTGCTGCTTGAATGAAAGAATGTATTGCATCTCACAAATTCGTCTCCAAGGATTATTGGCGTCTCTACAAGAGCGTACTTAACAATAGCAAACCCTCTATACCTCCCTTGTTCAACCAGTTTGAGGTTCTGACCTCTTCTGCCAACAAGGCTGAATGCTTTGCTTGGAAATTCTCATTCAATTCAATGCTCAACTCTTCCGGTGTACCCACACCCGATTTCCCCCTTAGAACTGAGGCTCTATTGAGCGAGTTGCACATAACCCTGTCATTGCTATTGGGCATCATCTCTAAATTAGACCCCCACAAGGCTAGTGATGGAAATGGGATACCAGCCATTGTCCTGAAGAAATGTGTGCCTGAACTGGCCCCTGCCCTCTCCAAATTATATAACTACTGCCTCAATGAATCTTGTTTTCCAGACTATTGTTCCTGTATTTAAGAACTCTGGTGACCCTTCTAATTACCGTCCTATCAGTATCCTACCCCACTTTGGCAAAGTCTTTGAAGCTTTAATCAACGCTGAAATGGTTAAGCACCTTACATCCCATGATCTGCTCTCCGACAAGCAATATAGTTTTCACTTTGCCCGTTCTACAGCTGATGTGCTTACGGCCATCACTGAAATTGTTTACCAAGCTCTTCATAATAACAGAGAAGCTCGTGCTGTGGCCCTAGATATCTCCAAAGCATTTGATAGGGTTTGGCATGCCGGCCTTCTTCGCAAGCTTCAGGGTTATGGAATTTCAAGTCAATTGTTTGACTTAATACAATCATTCCTGTCAAACCATGTATTGAAGGTCATTCTCAATGGATTCTCCTCCATCTATGACATCAGGAAGATCATTGGCATCTACGTAGGCATCTAGGCCATTGACACTACTATTTACTCCTGCCTCAAAAACAAAATCTAGTGTCGCCGACAAAACTAACCTGGCCGTTCATCTCAAAAATACCTCCAATCGGTTGTGAACTGGGGCAGGAATTGGCTGGTTAACTTTAATGCCTCAAAAACAAAAATGCTCTCTATTACTCACCACAGAGAACCATCCTTGCCCCCCATTAGAGTGTCTGACGCTCAACTTCTTGAGAGCACCTCTTTGCGTCTGCTCAGTCTCACATTGACTGCTGACCTAAGATGGAACAAATACATTGAGTCACTTTTTTTTTTCCACCACAAGGAAAGTTGGCTCCCTGTGTCGCGACAGGAAATTTTTCTCACTGGAGTCAATCCTTCAAATCTACCATTCGCCCTTGCATGGAGTATTGCTGCCATATATGGTCTGAAGCCCCTTCTGTTTGTCTCAAGGTTCTTGATAAAATCCAGAGACGGATATGCAATGTAATTGGCCCTGATCTTGCATCTCGTCTGCAGTCGCTCTCTTAAAGATGTATCGTCGCCTCTCTCTGTCTTTTTTACAAATACTTTCATAGTAACTGCTCTGATGAGCTGCTTTCGCTGGTTCCCAGACTTCATGAATTTAAGTGTTCTACTAGGCTGGCATCTCACTCTCACCCTTTCACTGTCGAAACTGTTAAATATAGCCGTCTCTTCTACTCCAATAGCTTCATGTCTCGCCTGTGGAACTCCCTTCCCTTTTCCTGTTTCCCTGATAGTTATAATCTCCAACTATTCAAATGTAATGTCAATCAATGTCTCCAGATACCTTGATCTAAACCCTATCCTTTTCTTCATCCTTTCCTCTATCACTCCTATTTGCTCTCGCTCCAACTCTCTGTAACCCCTTGTGTGCTAGTGGCTTCCCACCTTGCTTGGGGTGAAACGCTTAAAAAAAATTCATAAAACATTAAGTATTAAATATGTAAATATTTCCAGCTTTTATATTACAATGTCATAATAGGGCCCTGTGAACTTCTGCACACAACTAATAGTATTGCTATCATAAATGAATTTCTAAAATTTGGAGTAATTGGGAAAGGATTTTAGGGGTAATTTTATACATTTATGAATTTGAATATTATCTTTGATGAATATAAAGCAACTTTTCAAAAACTTCTAATAATAGAGATAATTTTATTTCTTTTTTCTATTTGATACACAAACATTTTATTATTTGCAATAAAAGCTGTTCAAACTGAAAGGAAAAAGTCTTGTAGAATAATGAAGCAAATCACTTTAGGAAAACTACCAGCATTCATTAATAACTCTTGTATTGGGACTTTTTCAACTGTCATAAGATTAGCTGATATTATGCAGATTGTCATCTGTGCTTGCTACCATAGCTACTTTCCTGACAATCATTTCAATTGCAGCCATTAAATAACAGGAAAACAATGCACAAATGGAAGCTGCTGGTAATTTGATTTGTATTCATTTCAATGAAGGAGAACATTTCATTCCTCTTGGCTTGTAAAACAGAATAGATTTACAGTGATTAATTTTCATTCAAATCTAGGATTGACCACAGCAAGTAACCTTGATTTTTATAGTCTAATGGCACACAAAGTTTTAGACATTCAAAACTCTAGTAAGAAGATATTGCTTTTGTTTTTTATATTGCTTTTTTTAAGTGGAGTGAAAGAAACTCTTATTGCATTTCAGTCAATACTGATTCAAGTTAAATTAGTCAATAGCATCACCATAATTGTAAATAAAGAATCTAAAAAAATAGATAAAATAAAAATGTAATCTTTAGTCAATTCTTGAGAAAAAAAAAGAAAGAACGTGCACATTGTTAGGCTTTATTAAAATTCTAAAAATAGCTTTTTAAAACAATAAAAATTGCCTAGGGAATATACCGTGATAGCATTGTCAAGAGAAAAACTGTCCTAATAACAGGTTTTTTGTGAGTACCTTAATGAAACCTTGCCATTTTCTCTATCATCAAATGTGTTTATAGTGGACAATAAAATAGCACAGCCTAAATACATTGGTTGCAATAACACTGTGTTACTGCAAGACAGGAGGATTTCTTTGGTGACAAAGAAAAGAGTACTGAGCTCCTATGTAACATCTGTCCTCCTATATGGCAGTGAATGTTGAGATGAAGAAGAGACTTGAGGCAGCAGAAATGTGGTTCTACAGAAGGATGCTAAGGATATCATACAGCAAGTGTGTGAGCTGTGATTGTCATGAGCAAGATACACAACATCATGCCGGAAAACGCCCATGCATTGCATGCGTATGATGTCGCAGAGCAATTAAAAGAAAAGAAAATTAACAGAGTGTGCCTACACATATGCAAAACTCTCCCACTCAACCAATCGGCTGCTTTGTCATGGTCTATAAAATGAGTGTGTCTGAAGGCTTTGACAGTGGGGGCCGAGGGAGCCGACGAGGATGACGAGAGGCGACTGCCCTGCACGAAAGGTGACTGTTTTAGCGGATCCTTTATGGCGTGAGCAATGATGAGGTCTTGGAGAGGATGCAAACAAGGAGGAGGCTTATAAGGAAGAGGCAGATTAAATTTCTGGGACACGTAATGAGAAAGAAGAGAATCTGATACTCACAGGTTGAATAGAGAGGAAAAGAGACAAGGGAAAGCAACGCATGACATACCTAGTAGGCTTAAGCAAGTGGATGGCAGAACGTGGTCTGGGGGAATTGGCAGAGGCATGAAACTTATTGAGAGCCACAAGAGATGGGGAAAGTGTAGAACCATGATCCTGAAAGGACACAGCACATAAAAAGAAAAGTGTTTGTCTATATTTAGTATACATTGTTTAATCATCCACCAGGAACCTATTTACTATGGATAATAACGTCCTACTGCAATTATTCAGATAATGATCTCTTGAAACTGTTAACACATTTCATTTTATCCATTCTTCAGCCTTCATCAAATGTACAATTCCTATTTCTCTAGGAAAAATTATATTTATTTGTCTCTTCATAAAGGAAAATTTGAAACAAGGTGCATGGCATACATGTATGTTTGGGTAGACAAAAATTATCTAGTTTCCTCAGCCTTGTCTTTTGCTATACCAGAGTCATCAGAGAATAGTCTTGACTAGGTACCTCCACAGATCCTCAATTTGTCACAATGTAATTCTCTTTATTAAAAAATCTTCCAAAAATATAATCTACTTTTCTGAAACTTTATTTGAGGAATATTAGCTGATTTAAAACAAATATTATTTACTTTAAGTTTAAAATATCACAGAAATGCATTTTTTAACACAGCAGTAACTGTTTATTTAATCTGTTCATATATTGACTGATGGATGTTTATCTAATCTTGTTGGAGGAAAGAGGAGCTTAATCTGTAAATAATAATTGAAGAATACAATGTGAGTGCTTTTTTTATATAATTTTGAAGTAGTCAGTAATCTTAAAAATTTACAAAAATATTCTTTGTAATCTAATGTTTTATTGAATTTTAGATACTTTGGCTTTAAATTTACTATAATTATTTATCTTATTTTCTGATAATGTTGTGTATGAAATTCCATATCTACAAAAATTGGCATGATTATACACATACAAAAATATTCAAAATTCTTTTAAAAATATTGGTGTATGATGAATTGTACTAAGTTTTTCAATTTTTGATTAGTAAATATAGTTTTTACTTAATAATAATATCATCTAAAAGGGTGAAATTAATACAGAATTTTAAAAGACTTAAAACTTAGATTATTAACTTAAATTGTTCTAATTAAAATTTTTTAAAAATGAAAACAATTCTTGTAAAAATTCATTATTCATTGAAAAAAAATTTTTCTTAAGTCAATAGTGTCCTTAATATATCTTATTCATAAGATCAACTAAAAGCTTTTCTAATTAAATAGCATCTTAGTTTTATTGCATTTTTTATTTTACAATTCAGATTTTCAGTAAATGGTTTTTCTGTTTTACAAAAAAAGATTGATGATTTAAATTCTCCAAGTTCTGCTTTTAACTAATATAAATATTAAGGGGGTGAAATATAATTTCTTGAAATTTCATTAAATTAAGTAATATTCCTGAAATAAAGTTTCAGAAAAGTACATTTTATTTTTGGAAGATTTTTTTAATAAAGAGAATTACATTGCAATGAAAGATGACTAGAAAGGCCAATAATCAGCTATTTTAGCAAAAGAAAAAAAAATAGTTTTAAATTAGTTGTTGAAATGCAGCAAAGTATTTTGCTTAGTGGAAATATTAAATTTAATCAATTAGCTTGAAATTAAATCTTAAATAAAAGCTTCAAAAAAGATTTTCATTTTTTATTTTAAGCTTTAGGTATCTTTTCTTTTTCTTGGGGTACCTACATAAATGGGACTCATACCAAAACTGGGTTTATTAATGTATTTTGTGATAAATTCATAAACTTTTAAATTTACCAAGATTTACCATTGGATTTATACATTTTCTTTTTTATAAACAACTGATATTAATAATAGTAAACACTATTTTATTAGAGTATTTACAAGAATATTTTACAAGAATATTTTATATTTACAAGATTATAAAAATATGTGAACCAACTAAAATGCAATATTTCTAATTTATAAAGAAATAACTACAATTACAAAATTTTTTTATTCATAAATTTAAAAAAATGTCTGAACAAGAGAATGAAAAAAATTTAAATAAATACATAACAATGAATAACTCTAATAAAGAAATTTTGAAAAATGCTTTTTCCAGGCATTTTTTAATTTCATAAATTCACTAAAATAGGCTGAGATAAATTGTGTAAAAAAAAATGTATAAATCCATTTTCATATGTTTGGGTTTTATTAAAATTCTAAGAATAGTTTTTTAAAGCAATAAAAATTGCTGATTGAGTTTAGGGTAATAGTGGCATCTATAGAAAAATTGTCATTTTCATGCACCATTTTTTATGGGTAGATTTGTTAAAGTTAGAAAAAAAATTAATAGTCTTCAGCAAATTTTTTAAAAAAACAGTAATCTTGTAATATGTTACCATTTTGAGATTGTAGAATTTGCAAGCGTGAGTGATCAACTTTCTCATTTTGTTTTACTTTTTATCCTTTTTTTTTCTTGCTTGGTTTTTAAAATTAGAAATTCCTTTGGACAAACACTTTAATTAAATTCCTTTCTGGATAAGTAAAAAATTATAAAAATCTTTCAATAAAAAAAAAAGTTAAACCAATGAAAAGAAAAATATTGTAATAAATTAAATATCTTAATTTAAATAAAAAAAAAATTTACTGAATCACAATGTTTCAACGCAAAAATTCAGCCTTAATAATTTTCAGTTGAAAGAAAACTACAAATTTTACAAAACATGCACACAAATGATTTATGACAATCATAAAACATTAACTGGATATTTCATATTATTCAGATTGTTACTAGGTATAAATCACACTGAAGTCAATGTCATAATGGGTTACACAAAAAACTCATTTACTTGGATTGGTTGTTCAAGTGAATGCATCTCTTGAAATAGAAAGCTATGCCTGCAAATACTATTTGCAATCTATATTGGATATGAACATTTAAAAATCCATTTTTCATTCTAAAAGCCAAGCAAAATCTTTTTTTTTTTAAGTTTTACATTTAATTTATTGTCTGTTAATCACATGAGAAAAAAAAAGTTCTCAGACCAATCCACTTCTTAATATCTGATTTTATCACTATAACTAGAAAGAACATTCTTTTATATAGTAAAGTGCCAATTTACAGGATCTTTGCACTTATATTTGAATGTCTCTGATTATTAAGTGAACTCTGTTAATGGAAAGTGTAAAATTTTCAAGTATTGAACACTGGAGCAAAGAAAACTCCAATGGCAATGATGCAAAGATTGGATAACAATCATCCATCATACTTAACTGTGAAGTGGTGGTGTACAAACTTCCAATGTTGAGATTTTGAAACTCAAGATGCAGTACAGTCTGGGAAGCTTTCAACAGTGTAAAATCCTGAAAATGTTCATCATGTTCATATCCTAATTTTGGATAACAATTATCCAGGAGATAAATTAGATTTACAATTTATGAGCATGGGCTTGAAAAAAAAAACTGTCATTGAAAGAAAAATGGTGATGGAAGATACAGGAAGGTGTTCTATTTTTATAGGAAAATGTACCAATATAAATTATTGGTAGCAATAAGTTAAATATTTTTTTCAGTTAACTAGGTTCTTGATAATGATGTCTCAAGCAAAAAAGAACTAAATTCCTGCAACATTACTGGAATCTATTTTAGGACGATTCCATAATGAATAAAACTTTTTCTTTTTCTTCATGTTGCTTTGATAATTAATATTGTTTATTTATTTTGCAGCAAAAAAGTATTAGTCATAGGTGATGGTGAAGGATGAAATGTCATCATATAGGTCATTGCAGTCTTAATGCAGACCCACTCACTATGACATTGAATATTTCAACCATTACATAAGGGTTCAAATATTACATTGCCTTACATTGTCTGCTATGCTTTTGTGAGAGACACCATCAGGAATTGCTATTTAGAATTACCCCAAGGAAGATATACCCCAGTGTGCCACCATTTCCATCCATGAACCTGACTTTAGTGTGCAATTCAACTCCCAAAAGAAGGTTTGGATTGTCTTGTGGAAATGGGCCAGTGGTCAAACACCTGAAAAACTGAAAAAACAGTGTGCCGGAGTATACCGTGCCTGATGCTGTTCAGGACGAATATGACAAAAAACTGCAGCTATATCCCGAAAGTGAGCTCGGTCCATTCCATTGATAGCAGTGGTTCATGAGAACAAATAGAAGGTTTGACCCGTGTTTGATTACAGGGAATTAAATGATTTTGTGGAAGCATTCACTGCTGACGTGGATGTGTGTACCCAGAAGTTGAGAGAATGGCGACAGGAAGTGAATGTATCCTTGTTAGATCTGCAAAAAGCTTACCTACAGATACACATGGACAATGCATTGTGGCCCTTTCAAACTGTGCTGATCAAAGGCAAGAGATATTTCCTTACGCAATTGGGATTTAGCTTAAATGTTGCACCTCTCATTGTAAGAGCTATCATACTTAGTCATATCCCAGAACGTGTCAATCAAAAAGTCCACTTCAGCTTATATAGATTACATATTTGTCAATGAAGCTTTCTATCACATGGGTGAGGGACCATTATCCAATTATGGACTTACTTGCAAAGCCCCAGAGAGACTGAAAGACAGGACAAGAGTATTGGGCCTGTATGTCTAGGGGGAAAATGGTACTCTCTGATGGAAGCAAGAAAGTAAAGTCCTGGACCTTCCAGAGATCATTACTTGCTGAAGCAGGTTTTCTGTGTGGATGACTTGTGGGACACTTTCACCCATGTGTGGCTGGTTAAGAATAGCAACTGCTTATATCAAGTGACAAATAAGTGCAGTGTCCAAGGGATGGGATGACACAATTGAAAATGCCTATCTCTGACACATGCTGAGACATTAACCAGGGTACAAGAAATGGATCATGCTGGTGGAAAATGGATGCGTGTTGGTCGTGTCCAGCAGGAGATGCTAAGCATGTCATTTTAGCAGAACTTGGTGCAATGATAAAAGGCATCAACCTGGCCCTCCAATGGTAGATGACAGCCTTGAACCTGGTCACCCTCTGCGTGTGTTCATCACTGGATATCAGACACTCTGACTGAGAAGTCACGAATAAAAACAAAGGCAGATAATAAGATGTTGATAAGACAGCGACTGGAAACACTCCGCACACTGGTTGATGAGTATGCACTGACAACAAACGTGAAGATGGCCAAATCAGTGCTAAATCGGACAGACCACCTCACTAGATTGCCCCAGAGGTGGTTGGAGCTACACGAGGAAGGAGCCAAACCTGTACAACTAGGGTGTGCCACTATAAGAAAGTTGAGTGAGAGTCAGGGGGCTAAAATCCACCAACAAAGTGGGCATCTGGGCATGAAGAGAATACTGTATTTTGCCAGGTCTGTAGACACTTCAGTATCAACAACAGTTGCAAAGTCAGTTGTCAAGAATTGTGAAGCTTGCCAATCTATTGACCCAGTGTCAGTACACTGGCAGAAAGGAAAGCTGGGAGTGAAAAACACCTGGGGCAGGTTAGTGATGGATATTACACACTACGGCAGTGAACACTTCCTAAGCCTAATTGATTGTGGTCCATCTCGATTTGCAATATGGCAACTGCTTTATCAACAAGACTCAACCAATATCATTGACCAATTAACATAATTTTTTTTTAGCAGGGTCCACCAACTGAAATCTTAAATGACAATGACACGGCTTTCACATGTGGGCATTTCAGAAAATTCCTCAGTTACTGGGGCATACAGCTTCAATTCCGAAGTGCTTATGCACCTACTGGGAATGGTATTGTCGAAAGGAGTCACAGAAGCATTAAAACCATTGCTATTAGAAAGCAGTTCTCCAGTCAAATTAAGGCAGTGTAAATTAAATGTATTTCACTGGATTAGTGCGAGCGCATCTTATTCTCTTATTAGTCAAAGTTTGAAACGACTGTCAAGTTTTCCTCTTCGGAATGTGATACATAAAGAGCTAGCATAAAGAATATCTCCATAGATTTCTCAATGAAAAATACTAATATTTTTGTAGTTATCAGAAAAGAAACAAATTCTTGCATTTTGAAATAAAGTTTTTTCAATACAGAAATAAATAGTAGTTCATCTTTACATAAAAAGAGTTGCATCATTATTCCTAACGTTTACCTGAAAAGAAACTTGACAAAAGTAAAAAGGCATCATTTTTTTCAAAATTCAGATTTTTTAAAAATCTTTCAGACATAAAATTTAACATCTGTTATTTCCTCTGACAGAATACTACTTTTAAAGAATGTATTTTTGTAAACATTCCCTGATCCAAAATGACTGATATGTTCAATAGACAAACTTAGACATGAGCGACACCTAACACCTCTTTGTTTGGAGCTATCATTATCAAGTCTATTTTACTGTATAATGTGAGTTTCCATTCTCTATGTAAAAAATGCTGTTGTTTTTTAAAACTGAAATAAATATCAGTGAATAGTGGAAGAAGTCCATCCTGCAGAATGGCTAAGTATTTTGTCAAATAGATATTCCTCATAAACTCCAGATGTTTTGAATAATCACGGCTTCAAATTGCTACCCACATCATTATTAAAAATCTGCCATATTTGATGAGCTGCAGGCAATTCAAACAACATTTTTGATGGGGAAATCTCCAAACACATATTCATCTGATGCTTGAAAATTTAGCAAATCAAGACACATCTAAAATTATGACAGTCTTCCTAAGAGCCTACTTTCTATGATGAATGATTAAAAAATGGATTTTTTTCTGCTTGTACATGAAGTGTGACCATTCTAGGGTGAATTAGGAGGCAAAATATTCTGCAATGGTATTTTTTCAATTTCCTGATTCAATGCATGGAGACTCTTTTCTAGAGTCTCAGGTTAACTTAAACAAGACCTTACCTGTATCAGTCAATTATATATGGTCATGTTGTACACAGGTGAAGTGTAATTTAAATTTTACTTAATCTTTGCATTAACCAACTATATGTAATTTCAAAATCTGACAGTGCCTATAATGAAGAATGAAGGATTGTGAAATGGTTAAGAATCTCTCTTAGTAAATTGAGTGTCATTGAAAATATCTTTATTAATTGCCAAATCTAAGGAAAATTTGGATGTCTTGTGTGTGTATTTCAGGCAGGGTTAACAGGAAAAGCAATTTCCTTACCTGTGGAACTTTACATCTAATGCAATTTAGGCTATTTTTATTGTACCCTTTCATCATAAAACAGAGAAATCTAATACAAAACACCACAAGTTAATGAGCATCAGCCACAAACTCATAGTAATTAAGGTATAAAAGGTGTGACTGCTGCCCTACCAGTAATGTATGCTGAAATATACAAGAGAAGCAATATGATTACAAGCAGAATAAAGAACACGGCAGATTTGTATTCAACACTTCTCTTTCTACAGACACCTAATACTAATATAACATAGATATTCTTGTGCAAGCCTTGTCAGTTTCCTCAGAATCAATCAATCCCACACACAGACATAGAAGAAAGCTAATTCCTATAACTAGAATAAAGTGAAAGGAAAGAAATATTTGAACACTTGCAAAATATTTAATATACTTCTAACGATTACATTTACTTCAAAATTATACAAGTATTTTGAAGAAAATTAACAATTACTAATACAGAACCTGTATTTTGCATGTATCCAAGTATTTCTTTGCCACCAGTGTATATTATAACTATTACCTATAAAAAAATTGAACATATTTGAATCCTTATGAGATTTTTTTTTTATAATTATTAGCCATGAAAAAATTAACAGGTATATTTAAAAATTAAAGTTACCACCACATTTAGAAAACAACTACTGAGCTGCTCCTACAACAGTTAATTACCACATTTTTTGTATACGCATTAGTATCATTTAATAAATGGCTTTAGGCTTCCTTTTCTTCTATTTTCAATATCAGGTTTCTTTCATCCTTTATCTTACTGAGTGCAACATACATCAAGTTATTCTGTTGTTATGATAGCATGATTCTTGTTCTCTTTCAGCTGAGCATGCCTCATTTTACTATAACAAAAGAATTTTTCATTATTTAGTAGTGAGGCCATGTTGCTTGTTGCTAAATGTTACTCAACAAATAAATAAATATATTGTTATGGACAGAGAAACAATCAGAAAAGGCTACACTGTTATATAAATGGATTAGTACTTGAAATAATCAGTAAAATTTAAAAGCATCCAGTTTTTGTTCTGTTCTAATTTTATATACATTACAATAGAATAATCCCGGACTCAGAAGTTCATAAGTTTCAACTTTTTATTATATTGTTTTTTTTTAGTGAAGAGTGAGTTTAATGAAGACCTTAGTATTGAATTGTTATATTAAGCATTTGATTGTGAGAGAAAGAAATAACCAGGATTAAAATTTGAACAACATTCATTGTAGGTATATATGTAACAATATTTAACATGGCATAAGAATGAAAAGGCTTAAAAAACGATTTGATTTTATTTTTATCAGAAAGGGACTTATTTTCCCAGGATATTGAGAATAGGTGTACAAATTCTGTTGAAAAAATACACAATACAATTGTTACTATTCGGCAAGACACAGCTGGCAGATTTAGGGGCCAGAAGTTAATGTCGACTGCTGAAAGGTGTCAAGGCCTATGTACTGGGAAAATTATTAACCAAAATTTCTCTGAGAAACAAAATTATAATTGTGAAGACAGAATGAGCAATTGAGGGCGACGTCAGGAAACTGATGTCATATAATGGCTCTTCCCGGAGGTGGGGAGATCTTCCAAAATTGGAAGTGTGAAGCAGAAAACGAAAGGAGACTGGTTGAATTTTAGGAGATTTGCATAAAACCACCTTATGTGCCTGCACCATACCAGTTGAAAGGGACACCCATAAATACAAGTGCCCATGGGGGCTAAAGTAGTTGGAGTTGAAGTTGCGGTCCGGAGTTGCAGCGAGTTACGTGGATGGGGAGTTAAGAGATTTCTTTGCCATTATGCTGTTTTGCCAACCTAATGATAATAATAATTATCTGCTGAAGGAGAAAGACTCCGATGATATCCTTGTGCTGTCCTGGAAAGTACAAACAACAGTACTTGAAGATATATCCAGTTGTCAAGTCTGGTGACCCTTAGAGAAGTTAGCCGAAATTTTCGTTGCATCGCCAAATATTAGAAACAGGTTGGGAAAAGAAGAAAAAGAAAAAAAAAAGAACTGTAAATATTTGTTTTATTTTGATATAAATATCATCTAGTGACTTATTTGGGCATCGTCCGTTTTATTTTTAATTTTGTGTGTGTATTCAATTCCTTGGTTTAGCTTGGTTGAGATACCCCAGTGATAATTCAGCTTGACCCTCTTAAGATCAAAAATCACAACGTGGGTAAGAGAGGTCATAGTTGAAGAGGTCAACTTAAAGACCAGCTGCAGTGTCAAACACCACCAATGATCAACAAGTGTGAGCTGACGGCTTGTTCTCCGATACCAGGATCAATCCTGATCAGAGAGAGCAGGCTGCGGCCTGGGCCACGCCACATATACACAATGTTGTACAGATATTGCGAAATAGGTGGAATGTCTGCGTCTGGTGTCATGTCCGGATGGTGATCAGAGTTAAGAGAAAACCCAGGTGTTGACTTATTTTTGTGCTGCTGAGATCACAGGATATGGTCGGTGTATGTGTTGGTTATACTGAGGTGACAGCGTTGAGGTGTTGAGGTTGGTAGGCCTGTTCTATAGGACAGCCTCACACATGTTGGTGGATGAGCGTTACAGTGGTGAGTTAAGTGTGTTGCATACTTGCAGAGTCAGAGTGGCTGCATGTGGTGGTAGCTTGGTTGCGGAGTCAGTAGGCCTGTTCTGTAGAATAGGGATGTGGTGATGGCTGCAAGGGAATGCTTTGTACATGTTGGTTATGCTGAGGTAACAGCAGTGGGTTGCCAAGGTGTTGTCCCAGCGTAGTTAGTGAAGCTACGAATCTGACTATGATGATATGATGGTGTGAGCATGAGTAGTCAGGAGAAGTCATGAATCTGACATTGCCGATGCAGAGGGTACGAGCATTAAGAAGAAGGCATGAATCTGACTTTGCCGATGTGTAGGATGTGAGCATTAGGAGTCAAAGTAAAGATGTTATCAAGTTGATTCATTATAGTCTATCAGACTGGATTGCTAACTGAAGTTGTTTAATAATAGTAAATAACACTTAAGTTATTCTAATATTTATCCAAATTTCTTAAATAAATCATTGTTATTATGAGTCGTTTTTGACTAGTTCTTTTTACCAAATTATTTTACTTGCTTATTTTCACAATGCTCAAGTCATTTTATTTTTTATGACTGTTAACCAATCAACATAAATGAAAAATAAAGATTATGCATTCAATTCATGCAGCTTGCTTAATGGTTACATAATGGAAAATAATCTGAGCATTGGAGAAAAAAAATACCGAATTGAAGGAAATAAAAACTAATAAAAAATTAAAAGCAATCATTCAAATAGAACCCCCCAAAACTAATTTCTAATGAAATGATGTATTCTTAAAATTTCTTAGGGACTACAGTGATGGGACTCAGAATCGGAATCATGAATCAGAAATATTGGAACTTTTGGAGTTATCGGAATCGGAGAATTTTTAACCTAATTTTCAATTCCAAAAACAATTCAATGTTTTTTTTTTTTTTTGTTTAAAAACTTAAATTTCCATTCCTGGTACTAATCATAAAAAAATAAAAATATCTATTGATTTTAAACAATCAGTAAAACTAAAATTTATAGATCATAGTAACATTTAAGTAAAATAAATTTACATCTTACTTGTGGGGAAAAAAAAAAGTGTTTCTACTGAATTCTCGAACTTTCCATAAAGATCCCTAGTTTAAAGTCTGTTTCAGTTCAAAATAAAATTTTTATTTTTAATTTCTTATTAAATATTGTTAATTCACCCATTTAATATTATAAATTATTAATTTAATAATTATAATCAAAATTATGTAATATAAACAGAAAATGAATTCACATTGTTCTGCCAGCTCTCTTTTAAGACCATTATTATTATTTTTTTTAACGTATAAAAAATTAAAAAAAAATAAATGTATGGAAATCCTGCCAATGTCATATTTGATTTCTTCACATAATAAACAAAACTAATACAATTAAAAAAAAAAATCAACCAAATCCTTTTCAATAGAAATGCTTTGTAGCAGCAGATATCTAGATGAAAATGTATGAGAAAATAAAATGCTAATCTACAAGAAAAAATGCTATGAAAGTAATGACTATTTATTTGGTATATAAAAAATACAGTGAAGCACATATGCCTTTGCATTTACAGATCCATAAATATATTTTTTAATCATAAGGTATTCATTTTTTATATGAATGAACGACCATTATCTTAATACCAATTTCTGTGGATAATTAAGCTATAGACAATTTCCCTTTGCCATATTTTTTGAGATTTTTCTGCTGAATGCAAATAATTTGATATTCAGAGAATAGCATCAACCATTACAAATCATGGGGCAGAGGGTTAAAAGATGAGTTGCTACTGTAGCTATGCACTCCAAAAGAGTGCATAGCTACAGCAGCAATGTTCAGGTCAAATGGTAGAGAGTATCAAGATTGACAATTCATGAAATACAGATATTTTCACATTTGTTTCTGTCAGTGACAACAGTTTTTGAATATTAAATTAATATGGATGTTGTCTAGAGTTGGAAAAAAGCTTTTATCCAAACTGGATAAGTCAGTCCATAACCATAGTTATTACCTGTATTTATATCTGAAATTTCCAGTGTATAATATCCAATCTATGTGATCTGTTGAAAAGTGGTTAAATGCATTGATAAAGAAGAATATGTCAAGAATAATTATTTATCATCAAATGTCAAATAAATTCCTAATTTTTCATCAGGTTACAGTCTTATTCATCTATATCTACATAAGTATTTCTCACATCTTGGTCTACAAAAATATAATAGTATTAATGTAGATGTTTATTTATTAGGTATGTGTAAAAGTTTCCAGGTTTTGTTTTATTTAGAAAAAAAAAAAAAAAAAAAACTAAAACAAACAACTTTTCCAGTTTCCATGAAAAGGGATTCTGGAAAATTTTGAACACACCTAATATTAAAAACTAATTGAAAAATAGTGATGGTTTAGTTATGAGTTATTTACTAAACATCAAACTTTATAGTTTAACATGAGGCTGTAGCAGTGAGGCATTGACTGAGAGATAAACTTACAAATTGAGATGTTTTTGCTAACTAGGTGCAATAAAAGGTACCCTTTTACTAAAATTAGTCTGATACAAAACCACAACAATGGAGCACCTAGTGAAGATTGAACTCCTTAAACATGTAATGGTCTATATATATCTAGCTTGCTAACTATTGTGCTATAACCTACATCCTCAATCAATTATTATATATAAAAATATATATACATGGCAAACACAAGTCAGTACAGACGCAAAAGAGGCCCCAGATTGCATGCAGACATGTTTGTCAACACCAATTACATTTGGCTTTCTTCTGTTAGCAGCAGGACGGCTTGGCATATCTAGATATGGCCCTCTTTGCAACTGGTCAAGATCCAGGTCTTTGTAAGATGCCTCATGCCCCAAAAAAAATGCCAGCAGCTGGCAAGACATAGTGTCTTGTGAAGTTGATCCTGTGGGCATTTCGTTCCTAAATCTGCTGTGGTTTCCGAGGCAGTGTTATTTTTGTTACCTTCCATCGCTTTTCTCTTCTCTGCCTATTAGCCATGTAGTTACTGGGAGAGCAATCGGTTAGGTGTTTTCCCCAATCTCAACACATTCTTGCTGTACATTACAACAATATATTTGCTATTTTGACATGGTTTCCACTGATCTTGATGCCATTAGGAGTAGCTGAAAGCTCTTGACCCATAGGAGATATCTTTCTTAAATTTTGGAAAGTTGTCTGAAGATATGAAAATACAGTTGTTTTATGGATTTGGGTGAGAAATTCATTGTCATTTGTGTGTTGTGTTCCTTTGGGATATAGGTGATCATGGCTCTCCACAACTTTTTGTCACTTATAGCCCTAAGCAATGTTTAACTTTTCACCACCTCTCCTTGTTCCTGCTTTACCACCCATTCATACAAACTCAGACACAAAAACACCTCCCTGTTTCTCTCTACTTTGCCTTCCATCAGTATGTCCTGTGAGTATTATATTTTCCAAGACATCCTTCCTTATAATGTGTCTCAGAAATTTCAACTGTCTTTTTCTGATTTATGAAAGTCTTTCTATGTACCATTTTCTTTAGAACTTCCTTGTTGCTCATGTGTTTCGACCATGGTAATCTCAGAATCTGCCTGTAGAACTACATCACTGTCACTGAGTAAAGAAATTGTTCAGCATTCACTGTCATATTAGAGAGATAGATGTGACATAGCAGTTCAGAACTTTTTCTTTGTTTCTAATGAAATTTTTCTATCTTAATACTTTGCTTAGTTTCTGGAAAGTCTCTATCACTATTCCAATATACCTTTGGATGTTTGTACCATACTTTCCATCATCTTTTATTGCACTATCCTGTATTTTCTTATCCCCAGCTAAAAACAAGTATTTCCCCAATATTTTAATATACCATCTATGGTCTTCTTCAAGTGGATAATATTAATATCTGTCTTCTAATGTAAAATAACTTCTTAGCCCATCTTTTGTCTGGTGCAAATTCCTAATTCAAAACATGTAATAAACATCACATTAATCACTTGTACGTGACAATGTACATCCACCGTAGACAGAATCCTTTTGATGTTTTTCATGTCTTGCATGAAAAAACACTATAAACACAAGCATGGAACAAATCTATTTATATTTAAGCTCTAAACACTACAAGTCTACAAGCATGTAGCTTGCACTATTGGTACAATTACTATAAAGATGGTCTAGTAAGCATGTTCAGCAATTTTATAGTTTTTGTTATTTTTATAGTACAACTATCATTCTTGTAAATATACACACACACATATATATATATATATATATATATATATATATATATAGGTTGTACAGAAAATTTTCTAGTGAAAATCCAGTTTTCATTGGACTCTTTTTGCTAAACAACTAGCTTTAAGAATATTTTAGAGCATACTCAAATTTAAAATTTAAAAAATGAACAATATTTTCCTCTAATTTACTTCTGTGTATAAATACAACTTACAAAATAAAATCTCCACATTTACCTTGATAAAGTTCCTCACTGATGAAACATATTGGTAAAGAAAAGTTTTCCTTTTGTCTTTATATGTTATACTCCATTGCAGTTAGATCTCTTTCTGATTCATTCTGTCTGCTAGCAGGATGGGAACACCACAAAGGCAGAGAACGAAATAACAAAAATTGTTTTCTGTGCATTATGCTCCACACATCACGTTCGGTCTATGAAGCAAGCTTCAGCAGTGGCCAATTGCAAACATTCCCGCCGGAAAAAGAGATGCCCCTGGGGACTACCAGAGCTGCTTAAAAGCAAGTTTCCGAGAACCATACCAGCATTTGGGGCCTGGCGATCCATCTGCCATCACACAAGGTGCTGCTGCTGCCACCTCTCAACATAATCACCCCTCTCAATGACCATTACCCAGCTTAACTAACCCCCTCAGTTATAGTTATAGGATATAACATCTCAACTTTAACTCCTAACACTCACATCCTCTATATCAGCAAGGTCAGATTCATGACTTCTCGCAACTCACAATGCTCGCATCCTACACGTTGGCAAAATCAGATTCGTGACTTCTCTTGACTCTTAATGCTCGCAAACATCTTGGCAACCTACCGCTGTCACCTTGGCATAACCAACATATACAAGCCATCACCACAGCCCAGCCCAGCCCAACAGAACAAGCTTAGCAACCACACCAATCCAACATCACCCCCATTCCATAGAATAGACCTACCAACCAACGAAAATGGCCTACCATCATGACTTGATAAACTAACACACACCAAATGTACCCTGCAACCTCTCACAAGAATTAGGTCAACTCCCAGTGCTACCCTTAGACCTGACTGCCATCCTGACAACCAGCCAATGAATGAAACAGACATTCTACCCATCCTTCTACATTTCTGTATGACATACCAACAATAAACATTGTTCAAATTTAATCCTTGTTATTCTTTTCTCTTGCTATCTCGCTATCAAACACTATATATATATATATATATATATATATATATATATATATATATAGAGAGAGAGAGAGAGAGAGTGGGGGGGTATGTACATATTCTAATATTTGTACTCATTTATTCCCTTAACACCGAAAATGAAGAAATTAGGACAGAATTCTGCAATGTAATTTAAAGATATAAGATTCGAACAATATTGAATGAAAAAAAAAAAAAGGATTTTATTGACATACATGGTTACATTTTAATTTGAGAAAAAATTTTAAGATGGATCTGGTAAAAAAAAAATATTTGCTAGGATTAAGCTAATCATATTCATTGAGAATTGATTTTAGGAAGATTGTGTTGTGCCAATCTTTCAAATGATGGGAGCCAAACTGCTTAAAAAAATCAGCATTTGAAATCTCGGCTTTTTGAGTTTGAACATGGAGCTCTGGCACAAGAGATGTTACAAAGCCAATATATTTAATTTCATTATTAAATTAATCTGACTTCCCTGTCAATTGCTATGTAGTAAGCTCATCTGTTGAAATTTGCTATCAAAAATGAATATTACGAAAATCATTTGAAAATTTATAATGTTTATAATAACCATGCTAAATAACAAACAGCTGTGGTCTAATGGTTAACAAGCTAACCAAATAAACTGTTAAATTCTATCCTTATTTGTTTCCCAACATTTATATCCTTATGCCAGACTAAGCAAGTACTGATAACAAGCAGATTAAATGATAGTATTTTTTTGAGAAAATGTTTCTTCATTTTTGACTTGAAAGTGTTGGAATATAGAAATAAAATACTGAGAGATAAATAATTGATTTTACACTTGTTCACTCACAGCCAATATATCAGACAAGAATCCTGCCACAAGCATACAAGTATGGCAACCTTGTTTTTAATTCAGTTTTATTAGTTTGTTCTAACTTACTGAAGCATCAGCCGGCCATTTTCAACACATTTGCTTCTTGAATTTTGTAGAACAGAAAACTAACCACATACAGAAAGTAGTCTTCAAACAAATCCCTTTGGCCCTTCCAAGCAGAATTGGATATTAACATGTAAAAAAAAACAAAAAAAACTGATGTCTTTTACAGATCAAGACAAGAACACAATCTGTGATTCAGATATTTCAGACAGGAAGAAGGAAAAATTCTACAGATTTTTGAATAATTGATTTATTTATGAATTCATAATTTTTATGAATAAAGATTATGTCAGTTCTTCATTTTTAAAGACTTTAAAAATGTTCCTTGAAATTAGAAAAATAAAAACTTCTGCTACTGCCTTGTCTATTCTTTTCTGTGAAATTCTGTTGGTTTAACATCTGTGCCTTAAATGTTGTAAAAGCAACAGTTTTGCATCACAAAATACTGGTTTGTAGCAAGTATATAATTTCAAGCTTCTTGTAAGTTTAGCCTATGGTCTAATACTCTGATACTGAATGGATAGCTCCTATAGTGCAATGATTAACCAGCTCATGTCTCAGAATAATCTGCTTGTGCAGCGAATTTGACTCATTGAGTCGTACCACATGACTGTAATTTGCAACAGACTAAAGAGAGCTTAGTAATAAATAGTCTACAATTGAATGAATGGCATATAGTTATTCACATTTTTGTCTGATACAAGGACATAATAGTAAGGCTTTCAATAATAGCAAATTGATCTGCAATTCTAACTTGTTAACTCTTTTACTATATGAGGAATCTTAAATGTTCTTATGTTTTACATCTTTAATACTTTAATAGATTCAGAGTTAATAACAGAGGTAATAGTAACCTGTTAGAGTAGAGTGAATGTATTTCAAAAGAGTGTAAGCAGAATAATAAACACCATTAGGTAGGTTATTAATATATAAACAATTGCCTTAATACATCTCTAAGCCCATTGTAATCACTCAGAATCTAAGTTATACAGTGCATATTTAACAATTAAGAATACACGGGAAGAGGATGAAAAGTACAGAAGAGACTTGTGTAAAAAGCTAAGAAAGATCAGAAATACACTTAGCTAGTTAGCTTTCAGGAGAAATACACTTAGCTTTCAGGAGAAATACACTTAGCTTTCAGGAGAAATACACTTAGCTTTCAGGAGAAATACACTTAGCTTTCAGGAGAAATACACTTAGCTTTCAGGAGAAATACACTTAGCTTTCAGGAGAAATACACTTAGCTTTCAGGAGAAATACACTTAGCTTTCAGGAGAAATACACTTAGCTAGTTAAATTATCAGCAATGTTTAACATACATACCTACAAAAAAATGCTGTGCCAAAAGGACAAATTTTCTGCTGACACTGCTATTACTCTATGCTCCCTTGGCAATTTTTGTTGTTTTAGAAAGTTAATTTTACAGTTTTAATAAAATCCAAACATAGGAAACTGAATTTATGCATCTCCTGTTTTTCTTGAGAATTGGCAAAAAAGTATTAAACCCTATTCTTGTAAATAAATGGTATTTAACATATTTGTTGTCAATTCTCAAGAAAAATTAAAAAATTTAAAATCTAGATGCTTGCAAACTATTTTAGTGAATTAATGTGGGAAGAGTGAATGAAAGAACTGCCTAGAAAATGCATTTTTTTCAAAATTTATAATTACATTTAATCAGTTATGTGTTAATTTAAATTTTCTTGTTCTCTTCTTCAGACATTTTTTATAAATTTATGAATAAAAATTTGTTTCCATAGTTATCCTTTATAATATTGTAAGTAATAAATATTGCATTGTATTTGGTTCCCATATTTTTATAAACATGTAAATAAACAATCTAATAAAAGTGTTTAATTCTTTTGTCAATTCTCTAGAAAAAAGAGAGAATGCATATGACCAGTTTCATATGTTTGAATTTTATTAAAATTCTAAAAATTGTTTTTTTAAACAATAAAAATTCCCTTTGACAGTTTCCAGTAGGTCATTTTCAAAACCAGACAATTCCTTAATTATTGGTGCTGTCTTTAAACTTTTAAAATCGTCAAAGGATTAACCTTCCATAAATATAAAAACTCTTTTCAAAAAAATCTTGATGTTATTGTCAAGAATATTAATAAATCCGGTGATATTTATGTCAAATCCGATAAAAACGGCTAACTTTTATAAGTTATCCCCTAAGGATTATGATACCTTAGTTAAAAATAGTCTGACCAAAAGCTACAAGAAAATTGACAAATAATTTTAACCAGATAGGATTAACTGTGTAGTAAATCCATTACTGACAAACTACAGATAAGTGATTGGGTCAGTAAACTGCAAACTAAGGAAGCTTATGTTTTGTTAAAAGACCATAAACCTGATTTCAGAACTAAGCCATCAACTAGGCTTATTAACCCTACTAGACCAGAAATCGGTATAATCAGTAAAACCATCTTGGAAAGAACCAACCACTACATAAAAAACACCCTTGGACTCTTACAGTGGATTAACACAGCTGATGTTATCAACTGGTTTACTAACATCCAAAATAAGGACAACTGCACTTTCATACAGTTCGACATTATTGACTATTATCCCTTCATATTGAAGGATCTGTTCACTTTGGCCTTAGAGTTTGCTCGGGAATACTCCAATATTTCTGAGAGTGGAGGACGAATATTTTCTATGAAAATTTCTCGGACATTCAGGCCGGTAAATGTTATTTAATACTGTTTATTATAAAACAGAGCATTTACTTAAATACTTGTATCTATAAAAAGAATGTTAAACATAAAAATGTCTTTAAATAATTGTTGGACTTTGTCCATTTCATAATATATATATATATATATATATATATATATATATATATATATATATATATATATATATATATACACACACACACACACACACATACATACATACATACATACATACATACATACACCTTACTTTTATATACTTATTAGTCCATTCATAATTAGATCATTCAAAGTTTAGTCTGCTCATTCTTATTTTTAATATCCAATTTTGTACCAATCAATGAAGAAATTAATTTTCTGTCTTCTCAGCTTGGCAGTTCGTTTTTTTCTAACATGTTTATTTTCTAAGTAATTACTCTGGCCAGTTATTTGTTTACAGTGGGTCTGATAATTTTTCATACAATTCTGACAGAATGAACAGATAACAACTATTGAAATAAAGACAGTAAAGATCATATTGTTGCTATGAAAACACAAGACTCAATATTCAATTCTAAAGACTTTAGAGCATTCATTATCCAGGAGTCACCATATGGTACTCAAGATTAATACTGAATCAAGGTTACCTACTGGTTACAAAAGGGAATAATCCTATTTTGAAAGAAAGCATTTATAATTCAATATAGTCTCAAAAGGATTTGTTAGGTGAAAAAAATTAAAATAAGCCTATGCAATACTTTTCTTTTATTACTACTTAGTACATTGGTGATTAAAGAACTAATGATAGTTATGATAATGCTATATTATGCTAAATTCTTTAAAAAATAAATTAAATAAATAAAAATAAATGTTTACAAATGAAAAAAATTTAATCAAAACAAAAATATTTAATGAAGAAACTCAAATCACTTTTAACTTTAGTTCTAGTTTGTATTTGTGGATATATTCATTCAGTTAAATTGTGATCACATTTGCATATGAGTTTATATCATTACTCAAAGATTTGTATATTCTTCCAAATGAAATTTTCTCAATATTACATTTACATTTTGAGAAGGTAAAATGAGAAGAAAAACAAGTTTTTACAAAATTGCCAAACACTGAAAGCATTAAAAATCAAATATAATATTTCAAACATAATACATTTATCTAATTTTCTTATAATTCATTTTGTTTCCACTTTTTTTCTTTATGTACCTTTAAAGAGAAAAGCTCAAGAAAATTTTTAATGTAATCTTCAAGTTTTAGAACATCAAAATCAGTTCATGGTACAGAATACACTAGTCATTGATGGAACTCGTTGCCGAGTATTGGAGTGCTCATCAACATTTCCTTCTGTGTGAAATGAATCTTGGATCTGAAAACACGTCTGCAGCCACTGCATGGTAAAGTAGGAGGGTTCAGTGGATGGGGAGCTCTGGCTTTTCTTTAGATTCTCTTTGTCTCTTCTATTTGTCTTCTGGTGTTTTTGAAGGATGTTTTTTTTTTCATGGACTGCTCTTCTTCAATTGGTTCTTTCTGCAGCTTCTGTCACTCAATTGACTGGACCAATTTCTGTCCTCAGCCAAGTTTTTTTGAGCTGATCCTTGAATCAACAACACAGGGTGCCTGCCACATGGTCTCTTGCCAGTTGTGAGCACCAATAAGAGGATTTGTTCAGGTAGGTAGATGTCTGGCATTCAAGCAAGGTGTCCGGCCCATAGAAGTCAGTGGTGAGTTATGCTGGTTTCTAGGCTCTCCATTTTTGTACAGAGAACTTCATTGTTCGTGATCCATTTCTACTATGTGTTCCAGACGTGTAGTAAACAAAAAAGAAAAAAGTGGTGATGAGAGGAGGGTCAGAAAGTGCAGTGCGCTGTTCACCGGCAGACCAGCTATTCTTCCTTCGTCGTCGGTCACTTCAAGGAAATGGATTGCGTGACTCCCTTTCCCAGCCATTACACTGGATAGTCATGAAACAGACACCAACTCAGCGCCTACTTCGACTTCCTCTTTGTCTGTCAGTCAATTCATACGTCCAACTCTATTGCACGCAGTTCGCCAAATGACTCCCGATTTCTCCTCGTGCTCCTGGCACCCCGCCTTTTATGCTGTTCTAATACGGCCGAAATTTGCATGTGCGCAAATATCATCTCATTTTGGATGAGATCGGCACACATAAATTGCGTCTTCAATAGTGGCCATATTTCTTTCTGTCATCACTTTGCAGGCAAGACACGTTCGCGCTCATTTCAAATTCTGAGGTATGTCATGTCTTTCGTCATAACAGGATTAGACAAAGTTTCATTTGATGGAATATTTCAAGTTTGTGGATGTCACTCCAGTAAGATACTCAGGTTTCACAGGCATACTGAGAATCGAGATAACAACAGCTTGGTAGACCATGAGCTTGGTGGTTTGTGTTAACCCAGGATTGCCAAAGACTCTTTTGAATAGCTTCCTGTATGCTGTGTGGGTGGCCTTAATTCAGTATCAATATCTTTTTAGCAGATGCATTTAGTGTTAGTAAAATACCAAGGTATGGAAATTGTTCAACATTCTCCAGGTCCAGTCTGTTAATGGTGATTTTGACTCCAGGTGGTGGTTGATGTCCTGGTTGTGGTTGGAGCAGGACCTTGGTCTTTGCCACATTGATGGGGAGTCTGTAGCACATGTATGCTCTGGAGAAGTTGCCTGCCGAGTTCTGGAGTTCTTTGAGTTCATGAGCCAGGCTGCAGTTGTCATCATTGTATTGGAATTCTGGGATTTTTGTTGTTCAAGGCCTGGACCGGAGACAAGCTATGTTGAAGAGGTCGCCATCAGTGCAATATCGAAGGTCAATTCCAGGGTTGTTTTCTGGAATCTTCTGAAGCATTGCTGCTAAGTAAATGGAGAAGAGGGTAGGAGTAAGTACACAACCTTGTTTCAAGACCCCTGTGACGGGGAAAGGGGTAAAAAAGGCCAGTTTGATGTTAGACACATCCCATCATTTCCTTGTGTAGAACTGAGATGAGTGCCATGAATTTCTTGGAGCATCGATAGTGTCTGAGTTCCTGCCACATGGCTGGTCTTGGAACACTGCTAAATGCTTTTTGCTGCTCTTTCCACTTTTCTTGAATTTTACTCATGGAGAAAATCATATTAATGGTTCCTGTGTTGGCTCTTAAACTACACTGACTTTCAGGGAGGATGTCCACTGACAAGCGAGGATCTTCCCTGTGATGAACAGGAGAGAGATTCCACAAATACTTCTATCTCTTTTCTTGAAGATGGTGACAATATTCACATCCTTCAAATCTGATAGAACTTCCTCTTTTTCCAGATATGTTGGAGGAGGAGGAAGATTAGTGTTGTCAGAGGTAATTGGCCATGCTTGATCAATTCCAGTGGGATGTTATCAGGCCCTGGGTTTCTAAAGGAGTGGATGGTAGGTAAAATCATGATAGGTAGGGCTGAAAGACATCCATTGTCGTACCAGATGCTGTGAGATGTGTCTGAGGTAGTCTGACTGCAGTAGAGTCATGATTAAGAAGGGTAGAGAAGTGTTCTTACCATCTCACTAGAATATCTTGAGTTTCAGTGAGTTTAGTAATGTTGTCAGCTGCTTTCAAGATGGATGTAGACTTCCTGACGGGACCAAAAATCTTAATTCCTGAGAAGAATTGTCTTATATTTGGCTGTCAGCATATTGTTGTAGTTCTTCTACCTTGTTTCTCCACCAGTGGTTTTGAATGCTGTGGAGCTCCCTTTGGCTGTGAGCCTTGAAATGGAGGAATTTGGCTTTCAGTCATTGAGATGATTAGGATTCATATTCAATTTCAGCTTTCCATTTCGCTTCAATTTGTTGGGAGATCTCAGGATCATCAGTTTTGTTGGCGTCTTTTTGTATGCCTGATGGTTTCTTTTACAGCTTTATACATGACCTGGTTTTCCAGCTAGGTGAAGGTGACAGTGTCCAATGTTTAGCCCACCTTTTATAGGACCTTCTCCAATTGGAGTGGGCATTGGGAATTCTTAAAATAAGCCAGCCCAGCCACAGATGCACAACCTCATGTCAGAGTTGCTGTCATTTCTCTGGCATGCAGCCATCACACACCTCTCACTTCTGCGCAATTTAGAAACTATAGGCTTCCAGCTGAGCCATAACCATCTCCCATTACCTCTGCCTCATCATCATAGGACTTGAAGGAAGAGCAGTTTGGAGAATTTGAGAAAAGAAAAGTCTTTGAGCATGAAAGCCTTGGTTACGAATTGTTTGAGATGGTCCATGGGTCACCACTCCACATACTTCAGCTGATACCATCCGCTGCACCAAACCAAGGTTTGACAGGCAGGTTCATGATGACAGCCTGCATCAGGCTGCGGACTTGTTCTTGAATGTAGAACGTCACCTTGACTGCCAGGCATCAGATCATGCTTAGTCTGGTCCCTTTCCTCAATCCTTGCTGCCATGGGTGACCCTACCAGGAGACAAAGCTCCGAATGGCATTGAAATCAAGTTAAGCAAAACATGCAAGGTCCTCCACCACAATACATTATACATTAAGTGTTTTGGAAGCTCAAAAGAAACACTAGAAAGCAAGACAAATTATGAAATAGTACATAAATAAAATACAAATATGGGAAAGTTTTAGAAAACTTTAGAAACAGCAGAAACAAAAAAAAAATATGAAATACATATTGGGATTTAAGCCTAAACTGAAAGATTATGAAGTCATTATTTAATATACAGTAAAATCATTTATACTGCCTTTTTGACAATACTAACACCTAAACTATCAATTGATAAAAATGAATGAGAGTAGAAAATGCAAAGTTGATAAATATAAATTTAGGTATGCAAAAACAGAAGGTAAAAATAAAACAAATGATCTTCGGGTTACTTATACAAAAGCAAATAAGTACTAATATTAGGTGTTCTGAACTCAAGCTCCAAAAATTAACAAATTTTAAGTTTAACTGAAAAATATAAATACTGCTAAAATTAATATAATTTTCAATTATTATTTATTTCATTTATTATATATGATTTTTATTATTGTATGATGTTATATATGTATTGTTTATTATTGTTATTTCTTTCAATTTTTTCCACAGTTACAGAATACACTGACATATAGAACAGTCTCTAGTCTGGTGAAGTGCAGCAAGTTGACATAACATTGATTCTACAAATGGTCATATGACCTCAAGTGGAAATGTTGAACCATGCTGTCTTAATAGCTGCCCAAGGCTCCCTAATATTTGTAAGTCCAGCAATCTTTTGTGCAGACAGACCTCTCTACTACATCCTGTAAATGCTCAATTGAGATCATGTTAGGCAAATATGATGGCCACACCATTTGTTGAAGTTTCCAGAATGTTCCTCAAACAAATTGGGTCCAATGATATGGTGCATTATCCAGCTTGAATAACTCATTGTTGTTAAGGTGCATGAAGTCAATGAATAGGTGTAAATGGTCACAAAGCAGTGAAATATAGTAGCCACTGGTCAAAGACATTTTCAGGTGGACCAGCAGACCTAATCTGTCACATGAACACAGCCAACACAATTATGGAACTATCATCACCATGCCTGATGTTTTGTTGGCAACTGGGGTCCATAGCCTCATGAGATTTATGCCACACCCATACCCTACCATGAGCCTGAAACAAATGCAAATGTGACTCATCAGACCACACCATACATTGCCAGTTCCCCAGAGTCCAATTAATGACATCACAGGCTTAAGAAGAGATGTTGTGTATGGTATTGTGGAGTTAAGAGGGGGATCCTAGTGGGTCTTCTGCTGCCTTATCCCATGGTAGATAAAGAACACTGAACTGATCTCTTGTATATCTGTCTAGTACCTCTTTGCATTGAATATGGATATGATCTAAGCCAGTGTCACTTGTCTGTTACCACAGTCAAATTCTAGACATATACCTCTAGTTACAATCATTAAAAACCTATGGTCAGTCACCATATTGTTCATGGTGGATAATAAGGTATTTCTGGTACATATGTGATATATTAGACCAAGAGATGCTACAATTTCTGAAAGGGAATGAATCTGGCATCATTTATCATGCTCAATTAGATCTCTGATAATAGCCTATCTGATGTTCACACTAATTCATCAGATATCGAAGGCACAAGTAAAATAGGTGTAGGCATTTCTATGATTTCAAGTTATGGTGGCACCACCTACCATTACCTTTATATACTGCTCTCCCATTATGCTTGGCAGATTGTAGAGAGAAATATTAATAGTATTGTCTCTCTTTAACAATAGTCAATTATTTATTGTAGCAATAAATCTAAATATACAGTTTCTTTTTATTAGTTGCTTGTTTAAAATTATAGATGTAGATAAGCACTAAATACTAATCACAAAAAGAACTTTATTTCAAAGAAATTCTTTTTCAACTGGAAATCTTTTTTTTTAATAGAAAATTAGAAAGAGAGACTTTAACCACAGTTAGATCTTAAGGAAGAGGAAAATTAGTACAGAATTCAAGCATAAAATGAACACAAAAATACAAATTATTCTTTCGTTTTGTCTCAACATCTATTCTGAGATGATAGTAAACATCTAATTACCAGTGTACTCACAAAGTGGTGGCCAGGCTAACTAAACTGGCATGAGATGCTACAGCTGAGAATTTATGAACCCAACCAACCACGGAGCCAACATAAAAACCCTAGAAATGCCATCACTGCCATAAAGGTGAAGTTTTCAAGCAGAAAGCAAACGCTATCATCATTTTTTTCAACCTCTTCTCATATTTTTTCTTCTATCTTCTCTCAAATTTGTTTCTTCTTTTTTCTGTCTATTTATAAGATAACTGATTCCCTTGATAGAAAAAAAACAAAAAAAACTTTACCTCAACTAGTTTGCCAGCTGTACTATACAGGTGAGTTAAGTATAGATATCCTTGTGTAAACTACATACCAAATCTCTCACACACAAACAGATATTCACCTTACAGAAGAAAACTGTAAAAGCAACATGAAAGATATGGATATTCATCAAAACTTGAGGTTAAATATAACTCAATTTGTTGATACATTTCATCCTTCTAAATCAACATACACTCAAACAGTACAAGTCATATCATGATAACAAATTACATTTTTGATATTGATGATTGGATGACTTAAGCTTATAATAACTTTCTTTTATTAGTATTTAAATTTAGAAAAAATATTGATTTAATTTTATAAACTAACAATTTTTATGGTGCTGTCAAGTCTGTTATTCACTTTACTTATGAGAATTTTCTAGTTGAGATTTAAAGGTTATCTTAATCTTTCTGGACATCTGTAGTTTCTTAGGGTGAAGGGGAGTTAGAGTAAAGTCTTTGAATGTATTCTTTGGTCATGAGCCAGATGATACTTTGACAGACACCAATTTCTGGCAACTGTTAAGCTTTAGGTCTGAATAAAACAAGAAATTCTTGACACCTGTTGATGAGTCTGACAAAGAGATTTGTCTTAAAATAACACAACTACATAATAGTAGTAGTAACAACAACTCTGCAAAATAAATATGAAAAATGACAAAATCAGAAAATGATAAAGAAATGATGACAAAAACACAAGGATTAGGTTTGCTGTTTGGTTAGAAATGTTGATAAAAAAGTAAGTGTTTATATTTTCAAGACTAATCTCTTACAATTAGTGAAAACTGAGAAGCTTTACTGATTGCAGATAAAGATATTTAAATCCTTCAATCCTTCTTTTGTTATTACTTCATATAATTTAACAATTAAATTTTATTTTATTTTATCCTAAGTATTATGAATTTCAATGTTGTCTGAATTTTTAAAGTGAACAATTAATCATTATTGTAAATTAGTCTAAGTGGACAGTTGTTCTCATTTTGGTTGTTATAATCACAATGTTTTGACCATTGCATCTTCCAGCCTTCTTCTGGTATCTGTCACATTTGGTAACATGGGAAATTTCGAACTGAACTGTTTATTCAAGTCACAGAGACTTCTCATTCCACTGCCCATGCTAGGGCATATCTTGTATTAATTCTTCTTAATTTGTCCTTGTGATATCACTTTCTTGCTTTTTCAACTAAATCAGAGAATATAATTTTCACAGACTGTTTGAAGGTACAAATCAAAACAAACTAAAACAAGCAAGAATTTTCAATGTATTTGTAAGCTTAAATGTTGACAAGTAATCCAAGCTGTTGCATAGATTTTTATTACTCTTTTGAACAGTGTTAATAAAGAGCAATTCAAGAATCGTACATGTAAAAAGTATAATCATAGAAGAGATTTTATAAGAAAAATTAAAAAATATTTCCAATAATTCTATACATAGCCAGGGATTGAACTCACAATTACTATTTCACCAAATTACCTTGGTTCATGAATTTGTGAATTCAATCCCTGGGCCAGGTAGTGTGTATTTAGTGGAAATGAGGTGAGTAATAACTGAGAACAAAGAAAAGAATACTGAACTGTTACAGGACACCTGTCCTCCTTTACGGCAGCAAATGTTGGACGATTTTCTCAAAGATGAAGAAGAGACTCAAGGCGACAGAGATGTGGTTCTACAGAAGGATGCTAAGAATATCATGGATTGAGCATGTGAGCAACAATGAGATCTTAGAGAGGTTGCAAACAAGAAGGAGGCTTATACTTAATATCAGGAAGAGGCAGCTGAAGTTTCTGGGACACATATTGAGGAAGGAGGGCTTAGAGAATCTGATACTCACGGGTCAAATAGAGGGAAAGAGAGACAAGGGAAAACAATGCGTGACATACCTGGTGGACTTAAGCAAGTGGATGACAGAACGTGGTCTGGGGGAGGAAGCAGAGGGAAGGAACTTGTTGAGAGCTGCAAAGGATAGAGGAAGGTGGAGAGCCATGATCACCTACATCCTGAAAGGACATGGCACATAAAAAGAAAGAAAGAAGTACTAAACATAAGAACTAGATGAGATATCCCTAGACATAAGGTTATCTGGATTGACACAACACTTGTTGAAGGCTGGGGGGCACAACAAACGAAACATTGTGATAACAAAAAAAAAAGAAAAAAATGAGGACAATAGTTTTCTTATGAATAAATATTATAAACTAATTGTCTATATAGTCTGTGATAGCTTGGGTAGGATTTATTAAAGAATTATATATTATGACAGTAAATTCTGGTGGTAGTGGAGAAGAACAAGAAAAGTTGGCTGTATTTATTTTTACACAGCATTTAAACCCTGTATATATAGCCAAAGATTCAACTTTTCTTATTGATACCAACCAACTTTACTGTTATTCCTTTTTAGTTATTTTCTACAATAACAGATTAAATATTTTTTGGAGCAAGAAAAAAAAAAATCATTCATTATCGAATTTGGTTATTTTTAAAACCTAGAATCCGTTTTATTAAATTTCAGCACTTAATCTGTATTTTGCGCATTGAAAATTAAGTAAAACAAAAACAGGGATTATCATTGGTCAAGAAAAATGAAGTTACTACAGAAATACATGAAAATCAGGAAGAAAGGTAGTGGTCAGGAATTAAAGCAAGCATTACTGACATAATAGAGCTGTCTTTTTAAAATATATTCCTTCAAGATGTGGGCAATCATAACTCTCCACAACTTCCTTTAATATAAGTAAATTGCTATGATTTCTTGGGAAAGATTGTGGAGTGGTTTCCTGTGGTTTAGATTTCAGAGTTTTCCTTTTCTTAGACTGGCTGTAATCCAAGGCTAGAGAACCCAGTCTAGCCTAGTATTTAACCTGTATGTGGTGTGGGTGGAGAATAAAAGATGGATTCATTACTTTCCTGAGGGTATAAGTACAGAGTGAACACAACAGACAAGGAGAGTCTGATCTTGGCTTACCAATTCCAATTTCTGTGCTGATAACCATTAGTGCTACTCAAATTGTAATCTTTTTTAGTTATGGTTGTCAAAAAGGAGAAAAGACTTTTGAGATCATGGACAATCTATCTTCAAATGTGACACAATGCCCCCCCCCCCACACACACACACAGTTTAGAATACCTATAAAGAAAAGTGGACTATGAATGATTTTATCAGGGTCTAACATGCCACAATAAAATCTACAAAGGAAATCTTCAAATCAGCCACCCACAAACCAAAAGCAAATAGAGAAAATAAATGAAAACTTCTAGGATCAAATGACACTCAGCTGGAAGTTAAGAAGTTCCAGTTGCAGGCTTATATTAGCAGAATCACAGTAAGAATAGGTAGTGCAATTTGAGTCACCCATGGGGAAAGTTGCAAAACATGCTGCATGATGCAGACATGAGTAGAGAAGTGGTAGGAGGGAGTCGGTGTTCTCACTGTCTGAAAGGAAGATCTGATCCATTAGACTGTCATGAGAAGGGACAGAATTAGCAGTGAAGTTACCCCAAGTGTCCCCTAAATAAACTGTAGACTGTAACAAATGAATACTTTAATAAATAGCCAAATATATTGGAAACAGGATTTGTATTTTCTTTTCATGTTGTTAAATTCCACATTTCATTTCCTTGTGAATGTACAATGGGACTTTCATAGTTTGTGTGCACATTGACACAAACTGGAATCAAAACACAACATAGGATGATTTTTACAGTTGCTCAAAAAATTAGGAGAGGTCCCTGAGGTATGGTTACAGCTATCCTGGCAACAGGAACACAGTGTCTCTAATATCTTTCATCAGTTTTGATAAAAGGAAACTTTGTAAATTTTTACTGTAAAACTTTATTGGACCAGTTAATAATTCAGTCTCTATATTTAAGATGTACATAGATTAGTAATGGTTATATATAATGATTCACAGTTTTGCTGACTATGAAACATTCATAAGAACTACTTAAATTTTACTGAGTGAAAACATGAGGTACAAATTCTTTTAATACTTTTCTGGTATGTAGACCCAATCAGAGTCCAACAGATTCAATAACTGTTAAATATTATTCTTTTTAACAAGTACTATTAGAGCACACAGGAGAATCAGGCCAGAGATAGGGCAAGAATAGTGTGGTTTCATTGAAGACACTGGAACAAGGAACACAATATTCATGCTCAGAATGTTATCAGAAAGAGTAATACAAATGCAGAAGAATGTGCACCTGTGTTTTAAAGATTACACAAAATCGTTCAACAAAGTATGCCACAAAGATCTGTTAGAGCTGCTTAGCAACCTTGACATATTTAGCAAAGACATTAGAATAATCAAAAACCTCTACTGGCAGCAAACCAACTAGTTCATGAGTTCAGCAGATATACAAAAATAGAAAGGGGTATAAAGCAAGGATGTGTCTTCTCACCAGACTTATTCAACCTATACAGTGAGGAAACTTTGAGAGAACTGGAAATCCTTCCAGAATTCGTCATTTTCACAATCTTAACAACATAAGATACGTAGATGACACAGTGCTGGTAGCAGGCATGGAAAGGTAACTACAAAACTTCCTACAAAAGATAGCAAAGGGGAGTGAGAGGAAGGGACTAAGCATAAACTACAAGGAGACAGAACACATGATCATCAGCAAAAAGATGAGTCCAAAATGCAATTTACTAATAGAGGAAACTATTATTAAGCAGGTGCAGAAATTTAAATACCTAGGAAGTGTTCTGACAGAGGATGGAAAGTGCAATACTGAGTTCCAAAGACGTATTGGGATGGACAAAGACGCTTTCCAAAATCTACCCACACCGCCAAGAGATCATTGGCTAAGTGGTAGCATGGGTGATAGGCGGAGGTGATTGTATGAGAAAGAAGGAGAAACTTGTTGACGCCCACGAAGAGATTGGTATGAGATACCAATATGAGAAAGGAAGAGTTTAGGAGGATAATTCTCCCCCGACCTCTCCTCACAGAAGAGGGAGAACCCCTCTAAAACGGAAAGTAATTGACTTCCAAAAATGGGAAGTGATAAATTTTCCTGTCCAAAGACAAAGAGAATCCTTATTGGGGATTTGGAATTATTGAAGAACCCAAACCACGTCCGGCCCCACACCGGGTTTTGGTCAACGTCCATATAAATGAATGTCCCCGGGCGTTCAGTGGAGTTTGAAGAAGTTTGCAGTTCAGTTTGGTTGGAGACAGTGCCTCGCAGAAGCTAACCACAAGTTTCCACGTCTTTTCGACTTTAGACTTCCCACCAAGATTGACTTAGATTTTTAACCAGAAGCAAGTTTTACCGAATATCAACCAGAAGCAAGTTTTACTGAATATCAACTTAGATACCAAAAGCAGTTTTATTGAAAAACAACTTAAGAAATCAGAACTCGCTTAAGAAAAGCAAAAAGTGTCACGAATCCATAGAAGCAGGCTGGGAGAGAGAGACGCACTCGTGTATTCAACAGACAGACATAAAGATAATTGTTATTTCTCAACACATTTGAACCTCTTGAGTTTGTATCATTTTTCTTTAACATACCCTTGTGCGGTATCACCTTCACCCCAGATTCAGCTTACACTACAGCCCGACGCCTGATTGATTTAATCTACCTAAGATCAAATCACAACGTGGGTAGGTTAGACTAGAGATCAAAGCAGTCACTTCGGTGACCAGACGTTGGAGGCGAGCTGCGAACTACAAAGTGGATACCGAATCTAGCCAGACACAGGGAGGTCAGTGTCACACATTGGGGCAGTGATCGAGGCTCGAGTGGTTGTGGGTGTCACACAATTGGTGCTGCGACCAAGACATCGACCGCGATCACCCGAACCATCCAAGGGTTAGTGTCACAAGGGGGAATTGAAAAATCAGGCATAGCTGACCACATATGGAGGGAAAAGGGAGATCACTGCCTCCTGTGGGATGAGGTTGAAATAATAGACTGAGAATATCACTGAAAAATATGAAAACTTAAGGTATCAGCACCTATGCTAGACCACAAAAATCTCCTAAGCCGCCCATTATAGAAATGAATACAATCTGGGAAACAGTAATACAGAGTGTTAGAGAAAAGCAATAACAACAAAATTGCAATATGAGCTCTAGTAAAAATGGTTACTGAGACATTAAATTTATAAGTCACAAAGATTCATACACTGACCTAGTGGATAAAAGTGCTGGTTGGATCCAGTGACTTGACCCAAAGATTTGAGAGTCCAATACCTGGCTACTGCATAGCTGTGAAAAGTGGTGAACAAAAACTTGGGGAGTTAAGTTAAAATGTGATAACTGAGACATCCAGAAGAGGCATGGCATGTGGAACTAGAACAAATACCCCGGTGGATGAAATAAAGGGTTCAGTTCGAAATTCCAATCACCTGAAAAAGGCCAGAGCATACAACAGCCAAAACTTTGTGAATATAGCAATAAAGATGAGTTCAACAGTCTGAACCATGTACATTTCTGAGATGAGGTATTGTAATTATTTACATAATAATTACAATACCTCATTTCATAAATATAGACATAAATGCTAATGATTGTACAAATAATCTTCCTATTCTGTTAAGGAAGTTGACCTTGATTCCTGAATACCTTTTTATCCTGGTTTTAATGCACAACCTGCAGATTGAGTACTAAAACTGTGATGACATAGAAGACCAAGTCTCACCTCGGAAAAGAATGTGTGTTTTCTTGGCTGTTGAAAAAGAAAATCAGAATCAAAATTGGGTTGACTTTAGTCAACCTTAAAATGTAGTAAATGTTTGTGCTTCCAAACACTACCTTTCTTACCCCAATAAAAGAATTCTACTCTGGATCACAGGATAGTTTGACTCTTTGTGGGTGAAGAGTAGTTGGGCATTGTGATTTGGATTTTTGACCCTTTTCAATTTGTACCCTCAGAATTTTCTGAAATCCTGACATTGTCTTGTTTGCTGGGACTGTTGTTGCTTTAGGAAATTTCAAATAAAAAGAAATAAATTTCTTCATATAAAAGTTATTCCAATTATTTTAATATATATTGAAAATTTTCTCTTATAAATATTTGTACATTTCTTCACTGGTATTTTCTCTTACCAATAAAGATTATTGAATATTGCAAATATGTTCTTATGTCATATGACTCCCTTACTCCTCATGAAGTTCTGCTGCTCACTTGCAACTTACACTGTTACTAATTACCAGTTAGGCAATGGAGATTAAAGAACAGTTCCCAATTAAAACAAAATTAGTATGTAGTAATTTACAATCATAAAAAATTAACAAAGCCTAAAAAAAAAGAGAAAAGCAACATTTAGGAAAAGAAACAGTTCTTGAACAATGGTAACACTTTATAAAGATAAACTCAACATTTAAATATCTGTGAAAAGCTAAGATAACCAGTGACAACAACAACGTCTACAGGACAATGCTGTGAAGCAATGTCATCTCTTGCATTGTAGTTGAACTTCAGAACTGCTGTAGGATTCAAAATTTGATTATATCACTGAAAGTTCCTAACTTGAACATGAACATTTAAGTAGGTGAGTATGGTTGGTGGTGGAGGTTATCTATGACAAAATCCGTTCACACCATATATCTATTGTGTGTGTGTGTGTGTGTGTGTGTGTTTACCTTGGCAGCACAATTACAAAAAGATGGCTCATTAGATATATCTACGTATCCAGAAGGCCTCTACAGCCTTTGGAAAGCTGGAAAGGAGAGTATGGGCAGCTTGTGACATTATCAACCATACCAAAGTATGTGAGTATAGAGCTTGCATTCTGACAATCCTTCTATATGCCTCCAAAACCTGGACACTATGCAACTAACATATAAAAATACTTGAGCGTTTTCCAGCAGAAATGCCTGAGATGAATATTGAATGTCAAAAGGAAAGCAGAACTCCTGATACTGATGTCCTAGTCAGAGCCATCTGCCAAAGCACAGAGACTCTTGTAACATCTTCCCAAATGCGATGGACAGGAGACATAATTCAAATGAAGGATAGTAGACTCCCAAAACAATTGTTTTATGGTGTGCTGAGTATTGGAAAGCATCTTCAGCACAAACCAAGGAAAATATACAAAGACTGTACAAGACCAACCTAAAAAAGCTGGTATCTGACTTCAACAATTGGGAAGAGATGGCCTGAGATAGAACTGGATGGAGAGGTCAAATAAGAGGCAGGTGTCAACTCTTTGAAAAATGTCATTTGGAACACAAACAATTGAAGCAGTGACTCCAAATGGGTGATAAACATGGACTCAACAAGGGTATCAAGGGCTGGACATGTGATTTCTGTCAGCACATATGTCTTTCAAAGGCTGGCTGGGTGAATCATGTGAAGTCACATAAAGAAAGAATCACCCTTGACATTCTGCAGACACAAAGTGTCACAGCCTGCACACTGTGTGACAAGATATGCAAAACCAGCTCCAGATTGAAAAAGTACATTTGTCATTTGTGTCACAAGTCATGCAAGTCCGCAGCCGGCCTGGCAAGTCACTTTCAGGGGTCATGCACAAGAGAGGTGCAAGTTGGGGAGCAAACATGATTAGGTGGCCATCATCTTTGAACATGTGTTGGATCATCATCATCATGTATGTGTGTGTGTGTGTATATATATATATATATATATATATATATATTTAAAGACATTTATATTATGTTTAACGTTCTTTTTATAGATACAAGTATTTAAGCAAATAAATAAGTCTTTAAATAAATTGTCGGACAATGTCCAATTCTAAAATATATATATATATATATATATATATATATATATATATAAGGATAGCGTCAAAGTTGCAAGTTCAAATGTAGATGTCCCAGTACATACAAGAGAGAGTCCATGAGTGTGTATGTATGTATGCATGTATGTATTTATTCATTCAAACTGTGTGAAGGTTTAACATCACCAGGGGGCAGGAGAAGGAGGTAGGTATTAAATGTGTCCATGCAAGACTGTGTGGTTCATGCATATATTGCATTTCAGCTCTGAGTAGGTTACTGTAACTGCAGCATTGGAAAATGGATAAAATTAATTCATCAATTCTAATTTAGGTTGACTTTCCATCTTGTTATATACATATCCAGAGATCTGCTTCAAAACTGCCACTTCACATTTGTTGGTCAAAATATGACTTCATGGCCTAGTGTTTCTGAATATACATTTATTTTTAGAGTTGGTGAAATTTTGGTCTCCTTATTTTTTATTTTTCTGTCACTACAAGAGCATCTGTATTAATATTATATTCACCACTTCTGTTCATCTCAATATAAACAATTTGGTATCTACTTCCTTCCTAAATAGGCTTTTTATACTTTAGAATTTTATTATTTTAGAATTCATGTCTGTATTTGTAATCATTAGATGGCGTCAAAGTTTTCTTATATTTGCTTTTAAATACAACATATTTCCCAAACATCTAGTTTAGATATTTGGGAAATATGTTGTATTTAAAAGCAAATATAAGAAAACTTTGACTCCATCTAATGATTACAAATACAGACATTGTAACAACATGAATGATGGAAGAATTCATGCCTCTATCAAAAAAAGATTTTCTACTTGGCACTGAAGAAAAAGTACAAAAATTATTGGATAGAAATAATGATGAATAAAGTTCACAAAGAACCCAAAAATGGTTACAACAGACAAAACAAAGATCTTGATGCTTGGAATTACCATAAATCAGCGGTATGAAGAATTAATGTATTTGCCAAGATATTCCATGTCACATGTCACTATACAAAAGTGGTTTTGGCAGACAACTAAAATGTGTTTTCTATAAATGGCATTGCTATGTGTACTCAACAAGATTTCATGGCTGTTTACACTGTAAGAATGATGTTATGTAAAAAGACAACTTTCTATCAATATCTCATGTTAAAGATATGCAAGCCAAAATCAATTCCTGCTTTCTTGTACACCCCGCACCTTATGCAAGCCAAGCTGTTATGGGTGATGCCAAAGAAAGCAAGTTTGCACAGAAATTGAGCAGAAGATAGCAAGCCTGAATTTTAATTAGCATGACAAAAGAATAATGAACAAGAGACAAGAATAATGTAAAGCATACGAATATGATAAATATTTGCCTAAAAAAATATACTAGCAATATAAAAGTATATGGTTCTCTAATGTCTCATTAAGAAATTATAATAATAATTATTATTATTATCATTATTATTAAGATAACTAATATCAAGCAAACAAGTACAACATTTAAATATCTAGGAATTGTTTTAACACAGGACAGAAAATGTGACTTTCAAAAGCTAAGCAAAATATTAAGGAACAGGAAAATTTCATTAGAACCAAAGAAAAGAGTAATGATAGTCTTCCCCTATATGGCAGTGAATGCTGGACAATCTACTCACACATCAAGAAGAGACTTGAAGCAACAGAAATGTGGTTTTACAGAAGGATGCTGAGAATACCATGGTCTGAACATTTGAGCAATGACAAAATTTTAGTGAAAATGGAAACAAAAAGCACACTTATATTTAACATTAGAAAGGGATAATTGAAATTTCTAGGGAACATAATGAGGAAAGTGAGCATAGAAAATTTGATACTCACAAGATATATTAAAAGCAAGAGAAAGAAAAGAAAACAGTGCATAACCTATCTAGCTTGAGTAAATGGATGGTGGAACAAGTTTTAGGAGAGGTAACAAAAAGACAAAATTTACTAAAAGCTACAAAGGACAAGAAATTGTAGAGAGTCATGATCGCCCACATCCTGAAGGAACACATCACATAGAAGAATATTTAGAAAGTTAGTTTAGACACAAATGTTTTTCTTTACTACTGAAAATTCTCAGATCAAAATTCAGTTAATAACTGAATTGATTTATAGACAATGGTGCACTCTCATATGTATTTTCAGGGCTGGCTTTGTGAGTAAGATAGTTGCATATTTCTCATCAGTGCCAATAGTTGAGGTTTCAGCTCAAGTAGAAAGCAGGATTTTGAATTGATTTTAAAAGTAAGCAGATCTTTGCTTGGGTGATAAGTACAACACAAATCTTCCACTCCCATTACATGTAGCCCAGTTCCACATGGATATCCATACATGACATTGTAAAGTGCTTAAAGTCTCATTAAAAACATTTAACATATTTAACTTTACTCCTGAATATCAAGTCATCAAAGTTTTCTTTGAAACAATTCAATTATTTTTCGTCACAACCTTTTTGTAAAAATTTCAAAATATATTTACATTACATTTGTGGCCAGAGACTATCAGCCTAATTCCTGGAAATTTGTCTTTTAGGCAGTATTTCTTCATTGGGGGGGTACAGTGGAGTTGTGGATTGCAGCCCTGTGTAACAGAGAGAGTTTGGGAACCACACACAAACACACAGACACATATATTTTTCTTATTGAAAGTGAAATTAGATCAGAACAATTTTGTTTACTGATAGGAATCTGATCTAGCCCATTTGGAATTGGGTCATTAGGAAGACAATGGAAGATGATCGAGATAATTTTTATCGGTTAAAATTTGAAATAGAGCTTACTAAGGCTATGAGGAACTTTGAAATTCACATGATTTGGGGTTGAAGGCAGGACTCGTGATAATCGCGTGCGGGCCAAGGGTCGATTTATGATTAGCCAGGTTTATCTATATAAACGTGCACAGAAATCTGTTGACAGAGTGGTTGGCTTGTCTGCCGTCGAGTGCAGTCGAGCTGGGTAGAGAGAGGTCGGAGACTGGAAGTGACATCAGAGATTGGAACCAAACGCCCGCTAACATATTTTGTTGATATAAGTATGAAGAAGAGAATTACTCCTCCAACATCTAAGACTGCTACTGCTACTATTATTACTACCACTGGAAACGGAAACGTCGAACAAGCTACAGTAATCAAAAGGTTGTTTTTGGGATCGTCTGTCGTCGAGTGCAGTCAAGCTGGGTGGAGAGATATCGGAGACTGGAAGTGACGTCAGGGATAGGAACAAAACCCCCGCTAACACGTACTGTTAATATAGGTAACGATGCTTCTGCTACCACGAAGATTACTACTACTGTTACTACTGCTGAGGAGGAACGCAACTATAAACTTTAAGCCGCGCACAGAAATATTTATCTCTTCATCGCAAAAGTCATATATCATTCTGAGATGATTTCACAATAAGCTAATCACAACCCTCTCTCTCTCTGTCTAGAATCCAGTGTATGAGTTTTTACATCAATTACTTTCTTTTCTGTAACCCGTTTCTTTTCTATACTATTCTTTTCTGCTATATAAAAGATATTAACAATTCAACCATTGAATAGTTGTTTGTTCAGTTTACTGCAGATATATGTTTTGTTGGTGCATTCTAAATTTCTTAGCACAGACTCTCCAGCCGTGTCTACATCTTCAGTCGACCATGAATATATGAACATCACTTCTGCTTTCTGGATCAAACCAAACACAACGTGGGCAAGAAGCAGGATTAAACCAGTGGACCGGTTGAATGATCATGGATGCTCATGGGACCTACGGTCACTCCCTTAAGTTCAGTTAAGACCGAGTAAACACCTCAACCCAGAGAGCAAGATGTCGGAGGTTGAAGGGCTGGGGCGAAAGTGTTAGACCGGATTGAAGAATCGGAGGGCTGAGTTTGAATTCCAACTGAATCCATTACATCCACTTACATTCTAATACCCTTGGGAAAGGTATGGATCCTCTTCTTCTCCCCTCAGCTATGAGTAAATAGCAGGACAGACTGGGTTCTATAGCCTTGGATGACAAATGGTCTACTGCAGAAAGAAATGGCAACCTACTGCAGGAAAAAATCTGCCTCGTCAGTCATGTATCGAAAAATACATGATCGCCTAAGCATGTATCACACATGGCACATAACTGACTGACTCCCCCGTTGCATTTAAGAGTCAGGTTCAGTCAGCAATATACCCTAATGGCTGAAGATAATGCCCATGAAACTGGGTAATTTTTGTGCTTTCTCATATAAAAACATGTGCATGGGTCCAAACAGTTAAATGTGCTATGCTGCATTCCTAAAGTTTAAGGTATAAACCTAACTTTTTAAATATCAATGTTTCTCACTGTGCTTAATATTAATTGATTACTTACTGTTGACATAACTAGTTAGGTTTTTAATCTGAAAATAAGATGAATTTTAAGCTTCTTTAGAAAAGTTTTATTTGCAGTATGTTGCTTCATGTATAAAAATTTTCAAAAGTTAAAATCAGACATTAGTATAATCATTGGTATCAAGGTTAGTTTATACATTTTTTGAAAGAGTTAACGGATATTTATTTTTAATCCAAAATATCTTATGTTTTTGGTGGACAACCATATTTGAATAGAATGTCTCATTTTTTTTGTAAACAGTTTATGTACCAGTCTGCAAATTTGAGAAAACTTAATAAAAAAAAAATCTGCTTTCTGGCAGGATCCAAAACTGTGTCTCCTTTTGTAGAAGGAACCACCATATGATCCAGCATGCTTTAGACCAAATGGCTCCAGAGAACCTCACAGCCATGCAAGGTTCCATTTGTCATAAAGCAACATCTCATTCAGATTTTTTCTCAAAAGTCATATCTGCTCAATTTCGTATCTAAAATATAAACAAAGTGATTTCAAAGGAGTTAATGGATTTTTATTTTTAATCCGACATATTTATTACTTCAAATGTTATTTTTAGCAGAAACCTATATTTGAGTAGAACATCCCATTTTTTTTAATATTGGTTCCTCCTATGAAGAGGAACACAGGTTTGAATACTAAATTGAACCATTAGTGATAGACAACTTTTATACATAGTGGTTAGTACTGAAATGAGTAGAATGAGATAGGTTCATTATTATCACATTCTTCCCTGGTTATTGTTTTACTTGTATGGGAGTAAATCCTTTAGATGCCTGGTTATTTTGTGGGTCCTTATTGTTTTTCATGGTGGTTCATATTTGTCAGGATCTTCTGGGTTTTCTTCCTCTGGTTTGGAGGAGGTCTCAGAGCTGTTGTTTTCCTGAGATTCAATGTCAGGGGGTCTCACTTTATTACATTTCAGCCTTCTCCACTAATAGTTTAATTTTCCCTCAGTGTCAGTAGGATGGGCCTGTTTTTGTGGCATTGATCGCTTGTCTGCACTCGATTCATACCACAAGGGTCTAGGGCTAAGATATTATAAGTAGTCCCTAGAGTCATCAGTTAGAGTGCCAGGTGCTGGCATCCTAGGCTCTTAGGAGGTTTCTGGTTCACCTCCCCCTTCTACCAGGGCTAGGTCTCTTCAAGAAACCTCATCCTGCCTTCCATCTGAGTAGCATATTAAAGCATATTGAGGATTAGCTTCTATCAGTTCCACTCTATTAGTGGTTCTTGCTTTGTGTAGCATATGTGGCATTTTAATAGCACTATCCCTGATTGTGACAACCACAATAGCAGTGAAGTGCCTGTAGAGAATTTCTTGTGAGGAGTGGCATTTGTTGCCATGCATAGTAGTGATCTCCTAGTGTGTAAGGCAGTCAGTAGTAGTGGTTGGATGCTGCTAATTATATAGTTTTCCAAATCATACCATTATATCTCTGGCATTGACTGTTACCGTGCAGGTTATATGGAGTAGCCATACTAATGGCTAGTCCTTGTTCATGTAGGAACTGTCTGACCTGATCAGACAAAGGCACTCCCCCAATCTGAGTGAATATAGGCAGGTAACCTGAATACAGAGAAGAGGGAAATGAGAGCCTGCATTACTGTTTTCACAGTTACATCAGGACAGGGAATTGTGAATGGGAAGTGCGAGAATTCATCTGTTATTTGTTAATAGATATTTGTTTTTAGTTTTAGACAGGAGTGGCCTCTTCAAATCCAAGGCAAGTCTCTCATATGGTTGCATGACTTTTACTACCATTCCCATTTTGGGTCTATAACATTTTAGTTTTAGTTCAGCACATATCCAGCAGTTCCTCATAGTTTCTTTTACATATTCCTTGCAAAAAGGTAGGTTTCTAATTCAAGTTAAATGCAGCAATCTTGTTATGCCCAGGTGACATAGATTTTGTCTTAGCTTAAGGAGGCCTTCTTTGCAGGATATCATGTTGCACATTCTTGAAAGAGCATCAACCACAGCATTTTGTTTCCTAGGTTGATATGTGACATCAAACGAAAAACAAGTGAGTTCCATCTACCACCAGGCTATTTTCTTGTTTTTCACTTTACTTGTTACTTTATTGGTGAACATTGAGGCCACTGATTTTTGATCTGTTATTAATTTGAAATGGCAGCCTGGTAGGTAATGCCATCATTTCTTACAATAGCATATGCTTCTTTTTTATGGCTGAATATCACTGTTCTGATTGTTCTTGAGTGTTATAAAAAAGAACACTACAGGTCATCTGACTTGTCTTAGTGAGGCAGCAATGAGGCAGTCCAATGTGTCCGTTTCCACCACTAGAGGCACAGAGGGGTTGATAGTAATATCAGCGTTTTTGGTGTTTTCTTTTAATTTCTCAGATGCTCTGATGGTGTGAAAAGGAAAAGTAGAAATCTTTCATCTACAATTCTCTGGAAACAGGCTACCTCCAGTTTCAAACGCAGTGTATGGTCAATCACATGATTTAATAGGTACCAGGAGATAAGCGTTTCATAGACTGAGAGTGCTGTATACCCCATATTTGGCTATTTCACCAATCATATCATCTATGCAAGGTAGAGGGTAAGCATCCAGTAACATAAATTTGTTGATAGTTTGTAAATAGTCAATGACCCTACTTTTCTTATGGTTTTCAGTAGCAGTGATTAGGACCTGGGCTATCCAAGGAGAGTTGCTTGGCTCTATAATTCCTTTTTTTAACTTTCACTTGATCTTTCTACTAATGAATGCATAATCATCCTTGGAATAACACCTTGATTTCACTGCGATAAGCCTACAGTCTGGTATAAGATTAGGAAAGAAAGTTGAGTAAGGCATGTTGATTTTAGTAAAGCTATATTTTAACAGTGGCTCTATTCTAATAATTTATTTTCTTGCACTTCTTGCCTGTGGAACTCCCTTCTGATTTCTTACTTCCCTGCCATCTGCAATCTTCAAAAGGGGGTTGAAGTGCTCAATATCAGGGATGGAGGGTATGTAAATATACAAGTGGACATTGAAGTCAACACCCAACAGTGACAGGCTGTTTTATGCTTAAATGCAATCATCAAGCCATGACAATTGTGTTTAAGCATGAAACAGACTGTTGCCACTGAGTGTTGACTTCAATGTACACTATATGTGTGCATGTGTGTGAGAGAGAGAGAGCAAATGAATAAGTATGTCCACAGAAGTGAAAGTGTTAATAGTGGAGTATTGAAAAATGTGTTGTCATTTCTTTTAAACATCCGTCTAATTCTTATAAAATCTGTATCATTCAAGAAGTATATCTCAACATATACTAAGGCAAGAAAATAGTTCAATCAGGTGCTTCCAAAATCTACAATACTCAAATGATATAAGTACATACAAGTGTTTTGTTCCCAACCAGGAATAGTTATCTGTCTGAGATTTGTTAATTTTCAAAACAAAATATAACAAAACAAGAATATATGCCAAATCAATATTAAATTCTGACATATCTGCAGATTTATGTATTCTTTGTTTTAACACCCTTGATCATTTCTTTTTACACCTGTTCTTTATTGCTTTGAACTACATACATTGTATCAGTTTACACCATGAAATCTAGACTTTGTAGCATTATTTTCTTGGCTATACTTTCATTGTAATTGTTTATTCTGATAAATAAATAAAGAGTTTGTATTCATTTCCTACCTGAAGTGTTTTTACAATGTTGCAGATACTGGAATTTTGGTTGGCCAGAATTAAATCTTGGCATTAATAGAGTGGGGTTACTACACAGATTTTTACACATTTCAAGTAAATAGATATGCTACATAGTTTCTTTAAGAAATTTATGCTACTTAATCATCCATCTATATACATCTCTATTCATTAAAAACTATCACTACAAGGCATGTGGTTAGTATATTAGGCTGAAAGATTATTGCTGATGACTTTCAACCTCATTGGATCTCCAAATTTAATGCCACTGCCCTATACTAACTCAAAACCTAGTAAACACAATCACATTTTATTTATATATATATATATATATATATATATATATCTGATGCAATGAAAATAAAAGTAATATATAAATTCTAACATTCACAGCATTAATCCAAAAGAGGGCTCGATACAGATAGTAGAGCAATAATTATTTATTATAATTTTATCATATAGACAAAAACAGTTTACTCACTACAAAGATGCATCCAACATACCAAGAAGAAATCAGCACTTCTAAATTTATTAATTTACAAAACACCTTCATTGATTACAGAATTAGTAGTGATAACTCCAACCTAAATATATGTAATTCAGCTTTAGCTTGATTTTTTTTTTTTATAGTGAACCAAAAAAAAGCATTCCCAATTACTACTATAACTAGTGCTAGAATTTATCCCTCCTACCTACTCCATAGTATTACTGTATCCTATTCGCACCTTTCCTCCCCCACCCCTCACTCTTAGGACGCTTGTGAGATGATGTGCCTAAACTTTTGACCATGGTTATCGGTAAGGAATCTTACCAGACTAGCCAGCATTCAACACCCCACCCATCCTTCAACAAACTGCTATCAACAAGCACGATTGTTTCACTCCATTACCTTTTTGTTTTATGTATATTTGTATCTCAAACAAATGGAAAAAGAAGTGACATTTCACATACGGCTTGCCTACAAGCAGAATTGTTCATAACCATTTTCAGTTCTCACCCATTGAGGTGCAGTTGAAATGCACCGAAACGAAGTTGCATCTTTGTAGTGAGTAAACTGTTTTTGTCTATATGATAAAATTATAATAAAATATATATATATATATATAGGCTTTGTGAGTGTTGAATAAACACAAATGCACTTTAGCATACATCTGCAATAGGGATTGGCTAGCCATCCGAGTAGACAGGTATCCTCGAATAGAAGTAGCCAGCTATACTATACATATATAATACCAATTTGTAATCAGTAGGGCTTATTCTAAAGAGGACTTGAATCCAATGAGAGCTCAATGTAATGATAAATTAAGAAAACACCTTAAAAATCCATATTGATTAAAATTTATTTCATGAATATTATTATATTCATCACTTCAGATTGAATATTTAAGAAATGGCATCAATCCATCCAGACATATAGTAGAATGAAAAGGGGACAGGGTAAAAAAAAAAAAAAAAGAAAAAAAAAGAAAAATAATATAAATAAATAGAAATAGTAAAAAAAATTAAAAGATTTAAAGTTAAGAGGGAGAAAAGGAAAAGAAAGGAAAGAAGACAGAAATAAAAGATGAGCCAATAGCAAAAATAAATAAATAAATAGAATGAAGTAGGAAAAATTTCCTTAAAAGGAGTGAACAAATTAGTAAACTGGGTAAGGGAAGGAAGAAAAAGGAGGATAGGAAGTTAAGAGTTACAACAATTTGTCTAATAAAGTAGGTTCATTCTAGACAGCAATCATCATCACATAATACAATTATCATCATTTTAGACTAATAATAATAATATCCAACATAAATAAAATAATAATAAAATAAATTAAATAAATCAATCAATAATATATTTAGATAATCATAACAAACAAATTTAGAATATAAAAAAATTGATATAGATAAGAAATAATAAAGATAATACTATAAATAATAGTAAAATATAAAATATTCAATAAAAAATTAGAAGTTACTAGCAGCATGGCCCGGCGTTGCCCGTGCTCGATTCAAAAATCGTACGACTTATACAGTAATCGCTATCACTTGACTTAAAATATTTTTGCCCTTCCTTGCCTTTAAAGGAGTGCCCTTTGCCATGCTGATGTTGCTACATTCCTTACTTCTTGCCTATCTCACATTGCGAATTTCTTCTAAGCTCTATACTAAACATTAAATTTGTTACGAAAAAAGAAATAAACAAAATGAACACAAAACGATCAGCTTTAAAAAAGGACTAACTGGAAAAACCGAATGAAAAAAGAATGTTAACAACAAATACTTTTTCACACCCAACCCAGTCCTGCGAAATCAGAATCAAGATTGAGTTTAAGCAAGCGAATGAGCCAATTGGAGTAAAGTGCCATGCAAATTTAAATTTTTCCCACTTGTGATGAATGCAGCTATCGATTTTTTTGCATGCTAGCATGCTAGTTAACATTCGTGTCAGTCAGCTGTTGGCTCTCACCCTGGCTAATAGAATCTTCCTGCCTATTCGTGGCAGCCAGCTATAGGCTCTCACTCTGGCCAGTAGAAAATGGCCACAAACTACATGAAAACTGCCATCGAAGCATGAAAAAATTGATTATTTCCACTATCGATGGGAGTTGGGAAATGCAAAGATGGTCTTGGACTTTCCGCTAACTTGGAGCATGTGCATGTAAATTTTGGTGCAAATTTGTCAAAAATTGCGGCCGTGCATTCGTTACACACACACACACACACATCCTGCCTTTTATAGATAGAGATAAATGATGTAGGCATCAGCAAGACAATTACATAAATAATTAAATATATCTACAGACCTATATATATAAAAATGTGTGACAAGCAATATAACTACATATACACACGTTTCCACCCATATAAAATAAGAATCAACATTTCAAGTGTATATCTCCCAAAGTCAATGTTTTTAGGGAATTTTAAATTTGATCTTATGTCGACACTTGAAAATAAGTTCATTTCTTTGATTCAACAATTGGTCAGAATTTTTATTTTTAATTATTATGATCTTATCCTCGATGCATAGATTGCATCTATCCCGGAAGTTCTTGGGAGTTTGAAACTGACAGATGATATCCAATTTAATTTGTGGGGTTCAAGCCTCTATCTTTAAGTTTACAATAATACTTAGATAGAGCACTTTGGTATCTTAAAGAGGTATTGGAGAGTATAAGGCAGGGGTTCTTAACCGGGTGTGTGAGATCACCTTTAAGGGGGTACAAAACCTTGGATTTGGCAATTTAGCAAAAATATTAAATAAATTGAAATGTTTAAACTTTAACCATTAAACATTCAAATTTATTTGTTTATTATTTTTGCTGATACCTTTAACCATTTTAACAGTAGCAGAAGAGAAAACAACTCTTTTTTTGTTAACTTAGCCAGTGTTATAGTAATAAGATAATATGGATAGCATTCAAATTAACAACCGAAAATAGACGGTGCTGCTTCCTGCCAGCTACTGTTTATAGTCGGGTTGCCAAATGGGTGAGCCTCTTATTTCTTTACTTCATTAAGTTCAGAATTATCTCCAGAATCCAAATTTGTGCCAGATTCTATTATATTGGTTATTACATTGGTGATTATATTGAAGTTGGTTATTACAATGGTGAGTTATTCATTTTTAACTCTTCATCATGTAAAAAAAAAAGGAAAAGAAAAAAAGGAAATGTTATGATGAGTGTACGCTTTGGTTTCACTTGCACAGGAAATGAATAATTGCAAAAACCCCAGTGCATACTTTGTAATGCTGTGTTTTCCAATGCAAATATGAAGCCATCAAAGTTGCAAGAGCTGTTCAACAACAAGCATGGAGGAGGTGGTGTTGAAGGCCATGATTTTGAATCACTGAAAACTAAAAGAGCCCGTTTTCAATCTCGAGGAACCCTTCCAAGATTAGGTTTCATTTCTGTTGACAAACCACTGCTGCTGGCTTCATACTAGGTGGCATATAAAGTAGCCAAGTCCAAGAAGCCACATACAATTGCTGATCAAACCGTGTGCATTAGAAATGGCAACAATTGTTCCAGGCCAAGAAGCAAGAAAAAAGCTTGAATTAGTGCCGCTATCAAATAAAGTCATTCATAATCAAATTGGTGATTTGAGTGATGATATTTTGGATCAAGTTATCTCAGATATCAGGTCTAGTTCTTTGAAAATCTCTTTCCAGTTGGATGAATCAACTGATGTATCAAACTGAAGTTTACTCCTTGCATTGGTTAGGTATGTCAGTGATAGTATTGCGAAAGAAGATTTCCTGTTTGGTGAAGAGCTGAAAACAACCACACAGGGAAAAGATGTCTATCAGTTTGTGAAAGACTTCTTTGCCAAACATGATTTAGATATCCAAACTATTGGTTCCATGTGCACTGATGATGCTAGGGAATAAATCTGGATTTTCTGCACTGATGAAGAGGGAGATTCTGCACTTGCAAGTCACCCACTGTTTCCTTCATCATCCTGCTTTGGCAGCAAAAACATTGCCTCCAAGTTTGAAAAAATTTTTGATAGCATTAGAACAGTTTCATCAAAATTTATCTATCCTGGGATTTTTGGCAAAATATAATTCACATATCTTTCATGTTCAGCAGGGGACAATTTCCTTAATAATAACCGAACATTCTTTTCATCATTCAAATGTGAACAATCCCTTTTGAAGATCCCTTTGTATCTTTTATAATAAGTTGGAAAAATTAACCCTTTCTTTGGATTGTACACAAATTCACTGATTGAATTAGCAACACTATCTGAAATGAATGAATCTGAAGTTTTTCCTTCCATGGTTTTGGTAAACACCTCAAAAAACTTCTGTTGTTGTAATTGCAATTGTTGTTCATGTTGTCATTTCTGTTGCTGCAATTGTTGCTCTTGTATATTTTGTTGCTGCAACTGTTATTCTTGCTTTTTCTTTTGTAGTGCCAACATTTGAACCATGATAGCTTTTAATTCTTCCATTCTGCTGTACTCTGCTGAATGAATTCTCTTGTAAGTTCAAAGAATCCTTGTTGCCACTTTTGTGATGTCAACAAACACTTATTGCCACTTTTGTAATGCCAACGAATGCTTGTTGTAGTAGTAATCACAGATACAACTACTACCTATTTATACATTTTTCGCATGGTCACATGATCCATTTAATTCAATAATGGGATTGAATATGTTTACTCATTGGCAATCTATGTTCAAACTCAAGTGTTGGCAGTGACACTTTATTCTTATATAACAATCATCAGGGCTATCATTGCTACTAGTGCTATTTACGTATTTGTTAAGGGTTACGCTATTATGTTGGGCTAAATATTGTTCAAGGTTTTTAGTGCAGCTGTAGTTAACCTTAATGTTGTTCTTGATGAAGATTTTTCTGAGTAAGAAATTATGACTAAAATATTTGTGTACTAATCTAAGAAAGATTTTACCGATGGTGGTCCTGACATTACTGTTGGAGGGTTGATTGAACCAAATGTTTCGTTTCCTATTTTTAGATTTACTATTGGTATTTGCACTAGTGTTAGGAATGTACTTCATTTCAACATTGTGCTTGATTTTATTTAATGCATCAACATATTTGGTTTTGTATTTGTCAAAGATTTATTTACTACTGGAATTAGTAGAGAGTCTATATTGTATAGATGTGTGAAGGTTATTAAGGATACATGGTGGGTGGTTTGATATATATATATATATATATATATATATATATATAAGGATAAAAATAATAAAAAATAATAGAGATAATATTTTTAAAAATTAATATAAAAATAATAATTTAAGATTAGAACTGATATAGACAATAAAATCACATAAATGATCATATACACCTAAAGAACCTAAAAGAAATCATATGTAGTAACCACAGTTCAGGGGACAAGGTAATCTGTAATAAACTAACAACAAAAACAACAAGTTTGACCAACACAAGGAATGTTGAAAAATTCATGTTAAAAAGATAAAAAACAAATGAAAACTACAGACAAAAGTTCATTTTCTCCATCAAGACATTCATTTCTGTAGTTCACTGCTACCAACAAGCAGAAATATTTTTTTCTCCTGATGATGGCCATGTTGGCCGAAACTAGTCGAGGAATCTAGATGAAATAATAATAATAAAAATGAAAGAATATTAATCTACAACCCAGTGTGTCTGAAGATTTTAATTTTTTTAATAATTTTTCTTGTTCAAAATATATATATATAGACAATATTAGTGGTAAATATACACATACATATGCAATTATATATATACAAAAATAATTCCAAGAGGATATGATCCAGGTAGAACTCGATGTCCAGGACAGAGTAAGGATATTGTAGGTCTGATGAATTGGATCGTTTTTACGATTCCAATGGAATAAATTATGACCATGGAATATTAGTGTTTAAGTCTTTTTATTACATACATACATACATACACACACACACACATACACACATACATACACACATACACACGCACATAATACAAGGTAACCAAAAAAGTTCTGTCCGTTTTTTGATTAGTCATTGAATGAAGTTGAAATATATACGAAATGCGTGTAGCAATTGTTTTCAAATTCAGGCAGCCGGAAGTAGGAACATCAGACGTTATAAAAAACACGCGCACCATGCCCGGCCATCAGTTATAAGCCGGACAGCTGTGAGAAGGATGGAAGTGTCTAGAGATCTCGTTCGGGGCTGTTTGCTTTACGACTTCAAAGTGGACTTATCAGCAGCTGCATCAAGTCGCCGCATATGTCAAGCATTTGGGGATAGTGCTGTGGATGAACGTACTGCAAGGCGTTGGTTTTGAAAATTCAAGTTGGGAGATTTGTCTCTCCATGATGAGACTCGCAGTGGATGACCACAGGTCTTTAATGACGGAGTCCTGAAGGCGGCCATTGAAGAGGACAGTAGTCTAACGTGTGGTGAACTTGTAAGACCGTTCAACATTTCCGATGAAACAGACTTCACCTGCACCGCCTCGGTAAGATGTACAAACTGAGCAAGTGGGTTCCGCAAACGCTGTTGGAGGTCCACAAGGGACAACGAGTGGTAGCCTGCATATCGCTGCTTTCTTGCCACCGTACCGCATCCTTATTCAATCGAGAGCTTACCAGTGATGAAAAGTGGGTTCTGTACGAAACTCCCAAGCGTTCCAGACATTGGTTGTCTCCTCAGGATGCTGTCCCTCACACCGCAAGACCGCCTATGCACCCACGCAAGATTATGCTTTGTGTCTGGTGGACAGGTCATCAAGTGGTTCATTATGAACTGCTACCAACGGGCCAAACAGTCACTGGAGACCTATACTCGCAGCAATTGAAACATGTACAACAGGCATTGCGCCAGAAGGAGCCAGCACTGGTGAATCGCAAAGGTGTGCTTTTCCTCCATGACAACGCCAGGCTGCATGTCGTGCAAGTGGTCAGGGATACCATACAGCAACTTGGGTGGGAGACTTTGTGCCATCCACCTTATTCACCTGACCTTGCGCCATCCGATTACTACCTCTTCCACTCCCTGGATAATCATCTTCATGGGAAAACCTTCACCAATGAAGCAGACTTGCGCAAAGCCCTCACAGACTTCTTTGCATCAAAACCCCCTGGGTTCTACCGCAAGGGCATTGAACAGCTGGACACATGTTGGCAGAAGGTGCTGGATGCCGATAACGATTACTTCAAAGACTAAATATAAGTTACACATACTGTGAAGCGTTTTCTTTTTTTCCTTTAAAAACGGACAGAACTTTTTTGGTTACCTTGTGTGTATACACACACACACACACATATATATATATATATTAGTTATTTAATGTTTCACCTTGTTAATAGAGTGTCAATTTCATAATATTCGTTGGTCTTAACTCAATATACTAGCATAAAAATGTATACTATCTGGATGAAAGCTGGGGATAAGCGTACCAATACATCTGATTGTAAATAACTTGTATAACCAACAGAAATCCAACACAGAAGTTAACTTCAAACCTATCATAAGCTCGGTTGGTTAATCGTGGTCATTTCCCCACTCATTATAGTATAAATTTAGCACACACACGCCATTGAGGATGTTGCTGCTTTAAAACCATAAAATAACTGTCTATTCTCCAGTCGTGCACCACTGCCTGAGAAGACACATAGTGTCGAAACATGATTGCATTCATGTAGCAGCTGATAACATCTTTTGGTTACAATTGTTGATAAATATTATCATTATTATTATAATACACAAACACACACACATTTTATATATATATATATATATATATATATATATATATATATAAGAAAAAGAAAAACTTATCTTTGCCGATGTGTTTTATCCTCTGATGGACTTTAAGCAAATGTAAGGATTTTATTTAGGAACAAGTTTTTATAAACTGAAGTGAAAATGCTGTTACTTTTTCTAAATTTAAGAATGGTCATAAATAATAATTATGTTACAGGCTAATTGAAAGTCAAGGTAAACTATACAAGATGCTAAGTGATGTAATTTAATGCTTAATAAGCCAAAGTGCGTAAATGTATCAGCAAAGATAATTTTTCCTTTGTCTTTATTCATATTGTCTTTTTACAGATATATTTTTAGTTATATCAGAATTTTTACACACACACACACGCACACACACCCTATATATAATTTGTTTTCTACAGATTATCAATCTTTTGCAGGTTATTTAAAGCTATTAAATATTTTAGATTGTCAGAATTTTTTTCTTTGGGATAATTGTTTAGTGATACAAGTCTTACTAGTTAACTCATAGCTGAGGAGAGAAAAGGCGGAGCCCTACCTTTCACAAGGGTATTTGCACATAAATAAATGAACCAAATGGGAATTGCAGCTCTGATCTCGGATTAACAATTCTAAGTCATTATCCATTACACCACCAGCGCATCCAAACTTACATCATCTGGTATTCCCAAGCAGTCATCTATCACCAGGCTCAACATCAATTTCAATTTCCAGAAATGGCAACATAAAAGTAGTTGGTAATATTCCAAATGGATCAGTTCACTTCAGCAATAAAACCATAATCACCACCCTATACTCAGCTGATTCTATTTGATACATGCAAGTTTCCTAACACATTTTTTGTATTAAAAAAAGAATTAAAATCAATACTGTTATGATTTACACGCTTGGCTGACAAGCTGATAGATGTTACACCTTTCAATTTTCTCACTCTACAACAGTACTGTCAGTTGTTGTATGCACCACATACGAGAGAGAGTAATAGGTGTCCTCTCTCTCTATCCCAGATTTTTTTTTACTTCCTGTTGAGAGAAATTTCTCATGTTTCTTTATCTGACTTTAGAAGAGCAACTGGTTTCCCCACTTCATATACTTTTTCTAACTTTGAATAGATAGTTATAGATGCTAACTTTGTCAAATTCTTCTCCTTAATCGGTCAACTCTAGTCTATGAAGGGTAGTTTTATTATTGAAAACTCACCCGATGGTGTAACAAACTTCTGAGTCTGTTCTGCTCTTACATATGGAATGTTTGCTATAGCTGTATAGTTAGTAATGGGAAACAAGTGGAAGACCCTCACCATCTGAGAAACAATATAGTTAGATAGTTGTTATATTAGAGGGCTTTACTAATTATTTTAACTTGATAGGATAACTCTGTAAAGCACAATGAATTTATCCATTCTGATCAGAATCAACATTTGGAGATAATTGTGTATGCATTGTCATTTTTGCATGCACCAATGCAATACTTTCCCTCCATTTTGATAACAGCATCAAAAATACAAAAAGGTTTAATTATCCAAACAAAATTTGGAATGTTAATGATTCTTCTCAAAGTGAGAAATAAAATATTGTAATTTATCTGCACAACACAAAACATTTGCATGAACAAAAACGGACATTATACAGAGTGCATCATTAACATGTTTACTGCCACACAACACATGTGAATCTTATGGTACATTTGCATATAGACTGACACACATGTGCATCACATGCCAGTATGGAAAGAGAAAAAATAAGTGACAACATGATTAAATTATTTCCTTCATTTTCAACCCCACATCCAGCACAATGCCAAAGAGATGAAAATAGTTAATTTTATAATTATTGTGATTTTAATTTTATCAAGCTTTATTTTTTTGAATCTCATGTTATATTATTTATGTTTCTTAATCATATGGGTCAATCATTTAACAAAACTGTTTATCTCAAAGCATATCAACAACATTTTATAGCAGTGGTCCACTTTTATTTACTCCTTGAGGACTTGCTTTTCTTTCTAGCTTTCCTCAGTGAAAATTCAAAAACTTTCCACAATAAACAGTGGTTTTAGCAACTGAAACAAAACTTTACATATGGGTGGGTGCTGAAATGTTCTTGGCCTGACTTACTTCCCAAAATCTGACCAAATATCATATTTACTTTTTGAAAGAGATTCTTGGTCAGGTAAACAACTTTTTGCACCTTCTTATGCAAATTATATTAAGTGGTAGGTAAACAATTAACTTTTTATTAGACATCAACAAATATAGACAGATGAAAGTTTCTTTCAATGTAATCTTTTGGGTATTTTTGAAATATACAAATGATTTTCTTTAAAATTATTAAAAACAACTTTACTCTTAATTGACTAAAAGGAAAATATAATTGAATAAAAAGTTCATTAAAACAAAATTTTATGAGAAAAGAATCAATGTTTATACAAGAATTTATTTCATATAAAGATTTTTTGGAACCTGTTGTTAAAGAGCAGTTTTTATTTGAGCAATAATCATATATTTTCCATCAACCAATGAAATAAATAAAAAAAAACACTAAAAATCTAGAATAAAAAGCAAGAAAGTCTTAAAAAAATACACTAATAAAAGTCTACATGCAAGCAATCTTTGAAATTACTTTTAGTAAATGTTTTAGCATATATCCACTTTTGAAACATTTGCTCAAACTAAACTGGAAAAAATAATTTTTCTTTTGCACATACAATGAAAATTTAGAGTTTAAAAATGGCTTCATTGTATACAAACAATAAAAAAGAACAAATGACAAGTTGATAGTAAACAACTAAAATGTTTAAAATAATCAGAATTCATTGGTACTGAAAATATAAAATAGCTATTAAAAAAATAACTATATGGTGTTTTTTTTCTGCAGTGAAAAAGAAAAACATTTCATATTTACCTTGGGCCTGATATTTCTTCCCTGACATGCTTGTTAAGGTGTAGAGTATCCATGGCTATCTTGGCAACTTTCTCATTTGTGTATGTGATGTGGCATGGTAACTGATCTTCTGACTGGAAGACAAGACAAAATAAGAAAAAAATTAAAATTGGGATAACAAGTGACTTTACAAACTCAAAATTTAGTAATCAAATCCTAATAATTACTTATAAATTTCCAATCAAGTAATATTAGTTTTACTATAAAATTATGATGATTTCAATAAAGTAAACATGTACAGAAAACACAAATATAACTAAGTTAGTAATTTAAATCTACAACTTTACAAACCAATTTTATTCAGAAATACATTTGATGTGCTGAAGCATGTCTTAAAATTGTTACTTCAGCCAGCAATGATTACTGTTATATACCAAAAGGTATCATTGCATCTTGGAAAAAACAGTAAGAAAGATATCTGATTTGAGATGATCTATGAATTTTATGAAAATAGCAAATGCACTTGTGTTTTTTATAAATCTCATAAATCTCAATTATGTCTGCATACCAACTTATTGTGCTAGACATATTGTTTTGGTTAGTATTAATTGAATAATGGAAAACAAACATATATAAAAAGTTCAGTACAAATAATACTGGTACCGTGAAACCCAGTGCTATGTGCTGCATTGTTGGGTCATCTAAACCAGTTTTTCCATCAAGTTTTTATTCTGGTGAGACAAAAGGCAGATGACCCTTCTTGTAGGGTAAACAGACATCTAGCACAATGAGATAGACTGGGCTCCTTAGTTGTGTGTGCAGCCAGTAGCATAATTGAGCAGAATGCTTCCTAACTGAAGTCATATGTCTGTGACCAAGGCAAGCCTTCAAGGTGTAGTTTAACCTGGAGGGAGATGAGCTTCACCAGGTGTACTTACATGAATGAATACTTCTCTGGCTCTTAACACAAATATGTGGAAAGAACTGGTAAGGTGCTCAGCTGCACAGTGACCCCTGGCCATGGGACTGATAATTATAATATTGACACATGCATGTGTAAGCTTGGGAACACTTGCTACTTTTATCTATAGCTTAAATACCAACATTGGCTACTTTTTTCTATTTTGCTTACAATTTTAACTCACAACTGTTACTTCTTAAATAGATGACCCAATTTAAGTTTATCCCCATTTTCCCTACATACCAAACCATTTCCAAAAACAAAGAGCATCACAACTGTAATTGGAAATTTTTGTATGACTGACTAAAACCTTTTCCTATAGATAAACTCCCAGAAGCTGTTTTCATATCAGTATTCAAAATTTTTTGAAATATCAAAATCAGGAGTTAACAATAGTGATAAAAGCTAAATAAAAAAAAATTTAAAAAAAGAATACATAATTATAATTTAGGATTACTACAATTAATAACATACAAGTCCTTGCTCTCATCTCAGAAAGGAATTATTACATGATACATTGAATGCTAATCTAACTTCATCCAGGTTTCCTATTTGGCTGAGTTTGAAACAAATTTATTTTTGTATATTTATGAAGTTCTAATATTTTGGGTGTTAAAAAGAAATATTGGTCTTATTTGTCATGAAATATATTAATAAAGTCTGAGCAAAGAAATTACCTTAAGATCCAGTATAGTAGGACATAATTATATCATTTATAAATTCAAGTAAGCTTCACCAAATAATGTAAATTATTGCAATCTGTAACTTAATACTTATATAGTTGTAACAAAGTTACTTGTGTGGGTTTTACAAGTAAATGAATCTATGTCTAGTGACCAGTTGGATTGGGAATTAACTTGGTAAGTTGATATTAGAAGCCTATAGCCAAGCTAAGCAATTTGGATTTTACTAACATACCAAAAGTACCTTGATATTTTTTTTAACTTATATTAGAATTTGCCTTTTTGAACTAAAAGGCCAGGAAAGAGTGAGATTTGAACATAAGATGTTGGCAAGAAAGAAATCAGGAGTCATGTCTAGACATAAAGGGTGAAACCTGGAGGAAAAATATCAGTCTAAAGAAAATGTAATTATCTTTAAGGTGTGGATGACATTTGCATGTTATGAAAATTTGAGAAATAAAATGACCATCAGAATGAATGATGAAACTGAACAAACAATTGTGGTACAAAATGATGGATTGCGGTTTGTTGATCATTAATTCCCACCCACACACTGCCTATGAGACAGACAGGTAATTAATGTTAAAACAGAAGTAGAGGTTTGAAATTGTATGGCTAGATGGTAAAATGGATGGGGGGGGGATTATTTAACCATATAATGCTAATCAGTCATAGGAATCTAGTTGGTGAAGAAGCAAGTATGAAGCCATCTTAAGAGTAAACACGTTCATGAATTTACCAAAAACAAAAGGCATACTATGATGAAAAAAATGCTCCAAACTTGACAAAAACTAAGTTTTATCATCAAAATTTTTATATTAAGAGGAAATACCAACGTTTTTTTTTGTTTTTTTAATTATTTTTAGTAAATTTTTTCATCCTTTTTAGAACAGTCAAAATTTTGATTAAAAATCTTGTTTTTCTGGTGTCAGCAGATGGACTATAAAATAACATAGCAAATTTTAGCATCTTTTTTGCAGTGAGAGATACATTGAATTGGAAATTCTTGCAAAAATCAAACAATTGTTGGATTTTAATTAAAATTTCAGAACTTATTCACAAATGAATGAAATTATTTTACAAACATTTTTTTTTTTAGAAAGTCTTGGTAAAAATATTTTTTTTTTTTTTTACATCTATGTGTACATTACCTTCCCCCTTAATTTTATAAAAATTTGAGAAATTCAAAGTTGTAACTTTTATTGATTATAATAGTTAGAAGCAGAAGTCTTTGAAGAATTTAAGTCATCATTTTTTTTGGCAAAATCAAATGACCAGTTACTGAAAATCAGCTTTGAATTATAAAATACAAAACTAAAACATTATTTAATTAGAAAATTTTAATTGCTTTTATGAATAATATATGTTAAGCACAATATTGTCAGAAGCAAAATATTTTTCCAATGAAAAATGAATTTTTACAAGAATCATTTTCTTTTTTTTTCACAATTTTGATTACAATATTTTATAAAGTTGCTAAATATTTTAAAACTCAGTTTCAATGTTATAACTTTTAGGAAGTACTATTAGTAAGTAAAAATATTTTTACTAATTATAAATCGAAAAGCTTATTACAATCTGCAAATGACCAGTATTTAAAAAAAAAAGTTTTAATTTTTTTCTGGATGTGTATAAACATGCCTATTTTTATATACAAATCTTCAATACATGACATTATCATTAAAAAGACATGTGCTTTAAGAGATGTTTAAAATTTCATAACAGATAATATAAAAATTAATAAATAAAATACCATAAAATTTCATAAGAGATGTACGTAAAAATTATAGGTACCTCTCTTATTTATGAAATGTTGTTATATTAATTTTTATATTATCTCAGTTATGAAATTTTAAATTTATTTTATTATAGCATTTTAAATTCTATTTTTCCACAAAGCATTTTCAAACTTAATGCTATAAAGCTAACATACCTAAAAATCAATAAAATATTAGATGGCTTAAAATATTTGTTAATTTGTAAAAATTACTGGATAGTTAAACAAGTTCACTTAAAATTCGTAAAATATGTCACTTCTGTTCTTTTGTCCAATAACTTCTCCTGACCTCAGCTGTCAATACCATCAATCAACACCTGACAAACAAGTCACCATGGTTAAGAAATGCTTTTATTTTCTATGATTTTTATGCTAAAAAATAAGTAATGTTTGTTTCAAATTAGATTAAGTAAACTTTAAATTTCCTAATCTTCCTCAAATAACCTTTGAAAAAAGTATATTTTGTTTTTGCAAGATTTTTAAAATGGAGAATTAACTTTTGTTCACAAATGTCTAAAAGAAAAAAAAAAGAGACATCTTTGATTTTATTGAAAACAAAAAAAAGTTTATTCCAATCAATATAAATTCAGTTTTAAATACACCAAAAAATTTTGCTTACTGGGTATAGTCAATTTATTCCTTCACCTTTGAATTAAAGCTAAAAAAAAAATAATAAAAAAAAAGCCTCAAGAAAGACAATTTTCAGAAATACATTTTAAACCTGAGGTATCACGAATCTATGAACATTCCTACATAAGAGTGGTTGTAAGAGGTTTTTCAATCAATAAGAACATAAGAATTGGAGAAGCTTGATAAATTAGGGGTTTTGAATAATAGGTCAAATTAACCTCAGCCCAACCACACTGGGATGCTGCAACTACTGTAACATGTCCAATCCTAATTTCCTAGAGAAGTGCTGTATCTCTAGTATTTACATTATTCGGACTATTGTCCTCATCTTTGTCGCCATATTTGTCACAACGTTTCGGCCGTTGTACGCTCCGGCCTTCTTCAGGTGGTTGGAATTTCGAACCGAACCCTTTATTTCGATCACTGGGGTAGACTGTTCTAGTTCCACGAGCCATGTTTGATGGATGTCAGTTATCAGTTATCTCCTGGTAATTTTTTCCTCTGAAAGTTCTCCACTGCCTGAACCGGGTATTGAACTCACACTCTTTGGGTCTGTTACTGGATCTAACCAACGCCTTTATCCACCTCAAGGACACATGGTACGGTGGATAAAGGACACATGGTACGGTGGATAAAGGCCTTTATCCACCGTACGCCTTTATCCACCGTACCATGTGTCCTCAAGCAATGTTTTGGGATGTTCAAATTGCAAAAACAGAAAAAATTGTTTTTTGCAAGTTGAGTATTTGAAAACATCAATAATAAAAAATATAAATTAAGTTACCTCCCTTACATATTTTTAATGTTAATTTTTAAATTGACTATAACAAAGTGTGTTTCATGCACATTTACAATGAAAAAAAAAAGAAAAAAATTTTTCATAACTATCAATTACATTAATTTTTTGTCTTAGCAATTCACCCCTGAAGATGATCTTGGATGAGATTGAAAGTACTCAGGAAAATAAAAGAAATAACTAAAACTATGGCATATTTCTTACTCAGTTTTGTAACAGCACTAAGAAATTGATCTGTGAATTTGAGAGGATTAAAATAAAAATAGAGATAATATGTCTAGATAAACCAAATATCCTTGATAGATAGATAGATAGATAGATTTAATAGGCCAGTTAATAAAATTTGAAGAATAAAAAGACAATAAAATTGATATTTATTATATATTGATCTTTTGACTAAATTGAAGCATGATGAGAAAGATTTTAATGTTAGAATTTTCAAACATGTCTGTATTCTTTTTCAACATTTCAAGGAATATACAAAGTGGGACTTACTCTTCTAAGGAACATTGTTGCTGATTAGAAGTCTCCCTGCAGAAATTATACTCTCTGAGTAAACCCAAATCCCTGTTTAATCTCTCAATGTGTGAATTATTTTGAAAATAAATTTCAACTCAGATCTGCGTTTTTCTTGTCAGTTGTTGAATGAAAATGCCAAAAGCATGCACCTAATATCATCAACGCTGTAAAATGGTTGGTTGCAGTGACGGGGAAAATTGTTGTTGTCCATGGTGGTTTTTTTATGGTTATTGAACCAATTACAGAATTCTATTCCAGTTTCTCCAGCATAATATATAAGAGTTGTACTGTCACAATTCAGAGCCATTGGTTTAAATACTATGTGAGTGCTGGTTGGGGGGGTGAAATTGCTATCAGCAATGATATGCCTACAGATTGTCATCGGGGCTTATTGCAGGTGATATTCCCTTGATGAGGTGGTGAATCATGTATGCCAGATGATGTTAAGAGTGTGTATAGATTAGGTGGCTGCCGCCTAGTGTGAAATGGGTTCTCACTGAATAGTTTTCTAATTGTTTGGTTGAGTCTTTGTAATTGACTTTTTGATAGTTTTAAGTGGGTAATTCCTATTAAGAAAATAACTGAATAGTTGTACTATGTTTTTTTTGTAATCCCCATTTTGTGAAGATACATTTTATGTGTAAACATTGGCTGTAGATTGATTATTTTAGGTTGGTGGGGTGGCAGCTATTGAAATTTAGATAACAATGACCATCTGTGGGTTTAATGCATAGTGTAGTGGAGATGTGGTTATTCAGTACCAGTACATTCAGAAATGGAATACAATAGGTGGAATATTCCATTGTGAATTTGATGGTGTAGTAAAAATTGTTGAGGTGTTTTAAGGTCTTGGAGACTATTCTCTCCTTGTGTCCATATAAAGAAGATTTAATTATATTCATTTTAAGTCTACCATTGGTCCATGCTTACAATATTGCCGCCATATAAGGTCCAGTGCCCTTGCAATTTAGCTAGAGCTCCTTGATAAGATCCAAAGAAGAATCAGCAATATTATTGGTCCTGACCTGGTGGTTCAGCTTTAGTCACTTTCCCACCACTGTAAGGCTGCCCCTCTTTGCCCTTTTTTTTATAAATGGTTTCCTGGCCATTGTTCAGATGAGCTCTTCATTATGGTACCTCGACTATATGAATTTAAGCACAATACTAGACTGGCAAGATCTCATCAATTTACAGTTAAGCTTGCGAGATATAGAAATAAATTCTATGCTAACAGTTTCTTATCTCACACTTCTTGCTTGTGGAACTCCCTCCCAGCTCCATGCTTTCCAGCCAACTTTAATCTGCAAAAATTTAAATGCCATGTCAATAGCTATTTACCGTCCTCCTGATTGTTCTTTCTCTTCATTACTAATGTTGCTGTTCCTAATTCCTCCATAACTTGTAAACATTTGCATGCTTGTGGCCATACTGCCTTGCTTGGAGTGAGACTGATTAAAAAAAAAAAATATGTGTGTGTGTGTGTGTGTCTGTATATAAGTTAATGGTCAGAGTTGAATTAGACCAGGAAACAGTAGTATTAAAAAGTGCTCAATGCACATATAAAAATTTAACATGGAGAGCTTTTAAGTATAGAATTCCACTACCTTGGTTCCAACTTTTTGCTATCTTCAGGTGATTTTGGTCAATTGATTTCCTAACTCCTTATTTTTTCAAAATAAAAAATTTTTATGAATGCTATATTTTTGAAAAGAAAAAAATTTATTTTATATATTTCGCAGGACACTCTTCTGCAGGTATGACAGACGAAGCTGCAATGGAGGTCTGCTCTCCTCTGCTACTTTCATTATCTTCTGATTTTGGCTTTTCTTGGCCTTTATGATTCCTCCTTGAACAGCATTGCGCTGGCCATTGCGATTGACTACTAGCTGCTCCCACCTACCAGAGTTGATGCCTGTGTATTTCAGGTCCCTCTTGAATATGTCCTTGAAACATAGTATAGGCAGCCTAGTTGATGGTGTCATGTAGCCAGCTGATCATACAGTATGTCTCTTATGGCCATTATTTATTTGATGTATGTGTCCCAGCCATTGAAGATGACAGGAGCTAGAGAAAGGAAAACCTTGATTTTAAACCTCTGCTGTTTTGCAGTCATATCCAAAAATGGTTAAGGCTATCGAAGTAAATCGAGCAGAAAATACAGAGTGGAGCCATGTGATCTGGGCAGTGTATAGCCTCCATATGCCATTGCCTAGGACTACACCCTGGAGAGGTCTCACCAGTTTCAACCTAGTGAGAGCACAACATGGAAGACAGCATTTTACTATTCAATTGGCATGGAGTTGGACACCAAAGGTCGTCTTCGATGGTGAGAAGGATTTACTGTATTCTCTTCATCAAATACCAAGCAGCCTTTGGACAGTTGGGTGTTGACCTGCTATGGTCTGCCTGTTTCAGTGGGTGCCTGAAGTTTATAGCTGCTTGCTTAACAAGTAGATCAATAACCATGCACTAAACCTATACAAGGTGCGATGAGTAAATTGTCACCATTATATATTTTTTTTGATTTTGTTGACTGCAGAGTATATTAGGTCAGTTGGGCATATAATTTGTTTCATTTCTTAAAATGTGACCCATGTACATGTCTGTATGTGTAGGGAAATAAAGTACTACCCAAAAGAAATTCTTCAACCTAACTTCCTTTGTTGGGAAGCCTCAACAAGGTTGGAGCCACAAAAGAGCTAGTTTCAGCAGCGTTTTCTTTTTTACTTTTTGTACTTTTTTTCTACCCAAGTTATATTGTCAATCATCAACTATAATAATCTTACTACCATGAACCTCTCAACTACATGGGTACCCCCATGCCTACTGGTGGCAGAAGTGCTAATTTTAGTAGTGCTTACTTTTTAAAAAAATTGTAATTTTCTTTCTGAACAGTTCTTTTAATTTATGCATTTATTTAGCTATGAATTTTCCTTCAAAACCTTGTTTAAAGGCGCTATTCCACTTTGCTTGATCATCAACACACTCTGTAGTCAAGAGGTCAAAGCATGTCAGATCTCATGACAGTTTCCCCTAGGAGAACACAAGTTCGAATCCTGCTGGAGAGTGCATAGGAAATAAGAACTGTTTAAAATATATACAATTGCTTCTAAAAATATAAGTAGAAAGTAAAACTTATTTCTAATGTATAACCTCAATGTAAAATAATATCCTAAGAAAGAAATCAAAAGTGAAAAAATTTGTTTTTAGAATCTCTGCGGTTATAAGCAGTGTAAGCTAGAAGCAAAGTAACAGTAATAAATTCTGGCTGGATTCCTGATTAATATATTTTCTGATTGGCTGCTGGGAACAAAACAATATTGATGAGAAGAAAAAATAGCAGCAAATCGGTAGTTGTATTTTAGTGTTCAAATCTTTTGAGTAAATTTGCTTACAGTCTATATTATTTCTAGAAAAGTCTTGCAGGCAGAAAATTTAATACTCAGAAGATTAAATTTTCTCAGAATTTAATATCTAGTTATTAATAAGACAATGAAGCTTAAAATATTCCTACTTCATTTTTTTTTTAATAACATTCTAACTGATGTTCTTATTAATTTTAAATTTAACAAAAAATTAATATTGCGTACGGCATAATGACTTGTATTGCTTTATATTAACTTTTGTTGCATATAAAATTTTATGTTTTTAAAAGATTTATAAATTTATAAAGGACATAGTCATTATGATCCTAATTTTATTATTGAGTGGAGAAGGACAGTATTAAAAGTGTGGTAATAACAACAGAAGCCAAAAGAATGTTCCATAACTGTTGGAATGATCATTGACATTTCTCATTTCTAAGTATTTCAGGACTACTTTTGGATATGAATCTTTCATCTTTGTGACATTGTCACAAATAGTTCTGCAGCAACAAAGATGGTTTTTGAGAGATTGTAATCTGCTACTTGCTCTTTCCAGGTTTCTAAGTTGATGTTAGTCTTGTATTCTTTTTTTGAAATCTATTTGGATCAATCTTTATAACAACACAGAGAGGAGTCCTTTGCTAGTGCTGAATTCACTGCAGAGGAACTAGCAAGGAAGCCTCATATCACATATGCAGCATACATGGCCTGTCTATCAGAGACAATATTTGTTGGTGGCTTCAATGCTCTTGGCTTGAGTTTTTGCAATAGCTGAAATGCTGGTGATGTAGTCCTATTATTTGATGTTCATGATTAATTTGTGAAAGTGTTCAGGGTTCTTGATGTCTTAACAGCAAAGGGGTTATATTCTCTATCCAAATAACTCTTGGAATTTGGATGGCTTCTCAAAATTACAAAAGAGTTTTTTTTTAATAAATGAATGCAACAGATTAAAAGATTTTTTTCTGAGCAATTATCATTAAATCAATCATTTATTTTCTCTAGTTTTGGATAAAATCTCATCTAGCACAAATGGAGCTGACTGATGAATATATCATTAGCTTGTAAAACCATTGTTTCACATTTCAGTAAAAGTGGTATTTGTCATAGAAATAAAAACATTTAGTGTAATAGATAACTATGGTTGGGGACTGAGGTGAGAGATTACAGTCATCTATTCATATCTGCAGGTTTTGTATTAGAACAAGAATGTCTTAATTCCAGAAAACTGGCATAAAGCAAGCTTTACTTATTCTTCATATGCAAATCATCCTCACGTCCTCTTACATTCATCCACATTCAGTAATTCTATTTTGAGTGGCTCTTGAGCCTTGTAATGGATGAAATAGTAAAAACACAAAAAAAAAAAAAACAACTCTTAATTTTTCATGCACAAAGCTCTACAAAGAATGATGTAGAGACAGGCATATGTTGCCGTAACCTGAAATTTCACAAATCCTTGGTTTCTCCCCAGCAATTAGCGTCTGATCATTGTTTGCCATGTTGTATACACCAATGTTTTTTTTCCCCTCTTAAATATGGAATGGAAACTTCTTTTAAAACAAAACAAAAAAAATGAGTAAAAAATGACTATCCTTTATTAAATAAGTACTGAAAATTTCATTAAACTCCAATAATAAGTTGATTTTGGTAGATTTTAAGACTGGCGATATTGTTTGCCTAATAAAATTTTCAGATGCAATTTATTTTCTAATTGTTATTTTTATCTACTGATTTCACAAGTAACTCCAGTTCTATAGATAGAACTCCATTTTTATATCAAAATTTTAATGATATCCAATTACTCTTAAAAATGACACAAAGATTATAATGCTAAAACTTTAATGCATATTAAGGTGGCTTTTTTGTCAGGTCTTGATTTCCCATCAATGTTTTTTTCTTCATATCTCCAGTATCACATATTTACATTAGGTGTTATAAGTAATCTAGAGATGATTTTGTGTATACAGGAATATGTGCATAGATCATATGCAATTACTACACCATTTTATACAAGGAATTTGGCCATTTGTGGATTTTGCTATCTGTAATGGTTCCTGCAACTAATCCATCTTGGATACTAAGAGATGACTATATTGCTGCAAACAAGTCAGTGGATAAAGCATAAAATTTGGATGCTTTTATTAAAAGAAAAATAGTATATCTTTTTAGATTTACAAATATGGTACAGTAGCAAGAAAAATTATTTGAATTTCTACTTTTCCTGTTTTTTTGTTTTTTTTTCCACTTTAAACATTATTTTTAGTGGATACTCATATTTGAATAAGCACTATTTATTAAACAGTATGTACATTTATTTTTGTCTACTGGCCTGAATGTTCAAGAAATCTTATTAGAGAAAAATTTGCCAAATTTTCCTTTAATAAGATTTCTCAAACATTCAGGCCAGTAGACAAAAATAAATAAATATATGGTTTAATATATAAATGAAGCACCTAGTCAAATACCAGTATCCACTAAAAATAACGTTTAAAGTGATAAAAATCTGTTGGATTAATAAAAAATCCATTCTAAAATTACTTTTCCTGATGTAAACATCTACACAGATGAAAAATAGAAATAAACAATAAAATCCACATATATAAAATAATATACATATGAAATAATTTTTAAACTCGGACTCCAGATTGGATTGCAATCATCTGAAAGAGTTAATAGATTGTTTGGCAACAGTTTTCATTGATGATTTACAAATTTTTTTCTGCATTTTCTGAATGCTCATCCACTTTAACTGACATTTGACTAGCCTTGAAACATGCATACCACTCAAAAACTTATGTTCAACCTAAAGAATAGATTGAACATGAATTCACCAAAAGCCTGACAAGGCATTGTGAAGATCTCAGTAGCAGATGTACCAAGCTGGGCACAAAATTTGATACCAGAACATTCACCAGATACACATGTATTTCTAATGAACAATACAATCCAAGAACACTCATTACTACCTTAGCATGTACTACACAAATCTAAACAAAGATAATGTAGAAAAAATACAGCCATGGACAAAATTGAGATAATTACCCCATAATTTTGTCCATAGGTGTATTTATACAAACTGATTGTATAACCATGGGATCTCCTCTATGGCCTTCTTTCTCAATATATGGTATTCCTTGAAAATAAAATCTTCAACACAATGGACATCAGGGAAGTCTGGAACATTCCCAAAGAGTACAGTATATCATGCATTAATACACTATGAAAACAAAAACAGTTCACACATACAGAAGTATCTCAATTGGATCCATTATGGTGAAAGTACTAATGAACATTGTATTAACTAGGCACTCATCATTCTATGAGAGTCAACTCCTTACAACCTAATTTGGCTTTTGCTCTGGTAAGGGGTATAATGATGACATACATGTCATTAAACAACTCCAGGAAATTGCATACTTTTCCAATAGAAAATTGTATACCAGCTATGTTGACCTCACAGAAGCATATGACCACATCAATAGAGACTTTCTCTATTAGAAATCACCTTCCAAGTTTGGACTCAACTGAATGTCTAAATCTGAGAAAGTATATTGGTCCACAAAATCATACATGTTTGGTGAGGACCTTAATATGGAAACATTTCAAACCTCATCAGGAGTATAACAAGGAGGAAATTGGAGCCCCAATATATTTAATCTTTTTCATAGACAATGCCATGCATATATACAAACACAGATGTGAAGAAAAGGGCACTGATCAGTTAAGCATTCCCTACCACATTCTAAACAAATTCACTTCTAGAAAACAGCATTTATGCTTTTCCTCCTAAGGTTAATATACTGATGATGAGGTGGGTCATACTGATGACATAAGTATTCATAGTTGGGACATAAGAATGATCTTTATTTACATTATTCGGACTATTGTCCTCATCTTTGTCGCCATATTTATTACAACATTTCGGCCATTGAACGCTCCAGCCTTCTTCAGGTGGTTGGAATATTGAACTGAACCCTTTATTTTGCTCACTGGGGTAGACTGTTCTAGTTCCACATGCCATGTTTAATGGATGTCAGTTATCTCCTGTTAATTTCCCTCTAAAAGTTCTCCACTGCCTTAACTGGGTATTGAACTCACACTCCTTGGGTTCTGTCACTGGATCTAATCAACGCCTTTATCCACTGTGCCACGTGTCCTTGAGGATGTGGAACTAAAACAGTCTACCCCAGTGAGTGAAATAAAGGGTTCAGTTTGATATTCGGAGCGTTCAACGGCCGAAAAATTGTAATAAATATAGCGACAAAGATAAGGACAATAGTCCGAAAATACCTCATCTCAGAAATATAGACAGATACTGAAGAATGATCTTGAACAAAAATATCAAACATCCTCTACCAAGTGTTCCAAGAAATAGGACTCAATATAAACCTTTCCAAAACACTCAAAGACCGATTGCCCAGAGAACTCTAAATACTAATTCCAAAGGTTATGTGGTAGTAAATTTAATGCTTGGTCTTACAATCAGGTATATGATGCCACACATCTTGGCATTTTACAAGAATAACTCAGCTCCTATATTATATCTGAGCAAGAAATCTTCCCTTTTCTTCAGAAGATATAAAGAAGACTTGTCAGATCTGTACCAAAATTAAGCTCCATTTTTATAGCCCTTCAGAGGAAACTCTTGTGAAAGCAACAAAACCTATAGAGTAGCTAAGTATTGATTTCTTGGAACCACTGCCTTATATCATGCATAATATATATATATATATATATATATATATATATATATATATATATATATATATATACACATGATAGATGAATACTCACATCTCCTGTTTGACTGTGTCCTAACATGCACATGACAATAAGATGTCTAGATCTATTATTTAGCTTAGGCAGAATGCAGGGTTACATACATTCTGACCAAAGTAAGCTTTTCATGTCCAAAGAATTGAAAGGTTATCTTTCTCAAAAAATGGCTGCCTCCAGTAAGACCACACCATACCACCTATGAGGCAATGCATAGATATAAAGGATGGTACCATATGGATAGCAATTCATTTGGCCCTTAAGTCACATAACCTGTCCAAAAAACATTGGGAACTCATACTTCCCAATGTGTTACACACTGAGATCATTGTTATATACAGCAACAAATGTTTTTTTTATTTTTTTTTTTACATTCCAATGTCATCCATCCTATAGAAATTCACTGCCCTTCTGGCTAATGACACCTGAACCTCTATTACTAAGGTTCGTGAGAAATAGCAAAAATGAACTATTCATGGCTCAAGTCAAACTCCTTGATAGTAACCTAACTTATGCTAACATTAGATATCCAGATAAGTCAACAGTTTCATTTCATGATTTAGCACCCTGTCCTAAAGTCCAAACAACCTCAATGTCCCCTACTGCAAAACAAGCTCTGGTAATACCCATGACATAAGATGACATCATGACATACCATGATGAAGGAGGTGAAAAAATGATAGCACAACTATACGATCATAGTTTTTAATGCTGATGTTATTTTTCTAGGAGGGAAGAATGTACTATTATATCACGTATGGGCTTCCATACTAACACACAAACAACCAGAACCATATAACCGGCTACTAACACTAAGAAAAAAGCTGGTGAATCCACCACCATATTGTAGCCAGCTTTTAGTTGAATAAAGCATGGAATGCAGCTCCAAGTCACTTCAGCATTCATTATATTACCCAACCATAAATTTGACAAAAACAGCAAAGTATTGTTTCCAAAATATTTCATTTATCTTAACTGTTTGAAGAAACTGTCCCTGAAAACAACTAATGTACAAAATTTAGCCTTCCAAGAAAAAAAAAAAAAATCCATTTTTGAATTTACAAATGACTCATTTAGAGGCCTAGCTCAGTGACTGTTAGTGATTCTTTATTGAAAGCCTTCTATTTTAATACCAACTTAATATCTATAACCAAAAAGCATCTAAGCTTGTATAGATGGTTGATTTGAATGTTCAGATCTATTCCTTAACCATTTAGAGCTTTTTTGAAATGAAAACACCAAAGCACTGCTTAAAACTAAATATTTTCACAATATCAATTAGAAGACAAATGTACATAAAATAACTTCTGGGAAAATGATAAAAATAGGTGCACCCTACACAAACAGAATTAACAAATGAAACTAATTTTAAGCTCTATAAAAAAGCCATCATTCAATTAAACAAAACATTTTAATCTTCTAGGTACTACAGACTCAGATTTGGTGGGAATGGGATGAGCAATAACTGAGCAGTAATAAATAAAGAACAAGGTGAGATATCCCTAAACATAGACAGCAGAATAAGAAAAATTTACCCTGTAGATTAAATAAAGGATTTAATTCAAAATTCATTAAAGGTTACCTGAATTGATAAACATATGAAGAAGGCGAGAAGGAACAATGGCCAAAACAATGTGATAATAACAACAAAGATGGGGACATTAATCTGCATGTAAATAATAAATCCTAGTCTCAGAATTAGTCCTCATCTTTATTTTTTTTTAAACATTTTGGTCAATAATGTCTTGATCTTCTTTTATGTATATTGTGTGAAGTATGATTTAAAGATTATTTATGTGCCTAAAGAAAGGGGAAAAATGTATTGGTTAAAACATTATGCTAAAAGATGAAGACAATAATCTGATAAACATAAAAAATAATGTTCAATTGCATTTTGCAATAAAAATACTTGAAGAAAACCCGAAAAAAGTATTACACTTCAAATGATTTTATATTATTTTTCCTAATATGTAGTTTTAGAAAATGATTTCACAATTTGTTTACATTTTGGGAAGAATCCTGATCATTTCCTGAGTTGTTTGGACTATTGGTCTCATTCTTTTTGTTGTTTTTATCATACTATGTTTCTATAGATTATACATCTACCAAAAACATTGCAGTAATAAAGACAAAAAATCCAACCAACACTTGTAATCACAATTTTTTCTTATTTCCCAAGATTCTTCTAAAATCTTTCCAGTTGAACATTGATAAATTTTTATGTGTTAACATCCTAATGTTAATGTTGAAAAAGAAAGAAATTTATTAATAAAATAATAAAATGGTGGTTAAATAAAATAAATTCTCTACAAATGACATATTAGCAAGAAATGAAGGAAAATCTTAAATTTAAAGCAAAGATTAATTTCAAAACTGCTACAGATACTAAAATAATGTTTCCAATTTTATCCAAATAAAAAAAAAAAAAAAAAAGATTTTGAAAATTTTCCTAAACTAAATTTACAGTTACAGTAATGGTAATTAATATTAACCATTTCCATACAAGGAAACATCTGGCATTCATTGACCGAGCAGCCAGTACTGCTTTGGATTGAAATTTAGAAAATATTTCTCTTAAAACAATTTTTCAGGAAAACAGCTTTCTTAAACAGTTTTTGTAGTTGCTATCTTTCCAGTATTGATAGGCCTTTCCTTACTAACATTTTATTTGAAGTGGTGTAGAATGTTAACATCTTGATTATGTCATTATGTTCACTTTGAGCTACATTTTTTTTTTTTTTAGAATCAGTATCACCCCATACAAAGCAGTAAAGACACAAGGGGTTACAGGGTGTGAAAGAATTAGGAACAGAAAAATTAATAATGAGTGAGAAGAGGAAAGAGGAGGGCAGTAGATAGCCATTGACATTGCATTTAAACTTTTGTAGATTAAAGTTGGCTGGAAAGCATGGAGCTAGAAGGGAGTTCCATGAGTGAGAAAAGAAACTGTTAGCATAGAATTTACAGTTACATCTAGCCAGCTCAACTGTAAACTAATGAGATCGTGACACTGGTCTAGTACTGCATTTAAATTCAAACTGTCATGGTATCAAGAGCTCATCCAAACAATTACTATGAAAGTATTTATAGAAAAGTCATAGAGAGGCATCTTTATAGTGGTGGGAAAGTGACTGAAGCTGAGTTGCCAGATCAGGACCAATAATATTGCTGATTCTTTGCTATTCATAGTCTTTAAGTGATGTGGTTTCTATTATCTGGTACAGTCCAGTGGAAAAATACTCAAAACTTGTTTAAAATTAAATCCAGATTTGATTAGAAGGGTTATTTTAAATTTATCTTAAAAAAAAAAAATAAAAAAAAAAAAAAAAAATCAAATCCTATTATAAAATTTAAAAATGCTAGTTATGTGGATATGTATGTAGCACGATGGTTATTAGTGCAGAGAGTGACATGTAGAGTTCAAATCTCAGCTGAGGTGGTTGCATCCACTTTCACACAAATAGCCTTGGAAAGATATGAATCCATCTCTTCTTCCAGCTAGGGGTTAATAGCTGGGTAGACTCTCTAGCTTTGGTTGGCAACAAGTCTAGAAGAACAACTCTGAATTCCCAAACAGTTTGATGTGAAGCTAGCAACTCTATCCTATAAAAACCTACTTGCTACAGAAACTGCAACACCTATTATTAGTGAGGCTTCTACACTCCTCTAGGTGTCTACAGGGTTAGATTTGGTTGGATTTTATGGCCTATTTGCCCTTTTGGGTTATTTAAAGCCAAGTACTGTTTATACATAAATTTGAAAATAAAGTTTATTAGGTAGCAAACTTTTTAAATGCTAAAAATGATTTCAAGAATTTAGTGTATGCACACAGTTAAAGCTTTAACTATAAATATATAAATTTAAATATTGCATTGTTCAGGAAAATTTGATAAATATACATGTAATAGCATTAAATATATATATTTTTGAAAACAAAGTCAATAGCTAGCGCTTTTATTTTTCTTTTACTTGTATATGGTTAAAAAAATTAAAATTTAGATATATAACTATAAGTACAAATACTTGTATCCTTCAGGGTTAACATACAGCATAGGTATCATAAAATGTTGAAGAAAGGTTTTATGTTTTATAATTTTTCAAGTTACTTAAGGAATAATACAAGTTACTTACCTTGATCCAAACCTTTTCATTAAGGAATGAAAATGGTTTAGGAGGGTCATCTCCTAACTGAGCAGTCATTTTAGTATAATCAATAGTTTCTCCATCTAAACGGGGTGGTGTTCCTGTAACAATATAATTTACAAACTTAATATAAAAGTAAGGGAATTACAATTTTTAGTTAAGTTAAGCAATATTTAACCCCTTAGCATTCAACCCATCTAAATTTGCCTAGTAAATATCAATGCTCAATATTCAACCCACCATAACGCACACCCATATATACTCATTATAATACATGATGAAATCATCACAAATAATGTAGAAAGTCACTCAAACAGTGCAGGCTTGAGTATGTTGAAGGTTAAACGATTGAAAACATTACATTGAAAATTAATTTTCACTAAAATGTTTTTTTTTTCTCAATTACAATAAACACATACAATATTTCCCATTTTATAACAAACACACACACAATTTGTCGAGGCTTATAGACATATGATGTTGAAGCACCAGTTCCAGTACAATTGCCAAAGTCAAGCAATATCAAGCCTGGTCAGCACCTAGATGGGTGACCACTTGGGAATACCAAGTGCTGTAAGCTTGGATATGCAGGTGGTGCAATAGATAATGACAGAATTTTAACACAGAGAGCAGAGCTTCAATTCCAGTTGGGTTCATTATATTCATTTACATGCAAATACCCATGGGAAAGCTATGTATCCACCTCTTCATCCCCCCAGCTCCCTTAAACGCTAAAGGATTAAGATTTGTATCACTAACTATTCTCTATTAGTTAGTTTTGATATCGGTACATTTTCCCTGATGCTCTAGTCAAATATATAAATTGAAATCACATATTAGTGGTATCAACTGGATTGAGTGAAAAGTTTGAAAAATTATTTCCAACTGAAATATAATTAGTACTTCTTTTAATAAAAGGTAACAATATCTTTTTCTTATCAGATGTAAAAAAAAAAAAAAAAAAAAAAAAAAATAATAATTTTTGTATGTCTCAAAAATAAGAATTCAAGTAAATTAAAAAGTAAAAATGAATAAAACAGTTTATTCTAAATTTAAAGATGAGCTTGAAAAGAAAATTAAAATTTTTTTTCTACCTTCAATGAAATATAATTTTCAGATACATTTAATTTTTACTTTAGAAAACAAAGAAACAAATAAAGCATTTAATATTTCTGCTTGTCAAATTCATTTTGATATTCAGTCTATAACTAATTCAACAGCATTCAATTGTCCTAAATGTTCTAGTCAGTTAAAAACAACTTACTGGCAGCAAACAATCTGCATATGGATAGAAAAGGAGTTCAGCAAATATACAAAAATAAAATTTAAAAAAAAAGATTTTAATTTTTTGTCAGAATTGGTAGCTGTAGTCTCACGTAATATAGATGAACTTAGCAGTTTTTAATCTCTCATAAATTGGTATGCAAAATATAAGGAAGTATCTTTACAGTCATTATGTCTACTTTCAAAAGCAAACATGCAGTAGTTTCAGCAGGGTAACTTTTGTAATATCACACAAGTCAATTCATATTTGCAGCAAAATCTTAGTATAAAAAAGATTTTGTGTATGTGTGTTGGAGACATTTTTGCTTTCAGGAATCAAGTTATAATATCTGCTCTTGTCAGTTCAACACATAATGTATGTAATAACTTATTCTAATTAAAAAAAAAAAAAAGATTCAAGAAAAAAATGAATTCTCTGTAGTATCAAATGCAAATTAGATAAACAAGTATAAATAGGGAACAACTGGCAAACATAGGGAATGTCTAGCAAGTGCATTTGCTATTCAGGACACGAAGAACTGTACTACGACTGCTACTACACAGAGAGATATGCAAAACATAACAAGTGATTTATTTTTTTAAATTTCTGCCTTTTGGCTAAGATCACTGGAAGGAAATGGAACGCGGTAAAAAAGTTGAAATTGGTAGAAGCGTATCTTCGCAAAAAAGTGGTACTGGATACTGTTGCCACAGGTTGTGTGGAGCTGGGGTTTTTTCCCCACATTTAGAATTGACAAACCGTAGGCAAAAAAAAACACCAACTCTTACTGGACAAAATCTGCACAGGGGAAGAGGAAGTGAGAGTAGCAAAGATGATTGGGTTTAAGCAACAAGGTGTGTGGACAAAATGGGAGACAATGATTCATAGCTAAGTTAGATGGTCTGAACTCTGGTATAACAAAATAGGTATGAACTTTTTAATCCGATCTGTTTATGACCTTCTACCAAGCCATGTTAACCTACAACTATGGACTAAATTAGAATCACCCTTATGCCCCTTATGCGGTTAAATAGGTTCATTAAAGCGCATACTTGGTAGCTGCAAATCAGCTCCAGCCGATGGTAGGTATAGATGGTGCCATGATCAAATATTAAAAGACATAGCAGAAGTCGTTAGTACAGCCATCTGTACAAACACCTTGAATCCAAAGAGGAATGTTATAAATTTTATTAAAGCTGACATGAAACCAAACTCAATTGAAGCCAATTGAAGTAGACACCAGGGGTTTTGTAGCAAAATCACTAGTCAGCACCCTAACAGATATTGGGATAGTGGAAACAAAAAAATGAAAGGCTATCCAAACCATTACTGAGACAGCAGAAAAAACAGCTAAATGGTTATGGCTAAAACAAGCCAGTGTAGGGACAAGCAATCTGGGGAAAAAATGTCTATGTAAATTCTTTATTTTACACATAGTGTAATTTTGCAAATCTTAAATTATATATTGTTCAAATGTAAATAGTATAAAGATATGTCACAACTTATAACTAATTATAAATGCCATATTTGGTTTGCAAATATGTATAGTCAGAAAACAGTTAATTTTTAAATTTTTTTTTTATTATACAGTTCCTTACCCAGCTGTTGTAAATAATATATACAAACCTCCACAATTTCCCCCCTCGGAAAGGGGAAAGGAAAGAATAAATGAAAATTTTTTTTTTTTTTTTACAATTCTTGCGATAACATTTTGGAATTAACTTATTTATCTAACTAATCTACTCTATCTTTATTCATTATTATTTTTTTTTTTTACGTAAATGTTGAAAGAGCTATTTCGCATATTAACTGTTATTCTGATACTTTAGCATCTAGAACAAATGCATAACATCATGAGGTTCAAAAAAGGTCTATTTCTTTATAGTTTTTCCTCTCATTTTCATTCTTTATTGCTTAATAGAAGTCTTCTGAGTTTTGACTTCCATTTTATCTTTTCATTCCCTTTTTTCTGTCTCCAACTATTGGACTATATGTAAATCATAATTAATTGTGACTAACTCTTCGTTAAATGACTTATTTAGCAATATTGCTCACCCCCTCTTCCCATTTTAGTTTGTGTTATTTTTTTTCTCATAATGATCTAAAAACGTAAATTTAATTTTAATTGTTAATTTCATATGTTAATTTGCCACATTAATTGATAGATTTAAACAAATGTAAGTTTACTCGTTCAACATGTTTTAAACGATATTTATTTATTAAATTATTTTCGTTTTAACACGTTGCATAAGTTGTAAGTTGTTTATTTTAATCATAAAAACAATGTAAATTTTTAGTTATTTTATGGCTGAATATTTTTTTTAATAACAGTAACTACTAGCTGGCGTGTTGAAACTTGATGGGGGATGTGGGGAGGAAAAAAAAAAAAAAAGGAAAAAAAAAAAACAGAAAACACAATTACCTTCCAAGTATCCAATGATAAGGTATCTAAAAAAAAAATCCCTGTAAACAATTTAAATAGAGCTCACACCATTGTGATTGGCTATTGGTCAACCTCCAATCAAATGCATGATAGCAGGGTATGGTTTGCCTTATATAAGTCAGTGTCTGCAGGCTGTTAATTTAGAGGGCGGATCAGAGACCGATCAGCTCTGATGGGGTCGACTTGGTGAGAGCAGTATGATGTTTGAAAGAGCCAAAACTGCCTAATGATCCAAATGAGAACATACTGACGATGCCCGCTAGCGCTAAAGAGCATATATTCAAAGTAGTTGTAGCTTAACATTGGGTGAGACAACATATGAAATATGACTGGTTCTTGAAAATGACCACTCTGGGGGCAGTAGTTCCCCAGGGCACTACAAAGTAGGTTTTGTGTCCCCGCACTGTGCACAGGCAAATAAATAGAATCTATTTTAGAAGTTCTATGTTAATTGCATTTCCTGCCTTCAGTTTGCTTATGTAAACATACAAATATTTAATTTTTCTTAAAAGTTTAGAGTTTATCAAAAAGAGGGATTCGTTAACAGATGATTGAGTGAGTAACTGCATTTTGGGATAATGGCCATGAAATATCTCAATGTGTAATGGAGGGATGTAAAATAAACAGATTTCAATACCACCCAAAACTTTTAATTAATGATTTCACTACTTGGCTTGCTAAATAATGTTAATTATGCAATCCCCCGACATTTCTAAAAATTGCACTTCATCTTTATCTTGTCTTCTACACACTGCTGAGGATGGATGAGTAAATGGTTATGAACGAGGGAAATGGGATCAGTGACACCTTTGAACAAATTCCCTTGGGAAAAGTATGTCTCTTTCTCCAAATATGGGTTAATAGCAGGATAGACTAGAATCTCTAGCCTTGGTTGGCAACCAGTCTAAGATAAGGACAACACTGAATTTCAAAGCTGTTTAGGTATGGAACTTGCAACTCTACCCCATAAAGCCTACACGTTACAAAAACCTCAGTAGCACCACCTAGCATGTGACCCTATGCTTTTCCTGGGTATGACGCTAAACTACATCCAACAACAAAGCTTCTGATCAGGAGGTTTTGAGGAACATGGAACCACCTCTTAATTGCTGGTGGTACCAGGTTCATCCTAATCCGGGGTGGTAGCACCTGTTAGGATCCCAGCTATGGGCAAATAGTTAACATTCAAACTGGGGTCAAAACACTACGAAAGTGAAAAAAATAGGTTTTAATACCAGAAATACTTTGTTAAAAAAAAAAAAAAAAAAATATAATAATTACCAGCAATAGATATTTTTTTTCGAGAAAAAAAACATTACCAGCAATAAAAATTTTGTCAGCATTAAATAACTTATTGAGGCTGATATGCTGTAAAACAAACCAAACCAAACCATGACCCTATACTTCAGAGTCTACAGATTTGACCAACACTACTGTGGTTAATGCTTGCTTTCCATTGATGCTATTTAGTTTTTGCACAATCCCCATTTTCCTTTACTTGGACTACACATGTCAGTAGAGAGAGAAAAACATTGGTGTCGAACTACCAAATCCTAAGAGATTCCACATCACATACATGTAAAATCCCAAAGAAAAATTCAAAACATAAGACACAGGGTATTCAGATCTGTTCAAGTTCTAAGTCAATAAAAATTAGATTACAGAGTAGTACTAGAATAAAAACTGGATTTGAATGTAGACTTAACTCAGGGTTTACTAGTCTCTTTCCAACAATTTACAGGCTAGCTGGATGTTTTTTGCTATTTGTGAGAAACCGATACCACCTTATTGATACAGAGATCACATTAAAACTTCTAAAAATCATAGAGACGACCAGAAATTTCAGATCAACTAAAGTTCCAATGGGAAATGACAAGTAATTGAAGTACAATGGAAAATGATGGTTGATTGAAGTACCGTTTCCAACATAATTGAAGAAGGTTCTTTTCAAAGAGCCGTGATCATGGAGATTGGATGAAAACTACTTTTTTTTACTGCAAATGCTTGCAGACAAGTGAATTAGACATAAACTATATGTCAAGATCTCAAAATTTATTGCTTTTGTTTCAATCTTCAATAAGAGAAAAATTGATACTGTACCATGCAACATTCAGCTGAGGAAGCAGAGACATTTATTATATCATGGTGCTGCAGTTGGCAAAGTCTACTGACTTGGTAAAGCAAGCATGTACTTTTGATATTTTAGCCAATAGACAAGCAAGTACTGACCACTGAACTGTGAATACATGCCATGTCATGACTGCAAAATAATCATCAACCAAGCATTAGACAGATAATCATATCAGAAGACTTGCAAGCAATGTCAACATTACATCAACCAAATATCTCTGATTGCCAATTATTACTGGTGAAAAAGGGCCAACATCAAACTTGGACAAATGAAAACAAACATCTTCACAACTGCCAAGGAACCATGTGGCCTAGTGGATAGAAGCATTGGTTAAAACTTATCTAGTTCCCTGACAGTTGCGAGCTCAATTCCTGGATATAGGAGTGATGAAAAATCAAATCACCAGGTTAAGCAGAAGAAACAGACAAGCAGACATAGATAGATAAGACTGGTGATGAGCAACTGAAAGCATGGAAAGTGGAATGAGAACAATCCATCCCCCATGGATTGGGAAGAGGGCTCAGTTTAAAATTATGAAATGGTTACCAAGTATGACGACAGACATCTGAAGAAGGATGGAAACATTGCTGAAATACTGTGAGCATAAACAACCTAAATGTTGATCCAAATTGCAAAGCATATAATAATGATAATACCTCGTCTTAAAAATTCTGACAAATTATAGGATATCGTGTTAATCAAATGTTTCACTGGCCTATATTTTTGGATTTATTTACAAATAATTTATATTGCAGTTTATTAGCATAATAAAACCTGATCCTTTCAAAAAAGAAGTATCAATACCTTTAATAAGGATAGATATTGCAAGCTAAAGTAATATACTGGTCAATCCTAATTTTATTAAGAAAGTGTATATAGAAAAATTATAATAAAAACTGAATTAAAATACCACAGCTGACTAAAAAACATATTTAAGAGCATTATTTTTCCAATATAGATAAACTCCAACACATTTTTAATTAAAAATATATATTTAGCAATGTTAAGCCTTTGTGCCTGCATAAAAATGGTGTGTCAAATACCCTTGATAGCACTATTACTGTACACACTTTTGACTCCCTTGGTAATGTTTATTTACAAGATTATAAAATATATGAACCAAGTATAATGTGATATTTATTATTTACCTTTTATAAAGACTTATTTACCATTTTATGAAGAAATAAATTTGAAAAGAAAACTTTATTCAAAAATTTATAAAATAATTGCAAAAATTAATTTTTTCTTCAATTAAATAGTGTTTAATACCTTTGTTGTCAATTCAAAAAATTAAAGAAAATGTATAAATCCATTTTCATATATTTGGGTTTTATTAAAATTTTAATCATCACTTTTTAAAAACAAACATTGCTGAAGAAGTCAAAGGAATAACTGTCCTTTTAAGACACCATTTTGTTGTGGGCATGAAGATTAAACATTGCTATATTTTTCATTATATACCTGCCAGCTTGTTGTATATCAATAACTTTAAAAAACAAAGACCAAATTTTAGCCAAATTAATATGATCTGTAAAAAACAAATATATCAGCTATCCAAATATATTTAATCATGAATTTTTTGGAAAGGTTTTCTTTATCAGGTAAGGGATAATGTAGATATATGACTAAATCTGAATTTTGCCTGTAATTACTGTCAAATGGACTCCCCAGTACATGGGATAGGAGTTCAAATTTTATCTTTATTTCCAAGTGATGCAGCTTAATTATACAGTTGTACATTGTTAAAAGGACCATAATATTACAATAAAAAACAATAGTCAACAATTAATAATATCAGTTATCGGTTTCAAATAAATGTTTTTTTACCTGTTTTTAATCTCCCCATTTTAAATCCAGCATTTTCTAAAGACTTTGCAAGGCCAATGGCTGGTTCATCTCCAACTCTGCCAGCAGGACGGGATTTTAAACCAATTGTAATGCAACCATGAAGAAAAGTACCAGTTGTTAAAACAACAGATTTCCCAAATATTTTCTGGCCATTTCCTATAAAAGACAAATATTGAGAAGGTTTGTTCAAATACTTTTTATGTAAATAGCAAGTTAAAAAGATAAGGAAATTTCAAATGATTTTTTTTTTAAACAAAATTTTAAAGTTTTCAATAAGAACAATTAAAGGGAGTGAAATCAAAATGGGATCAAATAAGTTTTTACATTTTGATGGATGGTTCAGCTTAATTTACACTTTGAGACAAACCTCAGCTATAGGGAATTAAGATCTTCAAATAACTTTCTTCATTTTTGAACCAAAGAATTGTCTATTTTTGACGAGAGAAATGGAAAAATGAATTTGAAGAAAAACAAATACAACAAGATAGCAAAAACCAAATTTACAAAATGCTTGGATTTTGTTGTTAAATGCCATTAAAAACATTCAGTTTTTAACTTACCTCAGTCAAAAAGTATTTTGAAAACTTTTTTTTTTTAAATGTTTTGTCAAAATCGTATTTTTGTTTATTGATGCTAACATTGAAAGTGAAAGAAAATAAGAATTTTTAACTTTTTTTTCTGTTTTAAAAAAATCTGAGTGAAATGCAAAAAATGTGCAATTTATAAAGAAGGTAAGAAATTACTCAATGTGTTTGTGAAGTTTTGTGCTGGAGATTTCATTTGGAATGATGCTCTACAGTCAAGTAGAGGAGTTGAGGTTGATAGCAAAATCAAATCAAGATTTTTCACCTGTTTGGTTATGTTAGTTGCTTTGATGTGTGGCTTTCACCAGTTTAAGCTAAACAAAAGTTGCGGGACCAGGTTTAAATGTTTAGTCTTCAAAACAGATTATAATTGACAATTAAAAAGTGAATACTCTGCAACAACATGGTATGCAAGTGAAATGAAACACCATTAATTGTACTAAAGATCAGTTTTTATTCGAAGAGGTTAATGCTATCTATGTTGGGATTGAAGGAGAGTATTCAAAATATTACCTCCTTCTACAAAAACAAACAATTCAAATGAGTACAGTTCCCAATTACAATATTGAAGCTGTGGTCCACTACTTCAGTTTACAGAATTAACATTATATATATATATATATATATATATATATATATATAAAAGTTTTGGGCCAACCTCTGGATTTTTTTATTAGTTTGCTTCAGGCCAGACGGATTTTCTCTTCAGTTAGATTAGGCAAAAGGAGCTAACGTTTTTAAGGAAAATTAACCCATTACTGCATTTCCTTAAAGTTTTAGCTCATTTTACCTATTCTAGTTTGCTGGCAAATGGTAATCTTAGGGCTGGTAGATTTTAAATTTTAGGTAACCTCCTCTCTAAAAAATTGGACGCCATGCACTAATGGGTTAAGTAGTTTTAGCATCCTAACTTCGTAAGTTTAATACTTTGTTTTAATTAACTCCAACTAATTATTAAATCCAGAGAGTCTCCCCAAACTTTTGGCTAATAGTGTAGCTCCTAATCAGACCAATTAAAGGTAACAATGAAAATCAAGTGACATTAATTAAGAGATTATTCTACCAGAAAAACATGTTTCTTTGGTGTCTAAGTAAAAATTGTTACAGTTTAGCTGGAAAGTTTTTACTCATTCACTGTATTAAAAAGAATACAGCATCTTTTGATCACTATTCATTGATTCAGAAAATTATTTTCATGAAAATAATTTAAATTCTCTAGAAAAATGCAAAACATATCTAGAACAGTTTATTGGGAAAGATAAAAAGTTCTGGGAGGATGGCATTATGAAGCTGACTGGAAGATGGCAGAAGATAGAACAAAATGGTAAAGTTAATGTTAAAAATTTCATTTTTATTTAATAAACTGTTACCAAATAAATAGAAGGAATGCAAGTACTCAATCATTAATATATTCTTAAAAAAACCTGAAATGTTATAATTTTATCAAAACATCTGAAGAGTTTAAATACATTGACTTCTTTTGTCTAGAAGTAGTAAGTAATCATAAAAGGTCTTTTAAAAAATTAAAAATTTAAATATATCTAACCCAGAATCACTCCATAACACTCTTGTTGCATTAATTTGTGATCTGGCTTCATGGCTCCCTTTAATAGCAGATCTTCTACAGGAGATTCCATTATTGTCAGAAAGGGAAGGTTAAGAAGTTCTTGTTGAATAAATGATTTGTATAAGTCACGATCTATCTGAGCCCTGGGACCCTGTAAAATAGAAAGTTTACATTATATAGCAATGGCAAAAGGAGTTAAAATATTCATGGTATATTTTGATTTAAAGAAAACATTTTTGAAATATTTTGTTAACTACTTTTTCATGTCTTTATTGTTCTGATTATTCATTGGATTTTAAAAATTTACCATAGATTTTACAAAGTTCAAAATTATTTCCTAGATTTTTTAAAGTTTAGAATAAATCTACAAAATGTCATCTTTCAAAAAGTTCCAAAATGCTCAAATTTTACTTAATTTTAATTATAAATTTTGTATTTAGACAATATAAAAATGTTCAGTCATCATAGAAAAAAAAAAAGATAAATAAAATTAATGAAAACTTATCAAATGTGAAATTAAAATTACATTTAGAATATTGAAGAAACTTAAAATTTTTATTTATTGCCAAAATATAAAAAATAAAAGCCTGAATAAATGATCATCTAATGAATACAGAGGATGAGTGAAAACCTTGCTGCCAAGATGTAACAATATTTGGTCACTAAAGAAATATGCAGGCAAGTGTTATCTTGATAAAATATTATGACCTTTCTGTTAATTCTGATGCTTTTCACCAATCATTGCATTTAATTAATTTAATTGGGGGCATTATTTATTTGAATCAAATGTTTGTTTCTGTGTAGCTCATATTTCCCTTTCAATTTGACTATATATACGGTGTCAACTTCTGTTTGAAGAAACGCCTTTGGTACGGTTGGTTATGACTCATTTTATCTATCCCATGATCACATGTATTTCACAATGTTGTAAAGTATACAATTTTACAATGCTTGATTTCAATATTTTGAATATGCTGGCTATCACCCATGTCATATAATATGGATTCTTCTTAAATAATGTCTTTATTTGATTGCTGTCACTCTCAATGGAGCATTATTTTACAAAAATACTTAATGGTAGCTTCAGGCAAGACAAGAAAGGAACATCAATCATGAATTTTAAAGTGGACTACTTTTTTTATAAATCAAATAATCAAAAGCTATCTATATTTCTGAGATGAGGTATTGTAACTACACTATTTACATTGTTTGGACTGTTGTCCTCATCTTTGAGATATTCATAACATTTACACTGTTGTAATACATTAGAATTTCAAACTAAACCCTTTATCTAGCCCACAGAGGTAGATTATTTTAATTCCATGTGCCATGCCTTTTTGTTGATATCTTAGTATCAGTTAATAACAGTTATGAGTTCAATACCTGGGCACAACAGAGGGAACAAAACAGGATGAGTTGACTTACTAAAGGGAATTAACTGATACTGAGATATCAAAAAAAAAAAAAATGGCATGGTATTGGTACATGGAATTAGAAGAATCCGTCCTTGTGGACGAAAAGTGTTTGGTTCGTAATTCCAATGTATACCACCTGAAGAAGGTTGGAGCGTACAACGGACGAAATGTCATGAATATGGCAATAAAGATGACAGCAGTTTGAATGATATAAATAGAATAATCAAAGCATTTAATATTTTTTCCATTTACACTTGAAAGAAATTAAATAAAAAACAATTTACCCAGACAGCTGGTCCTTTCTTGGTATTGAGCATTCTATACTGGACACCCGTTTCATCTGGAAAAAAAAAAAGAAAAAAAAAAAAAAAAGTGTGTACATCAGTCAGTCTGTGATGTAAAAAAAAGAATTTATTGTTTTTCAACAAAATCTCCTTTCCTTAATTCCATAGATCAAAGTTTATACAGTGAAAATTTTAAATAAAAATTAATTTTAATAATTAACCTTTTTTTTAAACATTCAACTGGCTAAATTTTGAGAACTTCAAATAATTTTGCATCTTCTAAAACATTTAAATAATTTTGCATCTTCTAAAACATTTAAATAATTTTCTATATGATTTTACATATGGAAAAATATTTCTAATATTACTGAAACAGAATGGTGAAATTAAAGAGACTTAAAAGTGATCTTCCAAATTTGCAAAGTCATAAAATAAGTTTATAAACATTTTGGTAATTTTGTTTTTAGAATCAAGTAAATAAAATTAAAACATTCAAGTGTCTGTCTATATCTCTGAAATGAAGTATTATGATTATTTTACAATATTCCGGCCTTCTTCAGGTGAACCAAACCCTTTATTTTGTCCACCAGGGTAGAGTGTACTACTTCCACGTGCCATGCCCCTTCCAAATGTCTCAGTTATTTCCCTTTAACTCAACTCTCCAAGTTCTTGGTTCACCACTGCTGTGGCCTGGTATTGAACTCTATGGGTCTAGTCACTGGATCTAACCAACATCTTTATCCACTGGTGCATGAATTTCTGGAACTTATAAACCTAATGTTTCAGCAATCATCTTTTTTACCAGTGCTCATATTGCAATTTTTTGTTATTATTGCATTTTTTTTTTTTTTAAACCAGAGCTTATACTGCAATTTTTGTTGTTGTTCATTGCTTTTTCTCTAGCACTCCTTATTACTGATCCCACATTGTATCCATGCTTGGTCAGCTCAGGAGATTTTTGTGGCCTAGCATATGTACTGATTCCTTAAGTTTTCATATTTTCTGGAGATGCTCTGTGTGTATTATTTCAATCTCATCCCACAGGGACCAGTGATCTCCCTTTTCCCTCTGGTGAAACCAAGAACTTGGTCATCCTGAGACATCCAGAAGAGGCATGGCATGTGGAACTAGAACAATCTACCCCAGTGGACAAAATAAAGGGTTTGGTTCAAATTTCCAATCACCTTAAGAAGGCAGGAGCGTACAACAGCCAAAACATTGTGAATATGGCAATGAAGAAGAGGACAACAGTCCATATAATGTAAATATTCCTCAAGTATTACAAATAAAATTGGACAATTAGCAAAGACTAAAATTATTAAGAAAAAAAAACAAAAAAAAAAACAAGTATACATCAAAACATTATAAAAAATTTTGATATTTCTAAATGAGTGAATTTTTAAGATATTAATTATTTTAGGAGAAATTGCAACCCATCTGCAGATTCCATTCACTTCATACTTGGCCTTTTATTCAATCTTATAACAATTATCATTGATTTATTCAATTTAATCAATTAAATAAAAATAGGTTTAAAATGCAGTATTCTTTTTCTTAAGAAACAATCTATATTAAAAAAAAAATCATATTTACATTATTTACAGTCCAACTTATGTTATCATCTTTATTGTTGTTATCACATTTTGACTTGTGCCTGCCAACCTTCTTCAGGTGGCTATCAATCAGAGAATTTCACACTGAACCCTTTATTTAGTCTACAGTGGTAGATCTCATTCCATTGTTCTCGTTTTCGCACTGTTCAGGTATTGCTAACCATAGTTCCAAGTGTGTACTACCCAGCCCAGGGATTGAACAAAATTACTATATCACCAAATTCATGAACCAATGCTTTAATCTGCTAGGCTAGCATTTCATGGATAATCCCAAATCTACAACTGGAAGCCTTAAAACTAATGTTTTTATTGCCTGCCTGCTGCTGCCACCTTGATGCTTGATGTCTTTCACCTGTCACTTCTGTCTCTGCTGAAGTCATTACTATCAAACTTAACTCTTTCTGCTGTCATCTCTCTTTATTAATGGCTCCTATATGGTATGTATTTCTATGTTAGACCTTAGTTAAGAGGCCTGATTTCTTTAAATGTCAGATTTTCCATTGTTCTTCTGCCTAATATTTTTACTCTATTTCATAAGGTCAGTGACCATCTTTTTCCTCTGTCCATGCTTAAAATATTGCTGCTATATATGGCCTGGTCCTCAGCTATACATATAGAGATCATTGATAAAATCCAAAGAATTTGCAATGCTATTGGTCCTGACCTAGCATCTCTGCTTCAATCACTAACCCACTGCCATAATGTAGCTTCTCTATGCCTTTTCTATAAATATATTCATTGTAAATGTTCTAATGAACTCTCCTCTATGGTACCTAAACCATAAATTTAACCACATTTCTAGATTGGCGGCAAGATCTCACTTTACAGACAAAATTGGCTAGATGTAACCAAGTTCTATGCTAAGATTCTGTGATGACTTACCTCAGAGCTTGAAATGTGTGAGAACGTGTCTTGCGTGTATGATAAAGCCGAGAAGAAACATGGCCGCTGTCGAAGACGTGATTTATGCGTGCCGGTCTCGTCCAAAACGTGATTATACCACTACACATGCAAATTTCAGCAGTGTTGGACTAGCATAAAAAGGCTAGGTGCCAGCGGCATGGCAGACGGCGAGTCATTCAGCGGACTTCGTGCAACAGAGTTGGATGTGCAAATTGACTAGTGGATGAAGAGGCAGTTGAAGTAAGTGCGTCTGATTTGGGTGTCCGTTTCACGACTGCCTGGTGTAACGGCCGAGAAAAGGAGTCTAGCAATTCATTTCTTTGAGGCGACTGATGGCAAAGAAGAACAGCTGGTTTGCCGGCAAATGGCGCACGGCACTCTCTGACCCCACTCTTGTCACTTTTTTTTTTCTACAAGCTATTTCGGCAGTTATGGCGAAAGTTCGCATAAGCAGCGACATTATAAAACTGTTTTCCAGCCAGGGCGATGTGGTGGCATGGCTAAAAAAGATTAGGCTGGTGGCGAGACTTCAGCAGGTGGACGATGTGGCTAGTCTGCTACCATTATACCTGGAGGGGGATGCACTAACCTCTACATGGAAATAGAGAAGGAAGATCAAGGAGACGTCAATCAAATCGAAGCCAGACTGAAGCAGGCATTCACGTTTTCAGCGTATAAAAAGATGACCCTGTTCAGGTGGACTGGCGAGCGCGTAGACGTTTACGCAAATAAAGTCAGACAGTTTATTAGATTGGCCGGATTCGAGGGAGCCGAGATGGAAAGGCTCACCAAACTAGCCTTCGTTATGGGGGTTTCCTGATGTGATCTTCCTCAAACTCTGACAGGCACCGAACATTGACGCACTGACTGTAGGGGAGTTGTTAGCAAGAGCAAGAGTGCTGACGACTACCGGAGATGAGAGCCTGAACGTTGTTGCGGCTGTGCGCCCACCCTGTAGTGTCGGCGCGTCTCCCACCAAGAGCGGCCCACACACCAGTGTGACATGCTACAGGTGTAGCGGTAAAGGCCACATGGCAAAAGAGTGCTGGAAGCGTAGAACACGCTGCTATCAATGCGGGGAGTTTGGACACTGGGCCCGAGATTGTTCAGGAAACACTACAGGGGACAAGGCATCAGCGCCAGCCTTTTCCCCAACCAAGATATAAATACGGCGCTCCCGGCGGAAAACGTCCTTGTTAACAGAACTTTGTGCTCAGCACTGATTGATACCGGCTGTTCACGGACAATTGTGGATGCAGATCGGTGCCAGTCTTGGAAGAGAGTGAAGGTGGATGTCATGACTATTGAAGGCGTATCCCGTCCATGTTCGCCGTAGGAGTGGTAACTGTATCCACAGAGGAAGGTGGTTCTGCCAAGATGGACGTGCTAGTGGTGCACAGCAAACCACTGGGATTTAACCTGCTATTGGGGATTAATTAAGCTGAATGTGTGGGTCGATGCAAGTTCCCTGACGACCGGAGTAGTGCTAGAGAGCCACGAGACGGTGCTGGAGGATGTTTGCTGGTTGTGACCTAAAGATGACCCTCAGCACATCAACCTGTCAGAGCTGGATGCCATGTTGAAAGGAGTCAATCTAGCACTCCAGTCACAGAGCAAAACGCTGATACTCTGACTGGGAGAGCGCGAGTGCACACCAAGGCGGCAAACGAAATGCTCATCAGGAGGTGGTTGAGCACTCTTAAGGAGCTCGTGGAAGAGTATCAGCTGACCGTGGATGTGACACTGGTCCCTTCGGCTCTGAATATAGCTGATGGACTGACAAGAGTACCGCAGCGATGGTTTGACACAATGAAGACAAGTAATGGACCCGAGCCAATGATTGGCACCACCCATGGAGGCGAACTAGACGCAGATCAAATCATGTCCATCCACAGGAACAGTGGTCACCCAGGAGTGGGGCATACTACCTACTTCCCCTAAGAGAGTCTGCCTGTCAATGACAAAAGCAGCCGTTAGATCAGCTATACGGACGTGTGAGGAGTGTCAGTCCATAGATCCCGCACCAACTCGCGGGGAAAAAAGGAAAGCTTGAGGTAAGCGGAAACTGGCAGAGACTGGGGATGGATATCACCCACTATGGTGCCCATCATTTCTTAATGCTGACAGACTGCAGACTGTTGCGTTTTTCAATCTGGAAGCAGTTGGCTAGACAAGACTCGGCAGCTGTCATTCGCCAGCTGAAAGAAGTGTTTGAGTGGGGCCCACCCCATGAGCTACTCACGGACAATGACCCAGCTTTCTGCAACAGGGAATTCAGAGCCTTTGCGCGCAAGTGGGGAGTCAACTTGCGGTTCCACTGTGCATATGCCCCAGCTGGGAATGGTATAGCGAAGCGATGCCACTGCACAGTAAAACGAATCGCGGCCAGGATGCGCTGTTCCGTCCAGGAAGCCGTCTACTGGTACAACGTCACACCAAAAGACAGTACATCACCCCAGACTGCGCCTGCCAACAGGATCCACTGATACGAACTGAGGGTGAAAGGGATCGACGCCCTGACGATGTCTTTAGATCCCGGGCACGGCTCCTACCAGGTCGGAGATCGTGTGTGGGTCAAGGTGCCAATAAGTCGGTGCACCACCAGGTTCAACAGGGGTCGGGTGACAGAAATGATCAGCCTGCAGTCATTTCTGGTGGACGGAATACCGTGCCACATTAAGGATCTACGCCTGCACCACAGTTACGGTGCATCAGAGAAAGATTCCGACGACACATCTGAGAGCGGGGCGGAAAGTTTGCTGCTTGATGAAGAAAGCGTGAAATGTGTCGATCCACCTGAAGAGGAAGTAGAAGCAGAGCCCCCCTCTGACAATCCACCTGAAGGGGGAGTGAGATTAGAGCCCCCCGCCCTGCCATTACAAAGAAGCACCCGTCGAATGAGATCAGGGAGAGGTGTGATGACTTACCTCGGAGCTCAAACGTGTGAGAACGTGTCTTGTGTGTATGATAAAGCCGAGAAGAAACATGGCCGCTGTCAAAGACGCGATTTATGCACACCGGTCTCATCCAAAACGAGATTATACCAGTACATATGCAAATTTCAGCAGTGTCGGACTAGCATAAAAAGGCTAGGTGCCAGCGGCACGGCAGACGGCAAGTCATTTGGCAGACTTCATGCAACAGACTTGGACGTGCGAATTGACTGGTGGACGAAGAGGCAGTTGAAGTAGGCACGTCTGATTTGGGTGTCCGTTTCACAACTGCCCAGTGTAACAGCCGAGAAAAGGAGTCTCGCAATTCATTTCTTTGAGGCAACTGACAGTGAAGAACAGCTGGTTTGCCGGCAAATGGTCACTGCACTCTCTGACCCCCCTCTCGTCACTTTTTTTTTTCTACAGATTCTTTTCTTGCAATTATCACTTGTGGAAATCTTTGATCTTCAAAAATTTACATGCAATGTCAGTTGTTATCTTGTCCTTTTAAATTCTGTTCTTTTAATGTTTTTCTTATATTCTTTCACACTCAATAACCCCCTGTGTGTTAGTGGCTCTATCGACTTGCTTGGGGTGAAATAGTTAAAAGAAAAAAAAAAAAAAAAAATACATGATCAGCCATGCCTGATTTCATTCTCACTCCTAATGGTTTTTTGATGTTTCTCCAGCCTTAATACTAGGACTTTGCTAGTTTCACCTTTTAATGTCACAACTACAATGGTTAAAGAATTAAGTATCAAATCAAACTCACCACAAGCCCTTCCACATAGTCCATCCAAAGCATCAATTTCTTTCATCAGGTGACCTTTACCAATACCACCAAAAGATGGGTTGCATGACATAGCTCCTTTGAAAAGTTACAAATAGAAAGAAATTCTTATACAATTTGTAAATGATTTGCTTTAAAGCATTTATGCACTTATTTAGTGTTGACTCAATTTCCATCACTGGAAAAAATGCTGCAGAAAAACTGCTCTCAAATACAGAACATTACTAATGATTTGCTTTTTACTGTAATGGATTATATCAGGCCTTCATTGTCTGGGATAAGGAGGACTGTATAAATAATTTCAGCATAAAATAAAATCAATGAGCAGCTAACTATAACAAATTTTTTCATTGTATACAAATAATAAATGAGCTGACAAACTGTACAATTCTTTCTGCATTAAACAAATTACCCTCCTTCATTTACAAAACATTACCCAAAAGTTAGTGAAATTTGGCCATAAAAATAATTGCATTATGACCTAGTTTTCACAGTCTCCTTTGAAGTAGTACTTCAAAGAAAATGGTGGAAATTACTGGATAACATAAAACATACATTCAAATTGAGTAAGAATAAAAGATAATTTCTCAATTTTTGATATTAACTTTATTGAACATTTTGTTCCACTATCTTCTGCTATAGTTCATAATTCTATCCTCCCAGAAATATGTTATCTTTCTTTGCAAAAAAAAAAAAAAAAAAAAAAAAAAATACTAGGTGCCTTTTGCAGTCTTTTAGGGAATTAAGAAAATTCATTAAAAACTGGAAAAATGCTAATTTAAAAATGCAGTAAAATATTTGATGAATATAGTGAATGGGTAAATATTTATTAGCCATGCTCTAACTGCATTATCACCAAAGAAACACATGGCCTATCGTTATCTTAATAGAATATTTTCCTCCATTCTCTTAGCTAACTCTGAACATTTTTGCACAATTAGTGCTGCTATACTCCACTGCAATTAGATCTTTTTCTGATTAAAAATCTAGTTTTTCTTGTGTCATTATGATGGAGGTTGGGGACAAAGATTAGAAATTTTAGTATCTTTTGCAGTGAAAAACACATTGATTGGGAAATTCTTGCAAAAATTAAATAATTTTCAGATTTTAATTAAATTTTCAGGAGTTATTCACAAATGAATTAAATTATTTTAGAAATGTTTTTTATTAGAAAATCTTGATAAAAATCTTTTTTCTTTACGTGTTTCACCCCCTTAATTTTATGAAAACTTGAGAAATTCACGTGATAATTTTTAGTGACAATATTAGTTAAAGGCAGAATTCTTTAGAGAATTTAAATCACCGATTTTTTTTTTTTTTTTTCACAAAATCGAACCGTGTCTTACCTAAAATCTGCTCTAAATCAAAAAGTAAAAAAACAATAAAACTAAGACATTTAATTACAGAAGGTTTTAATTGTTTTTTTATGAATAATATGTTATTAAGGACAATATTGTCTTAAGAAAAACTTTTTGATGAAAAATGAATTTTTACAAGATTTGTTTTCATTTTTTTTTTTTTTTTTTTAATTATGATACATCTACAGAATTTATCAATAATTTCTGTCTAACTTTCTAAGGTGAGGTGTTATCATGACTTGTATTATTTACAATTGAACTAACATCATCTTTATTGCTATTCTCACAATATTTCAGCCTTCTTCAGGAGGTGTCTGTCAATTCAAGTAACCTTCAAGGAATTTCGAGCTGGACCCTTTAATCTACAAGAGTAAAAGCTCAATTTCATTCGAAAGTCTACAAGAATATGTTGTTCTTGTTCTGCTGTCCATGTGTAGGGATATCATGAAGTGTTTTTTTTATTATTATTGATCACATACTGCTAGTCCTGTTTATGCTGAGTTTGAACTACCTGGTCCAGAGACTGAACTCACAATGACTACTTGTGATGATAATATTCTGAATGTAAAAATTGTAAATCGTTATCAATTCTCTTCCTGATTACTAGTCTTCTTTCGTTATCTCTCCTTAATAATGTGTTTTGTAATTCTTACACATTCAGTAACCCCTTGTGTCTTAGTGGCTTTACTGCCTTGCATGGGAGTGAATTTGATTAAAAAATAAAAAAAAATTACTATAACTTCAATAATTTCACAGATTTGTAATGGTACAAGGGTTCTCTCCCTTACACCCAAGAAAAATAAAATTTCTCATATAAAACGAAAAGTAAATCAAACCGACTTACCGATAGTGTTTATTTTGTGAGTAATCAGAAGTGTATTTGTCCCCATACGAGCAGCGGCGTGTGCAGCTTCTGTTCCTGCATGGCCTCCTCCAACCACAATAACATCATAACCACAATAGGAAGAATTTAAAATCTGGGTGGCTAATGAATGACTTCGTAAATTGATCAGTTTTCTACAAGAGGACAACTTCATTGTTCCTGGAAATTTAAATACGTAGATATAAAAATCTGAAAAAAAGAAAAAAAAGAAAAGGAAAATAAAAATATCAAGTAAATGCACAACTTCATCGTGCGTCAAACTTTTGAAAGAAAAGAAAAAGAAACTATAAAAATCAGATAGTATAGTTAGAAAGTTTAATTACACTCCGATTCGCTAACAAAAAAAAGAAAAAGAATGCACCAACAAAAACTTAATAAAAAAAGTTTTATCGTCAAAATCTTTGTAAATTAAAAGGAAAGACAAGAAGGATTTTTTTGATCATTTTTTTTTAATTTATTTTTTAGATTGTTCGAAATTTTGGTTAAAAATCTTCTTTTTTTTGCGACAGCAAAGGAAGGGGACAAAGTGTAGTTAGGAAATTTTAGTGTCTTTTGAGGGTGAAAAACACATTGATTTGGAAATTCTCGCAAAGAAAAAAAAAATCAAATAAATGTCCGATTTTAATGAAACTTTTAAATGAATAAAATTTTAAATTTTTTTTTTAAATTTAGGTAAATATATATTACACACACTTAATTTTAAGAAATTTCGAGAATTTAATTTGTGCCACTTACATTTTCTTTTTAAGCACAACTTGGAGAATTTAAAATCAATTTCTTTTTGTGAACACTAGTTAACAAAAATCTGCTCTGAATCGTAAAATAAAAAATGCAATAATAATAAAATTATTAAGACATAATTAGAAAAGCAGAAAGCTTTTAATTGCTTTACTATTGTCACATTTATATTGTCTTAAGAAAAAAAATTTTTTTCAATGAATAATGAATTTCTACAATAATTGTTTTCATATTTTTAAACATTTTAGAATAATTTAAAAAAAATTTAATCTTAAATTTCTGTATCACTTTTTTTACTTTGTGCCTTTTAAAAGTTTTAGTTTATAATACATTGATTTGTTAGCAGGTTCTTTCTATTTTAGCAAAGGACAATATCCCATAGAGAAGTGATTTTTGTGCACAACTCTGTGCATAAACAGTCAATTTCAGCACTCAGTTTGTTTTTTTTTTCAAAATTAACATTGTGTTATTTTTAATTTTTTTTTTTTGGTTGGGGTAATCAACAAAAATACATAAAATTTCGGTACTGTCAAAGAAACGCTATACCTGAAGTTTAAAATTAATTTTTAAAATTGAAAAACCTTTCTTTAAGCTTTTTTAGTTTTATTTTAGTTTTAATTTCAAGCTCATAAATTAAATTTGATATTTCCAATAAGCAAGATACTTTGAAAATGCTGTAATAAAAAAATAATCATTTAAATTTTATACACATACAAAAAAATTCAAAATTCCTTTAAAAATATTGGTGTTTGATGGATGAATTTAGTTTTCCCATTTATGATTAGTAAATAAATATAGTTTTTACTTAATAATACCACCTTTTTTTTTATTTTGCATTAGCTTTTTTTTTTTCACTAAAAAAAAAAAAAACACAATTTTGGATATTATTGTAAAAAATCAAATAATTGTCGCAATTTAGTGAAACTTTCAGTACTTATTCCGAAATGACTCAATTTATTTAAAAAATGTTTGTCTTTTAGAAAGTCATGGTAAAAATAAAAAAAATTTTTTACGTCTGATACCCACCTTACTTAATTTTATGAAAACTTTAAAACTAGGATCCTTTTGTAACTAATTTATTTTTTAATTAAATAAAGGAGTTGTTAAGAAGAGTAAATTTACTATGATCTCTAGCCTTAGGAGGCAACCAATCTGTAAGTCTGTGAGAAAGGAGACTAAAGTTAAACAGAGGAGAAGCCAACGGGAAACCACTCCAATTATATCTTCCAAGATTGCATGGTAATTCACAGATAAAGAAAGTCTGTGGAGTCATGATCGCCCACGTCCCAAAAAACAAAAAAACATGGCATTTTTTTTTAGTTTAAGCGTGGATATTGCCATCTTTTGATCCACTGTGCTTATTGGATTTTTTAAAATCCAAATTCCAAGTTTCTGTTGAAATTTTCTTCGCTTCCTTCGTGATGATTATTTTACTTCTTTTTTTTACATTATTTTGCTTTTAAACGTCAAACAAGCCACTTTTTAGGTTTTGCAAACTTTAATTTTATATTCCATAAAAAATGTTTTGCATTTTTGTACAAACAAAAAAAGAATGTATTTGTTTTAAAGAATCATGTATGAAGGAAGGAACTATAGAAGAAAGAACGCAAGAAAGGCGAATTATGACATAGGTGCCTGTCAAAAAGTTTTGTTAATTTTTACATGGAGACAAAAATTACAAAATTGATATTTTTTTTTTTTTTTTACTAGACTCGTCTCATCTCCGACTATTTTACGTTTGCGTTGCCTAAAAACAAAGAAAGCAACTGACGAGTCTAATAGTAAGAGTTTACCCCAAAATTTATTACTCTTATGATTTTATTTATATTGCAAATAAGTTTGTTACTACTTCAAATGTTAAAATTTCAAGGATGAGGAGAAATCTCCAAGTAACCAACACAATGTTTTCTCAACGAAACCTAAACGCGTAGTGCAAATAATACGAGTCACAGTAAGTTAGTAAATACTGCATTTAACAATAAATCCATGGAAAGACATGAATCTATAAAACAGAAAATTACCAAGGCACTTAAACTCTCTAAAACTTAAAAAGGCAAAGTTAAGTTTTTACTTTACGAACACAAATGTAAACATTTTTTAAAGCAAAATAATTTTTATTTTTAAATAACTTTCAGTTTTAGTTGAAAACTTATTATAAATGTGAGCAAGAATTAAGTTTAAGTAGAAAACGTATTATTATGCTTTTAAAACTTACCTTTTTGTTCACCACCCACAACTTAAACACATGTTTAGTTTATAATACATTTTCACATGGCATGTATCGCTACAAGATCAACCGGTGAATAGTAAAAAAAAAAAAAAATCCTTCTTAAAAATACTTACCTCCCCACAAGATCAGGTTTAATGTGGAGTTCCACACACCCTGTGCCAAAGCAGGCAGTGTCAAAAGTTAGAGGTAAAACTAAACAGATTTTTCAAGGCTAACTTGCCTTGAAAATCAACGTTCGAACGAAAACTTATTCTTGGAACACATGCTTAGCTTAACTACGAAGCAGTCCACTGCCGCCTTTTACGTTGTTAATCTTTATAAACTTTATTTAAAAACTAAAGTGATATATATTTTCTGTTTTATACGTTATTTTTACAAATAAGTTAATATGTAAATAAATTCTATGTTTAACAGTGCTAACTACATTTTCTAGACGCTTCTTCTGTAGCTCACGTCAGGCTATATGACGGTTCTATGGTTCGATTCGGAGGACACATTTTTTTCTATGAATTTTCTTGGATATTCAGACCAGTAAATGTAGTTATAGTATGTACTTAAATTTGTATCTCTAAAAAAAAAAATAACAACGTCTAAACAGAAAATTTATTGAAATGATTGTCAGACTTTTAGTCCATTTCATAAAAAAAAAAGTGATTTTACATTTTTAAAAGACTAAAAAACAGCTTTCCTTGTGATAATAAAAAGAACTTTTTCAATGATTTTTAGACTGGTTTTAAAACTTAAATTTAAAAGCATTGAAAAAAGTTCTCTTAAGTATTTTTCACAAAAAAATAATTTTATTTTTATATCTGATTAAGACTTTTAAACTTTTATTTACACCTAGTGTTTTTTTTCTTTTCTTTTTTTCCTCGTGAGATTCTGCTGATCTCTTTCTAAAACAATGAATACAATTTCCGATCGAGTTTAAAATGTTGATATCAGTAATGTAGTTGCTAGCTAAACGTATCCAGGTAAACAAAAGAATTAAAATGGCTCCAACGCCACTACGTTTTTCTCTAATGACAAGTGAAGGAGTACATTTATAAATAAGAAGTACATTTGTAAAATCGGGTGTTTACTTACACAGGGATACAACGTTAGTAAGTTTTATTTCTTCGTTACGTAAATTATAAATTTATAATAAATTTATTCTGTTGTTACATTCATTCAGGAAACAACAACAACAAAAAAAAATATCTATTTTATGATGAAATTGAAATACTCCTACTGCTACACACTAACTGCAGACGCCAGGAAATACTCTCTGTGCGTGTTTCTCTCCCCACTCTCTTTCTTTTTTTTATTTCTTTTTTGTAAATATAAGTCCCAGGTTCAAGTACAGTCGGCACTTCTTAAATATAACTTAGATTAATTCATTAGTCTTCTTCTTCAATCTTCATTAATCTCACATACACATGCCAGAATTTTCAATGTTTTTAATCACAAAAAAGGAATAAGTTTTAAACGTATTTTCTTTAATAAATCCTACCTATGATATCACAAAAACAGTTAATATTAAAAAATTTAATTTAAAATAATTTCCAATGCATTTCTATAGTAATTTCCAGTGGCTTATTTGTTAAGTCAGGCCACTCATCATTATTATTAAGTGAATGAAAGTCTTGACATTTGTTTACTATCTTACTTGTGGTATCACTGGTTGTCAAGTGGTCAGTAACTAAACTTTAAACCGACACCTCCACCAGACCAGAGTCTGGTGAGGAGGATAAGTGGAACCCCAGAAGCACAAAAAACAAGAGCAGTTAGTATGGATGATCTTCTCAGAAACAATAGCCATCCACCCCAACTGTGGATTAAATATCCTCACCAACCCCCTATTAGCCAAGTGTGATGAGTACAGCAATAGCTACACCACTGAAGACATGGTCAATCAGGGAGGAGTTCTTCCAACAAGACTAGAGTGAGAGGGCTCTGCATTTGGATTTGGATCACTAGTTAAGACAACTACTTACTTTTATAACAAGTATATGGCTGAGTGATTAGAAGAGTTAGTATTCTGACCATGGGGCTCGGGTTTTAATATCACCATGGTCAATTTGTCAAGCTTCTGATAATATTGGCCCAGAAACATGATCCAAGTTTGCGGCACCTGAAAATCATACCAAACTTTGTGAGGGAAAATGGTGTTTGAAAGCTGTTGATGGTTATGCAAGTCATGGTGACCTTGTTCAACGCTGCTAATTATGCCAATTATACATTCGCTGCAAGAAATTAAATTGTAATTAATGTCAGCTTAGCATAGTTTAAGGGTGTCAAAGAAACACAAATGTACACTATAGGCCAAAAATTCTGACCAGCTTCTGGATTTTGAAGAATCACATCAAAAGAGTTGCACGTCTTTTCTAAAACTAATTTACAAGCTCACTTCAAGCCTTCTTTTTTTGCAGTCTTTTATCATATATTCAGTAACTCATTACTGCATAAAGTTTCCTTAAAATTTTAGCTCTTTTTGCCTAATCTTCCTTTCTGGCTAATGGCAGTCCTAGAGTTGGCAGATTTTAAATCTTAAGTAACTTCCTCTTATTTACTTTGTTTTCAGATTCTCACTAAGAGCCACACTTATTGTTATCACTTCAATGAAAGTGTGTGAATGACCTTAAATCTTAGAAAATATCTTAATCAAGATGTAAATCCAGAATTTATCTAAGGTTAAAAATTTGAATGTTATTGGATATAGAAAGCACATGGAATTTTTTAAATGAAGTGTTGTTTTTCATTCCCTTCATAATATGAACAACTATCATCATCATCTTTGTTGTTTTTATCACATTTTGACTGAGATATTTTTTTTAGTTTTCACAAGTGTTACATTTCATAACCTTTTGGTGTCAGAGAATTTTTTTGTTTTTATTTTTTTCTCATCAGGCCACTTCCTCAACAGTTACAGTTCCCCAACCTAAACATCAAAATGTCATGCTGACACAGAAAATTATTGAAAAGAAAATCTAATTATATAAACTGATGTAATCATCATCTTCTCTCTCCTAGAACCCTGGCCTTTTATTGTCCTCTTCCTTCTCAATATTTTCTCACTCTCTGTAACCCCTTACGTCTTGGTGGCTTTATTGCCTTGCTTGGGATGAAATGATTAAAAAAAATACACACTTGACGAAGTCTGAAGAAAACTGGTAAAAATCTCATGATACAAACAACAAAGATTAGAAAATAGTAAAATAATTCATAGAATAATTATATATTTGTTTTTAATTTTATCAGTTCTATGTTGATTTATTTTTTTTTTTTTTTTATTTTTTGTAAAAATATATAGATTTGTAAGAACTCCATTTACCTTCATTCACTGTCTTGATGGCTTGTCTTTTGGGATCTTTGTCATGTATGGAAGCTCTGCTGGAAGATGTCCATGATTTACAGTCAGTTATTTCTGAATATGTGTCTCACCTTGGTCCACTGAATTGTCCATCTTGGAAATATCCAGACCAACTTGCAGGTGATGTAAACATCAACCAGCTGCTATCACAGTACACAAGCTACCTTACAGATGATTCTAGTCAGGAAGAGGACATTAAACAGGTGGCACATGTAGCTCTGTATGAACTTGTAATTGACAGGTACAGTGTCCAACTTTCTATATTTATGAGTCTATCAAACAATTTCTTAAAGTATTGAACACAATTTCAATTTTTAGTTCAGGCTAAATGTGAATTATTAATGATTACAAGAGAAAGAAACAGAGCTTTTTAACTATATATCATTTGTAATAACAGATAAATGCTATGTGTTAGAATGATACTGGAAATGATTTTGTGTTTCTTTTTTGCTTTTGTTTCTCTCTATCAGTTTTCTTAGTTGTAAATTGTTCTTGAGATTTCAAAAGATTTAGATAAGCAGTCTGTTGTTCCCATAATTCCACTACATCTCATGATGATTAACTAATTTTGTGAGCAAATCATTTCAGGAAACCTAATGTCTTAGTTTGAACAATGTATCAACAGAGTGTATTTAAGAAATGTGATTTTGAAACGGTATTTTTTTTTTATGTACCTGTTCACTTCAGTCTCAGATCAAAGTGTAGCTCTTTGGCACTTTTGTCTCAGATCAGTCATCGGGCTGGGATCCATATACATTATCTGTTTCTCCTCGACTGCATGCTTTACAAGGACTGAACAATTTTTGTCTATATGGAGTCTTATATTTTTTAATAGCCTTGTGCTATAATTCACCTCCATGAGAGTAAATACAGGATCAGAGTATTATTTTTGTGTGTGTGTGTGTGTGTGTGTATATATATATATATATATAATATATATATATATATATATATATATATATAATAAGAAAAAACTGTAAGATTTACAATCCGGTGTTCTTAGTAATTATTTTTATTTTAAAAAAAAACAGTGCTCGATACAAAAACTGTAGAGCATGATATTATAATTATTTTCTATTTTAAAAATATGGTCTCATCGCTACACAGGAATTACCATGTTTCAAAACAGAAACTAAAATTTTTAATTTAATTATAAACTTAAATTTAAAATCCATAGCTCTATTTCATTCTCAAGTAATTTTTGGAATAACCTATTAAGAAGTTTATTTCACTTATAAGCACTTGTTAAAAAGAATTCTTGCTGCCTAAATACATCTTATTTAAAGATATCTATATATATATATATATATATATATATATATATATATGTGTGTGTGTGTGTGTGTGTGTGTGTGTGTGTGTGTGTGTGTGTGTGTGTGTGTGTGAAAAGTGTGTGTATATAAATATATATATATATATGTGTAATATATTATATATATTATTATTTATATATTATATGCACGATACTTATTAGAAAGCGCTCAATATCAGAGATAGAGCTAACATATTTGTTTGGATTGATGTGAGTTTGTGCCTGCCCATATGATGACCATATTGACACTTGACTTTTTCATTTAGCCCATCTACAACTCTTGGCTGTATTGCATCATCAAATGCAAGAGACATGTTGGAAGGAAACATAAAGGGAGATAACTCCAAAGTATTGTAAGAGTTATCCCACTTGCTTTGGACATCGTGACGTCAGACGTCACGTGTGGCAATACAGAGAGAGATCCAAGATGGCGGACTACCCGGAACACGTGTGGCAAACGTCTCTCCATATTTCACTAATTCTTTTGTAGAGTAGTATTAACTCAGTTTATCTAGTAATTAATAAAATGCTGTAAACCTAAAAACGTTCTTGGTAATTATTTCCAATCAACAAATGCATTGCTCGGTCCTCAGAACTCACGCAAACATAACAGTATCAAAGGATGATATTTGCCATCTGTATGACCATAGGCATCTGAGAATACAAGCTTGTGTTAATGCCGAAAGCAGATATACAGTGTATTACTATGGGGTCTCAGTATTTTGGTAAACCCCTTATTTTGGAATGTATGAATACAAAATCTGACACTTGACAAAAAGAAAACAAAATAGGCAATAAAAACAAAAGTTGCATATGCAGAGACCCGACAGTTTATTTAGCAACAGTTAGAGTTATATACTAAAATTATTTTTCAAAGTAAGCGCCACTGGTGGTGACAACCATCTCAAGGCGGGCGCAAAATGAGTCACACACTTTGGCAACCATGTCCTTGTCCATAGTGGCGAACTCTTCCCCGATGACAGCCTTCAGGGAGTCAACCATGTTGTGGGTGTGCTTGTTGGTCTTGGCCTTGATCATGCCCCAGAAGAAATAGTCAAGGGGGTTGCAGTCGGGTGAGGAGGGCGGCCACAAGTTCAGCGACCAGTCTTGGCTTTGTGTGCAGGAGTGGAGTCCTGCTGGAAGACGTAGGGATGCCCGGTGGTGATCTCATCTATCCAGGGCTTCACCACACTCCTCAGCACCTCCTGGTAGATCTCAGCAGTGACTCTCAAGCCCTTTTGAAAGAAGAATGGAGGCATGACGTCCCCCTCACTGGAGATGACGCCAAGGACCATGACGGAGGAGGGAAACTTTGTATGCTTCATGACAGAAACCTCCTCAGTGTCTTTGCAGATCCACCCTTCGTTCTGCCTGTTGCTCATCTGATCCTGGATGAAATTCTTTTCATCAGAGAAGAACCTCAGCATCCCGGCAGACCCATGCTTGAGCTCGTTCAGCAAAACCGCCGCCTTGACCTTCCTTGGAGGCATTCGTGATGAGCATGCAGTGAGATTTGTGGTAGGAGGATTAACCAATGTCCTTCTTGATCATTCAGCAGATCGTCTCTTTCTGTGACAGTTCATATCAGCAACGATCTTGGTGTAGCTCTGGCTTCCATCATTGTCAACTGTCTCCTTGATGGCGACGACGAACTCGTCGGTCCTAAAGGCCAAAGAATGAACATTGTGGGCTTTTCGTTTGACAGTAAACTCATCCTTGTTCTCACACACCTTCCACTTCCTCCAAATGTCCATGACCATGGTCCTCTTGAACCCAAGCCAGGCCATCACTTTCACAGGCTTCTTCCCAGTGTGAAAAGAAGCTACTACTGCTGCTCTGCACTCATATTCCATCCTGGAAAAGGGTAGAGAGAAAAACGTTAGTTAGTTGTTAAACTGTCAGGTATCTGCATATAAAACTTTTGTTTTTATTGCCTATTTCGTTTTCTTTTTGTCAAGTGTCAGATTTTGTATATTGATCTATGTGATCATTTACTGTAATACAGCTTATATTACATTTAATCTTGAATAAATTAAAGAAATCTACAATGTGTTTTATTTTGCATCAGTATATATTTATAAATGTATATATCTATCTATTTACATTTATAATTGTGTATTTTAACAGTAGTCCCTCTTTAAAATAGGTTTCATTAAAAATAACTGACAAGGTACTTCTGTTAAGTTTTTTCTTGTGTTTTTCTTGTATGTGAGAAAAAGCTTTCTTTTTTTTTAGCCATGTTTGTAGTTGATGTTAACGGATTTTGTTTTTTATGATAAGGGCTTCAGTTATTGTTAGACACTTTTTGCAGTTAGAGTAACTTATTTCTACATGCACTAAATCCAAAAAAGAAATCTCTTATTTGCGCAGAAGAAAGACACAATAAAAGCTTAACAGAAGTACTTTGTCGGTCATTTTTAATGAAACATGTATGCATAGATAGATAGATATTGGAAAAAGCTGGAGTCCTGCAGTGAACTGAGAAATGAGCTGACATAAATAAATCAAAATGTATTTTATGTCAAAGATATTTTGGTTAAATACCAAACTTGCAAGGGTTTTAAGTTTGTATTTTAGCAAGAAAAAAATAATAATAAATAATAATATGTTATCAAAGCAAAATAATTGTAATATAAATTTGTTGCATCATTTTCTTTTCATTTTTTTTATCAGAATCACCCCAAGCCAGGCACTAATGCCACTAAAACACAAGGGGTTACGGAGTGTGGAAGAATTAGGAACAGAAACATTAATGATGAGCAGAAAGAGATGAGAGTAATCAGGTGGACGGTTGATAGCAGTTGACATTGCATTTAAATTTTTGCAGATTAAAGCTGACTGGAAAACATGGAGCTGGAAGGGAGTTCCACAAGCAAGAAGTGCAAGAGAAGAAACTTAGCATAGAACATCTAGCCAGCTCAACTGTAAACTGATGAGATTTCAACACCAGTTTAGTGCTTCACTTAAACTCAAAAACTCTAGGTACCATAGCAAAGAGCTCATTTGAACAATTACCATGAAAGTATTTATAGAAAAGACATAGAGAGGCAACCTTATGGCAGTGGGAAAGTCACTGGAGCTGATCTGCTAGATCAGGACCAATAATATTGCAGATTCTTCTTTGGATCTTATCAAGGAGCTTAAGGTAAATAGCAGGGGCACCAGACCATATGTGCAGCAACATTCTAAGCATGGACGAATGGTAGACTTATAGCTATGTACGATAGTTTCTGGAGAGAAAAAGTGTTTTGCCTGACATAATAAACCAACTTCCTTAGCAGCTGACCTAGCAATGGATTCAATATAGTCTTTCTACTTCATATCATCAGAGAACGTTAGTCTGAGAAAGCACAACAAGTCACTTTTTTGGAGGATAGCATCAGCCATACTGATGACAAATGCTGATGATTAATGGAGAGAAATTTAGTTTTAGAGGCATTAAAATTAACAAGCATTCTTTTGCCCCAGTTAACTACAGACTTGAGGTCGTTTTGGACATCAGTTGCTATTTTGACCTTGTCAGAGTGATAAGCCTTACTATCACGGCAGGAGTAAATTGTTGTGTTGTCAGTGTAGATACCAAATTGAGAGCTGATGTTATCAGGAAGGTCATTAATGAAAATTAAAAATAGAGTAGGACCAAGGATGGATCCCTGAGGGACACCTGTATTAGCACAAAAGGATCTAGATGAGTGGCTGCCCATTTCATGATTTGATAGGAAAGACTGGATCAGTTCAAAAAAGTCTCCAGAGACACCATAACTTTTAAGCTTGTGAAGAAGACCTGAATGCCAGACCCTGTCAAAGGCTTTCGAGATGTCCAATGCAAAAGCCTGGGATTCACTGTTTTATGTAGAGCATGATAAACTCTTTCTACAAATATAGTCAGTACATCAGTTGACCTGGAGAAACAAAAGCCATATTGCTTGTCTGAGAAAAGGCTCTGCATTGAGAGATGATGAACAAATTCAGCATTGAGTAGGGTCTCTAGGAGCTTCTCTAAAAAGAGATAGAAGGCTAATATACCGATAGTTGGCAGGGTCAGACGGTTCACCAGAGTTCTTAAAAACTGGAACAACAGATGATGACTTCCAGCAGGCAGGAAAGCAAGAAGCAGTGAGGCATTTATTATGCAGTTTAAAGAGAACAGGACCCAGTTTGGGGGCGCATTTCTTAATGACTATTACAGGGATAAGCATTGGGTGAACATGCTTTGTGGGGATCTAGGTTAGAGATGATAGCAGAAACCATGGAAGTGGTTATATACATATCACTCAACAGAGACTCAGTTCTAGGAGAGAAGTTAGGCAGGGATATTCTGGATGAGTCAAGAGTAGAGTTTCAGGAGAATTTATGGGCAAAGCATTCAGCTTTATCAACAGACGATGATAATACTTCATATTAATTAAAGAGGGGAGGGAATAGAGACCTTACACTTATTTAATGCCCTATTACAGAGCCACTAGTAATTGCAAGCACAAAGGTTGTTGGCTATGTGGTGCCTCGTTCTCTTAGCAAACAGAGACTTTGCTCCTTCGAGAACTCACATTTATTGCAAGCAGCAATGAATATAAACATCTGTTGTGATGAGAGCCATTACGCTAGTGTAGCCAAAAATAGTTGTTCGTATGTGCTATAACAGCCGAGCATGCTGGTGTAAACCATTGAGAGGATTGCATTTTCACCTGGTATTTCAGAGAAGGGATGAAAGCGTCCATGGCGACTTTGACCCAAGAAGAAACCTCAGTGGTGCAATTTTCAATTGGGAGTTTAAAGATGTCAGTCCAAGGGGGGGTCACAGAGAAAATCATGAAGTAAGTCCCAATTAGCATGCTGATAACGGAAAGAGGTCCTGTGGATAGGGGGTGCTTGGTTAATAGAGAATTGGAACAAAATATCAATAGTTACCAAAGAGTGGTCAGAATTACCAAGATAGCAGTTTTGCAAGGCTTGGAAAGAGCGAGGAGAGAAGGTAAGAAATAAATAAAGTACAGAAGCATGTTGCTTGGTTAATGATTAGGGAAGTTCACAATTTGAATAAGGGATTGGGCAATGGAAAATATTAACGTCTGAACACTGGCAACATCAGTCCCTTTAGAATGTTTAAGCCACGTGTTGTGGTGAACATTAAAAGACAAAGATGTTCGTAGATGGGTGGAGGGAAAGTATCTTTTCTATACTGTCAGCAGTTATGTCTAATATACTGCAGTCATGGGAGGAGGGGGCGATAAAGGAAAACGAGATAGCTAACAGAGTTTAGTAACAAAAGACAGAAGCACATGAAGGAGTTATCTGGGGCCTCGAGAGACAATTCCTTTGATAACAGCTTTTAGTCTTCATGGTTAGAAATAGAAAACCCCTAACACAACTTGTTGTTTCATAGTTGAGAGAATTCAGATGTACGTTTCCTTATTTCAAATCATTCAATCATCTCATCCAATGTGAGTTGCAGCTTCATTCCCATACCAAAGTGCTGGGTGCTTGAAAGACAACAATGAATGATCTGAACATAAAATATTCTCTGAATGTTCTTAAATTTTCTTGCTATTATATTTATATTTGTGTTTCATGATTAAATACTTAACAATTGTGTTCTCACTTAATCATTGATATGAGAAACATGAACTTTGATCACACTGACCATGGCCCTCTATGGTCAAGCTAAGATAATAGTCTATCACCTTTGTCAAATATATCTGTGTAATCTTGATAGATTTACTGTGTTAATAATAAAATAATATCATTAAAGCATAAACAGTCAGAATATTTAAACTAATATGGATTTGAAATTCAAAACTAAAGATATAGAATGGGGTTTTGTATATGCTTCAGGATTTAAACTGGTGCAAAGTTGTCTTTTCCTCCTGCATAATTATTTTGTACTAACAATAAAAATTAGCACTGGTTGAGTACAATTTTGAACAGACTATTAATAACAAAGCCTTTTCTTTTTTTTCTATGTACACTTTTGTTTGCTTATTTTGTTTGAACGTTTAAAAGAAATAAAAATTTTATAAGCTGTATACTTGAATATAATAAGATACAAGGGGGCACTGAAAGTTATCAGCCCAACCAAGAAGGGATTCCAAAGCAATTTCGGTTGTTTGGTTAGATGTCGGGAAGTGGGTCAGGCTGAGAACCTTTCAGCACCCCCTTGTATATCATAATATCTTATCTGTAATAATTGTTGCCTATACAACATCAAATATTGATGAACAGAGAATCAATTTTATTTGTTTCGTACTGTAGACAATATAGATTTAGCAATGAGTGTGAAACTAAGATTTGTTGACATTTTAAAGTATCAAAATTAACAAATGGGGGAAGTGAATTTAAGCTGCAATGTGATGAGAACAAAATAATTAATAACCTCAACTGTTGGTTAATATATTGATAGTGTTACCTGGCTATTATATAATATATTAATAGTGTTACCTGGATATAATTTGGTCCATTTCCACTGAGTTCAAATACACGCCGCTCTGCTCTAATTAATCTTGCTCTCCAATAGTGAGTGACTGCAATGAACTTGGTAACTGATTCTGCGTGAGTGCATCAATGGGTTTCTGTTGCTCTAACTGGAAAAGTAAGGCTACACACAAGCGAGATGCTCATATGGCAATAGCCCAGCACATTTGTAAAGCTCATAAAAGACTCTAAGCATCCAATTGGTCAAGTCTGACCACAACTGAAGGAACAAACTGACTCGGATCCCACAACATTGGCTTGACACAATCAAGAAGCAAACTGAACCTTTGAAACATTTGTGTGCTACCTCCATGCAAGCACTAACTCCTATCCAGATAATGGCCATCCACCACCACACTGGTCACCCTGGGATGTGGTAGCTGCTTGTCTATTTCAAAAAGTGCTGTTAACACCATGGTGAAAAAATGTAAATTACATCAGTCTATAGACCCCTCTCTTTATGATGGCAATTCAGTCAGTTAGGTATAACATAGCAGAAAAGTGAAGAGGATCACGACCAGGAAGCAATCTACATGTACCAAGTATGAATAAAGGGAGTTGACAACACATCACCTGATCAGGAGGAAGTACACAGGTCATACAACATTGGAAATCCCATCTGAGTGAAGCCACCCAATAGCTGTAAATTTAAAAATAAGTTACTCAAAAATTCGCTTGAGGATGAAATGGAACCAATGTTTTTAATTTAATTACAAAATTGAATTCAAAGCTTCTAACTTCCATTTTTGAAACATGGTTATTACTGTGTAGTGAAAAAAACATTTTAAATCAGTTAATTTATAATATATATATATATATATATATATATATATATATATATATATATATATATATATATATATATATATATTGCAAGAAAGGCAACATTTGTATCCATCTGGCTAAATGGCATTGTTACAATACTTTATGATGGTTTTGTTTTTATTATTTTGCAGAATGGTTTACCTTCTTCATGCTTCTGCCAGATTCATCATTCCTCTTATCACAAGCATGAAGAGACCAAACAGTTCACTGCCATCAGATATATCTTCAAATATTGCAGGAAGCAATTCTGTCGGACTTGTGGTGAAGCAAGGGTGGCGTTTGCAAAAAATTCTGCAGACTTGCGTTACACAAATGGTTGGCGAGGTGATTCTCTGAGTGTTCTCTTTTCATGTGGACATTTGCATTAGAATCTTGACAATGTCTCAAACCAAACATGATGTCCACATTCAAATCCATATGTAAACATAGAAGATATATAAGCACAACAATTATCTGTGTACATTAAAAAAATTACATAATTTATTAATACAGCCACTCCTTGCTCAATAACCAGGTTCTGTTTCAATGATTTGATCATTAACTGAGCTGGTTGCTAAGTCAGAAGTTGTACATCACCACTATTTCAGGCATATTATGTGTGTCAACCAGCTTCAGATAGCTTTAATGTCCATTGGCACCATTTGTAACATTTCTAATTTATTTCTAAATGTTTATACAGGACATTAGTGTACTGAACAGTAAACATAATAAACAAATTCGAAAAACAGCTCTATATTCAGTACATTACTTTGGTTTATATACTGTAAATGAGACATGGTAGAAAATCTATTAACAGTGCATTTCACTGAGGGTGTCTGCTCTTTTTGGCTTCCTCAGGTTAGAATGAAAGAAAGACAAAATTGTATGCAAGGAAAAATTCCTTGGGATCTCTGATATCTAATTTAATTTGATTTATGGTCACTACTTATCCTCAGAGATCCCAAGGTATTTTTCTTCACACACAATTTTGTCTTTCTTTCATTCTAACCTCAAGAAACCAAAGGGAACAGACGTGCTTGACAAAATGTATTGTTAATAAATTTTCCACTTTGTCTCATCATCTTCGCTTTTGTTTTAGATACATCCTAAAAGCCCACATACTGTGAATACAGAATATATATAAATTTTAATTTATTTTTCATTTTATTTATTTTGATTCATTTTGAAAACAATTGTCTTCAATGTTTTCATGCAACATACATACCAACCCGTTGAATTTTTAATTTATTTTTTATTTTATGAAATTTTATAGCTTATTGTTAATCCCACAGAGTTTGTTAAACAGGTAAGTCATTAAATGATGAGTGGCTGTATTGTCATTAACATTAAATGATATGAAATTAGCAGTTAAAATTATATTTGTAACAACTATATTGTAATTTAAAGTTGATAGTGATAACCTATTAGTATCAAAGATTTTACGTGTACTGTCTGCTAATATAGAGAAATTTAGTTCTGCAAAAACTGTTTATTTTATATTTGTGATACAAAATCTGACCACATTTGTTACCATATTTTTTCAAATATATTTATACATACTGTGACAGAAAACCAACAATATTTGACAATATTGTAAGGTGTTGCTGGGGTATCATTGATTAATGGTAGTCATGTTTTCACCCTTAAACCATGCCTGACCCCAGTGTAATCATCTAATCAATGATTTGTTGGTGGCATAACTCTTGTTTTTCCAGCAACATATATATCTGTATATATGTATTGTAATAATATTTTATTAATATGATTTATATATATATATATATATATATATATATATATATATATATATATATATATATATACTACCTTAAATGCCACCCTATTTGGTGGCATTTAAGTTAACTCCTGCAGAGGGCTCTTGATTGGACCTTCTGCTGGTTCAGGAGTTTGAGTGTCCCTAAGTCTTTGTATATTCTCAGCATTGGAAGCTCTCATGGCTGCCATTTGATCTGGGTTTTCATTTGCATTTAACTTTCTTTTCCTCACTGTAGCCTTGGCTCTTTCGATTGCAATCTGGTTCTCTGTTGGCAGAGATTTCTTTTTGCAAGGTATACTGCTGATGTATCCGATAGGCAACAATAAACTACAGAAGAACTCAAAATTGATCGCTGCAATTAAGTATTGCATTAATATTTAAAAACAAACAATTATTTATATTTCATAGTGAGTTTTGCTGGATTTCATAATTAATTTCAATTATTTCCAAGTTATAAAAATTGTTATCGTACAAAAGATTTGTTGCAAAAAAATCACAGTAATGAAAACTGGGAATCCAAAATTTCTGCAACATGAATTATTGAAAGTTAAAGAGTTGTGTCCCTTTAATTGAAAAAGTGTGACAGTAATATTCGCATATATATATATATATATATATATATATATATATATAGATATATATAGATATATATGAGATTAATCTATTCAGAAATGTAACTTTATATATTTATTTGCCATGTAACCTGATTGCTATTTCTTAGTAATGAAATATTCTGATGCAATGGCTAATAAACAAATATCTCATTAATAAATTGGAGAGATCAGATTGCTAATAAATTGCTTTTTTATTTCTTTTGTTTTACTAGCTTTCTTTCGGTATTTTTACTTTTAATGATTTTAAAAGCAGAATTCTTTCTTATATGTTACAATAAAGTTAATTGTTATTTACATTATTTATGCACAGACTATTGTCCTCATCTTTATTGTTGATATCACATTTCAGTTATTGTTCTTTCTGGCCTTCATCAATCAATTCTGGTAACGTTTGGGGAATTTGGAATTGAACCCATCATTTAATCTATGTTGTTGAGGAATATCTCATTTAGCTCTTATTTAGTACTGCTCAATTATTGCTCACCATGATTCCACTGAGTCCAAGTATACACTACCCAGTCCAAGGATTGAACTTGCAATAATTGTGCTACAAAATTTGCAAACTAACACTTTAATCCACGAGAGAGTGGAGAACTTGGAACCTTAAACCTAACCTGCCTGTTAATGAATGCTGCTACTTGTCATGCTTCTGCACTCTCTGAGGCTTTGCTTTTTATTGCTGCTGCTGTTGAGGTCTTGCTGTCATTCTCTTTTTTATTTATTAAGGGCTCCCATATTGTATTTATTTCTATGCTAGGCCTACAAAGCAGATCCCCATAGCCTAGCATATATGCTGATTTTTTTCCGACATCTGATTTTCCAATGCTCCTCTCTGTCCAGTATTAAAGAACTAGATGAGATATACCTAGACACGAACAACAAAACAGAAACACTCTACCCCATAGATTAAATAATGGGTTCAGTTTGAAATTCCCGGATCAGCAATCCCTTGATGCAGACCAGAGGGACAGCTGAAGCATTGTGATTACAACAAATATGAGTACAATAATCCACATATAAATAATGTAAATAATGATTACTCCTCATCCCAGAAAATTCAGATTGAAAGTTAATTGTACTAATAAAATTCTAGATTACTCATTACTCATTATAACCAGTATAATTGCAAAATTAATTAAATACTTTAATCATTTTTTTGATGATATAGGTACTCTAGTTAATATATATTTAGTGTATTAATATATTTAATAATATACAATAAGACGAATACAATACAAGAAAAGCTCAAGTAACTTATCTAATTAGCAAACTTTTGCTTTGAAATGCTTATCAGGGACAAATGTTTGATAAATCTATTGAACTTATGATCAGAATTTTTCTTGATTTATTACATGTTATAGCTCTAGTTATCTACTGAACACTTTTTGGCAGAAGTTCTGATAGCCTGAAAAAATACATTAAATTCTTGTAATTTTCACATATTTTTTCAGTTCTATTATTATTATTATTATTATTATTATTATTTAATAATATATGTATTAATATATTAATATTAATACATGTAAATATATTCATATATATAAGAATTTCAAAATCTCAGTCCTACGTTCTAAATATTCAACTAAACTGATATTTACTTTTCTTCAAAATATATTATCTATTCTTTTCATCTGATACAAACTCACTTTACTCTAAAGTTACTACTTCCATTCACTGTATGTAATGATATTTTGCTTTTCATGTGAATTATTTTGTTAAAATCTGACTGTAAAGTTTTCTGCTGCTTTACAAACCTTTCTAACAATTTAAATTTAATGTCACCAGCCAAAATGAAAGAAAATGTAAACATTGATATCAACTTTGTTATCATATTGTTTGTCCACATTATAGAATACCATGAGGGGTGGGAAAGGCATGTAATTTTTGAAGCTCAGGCCCCCTAACCTGTGAAAATAACGTGAATTAATTTGCCTCCTCTGTGTTAAAATAATGTGAACTAACTTTAGTGTGCTACTTACAGCCCCACCTGACCCAACCACTCAAAACACTCTAGCAACAGACCAGCTGAAGCTAGATTTTTCTATTGAACTGTATGAATATCTAAATGCCAACAGTATAAATATCTACAGAATATTCTATGAATCATTAAATGATATTTTTTTTCAGTTGAAGAATAAAAAGCAGTTGATTTTTGAACTGAAAGAGAAAGAACACAATTCTCAAAAGACATGTTGCCTTGCTTCTTTGAGTTCATCCCCAAAAGAGAAAACACAGTTTCATCAACAAAGTTCTGTGTCTCTGTCACCAGATGGCAGCATCAAAACATCCATTTCAAGGGATGAATGTTTTAAGTCATCTCAAACTGTTGAAACCTCATTTTTGCCTTGTGAAGCATGTTCTGTGGCCCAAGAAAGTTTACGCCAGACTGGAAAAGTAGTGTTGCAGTTGTTCAAAGACCTGAACCTGCCAAGTCGTCTTTCACGTCACATGTCAAACTTTGATAGTACAAAATGGATGACAACAAATGAAGTAATGCAATGGACAGCTGAACAGAATAAGGATTTGTCTGTTTTTTGTAAACATTTTGAGGGCACTATCCAGACATTGAAAGCTTCAGTTGAATCTCTGGAAAAAAGATGTTGGTAGGTAACACAAAATTACATTTTCAAAATTTAGTTCAATTCTAATACAAGGCAACCAAAAAAGTCCTTGCCATTTTTGACTTATTAGAAAAAAAAGTTATACAGCAAATTTGACATACCATTAGTCCTCAAAGTAATCTCCATCAGCATTCAGAACTTTTGACAATGTGCCTCCAGCTGCACAATGCTCTGGCAGTAAAAATCAAGTGTCTTGTATGCAAAGAAGTCTGTAAGTGCCTGCCACAAATTTGCCACATTTGCAACAGATTTCCCATGAAGGTAGATGCCCAGAGAATGGAAGAAGTGGTAATCTATTAGCACAAGGTCTGGAGAGTAAGGTGGATGGTACAGTGTTACTCAGCCAAGTAGCCATATGGTATCTCTGGTCACATGTAGCTTGATATTGTCATGAAGGAACAATACTCCCTTACAATTAACCATTGCTGGATCCTTCTGCTTCAGTACCTGTTGCACTGCTGTTAGTACAGGTCCGCAGTGATGGTTTGGCCCGTTGGCAGCAACTCATAGTACACCACTTGTTGACTAGTCCACCAGATACAGAACTGATCATGTATGGCTGTACAAGTGTTCTTATTATGTGAAGCACAAGGTCCTGTGGTGACAACCAATGTCTGGCATACTTGGGAGTGTCATACAGAACCCACTTTTTGTCACTGGTGAGTACTTGATCAAATATGGGTATGTTGAAGTGCTGAGAAAGCAACAATAAACAGACTGTCATTTGTTATTGCTTGGTGGCTTCAGACAGTGTGTCGGGTACCCACTTGCTCAACTTGTATGCCTTACTTATGTTGTGCAGGTGAAGTCAATTTTGTCAAAATCCTAGAAGCATTCAACAAGTTCATCACATGTTTGGCTATTGTCTTCCTCAATGGCTGCTTTCAGGGCCTCATCATCCAGGACCTGTGGCTAGCTACTGAGGGTTCATCACAAAGGGACAGATCTCCCAGCCTGAACTTTGGGAACCAATGCCTGGCAGTGTGTTCACTCACAGCATTATCTCCAAAAGCTTCATGTATTGGGTGACTTGATGCATCTGCAGACAAGCACACTTTAAAGTCATAAAGAAGAAAACCCCAGCGGCAAGGAAACATGGCTTCAACAATGCCAAGTTTTCTTGCCGCTGCTGAAGCCATAACTGATGTGTTCACAATGCACCTGCATTGGTCAAGAAAAATGCCCCCACCTCCACTGCTTTTCTGGTACATGATCTACTCATTTTCATATCAGAGATCATTTATTCCTACACAATGTAAAAAATGGCAAGGACTTTTTTGGTTATCTTATGTATTAAGTTGAGTCATAAACAATTTCCTTTTTTGTTTGTTAACTTTATTCTTCAAAAAATACAATTCCATTTTATTCAATTATATATTCACCATTATTTACAATGCCTTGTTACCATTTATCAGGTAGCTCTTCAATATCTTTTGAGTAAAATTATGCAGGTTTCTATAGAAAAAGTTTTTGATAAACATTTTGCAGTGAGCAGAAACGGTAATAATCCGCTGGTGCAAGTTTAGCTGAATATAGTGGAAGCATTAGAACAAACCAACCAAGTTCCAAACTTTTCCTGTGTTATTCTTGTTGCATGTGTTATCATGGGAAAGTACAGTATTATTCCTATTGACAAGTGCAGGATGTTTTTCAGTCAAACTTTTATGGATATATTGTAGCTGCTGAACATATAAATGTGCAGTTAGTGTTTCATTGAATTTTTGGATCTCTAAATGAATAATGTCCCAACATTTCCACCACACACACACAGCATTATCTTTCTTCCAAGGAAGTCAGGTTTTAGGGTCTGTTGTGAAGATTTATCCTTGTCAATCCAGTACCTTTTCTATTGCAGTGTCATATGTTAGTTTGACCCAAACTTATTCTTAATTGCCACATATGATTAATAGTTATGTTACAAAATGAAATCTTGCCCTGCTTCGATAAACGGAAGTTACCATCACGAGTCCCCAACTCAAAATGAAAACTGCACGTCTACGCATAGGCTCAACGCAGATACTTCCATTTGGGATAAACTAAAAAAAAATGAAAAGAATTAAATCAACCAATCGGACCGTCTCCCGCGTACTCATAAAAATTTCCATTTGGAGCCGATAGGCGGGTATAAGTTCAACACGGGAAAGTAAAAAAACAGAGGAGTCCCATTCAACAGCGAGGCAGAAGGGTCACGACGCTCGCTCCTGACACACTGGCCCGGTGACGAAATGAAGCATGTGACTGCTGCTGCTAATGAACTCTCGTCCGACGCTTGTCAAAGGGTACCCTTCCCCTTCCATAAATCAAGTTAACTCCATGAACTTTACTTGCCACTACCATAGACATTCAACTTCTTAAATACGAACTTTCTACTTGTTCTTATTTTCCTCACTAAAAGAGACTATAAAATATATCTAGTCTTTCTTGTTCTTTCGATTCTGAATTTCATTTGTTTTGCAACCAGACGCAGTATTCGCCCACATTGTTTCCACATCATACATGCAGCTAAATACGGAATATAACAGTTAGGATTATATATTTCTTATTTCAATTGGTCCCCAAAAGTGGAAATTACTTGCAACTCTATCTAATATTTATCATATTCTGATACTTTGTTTTTCAAAGTGAATAAAGATGACATGTTGGATTAGCATTCACTGTCATCCATTTTCAGATCTCAGGATATATATATATATATATATATATATATATATATATGAAACAGTTGAAGGAATCAAACTGCTCTACCTTGTTGATTTCTAAAACATCATTAAACAAAGCTGTTCATGCTCAAAATATTTATCAATAATATTTAATAATTATCAAAAGGAAAATATCCATTCAGACTTTATTTTAAAAGTAAACAGTTCCACTGAGCTACATTATTTCATAGAAACTGTTTTACTTCTATCTGATCAGTGGTAAATCTGAGTCAGTGTTTTTGTTTTTTCTTCTTCACTTTCTATACCTTCCACTCCCACTTGTCACAGTGGGAAGCTATCAGCTCTATATTGCTTTCTAATCATAGATGCTTCTTGATAATCACTTTGAATTTGGAAGGTAAATAGTTTAACATTATATTTCAGTGAGCAAAGATTCTTTTTATTCTAAAATGAAATTTCATAAATATTGTAAATTCAAATATTTGAGATTTGAACAAATTTTCTAAAATTTTTGTTTTTAATAATCTATTCTGTAAATGTGTAACTATTAGATGTTGATTTGCTAATATAAGCAATAAAAAAGTACAAAGATTATTATTGATGACTCTGATGATAAAATGAAATGTTGAAAAGTTCTTGTCTTGGTTCACTCCCCTTAAACTATCCAAATGACTAAACATCAGAAGCTTTTTTGTTTTTATTTCAGAAGGGTGTCTTAGTTGTGTTGAGAATTTTTCAATACCCACTTAATTGGCATATGTTAATCATGTTGGAAAGTTTTGGGAAAATGCACATGGTTGCTAATAGGGGATTGGTTAAAAAATTTTTTTAAATATTTATTATAATTTCTGTTTTACTATTCACTATAATAATGAGTGTTGTACAAAGATGGATCAATAAGTTCATAGGCTGACAAAGTTATTTGCTGAATTTTGATCTGAAATTATCACTGTAAAATATTTGATCTATTTGATTAATGGAAAAACATTGAATTAAGTAAATCAACACAGAAAGAGATTATGTTGAAATATATTATATAAAATATTAGGTTTGTGCAAAAATTTCCAGTGAAAAATCACTTTTCAGTCTTTAGTTTTCAAAAAAAAGAGTGCTAGGAACCTTTGTACATAAACAATAAAGATTTTTTGTCATTATTAGGCTATGAACCTACTGATAAATCTACATAGTTTCGGTATGGTTTAAATTTAAAGTAAATTGAATTGTGAAAATGTTTGAATGGATTGACAGAGAATTGTTCATAACCAAATAAAAACAGCTCAGCTGCATCCAAGGCATCAGAAAAATGTTTTCTATGTTATTTTTCTTAAATTTTAGTGCATTAGAAAATCAAAAGAAGGTGCTTGAGAAAAAGAATTCTTTGGAAAGAGAAACCCAAGAAATCTTTCAAAAGCAGTCAAGCAGTAAACTTCAAGATTTGATCAAGAGCCACCAAATTGCAATGAATGAAATCACCAAAGAAAAAGGGAATTTAGAATCCCAAATGAAAAATCTCAATGAAAAATTTGAACAAAGCCAAGATGAGTTACAGAAGGCAAAAGATACGAATAAAAGAAATAGTAAGTAATAATGAGAAGAAACTTTCTTTCAAAATTAGTACTATTTTTAGAAAAGGTTTTAACAATGTCAAGAAATTGAATAATAAATATTTTGGGTTTTTTCTTAACCCAATATATTAACTGGATGCATCTTTAAAAGTTTTTTTCTTAGATTAAATAATTTAAATATTGGCAACTATTACTTTGAAACCTTGAGCAATAATTATAAGACAGATTTATTTATTGTGATATTTTGAATGACAGAAATATTTATTTGATTGCATTGTTTTTTAAAACTTTATCAATTGTTGATTTTCAATAAATTAAAAGTTCAAGTGACTTATCTGGTTAGCTGACTCAAGAGTTTTGCATTGAAACATTCATCAGGATCAGATGTTTGATAAATCTGTTGAACTTATCAGATCTCATATTTATATTTCATTATAGAAGTGGAAATACAACAATTAACAGAAAAGTTAAAAACACAAACCAGTATTGCCTCAGAATTGGAACAACTCAAAAAACAAATTCAAACACTAAAAATTCAATTGGAAGATTATGAGGAGAGGTTTTTAGAATGTAGCAAAGAATTAAACCAAGAACAGGCCAAAAACAAAAGTATGACCAAACATTTTGAGGTAAGTAATTGGCAACAAAAAGGTGAAAAGTCATCAAGAGAGGAATTTGATCACATTTATTATGGCTAGTAAATATTTGTTTATCATCCTTTTTAAATTTTGAGATGAGTCATCAACATTCCAAATTTTATTTAAACAACTGAACTCCTTTGTGTCTCTGATTTTATTACCACAGCATTTCCTCTGATCCATTCTTGAACTATTTTCAGGTACAGAATCTGTAAGAAAAGGAAAGCAAAATTCAATCTCTTCACCAAAATGAAATGAAAAATGATCAATAATATACCAAAATATATATAAATATAAAACCAAACCCATCTCATTATATTTATTAAATTAGCATGCACATTTTATATGCTAAGTGTACCATCTGCTATGAGAGAGATAGTGTGGCAGACTTAACCACATTAATTTAACTTAGATTAGGAAACCAAACTGACGTAAAGAAAAAAGGATAAGCCAAAGACATCATTACACATAAAATTTATATTTAACAAGACGTACAAACAAGGATGTGAAAGAAAGGCATGCATTGAGTAAAACAAGAGTTGTCTCTTAACTATTAATTGTTTTTCCAAAGTTCACTGAAAGAAAGAAAGTTTCTAGTAATAAATGTTTTCAGCAGTTTTGCTGTGTAAGGAAAAAGATTATGTGAGTGTAGGGAATATTCAGCATGTGAGTGGTGGTGTGAGTGAGAAGATTGGTGCATGGTTTCAACTGTCATGGATTCGTTTGGCAGCTGAATTCTCACTAATTATCTAAGAATATTTCTTGCTTTTATAGGTGATCATCGGCTCTGAAGAGCTGAGCAAGAAAAATCATTCTTCACGTGCAGACAATCTGATTGGTTGGCATTGACCAATCAGCGAGTGAGCTTTGGGGAGACTCACAAAAGCTTCTGGGATCCGATTCTCCCAAAAGTGCACGAAATCAACTACATGAAAATATAGCAATTATAAAATTGTCGTATAGCTGCGAATTATAAATTGTCCATTACACAGTAGTGTTGATTTATTATCCAATGAATGCTTGTGGTTGTATAATTTGAATTTGTGTAAGTATGTATGTATGTGTGTGATGATGATCATCATCACAATAGTATATAGATATATTAATATGGTGGGATGGATCAATAAGTCTATAGCTTGACATTTTATTGGCTGAATTTTAATCTAAAATATTCCTTGTATAATGTTGCATCTATGTGATTGTTATTCACCACTGAATTAAGGACATTAGCAAAGAAGAAGATTACTGAATTTTTTGTAAGGAATTCTAGGATTATATAGACAGTGGGTGGATTAGATTGATGACTATTCTCTGATTGGCCAAATGTATTCTAGAGCAATTGCAATGTAATACTGACTTCCAAACTATTACACAAATGTACAAGTTTCATTTTGCACAAGATTCTAAAAGAAAAATTTTAACAGCTTTCAAGTAAAATATTTTTTGCATGTGCAAAACCTCATAGTATAAACTCGAGATTTTGATTTCATAGTTGAAAAACAATTTTGCACACACTTAACCCCCTATTTATGTTATAAGTTGTTTACTTTATTTCTATGTAATATTGTTTACTTTTAGGCAATTCATCAGAAACAATGTTCTACATTGGACCATGTGGAGAAACTAAATGATGAAAACACAGATTTGCAGAATCAGCTGGCTGAATTGCAGGACTCATTTGATGAAAAACAAGAAAAAATTGAAAACCTGGAGAAACAAAAGCAACAATTACAACACCAGATCACAGTTAATGAGGTAATATGTCATGCTTTTTATAGTCTATCTATATAATGAGCAGTTTGATTTTTTTTTAATTTTTCTGTTTGTAACAAGAGACTAGCTCATCTGGTAATGATTAATAAACTACTAAGTAATGAGAAAAATCCATTATTATAGTAATACAAGGCTTATTTGACACCACTTAAAACAAGTACCATGTTACTATGAAATAATTTTAAAAATTATAGAACTAAAAAAATTAAAAAATAATAAAATTCACTTGTTCTCATAACATGAGAATACTTGGTGCTACTCAAAATGAGTCAGCATTTTATTAGGAAAACAAAGGAATTTTAAATTATATACATAACATATATTTAGACAGGTTAAACAACTTTTGTTAAATTCAACTGACAATGTCTGTCTGTTTTATTTTTTATTGTATTTTTCAAATAAGATGTACATCTCAATCAAAAGTGTAAATGTTATCCAAAATTCATGATTGGTTCTGTTTTTGTTGAAGTACTTTTGACTGTCTCGGTCATTATCAAGAATTGGGTGTTGTCAGTGTTGTAGACAAGATTTTGTTAGCTCCATCCTGGTATTTTTTAATGTTAAAATTCAAATTCAAATATGTACATATTATATAAGTGACATCATGTATAAAATGGTTTGCCAGAGGTGTATTGCACCATAAAATAATGTATCATGTATAACATATGTATTATTATTATTAATATTTTATATACATATTAAATATTTTATATACACTTACCATCTCTTGTTGTTAAATCCATGTGTAAGAACAATCTTGTTTATGAATTCTCATGTTCTTTGGGAGATTGTATTGCAAATATTCATAACCAAAAAACAATATTAAATTCTTATATTGGCCACACACATTTAGAAAATGTTTGTGTGGCATGTGAAATGAAAAATGATGTTGTTGATAAACTTAGTGGATACATCTTTTTAAAGTTCAATAAGCAAGATGTTTAAACATAAAATGTTATGTTGTGTGTGATGTATTATTGTGAGTTGCATAGAGTCAAGTTGATTTCTAAATGCTAACATAACTCAGTATTTAATGCTTTTGAGAAACTCCAGAAATAATTATTTTTGGAGTCTGGTTTAATTATTTTTATTGGTGAAAAATACTGTTTAGTTTATGATTGGTCAGATTTTATTTTTATAATTGGTGTTGTGGGTTATCCCCACATATCTTTGCCAGTTTTAATAAGATGGAGTTAGAGGGTGCAGTTAAGTGCCTATAAAAATGGTACACTTCTTGTTTTCATTATTTTGTCTCTCTTTTCCTACAAGCATGTGATAGAAGTAACAACACCAACCAGGACCTCCCTGTCTTTGGAGATATCTGTCCCTTTAGTAACTAGTAACTGAACTCTTTCACACATATACACACATGTATATTACCCACAAAATTCCTAACTTGTAATATTTTCTTTCTTTTGCATATATACTCATGTATTTTCTCTCCTTCTACTCAGTTATATAAAAATTGCTATTATGTATTGTTGTCAATGTTTTTAGTCAAACTAGATGTAGTGCCTCCAACAGTGTTCATATTGTTTTATTGCAGCCGCTTTTGGCTGCTCACTAAAGCGGAAGAGAACAGGGCATTTCAGCCTTGACCTTTCAATCGTGATCCCTACATGCTTGTAATTTCTTTTAGAGATGAACTACCTTTTTAGTTCGCTGTTGTTACGAACCTAGTTGTAATACGCCTCTAAGCATTTTACACCTTAAGTTTTGCATAGCAAATCTCTACTCATTTTTTAGAGAGATTTTTAGCATTTTAGTGAGGCCATTTCTGTTGTAAGTCTCCTTTAACATAACACAGTGACTCCTCGCCAAATTCGAGGTCAGTACTGACCAGTTGGCGCTGATACAGTCGGTACACCCAGGGCTGCATATTAAGTTACGCTCACATTTTTTTTGTCTGCCAACTGGACACGAGTTGGAACTATCTCTCTCTACTTCAACTCTCTACTTCTGGCTCCTGGCCCATGTTCTACTCTTGGCATTCCACTCCTACTGGCTGCCTGCACGTTGTCCGCAAACTTTCCCCATACACACCAGTTGTAATTATTACGGGAGGTTTCAATATCAGACTCAACCAGCAGACCCGCAATGCCAGCACCAGGTATCCGATATACCCAACAACATCGCAATGCCAGCAACCATCTGCAACGACCAGCAGCAGCAGCGATCACCAGCCGACGAGCAACGATAACCAGACCAGCTGACCAACAGCGCAAACTAAACCAGACAACCAGCAATGCCCACTTGCGACGACTAACCAACCTTTCCCGTATACTATTGTTAGTAATTACTACGGGAGGTTTTTCAAAACCCACTTCGACTCCAACCGTCGACACGACTGGAGCATCCATACTTCAACGTCCAACCATCGACTCAACCGGAACGTCAGCACCTCCACGTCCAACCGTCAACATGACCAATATAATCCACTAGTTTTCTCCTTCATGTAATAAAACTAGTGTAAATGATACATATCTTCGTTCTGTTGTCCATATTGTTTCACCTGGTCAGATCATTAAGTAAAAATGTGGCGGGCCCCTTGTGACATCATCATATACGACACGGGGGCGCTCGGGCCGTGGTATCCTATCACGCCCCCCTCGAGGGTGTCCGCTACAGTTTCTTTCCCATTTTGATCTTTACTATTTTACAAAAATGATTTTCACTCATATGTGGTTATGAAATGATAGTATTTAAATGAGCACTATATAATTCCAATTATTTTCAGATTATTCAGAAAGTTGATGAATGAAAAAACCTTTGATGAGGAACATAAATGCAATTTGGAAAACTTAAGATCATTCTTATAAATTCTGAGCAGAATTTTGTATTTTCATATGTTTACTTAAATTAGAATTTTTCTCCTTTTAGAAGAAAATGGAAATGAATTCCTTTGAAAAAGAAGAACTGGAGAAAATGATGGAAGAAATGAAAACTCAAAATAATTATCTGCAGGAAGAGATTAAAAAACTGGAAGAAAAAGAAAATTTACTTATTCAGTATCCTGATCTCAATGGACCTGTTTTAGATGAAAGTCTATGTAAGTAATAATTTTCTTTTAATGACATCGTTTTTTTATGTGAGAATAGAAAGCCACATTGATAATGTTGTTAGTTATGGGCTTGAAAATATTTAATGAGATTAAAAGTATACATACGCAAGCTCAATATATGAAAAAAAAAATGAACAAAATACTGGGTGTAACAGCAAAATTGCCGAAATCGTATAACAGCATGGGATAATTGTCCATCCCACAAAATATCTAAAAAGCCACTGAACTAATTGAGTTTCTTTTTGCCAGATTTTCAGTTAAGACGTTTAGCCATCTTGACACTATTTATCATAAGAACCACTGAAAAACCCTTTGAGTTATTCAGCTAGAAAACGAACAGGTTAAAATCGTTTTGTATCAGCCCCACTATGATCATCAAGGCCTTCAGTAATGGTGCCAACATTCATACTCTGGCTTCCATCTTCAAAGTTCATTGAAGAACCATCAAGAGAATGGTGAAAAAAGAGGGAACAGTAGAGAGGAAAACTGGATCAGGAGGTCACAACAGGAAGATGGATCATCATTTCAGTTTAGAGCTAAATACATTCTTATTGTTCAAAGTAAAGTCCAATAGTGTTATAAAAACTTTGAAGGATTCCAGTAAGATATCTTTAATCATTTCTATGATACAACAGTTCAAAGCTTAATCTAACAATTGGACAATTTTGCTATTATACCCGGTATATTTTGCTTATAAAACTGTGAGATAATTATATATAATGATGGTAATAGCAATAATCATATCAGGTTTTGATTTGGTTTTCATATTCTAATAAAATAAGCAGAGTGGATATTAGCTTTAAGAACATATTTTCCTCATTCACAGAAAAATGATACAATATCATTTACTGTTTTTAAGCAGTCCTAGGATTTGGGGTGATGCATTTAACTGTTTGCAGGAAGGAATCAGAGAAAAAGTTAGTCTTTTTTATAATCTGCATGAACCACCTCTGTCTGATTGCTTGTTATGCTAACAATAAAATAAAGGCTATTTATGCTCTAAATGACTAAATCTACTCTGTTATTTTTCAGATAGTAGAGGTCTCTACTGAGGTTCTAATCAGTAAACATCAAACTTTAAAAACTTACAAAGTAGAATCAACTATGAGAGTTAGTCATATTTTATTGTGTTTGCTGACAAAAATGGTTAAATTTTACTTTAAAAATGCAATTTTGATAAATGAAACAGTTGTTAAAAAATCAATAAAAAAAACAAGATTTCTATTTTTCAGAAATTCTGCAATATAATTTTCTGTTTTTGTTTTTTTCAGGCAGTGGAAATGTAATGCATGACATGGAACTCCAAATCAAAGCTAATATTCTTCGTATTGAATTGCTAGAGAAACAGAATCAGACATTAAGACTGACACTCAAAAAAATGAATGAAAGATATGAGTTGCATCTAAGCAATGAGGAGGTAAGGACTCCCAGAATGTGTAACAGAAATAATTCTTGTTATGGTTGATATTGGAGCTTATGAAATATATGAAGCCTGTATTATATTACATATGACTCTTATATGAACTGTTATCTTTTCTAGTGTGCAATAGAAAATTACTTTGGTTTGGGGTTTTAAAAACAAAACATCACTTTCTACTTTTAATAATTTTCACTTACATTGTGAAGTCTGCTTTCAAGAACATTTTTTTTATTCTGCTAGAGTGATACAAAAGTTTCCAGCATATTTCTGGACAAACTGTTTTTTGATAAAAATTCATAATATCTGAATAAAGATATGAATGTATATGAATAAGGATTTATAGCATCAAAGTATTTTCCCTTATCTTCTATAAGCTTATGTCACCTTTTACCAGAATTGTGTATTCCATCAGAAAAGAGCAATTCTGATTTTGATTTGCGGGTTTCTTTCAGGGATTTTTTTGATAAATTCAACATGTTGACACCGTTGGCCAAACAAGAAGTGTTGTATAAGAGTAAGACAAGTCTGAAGGTGATAGGTCTGGAGATGGTGAAAATACTACTTATTCCAGCTCTATGAACATTTATTGTGTTAAATCTACAATAAAAAGACAGGTATTGTCAAGTTGTCAAATTACCGGTCAGAATTGGATTTGCTATTCTATCTCCATGATCATTGGCTGCATTGAATCATTTATAACTTGAGGTTAGACACTGTCATAGAGAAAAATAATTAGTTACCCAGAAAAAAGTATTTTCTCTTTCCATGTGTCATTTAAATGACCCAGTTGCTCATTGTTACACTTTAGAGTAACAGTTTATCTATGTACCAAAATTCAAAGTATTTCCTTTGATCTTTAGCAGATTCTATTTAGATTAAGATGTTGAAGTCTCTTCAGGATCTATTTGCAATTTTCTTCAATTATGAACCTGTAATAGACGTGAGAGTGACTTACCAGGAACAAAATGAATTCGCTGCCTCGCGTGTTGAACCATTCTCTGAGAGTCGGTCGCGCGTGCGTACGCCTACTGCCATTTTTATGCAGCAGGCTTATTTGCATAAGAGAACGCTGCCTGTTAAAAAACGAGGCGAGTGGTCGTGGCGGGGCGCTGCTCTTCTAGGCTTCAGTGAGAATAGACATAGTGCTGAAAGAAAGTGACATCAATTTCTGGACAACCGACAAGCTATTTCAGCAGATATGGACGGCCGGTTTGATTTAAAAATTATTCCTGAGTTTGACAGGACTGGATCTGTGGTTGAATGTCTCGAGAAGTTGGAATTGGTGTGCAACCTATCGGGAGTGAAGCGGCTTGATCGTGTCATCCCACTTCGCCTAACTAGGGGAGCATTCGCGGTTTACCAGCAACTATCTGCGGAAGAGAAATCGGACGCAGCTCGAACCAAGGGAGCATTGATGACAGCATTTGCCCTTGATAAATTCACGGCGTACGAAAAATTCGAGGCACGTGTATTGCGTCCAGGTGAGACCGTAGATGTATATTTGGCAGATCTACGGAAGCTGTCCGTCCTTTTTGGAGGAGTACCAGACAGTGCGATGACATGCGTGTTCGTGCGGGGGCATCCTGGTCCTGTGAAAAGGCTCCTGCGGTCCTCGGCCAGGGTGGATGATATGTCTCTCGAGGAGCTATTGGCCCGAGCTCAGGCAATCATAAAGGACGAAACAGCAGAGAGGGAACCGGTCGTTGCTGCAGTGCAGCCTTCCCAGACTCCTCGATCTTCCCCAGACATAGGCCCACTTGTCATATGCTATGAATGTAATGGGCCCAATCACTTCATGAGGGACTGTGTGAAGAGGCGAATGGCAACTAACGCGCGTTGCTATCAATGCAACAAGACTGGTCATGTGGCCAAAAATTGTCCGGGAAACGGAGGTGGGGACGAGACTTCAGCGCCGGTCCACTCCCCAAACAGCAAGTAAAATCGGTGCTACCCATCATTACATGACGGCACACCATGCTTGACTCTCCTTGACTCTGGGTGCTCACGGTCAATCTTGAGCACGAGTTTATGTCGATCTTGGTTGAAGCAGGGTATGCCGGTATCTACGTTAACCAGAGCTACGCAGGCTTGCTGTGGAAGGGGCACCATCAGAATTCATACAGCAACCGGTAATACTGCTACAATCGATGTGCTGGTTATGCGAGGGAAGCCCCTGGATTTCGACCTGTTGCTTGGCATCGATGCCATTAAGGCACTCGGTGGAGTTCGCATCACGCAGCATGGAAGCGTGGAGTTTGAAAAACCACGGTCCGGCTGTGCAGCGATTCGTATTAGCGAAGCCGATTTCAGTGCGAAATTCAATGAACGACAGGGAGTTTGGGTTGCAGCCTGGAAGTGGTTGGCAGGTAATGCACCATGGAAACTTCAGAATCGGATCTCTGAATATCCGGTATCCAGCGAGATGAGAGAGGAGTACAAGCATGAATTGCAAACATGGATGGACAATGGTTGGTTGGTGCCATACAGTGACGAGGAGTTTGGCTCGCCCAAGGGACTGATACCGCTGATGGCCGTGCTGCAGACCAACAAGCCTAAGGTGCGTCCTGTGATGGACTGTCGGGAACTGAATACCTACCTTGACACATTCACAGGTGCTGTGGATGTTTGCGCAGAAAAACTGTGAGACTAGAGACAGCAGGGTGTGAACGTGTCCATTCTGGACCTCAGGAAAGCATACCTACAGATCCATGTTGAAAAATCTCTGTGGCCATACGAAACAGTTATGTTTAAAGGGAAGCGATATTGTTTGACCAGGCTGGGGTTCGGCCTGAATGTAGTGCCCCTGATAATGTGAGCTGTGCTCAAGGCGGTGTTAGCACAGAATGAAACTATAAATAGAGCAACGTCGGCATATATTGACGATATATATATCAATGAGGAAACATCTCGAGCTCTACGGACTGACGAGCAAGGATCCAGAGAAGTTACAGAACGGAGTCAGAGTGCTGGGGCTAGAAGTATAGAAGGAACAGGGTCGGCTGCAATGGCGACGAGGAAGTAGAATGGTAAACGGCCCTAAGACTATGACACAGAGAGGTATTTTCTCCATGTGTGGCCAGCTAGTGGGACACTCTCCCGTGTGTGGATGGCTGCGAGTGGCGACAGGCTTCATCAAACGTCGAGCCACTGCTGTAACGCAAAACTGGGATGACAAAATTTGTGATGCTCCCCTGGAATGTATGATAACGGACACCCTCGCCTGGGCACAGCAACTGGATCCTGCACAGGGAGAATGGTGCGTGAATATGGAGCTAGATGTATGGGTGGACGCGAGCTGGCTGGCTGTAGGAGTAGCGCTCAAGGCTAAGGGAGCCATCATCGAGGACGCATGCTGGCTACGGCCGATAAAAAACACCCAGCATATCAATGTGGCTGAACTAGATGCCGTGCTAAAAGGAATCAACCTTGCGCTAAAATGGCAGGCTACGGTATTACACGTGAACACAGACTCCCTCTGCGTGTACCATTAGGTGACTAATGCCATTACGGGAAAGTCTAGGCTGAACACCAAGGCTGCTAGCGAGATGCTCATAAGGTGATGACTTGAAATGCTAACTTCCCTTGTGAAAGAGTACAACCATTCAGTTGACATAGCGCTAGTTAGATCCGACCAGAACCGAGCTGACTTGCTGACTTGCTGACTAGAGTTCCCCAGAGGTGGTTCAACAATGTGAAGGAACTCGAACCTGTTCAACCAGTATGTGCTTTTGCTGTAGGAAACCCGAGCCCTGCTTAGTTAACTGAGATACATCGACACAGCGGGCACCCTGGAGTTAAACGGACACTATATTTCGCACGTAGATCGGTCGTTCAGAGTTGTGAACAGTGTCAGTCAATAGATCCAGCTTCTGTACGATGGCAGAAGGGAGAGCTAAGTGTGTGTGAAATGTGGAGCCATCTAGGCATGGACATCACGCACTATAATGGTCGCCAATGTATTTTATAAACATGCTCCAGTTTTCCTAAGCCTGTGAATACTTTTCGGAATTGCTCTTTATATTTGTGACCCCTGCTTTTTATAGAATTGATTTTGCTTAACAAATTTAAAGCTTTAATCGCTGGTCCGCCCAATAATGGTTCTGTCAAATCTTTAATGATATAGAACTCCTGTTGTGAAATTTTTTTTTCGTAACACAGTGTAGCATCTACTTTACCAATGAGATTTATTTTGTTTTGACCTGGTCCATATAACCTATTGTTGGTTTTCTTTATGATAGGAGAATTCTTCCTAAAGAACCGGTCTGGTATTACAGTCACATCTGTGTCTGTGTCTAACCTGAAATTGACTATTTTGCTGCAGATTGCGGTGGTGACTTTGATATTAGCTTGCCAATCAGTTTTTTCGTTTACTTCACTGTCTTTAATATTCCCCAATGAAATAGATCCTAAAAAGTGGTTTTCTTCCTCTGCAACTCCCCTTATGGATTTATTTTTACATACAGTTATATAATGTCCTAGTTTATGACAATTCTTGCATTTTGCATGAATCGCCGGGCAGTTATCTCTGCTGTGTGAAATAAAATATCCACAGTGCATGCACTTCTTTTCAGTCATTTTATTTCTATGATGAAAATTTTAATTTTTTCTAGATACACGGTTTATCTGCGTATCTGATGCATGTGCAGAGGATATAACCTGTGATTGTTGCTTTGAAGTTTCATGTGCTCTATCAATCTGTAGGCATTTATTTATCTAAGGTTAGGGTTTTGTCTGCTAAAAATTTTTCCCTTAGAATGTCATCCTTCACCCCAACAACGACTTGATCCCTAATTAATCTGTCCGTCAATTGTCCAAAATTGCAATTTTTTGCAAGCTGGCGTAAAACAGCTATGAAAGATTCTATACTTTCTTCAGGTTCCTGCTTTCGAAGGTGGAATTTGTACGATTTATACGCTTCATGTGTCTTACTAACAAAGAATTCCTCAAATTTTTTAATAACTTCTTTGAGATCATTTCTGTCGTCTTCCGAATTAAAATATAGCCCTTCAAAAATGTCAAAACACTCTTCCCCAATAAAAGAAAGAAAAAAAGATTTGATATTCCGAGTCAACTTCGTTTGATAATCGACTCGCCACAGCATAATTTAAAAAATTACGCTTGAATTTCCTCCAATTTCTTGCAACATTCCCTGACAAAGACATTTTTGCAGGTGGCGGTATATTGGCATTAAAATTTCTTTGAGCCATGGTTTTAATACAATTTCAAAAAAAAATCTACTTACAGGTCTGTGAAGAAATAGTTTCTTTTTTTTTTTCAAAATTGCATGTGTGCAATGCGTTGATTTTTCCCTCGAATGTGGATAAAGTGCTTTCTTTTTTGTTTTTTCAGAATATTTTTCTTTTAAAAAAATTTATTTTTAATACCCCATTTCTGACACCATGTGTTGTTTTGAAAGGTTAGTAATGATAAAATGGAGAAGAACAAAAAGGGAACAACAAGTGAAGATAGGATATGTTGTTTACTAATTGACTACCATTACAAAAGTGCCCACGTGGCCTAAAAAAGGGGCTTTCATATTTTCATAGCTAGAAGAGTCTATTTTTTTTAAGTGTCCAAGGGACGTAATTTAGATTACACTACAGATATTTTGTCCCAAATTACTTCCAATGATATTAACTGTTCTTCCTTGTAATTCAATTACTACTCATTTATCTTAAATATTTAATGTATGTACAGATTTTCTCATATTGAGTCAATTGAATTTTCCTTTGTTAATTTTATTGGTTTATTTTTATCAGTTCATTTCGTAAATGAAGACAACAAAAGGTTTGTTGAACTGTAACACAAATTTCACAGAAGGGTGATTCTGAACCTTAGTCAAATAGATAATTCCATATTTCAGAGTTTCTTAAAATTCACAAAAATCCTCAGGTTAGTTTGTGTTTTTGATCAAGTAAATGCAAAATGGATTTTATTTGGGGGTTTGTATATTATGTTGATTAATATAATCAACATAATTGAAAAGGTAGACAGAAATTGAATATAAAGAAAGGAAGAAAACTTGTATATTTGAAGTATTAAACTAACCTAAATAAGTATTTTATAACTTTAGGTAAGAGTTAATAAATTCAAAAAAGTATTGTATTATATTGATTATCTTAACTCATGGACTGATAAACTTATCAATAAGCTTTGGAAAATTTAAAAGAAATATTTAATATCTAAATAAAGATTATTCTTTAAAATTCAATTTACTCTTAATTCATACAGATGATTAATGGAGCATTCTTCGAATAAATAAATATTACAGTTACACTATTTGTATATTATAGTAGGAAGAACTCATTTTGTTATGATATGATATCAGTTTATTTTTTACTTAGGCACAATGGAGTAATGGATAGTGGCTCAGATTGAGGAAACAGAGAGCCAAGCTTGAATTCCAGTCAAATCCATTACATTCACTTACGAAAAGGGAAAGGGTTGAATCCTCTTCTCCTCCCAGCTATGGGTAAATAGCAGGACAGACTGGGTTCTGTAGCCCTGGATGGCAACTGGTCTACCACAGAAAGAAATGGAACCTACTGCGGAAAAAAAATCTACCTCATCAGTCATGTATCAAAAGATACATGATAGCCTACGCATGTATCATGCATGGCACATAACTGACTGAACTTTCTTCATCAATTAAAAACCTGTAAAGTTGCAGTATTATGAGGGGGTTGGGATCTGAATGATTTGAAGCGGCATTCATGCATTGGGAAGGGGACAAAGAGACTTTCTTTTTACAACAGTTTTATGACTGTACTGTAAGTGTAACATGAACTTAAGAAAATTCCAAAAATATAAGAAAATACTAAAAAATAGGAATCAAAAAACCTTTTTTCAAAATTATAAAAAGTATAGAAAAGCAATAAATATACATTCTTTAATTTCTAAATGTCATTATTATTCAAGGAGTTCTTTGGGCTATTGATCTCATTATTTTATTGTCATCAATTTTCATTAGGTGTACAATTCATATGAAAAGAGGTAATTCTTTCTTTTTCTCTGTAGTCTAAACTAGAAAATAGTTCAAAAGAGAAAAGGGGAAAAAATGGAATTTCTTATGTTACACATATTATTATGAACGAGTTGTTCTGATGAGTATATTTGCCACCATTTCTGTTTGCTACAATTTTCTAGTGTGCACCGCCAAAGATGAAAAATAAACACCTCTGAATACAAATTGTAAATCTGAAGAAACCTCTAGAAAGAAAAGATTAAAATATTGTGTCAAGAGCATTAGTAATACAAAGCTTCATTAGTCCAAATTTTGGTATGAAAAAGCAATAAAATTTTAATGTTGCACCTAAAATTGCTAAACTTGTCATCTGTGCATTTAAATTGCATATTTAATTCTGTTGTAACCATTTTACTTTTATGTGAAAATATATTGAATTTACATTCTAGTTTTGTTTGTATAATACTGAATTATTTAAAAGTTTTCAATTCCTTGTTTCTCTTTTTATTTGAGCCACTTTTTGACAAATATTTCTTTAAATGAAAAATTATTATTTTTTTAATATTACTCACTAATTTTCTTTTCCCAATTATTGTTCTTATTTTTCCCCATTTTTATGGAAATCTTCTCTTTGTATTTTCTTTGGTATAAGAGGGTACTGTCATGTTCTAAGCCTGACTCACTTCCCTAAATATGAACAAAGGACCAAACATCACATGGGACAGGCTGAAAACTTTTCAGCACCCCCTCATATATTTGAACATTGAAATTGTAATTATTGAAATAAGTTTTAAATACTTTCAGTTATGAAAAGAATGATTCTAATTCTTTTTTAAATATTACTCATATCTTCAATTCCATTAAATTATTTTCATCTCATTAACATATCAAAGACATTTCTTATTATAGGTAAGAACATATAATTTTAGTTATCTTGCGCATTCACAAAATATTTTTTAATAAATTTTATTATATATTAATTTGATATACAACCTCATGACAGGAATTGAGCAGATTGTTTCATTTATAATGTAATATTTTACATGTTTTTTCAGCCATTATTATATTCTATAATTCATGTTTGATAAATGCACAAAAATAGGTTTTTGAGATGATACCAAACTTCATTCAGTACAATCTTTGAGTAAATGGATAAATTGGATTACTCAGACTAAATTTCATCACCATAATCTAAATTTCAGAAATTAAAAATTTACTTTGTCTAATTTCTGCTTTAAATGCACATGTATTTATTGGCAGAAGTCTTGTTTTGTTGGATTTTCCCTCGTATTGGCAGCATTGGTTCATAAATAGCAAATACAAAAACTGTCTAGATACTTAAAAAATGGCCTGTATAGGACAATGTTACTTTAGTTCTCATCAAAGAACTTTCCTTGAATCTGCACACATTTATCACATTGCCTATTTCACTTTTCAAAACAGTCTACAAAATCCTCATTTGGAATCCCTATCAGTTATCTTCTTGTGTTCTCCTTAATCTCGATGTCAAAAGTTGTTTTAGCTTTGGAAAAATACAGAATTTGGTGGCATAGCAATTGTAGAATTCAATCCTTGGGTTGGGTAGTACAGACTTAGACTTAAACAGGGCAAGCAATAACTGAGCAGTGCTAGACATGCAGAATGAGAACAATCTACTCCCATAGTTTAAATAAAAGGTTCAGTTTGAAATTTGCTGAAGGTTTCCTGGATCAACAGACACCTGAAGAAGGCCAGAGAATACAATGGCCATAATAACAACAAAGATGAATATATTAGTCTGCATATAAATAATGTAAATATAGAACTCACACACTGTGTGTGTGTGTGTAAGAGAGAGAGAGAATTGGGGTACCAACCCTGGACAATGCAAAGCTTTACAAAAAAATACTGCAGAAGAATCTAACAATTACATAGAACACAAGTTCACTCAGTGATGTCTTACTGTTGACTGACTCAGCTTATAGATGACTCTGTTCATGCATGTGCAGTAAGTTCCCCTCTGATTGGTTGCCAAGTTAGATCAAGACAGTGCAACTAGATATTCACATGATTGAATGCTTTCCAGACAAGCATCATATGTTTAAAATAATGATGCCTTGACACAAAACAGAATTTCCTTGATTCTTTTTTTTATAATCATAACTGAATTATTTTATGTTTAAATCCACAGCCTGTTTCTCTTTGGAACATGAATACATCTCAAACCAAAATCAAAGGAAACTACAATCGAGAAGCTGAAGAACCAGGAAAAAAATGCATTCAAAACCATAATGTCTTGGTTTCAAAATCAACAGAGAAAAACTTTAATGCTGACTCCTTTGAGAAAGGAAGTCAAAAAATGAAGGAGGGACAGATCTCAACAGCAGCTAGTCTACACAACAGTTCATGTTTGACAGCAATGAGAAACAATTCTGCTTTGTTTCGTTCAAAAACTGCAAATGCCATTCACAAAAGACCCAGTCTAAGAGATACAGAGAAAGTAATTGGGAGAATGTCTAAAACATCCAGCATAAAGACTTACATATCACTTAAACAACAAGGAAAACTGCACATTGATAATCCATGGGGTCTAAGAGGTAAGAGATTTTATATGTACACATGTGTGTATATATATAATCAAAGATATTAAAATACATGAATATTTACATGCGCTCAAGAATATAAAGGTAGGGGTTTTTGTAAAAATTTGTGAATTTTGAGAAAGAAAGAAACTGATCATGTCTTTTTGTCAAGTGGGGTTAAGTGTAGGATTATCTGCCTTAGGGTACAGTTAATTAGGGAACTGACAGTATCTATTAAGTTTTAACTTAGAGGGTATTTGAATTTGTACTATCAAAATAAAATCAAGCAGGGAATTAACAATATTTAAACTTTTTTTTGTTAAAAATGACAATCTACAAGAAATATGGTGAGGTATGCATACAAATAAGTCCAAATTTTGGTCAGACTGTTTAGGCTAGCAGTTGATTACAAGCCAAAATATACATTTACCCATTTAAAAATGAACGTACCTAAATAATTAAAATCAAGTATGGAATAAACAAAATAAAATTAAATAAGAAGACTTCTCTGTCCTCTCCTCCACTGAACTTTGTCCATGTTACCTGACCATTTGGCCAAAAGGAAACAGTTAAAGCCAAATATTATGTTGTTATGATGTAATCTTACTTTTTTTTATTCTTCAAATAAGTATGGCAATATTTTATTTGATCATGTGCAGTATGTCTTCATTGGAGCATTGGTTCAAATTCCTTAACTTGCAAAACAATAGAGGGTTTTGCTCTGTCTCTTAAGAGTATAGACCACATCCATGGTGGTGACAATCTTTCTCTTGGCATGCTCAGTGTAGATGATAGCATCATGGATGGGTCTCTTTGTAGATGCAGCCAAAGATATGTTTCATACCATCTCTGTAGGTGAGATGGTAAATAGGAGATACCTTGGAATTATCACAGAGCACCTTACAATGGGTCACAGTGCCACCCTTTCTCAATTCTTTTCTTCCTTTGTTATGGCTGGGTATTTTGATCAAGTCAAAATTTGACAAAGATTCTACTTCTTCAAAAATAGTTACTCACTAAGCCATGACCAATAGCCAAGTGGTAGGTAAGTGAATTATTTCAGACCTGAACATTTTTTTCCACTTGAGAGGTTGGTTTCTCTTGTCTTCCAATTGGCTAGTTAGTATGACCCCCAACCAATCAAATAATGCATAATCAAAGATTTCCACAGAACACTTGTGCAATAAATCACCTAACTGAGATAAGAAGACTAAATAACCACTGAACATTTCAACAATTATCAGTCCTAACCTGGCATCTCAACTTCAGTTACTTTCCCACTGCCATTACATGGCCTCCTTTTGTCTTTTCTCTAAATATTTTCATGGCAGTTGTTCTAATGTACCTCAACCACATGAATGTAAGCATACTAAATTGGCTATTAGGCTGCATCATTTTACTGTTGAAATATCTAGATGTAACCAGAAGTTCTATTCTAATAGTTTCTTTTCTCACACTTCTCACCTGCAGAACTTTCTTCCAATTTCTTGCTTCCATGCCATCTACAATCTTCAACAATTTAACAATAGATATACTCTCTGGCTTTTTACAAAAAGATGTATGCATTCAAATATTTTCTAACAAAAATCTTACAGAAAATCAATATATTATCTTAATTTCCAAATGGATCAGTGGTCTTATTAATCTATTCTTCTTTAATAATGATGACAATACTTCATATAGGAAATATGAACACCTTAAGACTAGAAATATCTATTACTGGTGTAAAGCAAATGAATGGTAGTATAAAGATCAGAAGTGAAAAAAATATAGCTAATGACTAAATTGATTAATATGAATCTGCTTAGTTTTTCATAGCCTATGGCCATATCACATTGAAACATTGGTTCTCATAAAATCACTGAAGTTAAACAACATTGAGTTTGGTCAGTACCTAGATAGTTGATCACTTGGGAATGCCAGGTGCTGTAAGCTTGGAGTTTTAGGTGGTGTAATGGATAACGACTCAGAAATGGAAATTGAAGAGTCGCGTTTGTTATATTCATCATTCGCAAAAACCTTAGCTATAGTAAGACTTGCATCAGTAAATCATTATTATCTCCAAAATATTCTCACAATCTAAAAATAGTTCCTGGCTTTAAATAATCTGCAAAGGGTTGATAAGCCATAAAAAACAACTCAATCAATCAATTTATAACCTAGTATTATAGTAAAATCGGTTTGTTAGGGATAACAGGATACAAGTTCAAATCTCAGTGGAAGCTTATCTCAATAAATATAAAAATCATTATCTTTATTAAAAACTCTAATGATTAAAATTATTATTTAACAAGTCATTAAAAATATTTGCAGAGTTTTGTCCATGATACAACATTTATTTTAAAACACTATTCCTTGAAAAAATACTGTTTTGTACTCATATTCTTTGTAATTCATCTCATCAGTCAGAACACTACAAACACTCTTCCATCTAAGCACATTATGAGTGCAAATATTGTCAATTGTTAACAATGTAATGGTATTACTAAGTTGCTAAAAACATGAAGGGGAGCTGAAAATTTCTTGGCCTAACCTACTTCCCAAAATATGACCAAATAATCAAACATCAGATTTGTTTTTTGAAGGTTTTCCTGGTTGGGCTGTGAGCTTTTCAGCAATTCCTTGTACCTAATTAAATTTATAACTAGTGGTTGACTGAAGGGTTAGGGGTTAGTTGATTTCTTTGTTGTTAAAATTCAATTTCTTTCTTTTAATATTAAAGATAATATAATTTCTTTATTAATTTACACTTGTTTCCTTCATTTTAGGAAAATCTCAATTGACTGAAAGTGAACTTTCAAGCAGAGCCAGTGCTCCTTATCTGCAGACACAAGTGTTATCATTTGCGTGCAAGCGTTGTGACAAAATGTACCTACAAGCACAGGAATTGAAAATTC
>OZ038478.1:71756053-71831053 GCA_964036315.1 Acanthosepion esculentum | reverse complement strand
CTGCACTTATAAATTAATTGATATTTTTTAGAAATTAATTCCTAACATCGCTTGACAATAGAATGAAACTCTGGATTTTAAGTTTAATTTTTATAATTAAATTTACAACTTTAGTTTCAGTTTTGAAACATAGAAATTTCTGTGTTGTGATGGAATCACATTTTTAAAAAAGAAAATAATATATATATATATATATATATATATATATATATATATATATATATATATATATAGTGTATTTAGGAAGCAATCCCTCTTTTATACAAGTTTCATTAAAGACAACAGACAAGGTACTGTGATTAAACTTTTTATTTAATTTTTCTTGTGTCCAAATAAGTGTTTTCTTTTCTGGACAGAGTGTGTAGAAACTGTCCAAATGTTCTGTAATTCTGAGTGCTTTCAGCTATACTTTTAGCCATTATCTAGAATGATTTCAGTTCAAATAACCCTTAAGGAATTACTACATGCCTATCCAGATGACTTATGTTAAACCTATCTGACCACAGCTCCACTAGAACTCATTTAAACACACACAAAAACATACCAGATGCCATCTGAAACATACTAGTAGAAAATACAAGCATAATAACCTCTTCCATATGTAAAAAAATAAAATAAAAAATAATGGAAGCCTTCATAATAAAAAAGAAAACGTAAACATTCAATAATATTAAATATTAACATGGCCACAATGTGCTGACTGTGTTCAAAAAATAAAACATCCCTATAACTCTAAATACATACAAACAACCCATACATCCAGTTGAAAAAAAAATCATCCTTGAAAAGTGCTTGGAATTACAGAATATTTGGACAGTTTTTATACACTTTGCTTCTAGAATAGAAAACACCTGATCAAACACAAGAAAAATTAAATAAAATGCTTAATTGTAATACCTTGTCTGTCTTCTTTAATGAAACACACACACACACACACACACACACACACACACACACATACATATATATATATATATATATATAGAGAGAGAGAGAGAGAGAGATACAAATATTAAGTTTATCAATTTGATGACTGTTATTACCTTCAGCATCCCAACTCTAGAGTTTCATAGATAGACCCTCAAGCAATCACTCTGTTCACTCATCAGAGGATATCAGCAATTGACTATATATTTCTCATTTTTCTTTTATATCTGCACTTTTCATTGGTTCAATATATATATATATATATATATATATATATATATATATATATATATATATATATATATATAGATAGTTCTATGTTTTGGGGCTACTGTAGAGAATTTGAACATAAATTGTTCAAAATGTATTACTGATATCACGGACTGATGCATGAAGACATGACATTTGAAGAAAATCTCACTTGACATCACCAATGCATAAACATATAACATTCAAATATTTTTAATGTCATGTTCCTTCAAGCCAGAGTGGATCATGAATCTCCACTGATTTTTCTCTTTGCATTCTTAGGAAAGAGGGTCTGACATCAGGGAGTCTGGGATTCTTCATGTATAGAATGAATTTCTTCTTCAGAGCCACAACATTCCAATCATTTAATATTGATCTGTTTGCAAGATCATGCAAATTGAACTATTTACTCTATTTAAATATTATATGATGACAAGACAAACATAATGACTGACTAAAATGTCTCTATTTATCAGTTTCATGTATCTTTTTTCCTTTTGTGTGTGTGTGTGTGTGTGTGTGTGTGTGTGTGTGTGTCTCTCTCTCTCTCTCTCTCTCTCTGTGTTAGTGGTACTTAGTTATTTTTTTAATGTATTTTGTGAATTTTTCATTGCTTGCCATGATTTTCTCTTATATCATTATATATATATATATATATATATATATATATATATATATATATATATATATATATATATATATATCCTTATTTAAGATATAAAATAAAACTTTAATAAAAGCTAATCTTTTTACAGACCAAAAACCTTGGGAGTAAATCCCTATTTATCCATTCGGTAAGTAGAAATTTTACTAGTTTTCAATCTTGTATCATATTGAATTATTTAAAAGTCTTTTTGAATTTGGAGAATATTACATGTGAAATATCCGTTTGGATCCATCTACCTAGGTTTTAGCTGTTATTTGAGTGTCAGGATTCCAAACATTTAACAACAACAACAACAACACATCTTTTAAATGAAACATATAAAAGGTTATTTTCTGGAGGGAAAGTTGAAGCAGAACATCACTTGAAATAACATTTATATATTATTTTCAGGAATATACAATGACAATAAAATGTTCAATTTTTCTTGCAGTGAAGTTTGTTTTATCAAGTAATTAAGCATTCTTAGTACATTGTAAAATGTGTGGACAGACTTACTTTATGACAGTCATCCTAATGTTTTTGTAAGTTCATAGACAAAAGGCTTAGTTGCTGGTTAATCGCTTCTATTGTGTGCATGGACAAAGCCTTAGTCAGTGGCTGCTGACTGTCTCTCTTCCATTGTATGTGTGTGTGTGTGTACACACAAGTAGTTCAAACAGGCCTCCGAAATTGTTTTGAGCCTTGAGAAAAAGTATGCTCCTATTTTAATATCTATAAGGAGATTCAAAATCTAATTTCACATAGAGGTGTGGACTTTTTGAATACAAGGTTTTCATTAATTAGAAAATAACCTCACACTGGCTTGCAAAAATCTTTTCTCGAATTTGTGGGAGTGGTAAAAGGAGTCTTTATTGTTATTTTCTAAATGGTCCAAAAACAACACATGGTAGGTCTACAAATACGTCTGCGAGTATTTTGGTAGTATTTGGTATTATAATGATTGTTTATCAAACAAACCTTCTGAAGGGATTTTATCAGTTGGAAAATATATACAGATATATAGGATTTAATTCCTATATATCCAAATAAAGTATGTAATGATGGAATACATTATATTGAAAGTTATTTATTTTTGTATTGAAGTTTTTGCTACTTATTAAAATCTGCCTCGTCAGTCATGTATCAAAAGATACATGATTGCCTAAGCGTGTATCGTGCATGGCACATAACTGAACTGATCTTTCCCTAAAAATTTGAATATATGTTTTGAAACAGAAATTAGGAGAAGCCTTGAAGAAACACACAATGGTTAAACAGAGTTAATTTCTAATCTATCATGAAAAATTAAATATTTTAGTGAAATATATGTACAACATTGAAATTTTAATAGATAATATTGTACTACTTTTCAAAAAAGATTTACATAAGGATGGCTGTACAATGGGATCATATTATACTCAAAGATCTATTTATTTATTTCCTGTTTTTAGCTTCAGAAATGTGAGGTCATATTATACACAAGAAAATATGGTACTTTAAAAATATTAAATCACTTAATTTTTTTTGTCTAAATCAGTATTAGAAAATATCTCAGTAACTTATCTCTAAATTTAAATCAGCTTAATTATATCAACATGTAGAGATTTATATGATTATTGGATTTTATGATCTGATCTTTTTTCTCATGTATTGAATCAATAGTATATTATTTCCCCACTCACAAGATAATATTGTGATATATTTATAGTATCCACTTGATATGAATGTAGTTGATAGAAATGTTGCAAACTTGATGAGTGTTTATTAACCAATTAAATGGTAAATTCCATAATTTTTTTAAAGTCTGGTTTTGTTCTTAAATGAAATTTCTTCTTATCTCCAGCCATTCTGAAACTGAATTTCTTCCCATGGACAGCAGCCAGAGAAAGAAACATGTAAGCGAAAAAAAGAGTGTAATTTTTATTCAACTTTAAGTCATCTTCAGGGGAATCACATAAAGCCTGGATTAAACAGGATAATCAAATAAATTTTATACAAGAGCCAAAGTATGGAATTTTGAACTGAACAGGAACTGTTCTAGACATCTAGAGGACTTACAGCCATATTACACTGAAATAATATTTCACAGAAGTTAAGCAACATTGAGCCTGGTCACTACGTAGTTGGGTGACTGCTTGGGAATACCAGGTGTTCTAAGTTTGGATATGTGGATGGTATAATGGATAGCAGTTCAGAATTAGAAATCAGAGAGATGACTGCATTCTAATTCTAGTCAGATTCATTATATCCACTTACACACCCTTGAGAAAGTTATGAATCCATCTCTTCTCTCTCCCTAGGATTGTATTTTAGGATAGCAAAAGGTGGTTGAGATGAACTCACAAGGGTCACATGATGGCTGCTGAGTGACATCAATTCGGAGTGATGAAAATAGTCAGTTGTTAGTTAGCCACCTAATGAACAGGTTGTTTTTTTTTTAGCATGGCATGGCTAAACCAGCCTGCCCAGGTTAGCTGCTACGGGGTAGCACATATACTCATAGCACTGTTTTCCTGTTGGCAAATATAGAAACTATCTCCGGCTCGCAGTCTTCCCAACATTGATATCCTGTTGGGAAATATAAATATTACCTCACCACATGTCTTAACTGTTTTCCCATTGGGAAAAATTTGAATTCTCCAAAGACAGAGAAGAATCCTCCAGCAACTCAAATTCCTGTTTGGAATTATTACAAGTAAAACCCTATGTTTCTTCACATTTTCACACTACTTGTTGTACTATACATGTGTTATAGTTTCCCTGTGTGGGACAGGTGTGCATATTTTTATAGATTTTTGTATATGACTTAGTAGTATAAAGATCTCTTTGAGAACAAAGCATGCTCATCATTCTTTTATTTCAGCCATTCTGTTCTGTCCATGTATTAAGGTGTTACTATATCATAGATATAATAATGCCCATAATAGGGAATATACAAAAAGGAAATATTCCTTTCATACATAGCACTCCCACCAAGTTAATTAGTAACACTTGTATCAATAAATCATTATTATTTCCAAAAAATTCTTATAATCTAAAACTATTTTCTGACTTTAAATAACTTGTAAAGGTTTGATAAGCCATAAAAAACAAATAAATCAATCAATCTGGACATCCAGAATAAACAGACTTTTGTTTATATAAAAATGTCCAATAGTTCTTTTTTTTTTTATTAGTAAATTTTACCTAAACTACGATATACTGCCTTTAAATTGATAATTAATAGTCACAGATTTTGTCCCAGCCTAATATAAACAATGCAAAAATCAGTTTAAATAAAACCAATTACTATTTTCTATCATTTCTGTCAGAATTTCTAGGATGAGGAATGACCATTATTTGCATTCAATCTAATGCCATCATCACAACACTTTGGCCATTGCGCCTTTTGGCCTTTTTCAAGTGTCTGTCTAGAGAAGAACACTGAAGAATCAGACATCTGAATGAATCAGTTCATAAGTTAGAAATAAATACTATATAGGATCAGTCCTAGTATAGGAATAAATATGATATAGTGACAGTAGAGTAATGGATAGCAGCTCGGATTGAGAAATTGGAGAGCCGAGTTTGAATTCCAGTCAGATCCATTACATTCCCTCATGTGAAAATACCCTTGGGGAAGGTATGAATCCTTTTCTTCCACCCTTCAGCTATAGGTAAATAGCAGGACAGACCAGGTTCTATAGCCTTGGATGGCAACTGGTCTACCGCAGAAAGAAACGGCAACCTACTGTGGGAAAAAGTCTGCCTCGTCAGTCATGTATCGAAAAAGATACATGATCGCCTAAGTGTGTATCACGCGTGGCACATAACTGACTGACTGAACCATTAATAAAGAGAGAGAAATGATGATAGAGACACAGTTAAACTTTACAGCAAAGCTTCTGCAGCAGTAGTCAAAAAAAAAGAAACAACAGTGAAGGAAATCAAGCATAACAGCATATATTCTAGATTTAGGATTGTCCTAGTGTTGGTTCATGAATTTGGTGGCATAATAATTGTGTGTTCAATTCCTGAGCTCGGTAGTACAGACTCAGGCTCAGTGGAAATATGGCTAGCAATTTCCCTGACAAATACAATCTCCAACTATTTAAGTGTAATGTCAATCGACATCTCCAGTTGCCTTGATCTATCCACTTCCCTTCTCCACATCCTTTCACCTTTCATTCCTATCGGCTCTCGCTCCAAATCTTCTGTAACCTCCTTGCCTTGATCGATCCACTATCTTTCTCCACATCCTCTCCTTTACCACCCCTATCTGCTCTTCCTCCAAACCTTCTGTAACCCCTTGCGTGCTAGTGGCTTCCAGCCTTGCTTGGGGTGATATGCTTAAAAAAAAAAAAAAAAAAAAAAAAAAAATTGAGCAGTGCTAAAAAGAACAAGATATAATGCATATTGACATCATAATGACATTAATTTACTCCCATGGATTAAATAAAGTGTTTAGTTCCTCGAAGGTTATCCAAATTGATATACACCTGAAGAAACCCGAGTGCACAACAACCAAAACATTGTGATAATAACAAAAAAAATATGAAGACATTAGTCTGAATGTAAATGCTGTTTCACAGACACACACACAATATATATTCTTTTATCATTTCACCCCAAGCATGGCATTAAAGCTGCTAAGACACAAGGGGCTACTGAGTGACAGAATCTGATAAAAATCATCATTAAGAATGACACCAATAAAAGAGCAGGAATTGAGGAGACATAAGATGATGATTGACATTGCATTTAAAATTTTGAAGATCAAAGTTGGCTGGAAGAGAGTTCCACAAGCAAGAAGTGTGAGAGAAGAAACTGTTAGCATAGAGCTTTACATTTAGCAATTTCAACAGTAAAATGATGAGACCTAGCTGCCAATCTAGTACTGTGCTTACATTTGTAAAGTCGAGGTGCCAAAGAGGAAATCTTACCAGAACAATTATCATGAAAGTTTAGAAAAGGCAAGGAGAAGCTATGTTATAGTACTGGGAAAGTGACTGAAGCTGAGATGCCAGGTCAAGGCCAATATCATTGCAAATTCTTCTTTGTATTTTATCAAGAATCTCTAAATACATAACAGAATACATAGAAATTCTAAATGCATAGAAGCACAAAATCAGACATTCAATGCATGAACAAATATGCATATTTCACTTGCCAGTAGTTTAAGATCAACTGAGGAGACACATTTATGGTGTTGGAACATAATTGATATTATGTAGTGATTTTTAACATGTTTTAATATCCTAAAATAAATAATATTTAGCTCTACTCTGTATTGAGCCCTCTTTTAAATGTTATGTACAGTGGAATTATACTCTATTTGTTCTCATTTTACCTGGATATATATATATATATATATATATATATATATATATATATATATATATATATATGCATCAGTAAGTCTAATATTGAAGAAAGCATTTCTTTTACACAACAAATATTTATTTTTCAGTATAATTTCCTTCATTGTTGATGCCCTTAATTCAGAGGTGAATATTTATCAGAAAGATTGAAACTGTGACAATTTCAGATATAGGTATTTTGCATCTACAACTCTTAGATAATTACAAGGATGTGTTGTTGGTCCAATGGATAATGGCTCATCATGAGGCATGTTTAAATTCCAGTCAGGTTCATCATATATGTGCAAATACCCTTGGAAAAGGTTTGAATCCATCTTCCTCTCAAGTTATGGGTCAAATAATAGGACTTGTATCTGGAAAATATCATTGTTATTCTCAAAAAATTCTTAATGCAATATACAGTAGCAAAAAAAAAAAATTACACTTCAAAAAATGTTTTTGATTTAAATAGCTCACAAAGTTAAAAAGCAAATCAATCAACAGATAATTACAAAAACAGTTTTCTAAAATTATTAATGTTTGTTTGATTGCTCAGTGATTTTATTGAAAAAAGAAAGAAATGTGAGTTGTTTTTTCAATAAAATACTTCTTTGGATTCTTTCATCCAGTTCACACACCTCTTAGTCTTTTGAACAGGAGTACAGGTTTAACCCTTGTTCCTTGTTTAAGATTGTGTTTTGTAACAGAGAATTGGGCCAACCTGACAAGTAACCCAGAGTTGGTTGTGTGTGGTACAATAAGCACCAGGAGTTATGTCCACTTCTACAATTGCCTGTTAAGAAGGAACATTCTATTTACAGTAGATGGTACTGAAAAAATCTGCATATGAATGATACTGGGCAGGTATTAGCCAATAGTCAGTATGGGTCTGGGACTGAGAGAGCTATATAACACCAGCTTCTTCTCTATTATGAAAAGCACTCTCAGTGTGAGGATCTGCACCCCTGGATTTTTCCGGGAGGATTGGCAGAGGCAGAGGCAGAGAATGGGGCTTTTCCCGTTGGAGTTGTACTATGTGTTCCATGCTGGAGGTCTTCTCTCCTCCCTTGTGTCCTCCACCCCGTTGTGTGACATCTCTTATGTAGCAGTGGTATGACTAGCTTAGACAAGCTCTGACCAGCTAAGACCAGCAGCCCGAGTAGAAACTCTCAAGTCCCCACATTAAAACTGACTTTGTGTTACAACCTGACTTGGTGATGGGTGGGGTCAAGGTAAATCTTGAGCACTCTTAATGTGTAGGCCTTCCAAACATGAGCACAAACTATTTTTGCTCTGGTCATGGTCTCACCCACCACATCTCCAACTTCATATGTCTCATTCTTTGTCAATGGTGTTAGTGCAGGTACAACATAGAGGCCTAACCTCATAAATATGAATTGAGTAGCTGGTGCAGTTAGGCTCGATGTGCATTGCATTATACCAGTAAACTTCTTGTATGGGGCACTGCTTCTGCACCACAATCTGCTTTATACTCCGATGGCAACTTTCTATTATTCTGTTTCTGGACTGTACATACAAGGGGTGTCCAGTTGCACCAAAAGTGCAACTAGACACCCCTTCCTCCATGAAAGCCACGAATGACCTGCTGGTCAACCTGACAAGAGAACTAAACTTGGTTGCGTGTGGTGCAATAAGAGTTAAATCCTCTTTCACAATTGACTGTTGAGAATGGACATTCTAATTACAGTAGGTAGCACTGACAAAATCTGCATATAAACAATACTGGGAAGGTATTGGCCAATAGTTAGCATAGGTCTGGGAGTGGGAGAGCTATGGTAACACCAGCTTTTTCTCAGTCGTGAGGAGTGCTCTTAACATGTGGACAACCAGTCATGATGAACACAGGTTTCAAGTTTCTTCTAAAGTCTACTTCAACTTTATACTTCTAATGTCTCTGCCTGAACTCTGAAATTTTATTTACTACAAGTTAACCAAAAACGTTCTGTCCGTTTTTTGATTAGTCATTGAATGAAGTTGAAATAAATACGAAATGCGTGTAGCAATTGTTTTCAAATTCGGACAGCCGGAAGTAGGAATATCAGACATTATATAAAACACGCGCACCGTGCCCGGCCATCAGTTATAAGCCGGACAGCTGTGAGAAGGATGGAAGTGTCTAGAGATCTCATTCGGGGCTGTTTGCTTTACGACTTCAAAGTGGGCTTATCAGCAGCTGCATCAAGTCGCCGCATATGTCAAGCGTTTGGGGATAGTGCTGTGGATGAACGTACTGCAAGGCATTGCTTTTGAAAATTCAAGTCGGGAGATTTGTCTCTCCATGATGAGCCTCGCAGTGGATGACCACAGGTCTTGAATGACGGAGTCCTGAAGGTGGCCATTGAAGAGGACAGTAGTCTAACGTGTGGTGAACTTGCAAGACAGTTCAACCTTTCCGATGAAACAGTTAGACTTCACCTGCACTGTCTAGGTAAGATGTACAAACTGAGCAAGTGGGTTCCGCAAATGCTGTTGGAGGTCCACAAGGGACAATGAGTGGCAGCCTGCATATCGCTGCTTTCTCGCCACCGTACCACATCCTTATTCAATCGAGTGCTTACCAGTGATGAAAAGTGGGTTCTGTACGAAACTCACAAATGTTCCAGACATTGGTTGTCTCCTCAGGATGCTGTCCCTCACACCGCAAGACTGCCTATGCACCCATGCAAGATTATGCTTTGTGTCTGGTGGACAGGTCGTCAAGTGGTTCATTATGAACTGCTACCAACGGGCCAAACGGTCACTGGAGACCTATACTCCCAGCAATTGAAACGTGTGCAACAGGCATTGCGCCAGAAGGAGACAGCACTGGTGAATCACAAAGGTGTGCTTTGCCTCCATGACAATGCCAGGCTGCATGTCACGCAAGTGGTCAGGGATACCATACAGCAACTTGGGTGGGAGACTTTGTGCCATCCACCTTATTCACCTGACCTTGCGCCATCCGATTACCACCTCTTCCACTCCCTGGATAATCATCTTCGTGAGAAATCCTTCACCAATGAAGCAGACTTGTGCAAAGCCCTCACGGACTTCTTTGCATCAAAACCCCCCGAGTTCTACTGCAAGGGTATTGAACAGCTGGAGACACGCTGGCAAAAGAAGCTGGATGCCGATAGCGATTACTTCGAAGACTAAATATAAGTTACACATACTGTGAAGCATTTTCTTTTATTCCTTTAAAAACGGACAGAACTTTTTTGGTTACCTTGTAATTACTTTTTTTCTCTTTAATAGGATTAGATAGGTTCACCTATTGTCTGGTTCACAGTCCTCCCTGGTCTTTTGGACAGGAGTTCCTTGTTCCCTGTTTAAGATTGGGTTTCTGTTTTTTTCTAAAATCTTTTCATTTTCTTTCACTCCCAGTAGTGTCTTAGTGGTGAAATTGATTCATCAAAGAAAAAAAAAAATCTAAATTCTACCTTTTAAAACTGTTATCTGAACAAAGTGGATATCTCATTTTTATGGAAACTTTCAATTTGCAGGTATTCCAAAAACATCTTCGGAGACTTTGTCAGTTTATTCATGAAATGTTACAACCTTATATGAAAGAACTGCTAACTGCCTATGTTGACCAGATGTCCAAAACATATGTGATGGAAGAAATTAAACCACAACCAATAGACAAATTCACAGGATGTAAGTGAAATTATTCAGAAATCAATTTATGTTACAGCATTGTAAATCAATACGAATTGTGCTGTAACTATATATTAATTCTTTTTATGGTCAAAGATTTTTTATTTTCTTTCAACTTTTCTTTCCCATTATTTGCCTGCTTAATTTTTCTGGTTTGTTTTCCATTGTTGAACTTGCTTTTTTTTAATCTTTTAATTATTTCAGTACCTGTTGCTTTGCTGATGACAAGAACATCAAATTAAAAATCTAAATTGTTTGTCCATTGAAATACTACATTTATTGAAAATATATTCAATTTAAATACAGAAAGATTAATAAAAACTTTGTTTTATTAAATACTAGTTCAGTACTTATCACTTCACTGTTGGTAAGATGATCAAATTTAAAATCTAAATTGTTTGTCCATTTAAAATACTACATTTATTAGAAAATATATTCAGTTTAAATACAAAAAAAGTAGTTATAAAAATGATTTCAACGTTTTCACTTTTACCCTTTTCATGTTACCTCAGGGTTATTGTCAGAGAGAAAGGGAAATTAGCCCTTGCAACAAAGATGTCCATTTCAATTTAATTCAAATTGTGTGTGTATCTATGTATGTGTACATGTATACATCTGTATTTTAATTCAATGACTGACCTAAAAAAATATCTACAAAATTTTAAAAAAAAATTTAAATAATTCTCTTATTAAATAATTTCCAAAAAGTTCAATAAAATTTTATAATTATTTGAATTTTTATGGTTTTAAAAAATACTATTTTTGTGGGTTGGGGAGTTGTCTCCAAGTTTATGATTTTATTGCTCCACCAAGTTGTCCAAAGTTAGTGGGAAGTGAATGTATTATTTTCTTATGCTCATTCAACAACACACAGTAACCTCTACCTTGAGTGGCTCTTAGACCATGTATTGGGAAAACATTAGTATAAAAGAGACAAAAATAAACAGTTATTAGTGTGAAATGTGGAATTGGCAAGCCAAGTTCAAATTCTGTCCACATCAGTTGCATTCTTTTACACACTTTCTTAGGAATAGCATGAATTCATCTCTTTTCTCACCAGTGATAGGTTAAATAACAGAGTAGACTGGACGCTCTAGCTTTGCTTGGTGGCAGTTTTGGGGAACTACTCTGAATTCCAAACCATGGAGAAGGCAATGGGAAACCACTATCTTTCCCAAAAAGTCATGTCAGTTTATAGATACTAAAGAAAAGGAATCTATAGAAAGTGTCTTGATCACCTACATCCTGAGGGAACATGGTGTAAAAAATAGGAGGAAAAAAACTATCAAAAACAAGCTCTTTGCAAAAACTACATTCAGTGAAAAAGTTTTCTTTTTACTCATTCTTTTCAGGTTGCTTGCCCTACTGAGTAGTTATCAAGCTCTAGTCTCACAAACCATTGTTAGGGAGTGTTATATATTAGACAATCCTGTTAAGTGAGAAATGACAACAGAGACTGCATTTGCCTTAACATGACTTTTTAATATGACCTATTAAAGGCCTATTAAAAATAAAAACATTCCCACTTGTGGCCAGGAGAAGTTAATTATGATTTTTCCTGCAACTTGCAGGAAAGGAACATTATGAGGGCAGGATTTAGGTGTTAAGAAGCTTCTGGGCTAATAGAATTTGGGGGCTCCTTCATTATATATTGTTTGAATCTATAAAAAAAGATGATGAAACACTACAAATAAAACTTTTACTGATTTTGGAACTCATCCAATTTATTTCCTTAGAAACTTCATGATATTTTTTATCCAAACTTTATCTCCTAACGAAATGTGTCTAGAATAAAGAGGCTGTATTACACTGAAATGCTAGTATTCAAATTTAACTGTTCTTATATTTTTAGTTTATTTTTTTAGATTTATCAGGGGCCTAAGGCTAGAGGGCCCTTGGCAGTTTCTCTAGTCTTGGGGACCCTGGACTGCAGTTCATACTAGCCCATGTATAGATTGGGCACTGGACACCATTATAAAACCTCTAATGTCCATTGCTGACAAGGAGTTTGTTTCTTACTGAATAACTTGTACCAAACTTGACTAAGCCCAAGAAACATCAGCTTTATTACTGTACTTTTCACTTTATATAATTGTCATTATTATTCAATTTTGTTATTATACTTACTGAACAATTCCAATAAATTTTTTTTCCTTTTGTTTATCATTACAGACAAGAAAAAACAACTTAATCGTTATCTTTCGGCACTTGACCCTACTTCAAGTACATATGAAAGATTGAGAAAGAAAATCACATATTTATCAGATTCCTTACAGTAAGTTACAGCTTCCTTTACTGTTATATCATTTTGTTTTTAATCATTTAACTCCAGTAATAAAGCCACTAAAATGCAAGGGGTTATTGGAAGGGGAAAAAACTGAGAGGACAATAAAGGATTCAAGGAGACAGAAGTTAATGACTGAAATTTCATTTAAATTTTTGAAGGACATTTGATGGGAAAGCAGGAATCTGGAAGAGAATTCCACAAGTGAGAAGAAACTAGTAACATAGAACTTACAGTAACAACTACCAATTTCAACAATAAAATGATGAGACCTAGCTACCAATCTAGTACTGTGTTTAAATTCATAAAGTCTAGGTACCAAAGGAGAAAGCTCATCAGAACAATTATTTATAAAGAAGCATGAGGAAGGTATGTTACACCAGTGGGAAAGTGGCTGAAGTCATGATGCCAGGTCAGGGCTGATAATGTTGCAGATTCTTCTTTGGATTTTATCAAGAATCTCTATATTTGAGACATCATTTTGTATTCTTTATTTCTTACTGTATATTATTTTTAAGCAACCCCTTTCAGTACCACAAAAAATTATCTTTATCTCTTTACTTTTGTCACTCACTGTCTGCTTGTTCACCTTCAGACTATTTGATAAGTAACATGTCATTCTGGTCATATCAGTTCTTTACCAGTATCCATAGTCATAGCAGTTGCTTGAGGGAAATCTTTGTTCAAGAATCCCTTTGATTTTGTTTCATTTATTGTTTTTAGTTCTATATTTATTTATTATCTTCATTTTTCATTAATCAGATTTGTTAAGCATTCCATTGAAAGATGAAGACTTATTTTTCATGAGGTTTCAGTCTTTGATAATAAAAGGGCTTTCTTTTAATGATTTATAGCTAATTTAAAATTAATTATACTTACTTAAAAGCTACTATTGGCAGCCAGTAAGGTCACTGTCAAGTTTATTTCATATTTTTTAAATATATAGTTATTTGGGTGTGTGGCCGATTGGTTAAACCATTTACTTCTGACCATGAAACCCAAGTTCAAATCTCACTATGGTTAATTTGTCAAAAAAGCCGGGGGAGGTAATCCCAATATGCAACACCATTGCTTGAAAACAATGTCACAGGTTAACTCAAGCCTTGTCAGTGAAATTTAGTAGATGGAACTGTTTGGAAGACATTGATGTTTGTGCTAGCATGTTCCAAGTCACCATGACTGAGGGTATAAGCATACTGACCTTGTTCAAAAAAATTGAACACACTAGATTATGTGCTCTTTCCCAGAAAATGTAACTAAAGTTTGCTTAGTTCAGTATAAATTACAGGTGAACTCTATGAATTGAGCAGGCATCTGTAAGCTTGGCTAGCCACCCTGGCAAATGTTTATGCTCATAAAAGAGTGTAGTAGTCAGACATTATGATTATTTGCCAATAAATAAGAAGGTTTACACTATTTACGTTGTTCAGACTGTTGTGCTCATCTTTATTGTCAGTGTACTGGGTAAGATGATAAACTACATCCAACAGCAAGGCCTCTGTTCAGGAGGTTTTGAGGAACATGGAACCACCTCTTAATTACTGGTCCAAATGGGCAAATGGTATATTATATTTTTTGAGGAAAAATTATTACCAGCAATACGAGGGTCAGTCAATAAATAAGGTGAATTTTTCGGTATAAGGACTTCTAATACAGATAGAAGCTTACTTTGTTATTATTTTTCAACGTAGTCTCCCAGCACTGTCACACACTTTTCCCATCTGTGCACAAGCTTCCGTATTCCCTCAGCATAAAAATCTTTGGACTGATGTCTCAGCCAGTCGCTCACAACACTTTTGACTTCATCGTCACTTTTAAACTTCGTGCCTCTCGTGAACGCTTTCAATGGCCCAAACAGGTGAAAGTCTGAAGGGGCAAGGTCTGGGCTGTAAGGGGGATGAGGGAGCAGTTCCCAGCCCAGCTCGTTGATGGTCTGCACCATTTGGGCTGCTGTGTGAGGCCTTGCGTTGTCATGATGCAAGATGACTCCTTCTGACTGATGACCCTTGCGTTTGTCCCAACAGATAAGCTCAAAGTCCTTGCAATGTCATCCACTGTCACCCTTCTGTCAGACTGAATGAGGTCACTGACTAATTCGATCAACTCAGGAGACCTCACTTCTGTAGGCCTCCCAGGCCTGTCTTCATCCTCAACACTGCTCCGTCCTTCTTTAAACAATTTAGCCCACTTGTAGACATTTTTTGGCTGAAACATGTGGTACCATACACAGTTGACATTCTCCTATGAATTTCAACTGGTTTGCACCCTTCAGCAACCACAAACTTGATAACTGACCACTGTTCAATCCTGGAGCATGCTTCTTGGTCAGCCATCTTTGTTAATCGCCAAAACTCTCAAAGTTTTTTTTTAATCTGCAAAAGAAATTAAATCCATGTGAAAAAGAAATCAAACAAAAACATAAAATAAAAAAGAGTAAGCTTCTATCTGTATTAGAAATCCTTATACCAAAAAATTCACCTTATTTATTGAATGACCCTCATACATTTTTGAAGGAAAAAATATTACCAGTAATACATTTTTGTAAATAATTATTACCAGCATTAAAAATCTTGTTGGCATTAAATAACCCATTGAGGTTGATATGCCATAAAACAACTGGCTTGGTTGCAGAAGTTGCAAAGAGTTGTCAGTGCTGTCATCCAACTGCCTTCAGTGCTCTACTTCAGGTTTTCTGTATGGATTTACTTCCATAGCATTTTCCCTGTTTTGAATATAACAGCAAGGCAGCAGACGTTTAAAATAAGGGTTTTCCTTCCCCAAGATGGACTACCTTCTGGAATGTTGAGCTCCATCTACCTCAAGCAGCTGGTTATGAGGCACCGGTTTTCCAGCTCTGCCTAATCTCCGACTTGGAGCTGTACTTAGCTGTCAGAGGCTATTTGAGACGTATGCCACGGAAGCATTTTATAGATAATGGGAGCTTGTTCTCACTATCATCCCAGCTATAACAACCTTTGGAACATATGTAATGTACATATATAAACATAATTTTATAAATATAATATATAATATAATACATAATATATAACTATAAACTATAACTATATAACAAACTATATAACTATATAAATCTATATAATATATATAATATATAAATATAATATATAATAGAAATGTATATATCATATTCTCCTATACTGATGTTTATATAGAGATGTGGAGGGACCTAAAAGGATTTTGAAGATGACATGTTTGAAGATTGTGATTATATACAATTGCTGTTTATTGTGAAAGTTCTGCATTAAACTTCTGTATAAATATAGTATAAGAGAAAGGGCAAACATGGACCTTCATGCCTGCAAAAAAAATGGAGTGTCAAAAGGACAGTTTTTTCCATGACACTGCCTTTATTTTAACAATGGTACCTTTACTCTTTGGCAATGTTTATTGTTTTAAAAAGAATAAGAATTGTAATAAAACTTAAACATATTAAAGTGAATTTATGCATTTTCTTTGTTCTTGAGAATTGACAACAAAAATAATAAACACTATTTAGTTATTAGATTGTTTATTGGAATGGTTGGCAAAAAACTGACTAATTACCAATTGATTTGAACTTTGTAAAATGGTAAATAATAAGGATTTCCTTGTAGTTGGTTCACATATTTTAATAATTTTGTAAATATTTATAAATTTATGAATAAAAAATTGTTTTCATATTTATTTTTTTATAAATTGGTAAATTATAAATATTGCATTGTATTAGTTTTTAGAATGTTGTAAATGTAAAATTATTCTTGTAAATAAGCAGTGTAATAAATAGTGTGTAATATGTTTGTTATAAATTCTCAATAACAAAAAATGTATAAATTCATTTTCATCACGTTTAGGTTTTGTTACAATTCTAATGATCATTTTTTAAAACAATTATTGTTCTAGTCCCATTTTACTTTGGGACTGACATGAATAAGAAGAAGAATTTATTAACATGTGATAAAGATATTTCTAAACATGAATACAACAGTTAACATAAACACAATGTCCTTTCTTATATATAGAGAATATGTCAGGTAGACTTACCCATCTGGTGGAGAGAACAGGGCTAGATAACTTGTACCTTTAAACCCTTGACAACTGGTGCCATTGGTGGCAGAGAGAATTTCTTGTGTGTTGCTTTGGAGTAGGTCCAGTCCCTTCTTCTCCTGTGGTCAGCTTTTTTTAAACCCACATGGTTTTATTAACCAATGAGAGATCGCCTAATATCATGTGACTAATCTCTATATATAGGAGCAGATGAATTTTAAAAACTGAACACAATAAATATTGCCAAAGGGTGAAAGTAGTTAAAATAAAAGTAGTGTCATGGGAAAAACTAGCCTTTTGACACACCATTTTTTGGCAGGCATGAAGGTCCATGTTTGCCAGAGTAGGTTACAGGAACTGTGTTGTCTATATAGGATAACGAGCTCAGATAATGAATTTGAATTGCTTCTTGATAAACCAGATCAGGTATTTTTAAAGGCACTGTTTCAACACATACTTGTCTTTTGAAAATTTATAACATGAAATGGATGGAAGCAGTGACTAATACCTTAGTGCTTTTGACAGCAGATTACATAAACTTAGAGATATGGAAATTGAACTCCCAGGTGCTATACTTGCACACAGATTATTGTTATAACTTGAAATACACTTGCAATTAGCTTTATCATTCTGTTTGGGTTTTGTTTTCTTATTCAGAGTACTTTGAATAAAAATAAAAATTACTTTCTTTGTTTCAACTTTCATCTTTTACTTATATTTTAGGTTTAAAAGGAATGCCTACAAGATGTTAATATCTTGCAAGAGAACAAAGATTAATCAACAACTCAAGCATAAAGCTCGTCATATAATGACAAATTTTATGGATGGAGAAACTTTTACTGGAATAAAAAACAGGTTTATTTTTGATTCACATAATGTAAGTTAATTACTTTCAGTTCAAACTTGGCTGGGACATTGGGCAATATTAATTGAATATGAATTTTGTAGTCATATTGTGAGCAAGTTGTTTTTTAACCCCTTAGCATGCAACCCACCCAAGTCCACTCTGTAATTATATCAGCTCTTAGTGTTCAACATGCCATAACCCACTCCTATAAAAATGATGTCCCCCTAGTCCTAAATTCTTGTGCCAAACACAAAAACCTTGTTAGTAGGAACAGAATGGGAAGAGAGAACTCGTGCTACTCTTATCCCTAAAGTTAAAATAGGTGCAAATAACAAAACTCAACCACTGTGTAAAATCTTAAAGGAAAAATATTTATTGCAGACAAAAAAATTACAAATATAAAATTTGCACAAAGATTTCCTTTTGTGTGTCTATTAAGGCAGGATAACAATTTCTAATATGACAAAATGGATTACAATTTCAGAAATGACAAAAAGATTACAATTTTGAAAATATGGAAAACAGAGAAAACATCACCAGGAAAGCAGAAAAAAAGGTGCAACCACCTCTTGAAAAAAAAAAAAACATACTTTTATCCCATGAGTGTCTCTGGGATATATAGCAATATTTTGAAATGGCTTTTTTTTTTATTCAGGAATATCTTTATGTTCTTTTTGTTAATTGTTATAACTGCAGCAGAATTTTCACTTGGGAATGTCAAAATTCCTTCAGCTCCCTGCAGCTGCCTTCTCTTTTGAATGTCTTCATGATGCAATGCTTTCTGCATGACATCTAAATACTGCCATGATATCTAAATGCGTTCTGGAGTTATCTGCTGACTAGAGTTCTTTTATTAAAAAAAAGAAAAAAAAGAGGATCACAGAAGGCTCCATCCAAATTTTCACAAAGGCTGAGACCACATCTCTCATTGGCCAGTAAATATGAAAACATATTTTAACAACAGCTTGAGACCACATCTTTCATTGGCCAGTAAATATGAAAAAATATTTTTCCATTAATTCAAAATTAATCCTTACTAAGTCACAATCAATTTTGGCAGTTTTTAACTGCTAAGTCCAAAAGAGTTACACATGTAAAAAAATTTTTCAGAAACCGTCTGGTTTTCTTAAAAATTCATTTCTTTCAAAAGAACATATAAAAAAAAAAAAATACAACCTACATGATTAAACATTTATTTATTTACTAAAGGCTAACTTATGAAAAATAAAATTTTTATACCCCATGTATAAAACATGTGACAACACCATTGAAAATAATGCAGGATGTCATACAAATGGTGAGACTTTGAGAATCAATATTTATGGAGTGGTTTGAATGTGTTGAATGCTAAAGGGTTAACATAGATTCTTATAGTCACTCAGGAGTAAGGAAGAAATTATGACAAAAATAAAAGCATATTTAAAACTTTGAAAGAGGAAAATCTGACCTGACTTTTGTTTTCATAGGTTTATGGTTCAGGATTTAATGAATAGCATATAAATTCTAACTATTGAATTGTTCAAAGATTGTAGAGAAAATCAATCCTGGGATTCCACACATACAAATAATAACACTTCTGTTTAAACCCTATATTCCTCCATCACACCTTTATAATGCTGATTTTCTTTGATGCCTTTCAGATTAATTGTTGTTGAAATATTGTTTGATCTTGGATATTTGAGAAAATATTTGTGTTGCACACCAGTGGAAGGATTTAAAATCTCAATGTGCATAGTTATGGTTGAAGTTTTCACACACACACACACACACACACACACACACACACACACACACACACACATCTGGGGCTGGTGAGATGGGTAGCTAGACACCCTGTGAAAACAAAAACAAAATACATCAAAGGGTATAGGCTCATGGGGACTATCAACGGCCATCTAGCAAATAAGTGAAGATTGAACTTGGCAGAATGTGTGGACAAAACCACTTGTTTGGCTTAACAGGCAAGAAGGTATAAACATATATTTTAATTATACTGGTAATAAGGTGATAATATTAATAGTAATGAAGGTAGTCCCAGCAATGCAGCGTAGAGCATAATTAGGGCACAGTGAGACAGAAACAACACTGTTGGCCATCCAGTGCATCCTTGGTCCATCTCCAGATGTCTTAACTCTGTCATGCCACTGGACTTAGATGGACAGAGATAAGAGAGTGAGGCTAATGATTTTGCACAACTCTCCTTCACTTAAATCCAACTCATGCATGAGTCATGACTTCATCTCCATCACATCCTCTTCTTCTCAAGTCTTGCGGTGATGGACACATGGCCAAGTGACATATGGATTCAGTGGCAGTTGTAGTCACAACTCCACACATAGGCATCCCAGGCCATATGGTCACTTTTCAGTGAATGAGACAGCACTGGAATTCGGCAGCCACCTAAGCAATGAAGTAGCTCTTTTCAGGATAGCACTGCTTTCCCCTGTAACCAGAGGAGGGGACTAGAAAAAAGGGTCCTAAAAATTGCATGATTTATCCTTCTCTGGCCAGCTTGCCACTGCTGGCAGGGATCCCATGCTAGTGGTAAGAACTCAAAGAAATCAAAATCTCCTATGATGACAGCAGTAATCTTTGGTGCATGGAATGTGAACACCTTTTTGAACTGTGTGGGGACTGGATGGCCTGAGAGATGAACCACCCTCATTGCCGGTGAACTAGCTCAAGTCAAAGTGCAGATTGCCACCCTCAACAAGACCTGTCTAGGAGAGGGAGGACACCTGACAGAGCAGTATGCTGGCTACACATTCTTTTGGATTGGGTGTGGACACAATGAGTGATGCCAGGCAGGAATTAGTTTTGCCATCAAGACCAACCTGGTCACTATGCTGGTGGCTTGTCCAAAGGGGATCAATGATCACCTCATGACCTCCACCTCCCACTTCCTTGGAAGAAGTTCACCATACTGATCAGCATGTATGCCCCCACCATGACTAACCTTGACAAGGTGAAAGACAGATTCTACAAGGATCTGGACACCATCTCAGCCATGCCCAGGGAAGATAAGCTCATCATTCTCAGTGACTTTAACACCCATGTCAGCATAGATCCTATGTTGTGGGAGGGATTGATGGGAAAACATGGCATGGGCAACAGCAATGGTCTCCTTCTGCTGAAGTCCTGCACCGTTCATGGTCTTCTCATCACCAACAGTCTTCCATCTGCCCACTAACAAGCACTAACTAAGCACTAACATCTACTTGAGTAGGTCATTAGGCAAAGGGACAGTTCGGATGTGAGAGTCACAAGGATTATGTGTGGTGCCTAATGCTGGATGGACCACCGTCTGCTGATATCCAAGATGAACCTCCATATCACATCACTAAGGAGACCACATGGCATCAGAGCACCCAAGAAAGTCTCAAAGCTAAAGAATTACCTAGTCAAACAAAAACTCTACTGGAGAAGAAACATCAACTCCACCAAGCACTCCTTAACAACCTATCCTCCACATCCAAGAAGGAAGCCTTCAGCATGCTGGGAGAATTGTTTTGGTCTGAACCTTGCTGCATGCAAGATGAATGGCTTAGCGAGCGGGCTGATGCCATCCATGCCTATATAAAGAAAGGACATGAGGAACTTCTACAGCACCCTCAAGGTTGTCTACAGTCCCACATCATCTGGATCATCCCACCTCCTCAGTGGAGATGGGAACACATTGATCTTGGACAAGGAGATGATACTTGAGCACTGGTCAGAGCACTTCAGCAGTGTACTCAACCGACCATCAGCCATCAACAAAGAAACCATTGCAAGACTACCACAAGTCCCAGTTGACAACATACTGACAGATTCATCAATTAAAGAAGATACCAAAGCCATCAAGCACTTGTCAAGTGGCAAGGCATCTGGTGCTGACTCCATCCCAGCTGAGGTCTATGCTTCTGGTAGCCCAAAGCTGAATGAAAGTCTCACAGGCCTATTCAGCTCCATGTGGACTCAAGAAAAGCTACCACAGGAACTTAAGGATGCTTCCATTACCCATCTCTACAAGTACAAAGGGAACAGGAATGCTTGTGACAACAACCGTGGCATCTCCTAGCTTTCCATTACTGGGAAGATTCTGGCCTGCATCTTGCTCAGTTGTCTCAATGCATACCTGGAATGTAACCTGCCACCCGAGAGCCAGTGTGGATTCTGTGCAGGACACAGCATCTTGGTCATGGTCTTCACAGCTCAGCAGCTGCAAGGGAGGTGTCAGAAGCAAAACACCGGACTGTACACCACCTTCATGGACTTGATTAAGGCATTTGACACTGTCTGTCATGAATGGCTGTGGAGGATCATGGCCAAGTTTGGATGCACCCTGCCATGTTCAGTGTTATGGTCTAGCAATTCCATGACAGCATGACTGCAAGAGTGTGGGATGATGGTGAGCATTCCCAGCTGTTTCCTGTCACCAACAAAGTAAAGCAGGGATGCTTGCTGGCTTCCACCCTGTTTGGCGTGGTGTTTTCTGCCATGCTGATGGAAGCCTCTGAGGTGGAGACATTGGTGTAGTTCTCTGCTACCATACTGACAATAGACTCTTCAACCCTTGGAGATTGCAGGTAAAGGCAAAATGCATGAAGATATGGCCCGTGACTTCCTGTCTGCTGATGATTGTGCGCTCAGTGCCAGTACCCAGTCTGACATGAAGGGCAGTGTGGACCTATTCTCTAAAGCCTACACAGACTCCAGCCTCACAATTTCTACTAAGAAGACCGAAGTCTTGCAAAAACCTGCACCTGTGGTGCCTTACATTGAACACCACATTACTGTCAATGGCCAAAGACTAGCAGTTGCAGACAAGTTCATCTACCTCGATAGCACTCTGTCACGCTCTGCCAACATCGATGAGGAATTGGCCTACAGAATCATCAGAGCTAGCATGGCATTCAGCAGACTGAGGGGTAAAGTTTGTGAGCAACAAGGACTGAGCCTTAACGTCAAGCTAAAATTGTATGGAGAAGTAGTCCTACTATATCTGCTCTATGTGAGCAAGGCATGGACAGTCTACAGTTGGCATGCTAAACAGCTTGATGTCTTCCATAATTAGATGCTTCAGGACCCTGTTCCGTGTCAAGTTGCAGGACAGAGTCCCAGGCACTAAAGTGCTTCAGCATGCTGGGATAGAGAGCATCTGTGCTATCGGCTCTGGTGGGCTGGCCATGTCTGCCATGTGGACTACTCTCTTCTCCCAAAGAGATTGCTCTATAGCAATTGCATTCACTTGGCAGACCAAAGAAACATTATAAAGACATGCTGAAGGAGTCTCTCAAGCGTTGCGGCATCCTCTATTCCACCTGGGAAGAGTTTGCTAAGAACCGTGCTGTCTGGTACTCCCTTGTAAGTTCCAGAGTGTCTGATTTTGAAGAGAAAAGGATCAGGGACAAAAAACAGATACACCAGAATAAGAAAGATCAAGAAGGTTTCACCTCCCAGCCTGGTTCAGCCCCCAGCATCCCATGTCACATTTGCAACAGATTTTTCAGGGTGTAGATTGGACTCATTAGTCAACTTCGCAATCCCCCCACCCAGTGATTCGCAGTCAAGGTCATCTCTGCATGTAGAGGACAAACGATAATGAGCTGTAGTTTCTTTTAACCCAAGTACTTTTGAACTTTTCTAACATTATCATTACAATTACAAAGAAAAACTTATTGTAACTGTGATAAAATCTGTATTCCATTCTTTTTAGAATTTTTAAAAACACATGCAAATGAATTATGCTATAGTTAATTTAAAATTTAAAATTCATCTGTTGTAGTTATGGAAATTTTTGCAAAACCAGCATTTTAATATAAGAGAACTTATTGGAAATTGGTAGAAATCTAAAAATTTATTATGAATATTGCAACAACATATTAAATTGCATTTAATGTCATTTTATATTTACAATACATCTATATTATTCAATGAAATACACACACACACACACACACACACACATATATATATATATATATATATATATATATATATAGATAGATAGATAGATAGATAGTATATTTAGACACCAAGAATTCTTCTAACAAACAATATTGACAACACTTAATAAAAATAAAGGAATGCTTGAATTAGCCAAACAGTTTCATAAACAGATAAAAAGCAAAATTCTTGATAATGACTGTAGAAACAGTCAAAAGTACATAGATTAATAAAACCTGTAAAAGTTTACTGATTGTATAAAACAACTGGACAAACAGACCATGTCAATATTGTTCAACAAAATTTGTTTAATATATATATATATATATATATATATATATATATATATAGAAAATGAGAAAATTCACAGTCAATTCCTGATAAGTGAACTGAACAATTACAAAGGTTTCATCCGCAAAACTGTGGAATTGAGGTGTTGAATATAACATCAATTAGCTAAGTAACAAATTTTATTTGTATTAACCCTATATATATATATATATATACATACATACATATATATATATAATAAAAGAAATGACAAGAGGAAAACCTTAAAACCTTTTATGCCAAGGCATTTCATTCCTTGAGTAAAATCTTTCAATCCAAATGTGGAAATTTTATGTGGGAACCTGTATTCGTATATACAGAAAGTGTAACAGTGAGAAAAATAACATCGTGTGTTCAAATTTGACATAAAAGGTTTTCCCCTTGTTATTTCTTTTTGATTAAAAAAACAAATATTGTCTTTGCTGATACATTTATTTATATCTGAATGCTGCACACATGCATACACACATAGGTTTGGAAATTAAAAACATTCCCTTCTCTGTATGTACATGAATAAATTGTTGTCCAAATTACGTAAAAATGAAAATAACACTGACATCTCATTTTACAGATATATTTACTAAAGTTACACAAAAATATCTTGAAATACTAAAGAGTAAATGTATTCAATAAAATCGCCATTGCCTTCAACCATGGCCTCCAGATGATTATTGAAACTCCTGCAACTCTTCTGGATGGTCTCCTTGTTTGAGTTGGTGAATGCTGCTATAATCCTTGCCTTCATCTAAGTAAAGCAATGCTGAGCCTGGTCAGTACCTAGATGGGTGCCTACTTGGGAATATCATGTGCTGTCTGTAAGCTTGCATGTGTGGGTGGTGTAATAGATAAGGGCTCAAAATTGTTAATAGGAATTCCAATACCCATTGAGTTCACTTATGTGCAAATACCCTTGGGAAAGGTATGAATCCACCTTTTCCCTCCTCAGCTATTGGTTAATTAGTAAGACTTGTATCATTAAACCATTATTATCTCCAAGAAAAAGAAAAAAAATTCTTACAATCTAAAAAAATTTGTTTTTCTGGCTTTAAATAACCTGCAAAGGGTTCATAAGCCGTAGAAAATGAATGAATGAATCAATGTACTAGTGTAAGCATTTGTATAATCAAAATGATAGTTGTATCAATAGGAGTAGATAGGTTCACCTATCATTCAGTTCACACTCATTCATGGTCTTTTAAACAGGAGTAAAGGTTTATCCCTTGCTTCCTTTTTAGGATTGGGTTTCAAGTTCCGTCTAATGTTTACTTTAGCTCTTTATTCCTAATGCTTGTCCATTCCTATGCTGATATATTGCCACACAGTAATCCTTGAGTGGCTCTTGGGCCTTGTATTGGGTGAATATTAGTAAAAAAAACAAAAAAGAAGTAAAATGATAGTGGTGGAAGCACATACTAATGTGTTTATACAGTTCAAGAAAAGAAAACTTGTATAGATATTGTAATACTAAATTTATTCAGACATCACAAGATTAATACAAGTTAACTTTGGTTTCTACAATCACAAGAGATACTCAAAATGGTGGCCTTTAGCTTGCAGACATTTATTAGTACAGTGAATTAATGTTGGGGCAACATTGTTCAAAGTATTCAGTGTGATTGCTGTACATGGATTTTCATTTTCTTGTCTAAGGGATGCCAATGTAGTCAATTTTCTGCAATACACATCCTTTTGGGTCCCCCATAGGTAAAAGTCTAAAAACTATGAAAGACAAGTTTTTCCTTTCCTGATGTGTGTATACATTTTTGGCAGACTTTGTATAAGCAAATGATAGTAGTGGGAGCTTGTACTAATGTGTTTACATAAGCAAAATAGTAGTGGTGTAAGCTTGTAATAACATATTTGCAAAATGATGGTGGAAGCTACTAATGAAATGTTTGTAGCAAAAAGGATAGTAGTGGAAACTAGCAGCAATGTAAGTCTCTAATGCCTCTGAAACAAAACTGCTTTCTATTAATCATCTGAGAGACCCCTTTCTAGCTTCCATCAATATGGTTGATGCTAACCTCCAGGAAAGTGGCTTATTGCACCTTCTCAGGCTAATGTTCTCTGTTGATATGGAATGGAAAGATTATATTGAGACAATTGCTTGGTCTATTGATAGGAAATTTTGTTCATTGTGTCATGTTAGATAATTTTTCTTGTCTATTTTACATATTTATAAGTCTACCATTCGTTCGACCTTCGAATATTGCTGCAACATCTGATCTGGTGCTCCTGCTATATATTTAGAGATTTTTGATAAAATCCAAAAAAGACTCTGCAATGTTATTGGTCCTGACATGGCATCCTGGTTTAAGCCACTTTCCCACCACCATAACATAGCTTCCCTGTCCCTTTTTTTATAAATACTTTCATGGTAATTGTTCTGATGAGCTTTCCTCTTTGGTACCTAGACTTTATGAATTTAAGCGCAGTATTGATTGGAAATCAGGTTTCATCATTTTACAGTTGAAGTGGTTAGATGTAACTGTAAGCTCTTTGCTAACAGTTTCTTTTCTTGTAGCTCTCACTTGTCGAACTCTCTTCTGGCTTCTTGTTTTCCAGTGAATTTTGATCTTCAAAAATTTAAATGCAATTTCAATCATTATATACCATCTTCTTGGTTCCTCTTCTTTTATTGTTTTCACTCCTTAATAATGTTTTTTCTTATTCTTTCAGTAACCCCCTTGAGTCTTAGTGGCTTTATTGCCTTGCTTAGGGTGAAACGATTAAAAAAAAAAAAAAAGATGTAGTTCAAACATTCAAATAAGCATGGGTTAGCAATAATGTCGGAATATGATGTTGTAATTTAATACTGCCTTCTTTAATGAGAAAAGCTGAAATCTATTGTCTTCTCTTTGATCTTTCAGAATCTGACTGCAGATATTGCCAGTGATACTGCTATGAAGTTGAAACTTGAAGGCGCATCTTGCAGTTTGTTCCACAAGTTGGATATAGACGTTATTCCTGCTGTTTACCAGATTTGGAAAAGGTAAAGTAGCAAGTAAAATGTGTGGGTAGTGTCAAGGCTATTGGCATGGAAAGTGGAAGCTGATTTCAAATTCCCACCTAGTCTATTGCATTCATTTTCGCACCAGTGCCATTGGGAAAGGCATGAATCTGTTTCTTCTTCTCCCAACTATTGGTTAAATAGCAGAGTAGAATGGGTTCTCTAGTCTCAGATAACAACTCACCTCAAAGTAGGAAAACTATGAATTCAAAACTGTAGTGAAGACAGTGGAAAACCACTCCACTATCTTTCTCAAGTAATCATGGTAATATTCAGATAATAAAGAAATAAAATCTGTGGAGAGGCATGATCACCTATGTCCTGAAAAAAACATGGCATTAAAAACTGAGTAGCAATTACTAATTAAAATCACCAACATAAATTTATTAATTTCTTGGTAAAAGCTTTTTGTAGAAATTGTATGAGAATTTCACAGGGTGACCTTTCAAAGTCTAACCTTTTTAATGCTGTAACACTTGAAGCTTCATGAACATATTCAATACAAGATGAAATGGAGCATTGAAGCTGGACTTGATGTCGGGCTTGCTAGTATAGGGTGTTCCAGTAACTTGGACTGATTTTAAATGTGAAATTTGGACTTGTGATTTGTTTGTTTCATTTTGAACTTGAGTTGCCATATCAATTTTCTAACAAGAGCTCAGCAAGCACAAAGCTTAGCAATGGAAACATAACAGATCTAAGTAGTTAAATGCTTTTACTAGCAGTAGAGAGGGATGGCCATAAGGTGAAGACAGAGAGGGGGAGATTAGTGTGTAATATACTCTACTATAATTTGGCTATAAATATTTGGTGGGATTCAAAATAAACGTTTCTCCCAAAATGCTGGAACTTAGACAAACTGTTAGATTGCAAAGCTAAAGTAAACACTTGACTCACTTGTCTGATGCATTGAAAGAGAAAAGACAGGTTTTATGGTGAATATGATGCAAAAACAATCATGGGACTGGGATAGGAATTTTTCCTTCATGTAGCATCTTCTTCAGACATGTTATGCTATTAGTTTCTCACTCCGGCTGATTAGGTTACTTGTTTACTTGTGTGCTCTATCCCTCAATACTATTTTGGCTCTCCTAGTGTGCCACATTACCAAGGTGTGTTATGTTGCTTGTGCTGATGTTTGGGTAGGGCAATGGATAGCAGCATGGACTAAGAAATTCTAAACCTGAATTTGTCTACCAAGCTATCCATAATAACGGTGAAGCTCATGCCGTGGCCCTTGACATCTCCAAAGCATTTGATAGAGTTTGGCATGCCGGCCTTCTTCGCAAGCTCCAGGGTTATGGTATCACAGGTCGATTGTTTGACCTGATACAATCATTCCTGTCAAACCGGGAATTGAAGGTCGTTCTCAGTGGATTCATCTCCAGCTTCTATCCCACTAACGCAGGTGTTCCTCAAGGCTCCATCCTAGGCCCTACTCTGTTCCTCATATTTATAAACGACCTTCCTGACGCCATAGACTCCCAAGTCGGCATCTATGCGGACGACACTACAATTTACTCTTGCCTCAAACACAAATCTAGTGATGCTGACAAAGTTAACCTGGCAGCTCAAATTGAAAAGGACCTCCAATCGGTTGTGAACTGAGGTGAGAAATGGATGGTGAACTTTAACGCCTCTAAAACAAAACTGCTCTCTATTAACCACCACAAGGATCCATCCCTGCATCCCATTAGAATGTCTGAAGACCAACTTCTCAAGAGCTCCTCTCTGCGGCTGCTCGGACTCACGCTGTCCGCTGATCTGAGATGGAACAAATACATTGAGTCAGTTGCATCATCCACCGCAAGAAAATTTGGTTCCCTGTGCCGAGCCAGGAAATTTTTCTCCCCGGAATCGATCCTCCAAGTCTATAAATCGAGCATTCGCCCTTGCATGGAGTATTGCTGCCATATATGGTCTGGGGCCCTTGCTGTTTGCCTCAGGGTTCTTGATAAGATCCAGAGACGGATATGCAATGTGATTGGCCCTGATCTGTCATCTCGTCTGCAGTCGCTCTCTCACAGACGCGATGTTGTCTCGCTCTGCCTTTTTTACAAGTACTTTCACGGTAATTGCTCTGAGGAGCTGCTTTCACTTGTCCCTAGGCCTCGTGAATTTAAACGTCCTACGAGGCTGGCATCCCGTTCCCACCCCTTCACCATTGAAACTGTTAGATGTAGATGTCTCTTTTACTCCATTAGCTTCATGTCTCGCACATCTTGCCTATGGAACTCCCTTCCCTATTACTGTTTCCCTGACAAATACAATCTCCAACGGTTTAAGTGTAGCGTCAATCGACATCTCCAGTTGCCTTGATCTATCCATTTCCCTTCTCCACATCCTTTCATCTTTCATTCCTATCTGCTCTCGCTCCAAATCTTCTGTAACCCCCTTGCCTTGATCGACCCACTGTCTTTCTCTTTCTCCACATCCTCTCCTTTACCACTCCTATCTGCTCTTCCTCCAACCCTTCTATAACCCCATGCGTGATAGTGGCCTCCAGCCTTGCTTGGGGTGATACGCTTAAAAAAAAAAAAACAATTGCCAGAACTATTCTTACTGATTGTATATCAGTTTTTGGAGCACTGTCAATGCTCACAACAGACAGAGGAAATCAGTTTCAGTTTACCCTAGAGTTCAATTACCTACTTCAAATTAAGCACATAAAAACTACAGGCTATCACAATTGTGCAAATGGTATGATGGAACTTTTCCACAGGTAGCTAAAAGTAGCACTGGCTATGAGATCAAACAAAATTAATTGGGTAGGTAAATTTACCATTGATACTTTTATCCAAGAGCATTATAAAAGATGACTTGGGCTGTACACCAACTGATATGGTTTTTGGCACATCTGCGGTGATGCATTTTTTCACGTCACTGCACAATCTGTGATGACATCCAAGGTCAGCTGTATGCATATACACATGGTTCGCTATATTCACAGGTTTGTCCTTTTCCACAAATAACGACAAATGCTTTTCAAGACATTAGTTTGGAACTGGCAAACAATACAATTTCTCAGTTAATCGGCAATGTTTTCCTTTGGCTTTGAGAAGGCGAAATCCAGCTATTTCATTAACTTCCTGCCATAGAAAAAAGACCTGTACACTCACTGCCTGCTGACTTACTGTTTGCTGTTTCCGTCACTGACCAACTCTTTATATGCATACTAGCTGGGGTCCCACTGCCCCTATCCGTCCACATGTGTTCCGGAAAAGGAAATCACACATTCAGCTTTTGGGTGGTCAGATTTTCAAAGATTATCTAAAATCACTAGCAAAATTTTATGTTTGCCAATTCAAAGGTGGGCAGGAGATAGGGTTCCTGAAAAACCTGGTCATTAAATCGACTTGAAAAAGAATCTATTTACCTCCTAAGGATGTGTGAGAAATATTGCGACACATCATTAATCTTATCATCTGGTCAATATTGTGAAGACAAGTCAGAGACTTTACCCACAACAACATTTGTACAGGACTTAAAAAACAGAATGTCAGCATTACTCTTTACACCTACATGGAAAACCAACAAAATTATACCTACCAAGTAATCTTTACATCTGCAAATATATAAGAAATGACAGTGTAAAAAAAACCTTTGAGTCCAAACTACATAGACCGATACCAAGTTATCAGCAAAATGGACAAGTACGTCACCATAAAAAAAAGATAATATTGCTATTGATAGTATTAAACTAGTTTATGTTGTTAAGCAATTCTTACAACAAACTGAAAAGCATGATCATTCATACTGAAAACCTACACAAAAGACAGATGAACAAACATTCAGTGAAGCAGATGACACTCCATCAGAAGCAACAACAAAGCCTGGAAAACAAGTACATTGGCCATAACATTACAAAACATACTTTAGATATTAAAGTATTATTTTTACATATCACTAAAAATTACAAATAAATTTCTAATGAACTGGAGGGGGCCTTTGTCATGTCCATAAAAATAAATAGATAAAAATTATAGTGTCAAAAAAAAAAAAAAAAAAAAAAAATTATAATTATAATTATCATTAATCCATTCATTCTAAACCAATGAGAATCCACCCCACTTTTCTCCTCTACACAAACACATGACATTCTCACTACTGGACAAGCAGTTCACATGGACAGGTTGTGTTACTGTCTCTTGTTTCTCCAACACCACATAATAAATATTCATTTTGTTGTTTCTCATTTTTATGAGTATTTTTGTGTGTATATATATATATATATATATATATATATGTTAGGTTTATAATTATTTACTCAATGTTATAATTCCTCTACAATGGACGTTACCAAGGCAAATGTATGGATTTTATTCTGCAACAAGTATTTATCAGCAGAATTAAAAATGTCATTAGTTTTTCAGAATTTTATAATTTAAGCGGGCTCATAAATATACATCGGGCTAAATGAAAGCACAAAGGTAAATTATGGAGGATGCTAAATGATGTAATTTAATGACTAATAAATGAAAGTGTGTTGTTGAAGTTTTTATTAATGTAAGTATTATTTATGATTTTAAGATTAATTTATGTATTATGTATTTTAAATAATAGACGGTTTAATTTTAAAAATACATGCTGGACTTGGGAAAGAGGTATTTCAATAAGGAAAGGAGATATTTGAAAGTATTTGATAGTACCCCTATCAAACCATACCAAAATATAAATCTTCACCCCAGATTTTTTTCAAATTTATCTCAAACTAAAATAATTATATTAATAAAATAAAAAATTCAACTTTTACTCACTTTTGTTTATTAGTCATTAATTCTCTTTGCCTGATATATATTTATGAGCATTCTTAAATTTAAAAATTCTGGAAAAAAATAACGTTTTTAATTCTGCTTACAAATCCCAGTTGCAAAATAAAATCCTTACATTTGCTTTGATAAAGTCCATCAGAGGATGAAACATGTCATCAAAGATAAGTTTTCCTTGTCTTTATTCATAGTCCTTTTACAGATATAGGAGGTTTAGTTATATCAGAATATGGTTTCTCATTTCAGGATGGGTCAGGATTGTTTAAAATCTGGAGGTAGAGGAAAATTCCTGGCTTCATTAGACATTGATCAAGAATCTTTTGACAAAAAGTTTGCTAAATCACGTAAAACGAAAACAGAGTCCTTGCAGAAACCAGTAAAAGATGCCAGTTTGAAGAGGAGCCGATTTGGAGAACAAGCATCAATGTTGAAAAAATCCTTGCATACCTTTGTTGATGATGGTAAGTCAAATGTCTGACAAATAGATTTACTATATTTCTGTGTGAAAACTGCTTGAATCTTTGGAGTTAAAGCCTGCATTAATAAGAATACAAATAGAATGTCTACCCATGTTTGAATTTCATGTAATTCATTGTAATCATCTGGTTATTTACTGCTTTTTCCTACATTCATCACTTATGACCTAAATTAAAATAATTTCTTTTGCAACACCAGTGGCATTATCCTCCTCAAATACCTTCAGCGGGGGTAGGTGATCAGGACTCTCCAGTTTCCTTTAATATCTGCATTGCATTGATTGGGGAAAGACAGTAGGGTGGTTTCTTGTTGCTGTCTTTAGTTTCTGAATTCAGAGTTATCGTGTGTGTGTGATCTGCTCTATAAGAGTAGAAGAAAGGCTAACATTTCGCAAAAACTTGCAATGTAGAGTTTATTAAGAGATGAAAAATACATCTTTTTTTGCAGATATTTTCTGGATGTACAGGAGGGAGTTTGCTTATAGCATGGTGGAATGTCTCAGTCCCGATTTGCGAAAACTAATACAGCATCGTGGAGGCAGCCAGTTGGAGTATGTCTTGGTACGATAATTATACCAGCAAATTTGGTTCGAGACCGTTTTGTCTTTTTCTGTAAGGATAAATAAATAAAAAAAAATAATATATATATGTATATATATAGATTGGAATTTGTTTTCGAATTGTCTTTAGGGGCCAAGTATTTTATTCTTTTATGGTTGAAATATTTCTGATGCAGTCTAGCAAAACTTCTTTCAAAATAATATCTGCTCCATTATAATGCCAACAATGCTCTTTATTTACAGTCAGATTAATGACTTCAGTTTTTGTGCTTGCCAGCCGCCTTCAAATGTTTTACATTCAGAATTGTGCCATGGGACAGTAGCCTAGTGGATTAAAGCATTGGTTTGTAAATTTGGCATCATAGTACTTGTGTGTGAACTCTTTGGGCGGAGTAGTACAGACTGAAAACTTGGCTAGCAATAGAGAACAAGGTATTTGTAGACATGGACAGTGGAACAAGGACAATTGTTGTCCAGATTGAGACTTGAAACATCTGAAGAAGGCTGTACGGCCTGACAGCTGAAACAAATACATCAAGACAGTGCTCTTGTTAAAAGGTTTCAGATTTATGTCAAATTATTATTGCTTTTAAGCCTCTCAACACAAACAAAATAAAAAAAAGAAGTTTTATTTAAATTTCACAGAACAAGTCCTTATCAAACCCCCTATTTTGTGGAAATTGTTGACTCATTTCAATTGAAAAAAATAAATAAGACAAATTTTAAGTTTGGATCTTTATTGAATAAAACTAAAATACATGAATAACCAAAGTAGCAGGCTATTTGATGATTACAACTTTGGAACAAAAGAAAAATGTTTATATATGTAATAGCTATTCATACATACATACATACATACATACATGTTAGTTTCAAAGAATTTGCATCAGGATTAAAATAAATTTTGTATTTGCTTACACCAATTTAAAAGCTACAATCCTAATGTTATATATAAATAAACATTTATTTCTCCCACCTAATGGCAATCAGTTGCAAGAAAAGATTTTAGCAGCAATTGTTTTCACAGGTAATACAAGAAATGTACTTTTCAAATAAGAGCTACTTAGAAATGTTAAAATTGCATATCAAAATAAATTTGTCTTCATCTCTTGGTTGTGGTAACTGTATGTAGGCATTGCCAGTTTCTTAAGTTAAAAAAAAAAAAAAAAAAAAAAAAAAAAAAAAAAAAAAACAACCACCAAAAGATAACAATTATATATATATATATATATATATATATATATTATATATATATTACACACACACACACACACACACACACCTATTTCATTCCTATTACAGAATTTCACAAAATAAAAAAAAACTTAATAACATGTTTCATGCTGCCTCTTCTCAAAATAAGAGATGAGGAACAATAACTGGGGGTAGAATAATTTATTTCTGCACATTGTTTTGGATTATGTCCAGTACAGCACTGATGTCTCCATTTTTAGCTGTCAGCAAACATGTGAGCCAGCCACCCTCATTACTATAACCCATACTCATCATCTGATCCAATGCATCTGTAACTTTGGGGTCTGCAGGAAAAAAAAAAAAAATGTTAATATCAAAATAACAACCATAATGATTTAAAAAAAAAAAAAAAAAAAATCATGTGCATTAAATGGGTCTCAAGAACAATATATACATTTTGTTTTTCACTGGCAACCCACCACACACACATATATATATATAAAAAAATAAAACAAATAATGACTTTATAGTTACCAAAGGATGCTAACGTTTTCACTTTAGAGGGGGAAAAAGTTACTTTTAAGAGAACAAATATCCCCCCCCCCCCCCCACAGTAAATTTTGTAATGGATGACAAACATACATTTTTTTTTTAACCGTTTACCTAAATAGAAAAGTCATGGGGAAAAATTCCTACAATTGACAAAAAGGTTAGATTATCTTTCTTACAAATGTAAATTATTTTTATTTTAACTTATCTTAAGGTATCAAATATTTATGTTAACTTTAGTAACCTTTAATAAATGATATCCCTTCAGTTATATCTAAAGAAAGATGAAAATCAAATTCAAAAGCATATATATTCTCTCAAAGCAAATGGCAACCTTTGCTTACCTTCTGAATAATAAAGATCATTGTCTTGCTTGATGCTATTGCTCACTAATCCATAAGGTGCAGGTGTGCGCCCCTCAATTCCCTCTTCACCTTTGGAATTTGGGCTCAGCATTGTCCAACCATCAGCATTCTAAAAGCAAGACAAAAATAGTGTTGTGAGAAAATCTGTTAATGAGCTAGGGAGTTATAAACTTTACACTTATAGACATTAGAATCAGTTTTTGTTTTTTTTTGTTTTTTTACAAAGAATATACCCCACCACACCAAAAAATGCTTAAACTTAAAAAAAAAACAAACAAAAAAAAACAAAAACACATTATAAAAAATTATCTACATACTGTGCTATCTGTTGACGATGATTCCTTCAAATTTGTCTCATCCAATGAAGCAGTGTCCATAGGAGTTGGGGACTTTGGCTGAGACACTGGGGATTCAGCTGGTTTTTCATTTGGTTTTGTTGCAGCTGCTGCATCTGCAGCAGGAGTTGCTTCTTCAGTGGATTCTGCAGTTTTATTGCAGTTAGAAGCAAAAATCCGACTAGCAGCAGCAGCTGCCTCTGCAGCTGCAGTAGCTGCAGCTCTTGCAATCTTATCAGCATTGGCTGCAATCTTGGCATTGGTTTCAGAGGAAGCGTTAAACCCCTCAGGACCATGGGCAAAAACATGAGGCCCAGATGTAAATACATGAGCACTAGGAGCAGAGACATGAGGGCCGAAAGGTGCAGGGAATGGTGGAGGAGGACCATGAGCACCGAATGGAGGGTGAGGATGAGGACCATGTGGACCAAAGGGCCGGCCTGTAAATACATTCTGAAATTGGCCTTCTTTTTCCAACTTCATATCCAAATCAATCCCTGCAAGACAAAAAGGAAATTAAATCAAATAACATTGGAGGAGGAGGAGGAGAATTAAGAAATATTGAAGGAATGCAGTTATAAATAATCTAAGCAAAAAAAAAAAGAAAAAAAAAAAAGAAAGTTTTTCATTCACATGAAGGTACCATTATTCAGTTGATATGCCAGGATTTATCACAATACTTCACATGAACAAGTAAACATTCAAACAAAATCATCCTGGTAACAAAAAAAAAAAAAAAAAAAATCCTTCAACTTTAAATTATAAGAAAGTACTTGGGCTATTCAGTCTGATTAACCCAAATGTCAAGTCTATTTCAGACCAACAAGCAATATCCCAGCAGAAGAGAATGTTTATTTTTGACTAGTCATAATTTGTGACACAAGATGACAAATTTGGGTCTGAACTATTATGAATTAAAACATTCTAAGTGATTTCAATTGACCACTTGTGAAGGACTATAGGGATTTTAGAGAAAGCATATTGAACAAGTGGTGAGTATAACAGTTTACATGCAAGTGTGAAAAGTTTAAGTTTTCTTTTGTTTTTTCTGAGGTTAATAATTAGTAGATAAGGAAAGTTCTTTAGAAAATAGTGTCAATATTAGGTCTGTCTTTACCCCAAACTACTTTATTGGAAAGATTTTTTTCACTTATTAATCTTACTGGTAAAATTCTTTCAAGGAGCATGTAACATTTTTTTACTTAACAGTTATGTTTGTTTTTTAGCAGCAGAAAAGCTTTTAATGATTTTACACAAAATAATACATCAAATAAAATTAACACATAAAATTTCCATTTCTTTTTAAAAATAATAAATTATAGAATCAGTAGCAATTTTGAATGCATTGTCATATTAAGTTGCTAGATAAATGCTAATTTATGACTGAAAGTATCAACTATTATCACCCAGCCTAAATATTTGCTTATTTCCTTTAAAAATAGCCTTAATGTGATTTTTTGCCTTACTAATGATCCTGATTTGAGTATATTTTTGATTATCCATAAACTATTTTGATTTGATGTATTTAAAATTTGAATTATCTAGTAGAATTCTTATTTTTAATATCATTGGTTTAGTTTCTTTGTTAAAAATTTTGTAGACCATCAGAAAAACCATTTTTAAGGGTTGGTAAACTATAAACTATTTGGAACAATAGGTAAAATAAAACCAAAAATAATTTATTAGCATAAGAAACTATAGAGGCAATACCTTTCAGCTTCATATTTTCTCAGGTATCAAATTTATAAGATGCCAAAAATCAACAAAACCATGGTTACGGCATAATAGAGTATTCTAGAAAAATATGTTTTAGACAGAAGTTTGCCCACAAATCGAAACTTCTGTCACATGATCTTCAGACATGCAAAACTGTGGAAAAATATACAAATTTTCTTAAACTGCCTAACTAGTCTGCTGAAGCCATCAAAATAGGTAATTTAAGGAAGTTAAAAAAAAAAAATTTACAGACAGTAATAGTGACATTCCTCTAACAGGAATGAAAATGTTTACTATATAGAAATAATCTATTAGGTCATAAATGAATAAATGACAGGAAAACTAATTTGGATGCTGTATCTGACATACTTTGTAAATGAGAAACTCTCAAAGTGGACAGAATCTTTTTGCATTTCATCTATTTTCTAACTAGTGTCACCAAGTTTCAGATCTGTACATGTAATATCTTTGGAGCTATGAATGTCAGAATTTTACTAAAAAGCTTATTTAGCAAAATGTTCTGATGCTAAATCTTTTTTTAAGACACAGATCTAATATTTTGGATTTATCAATAATTTTGACCAAGGAACACTGGAGAGGGTCACTTGTAGCTGTTGGTCGATTTGAGATGGAATGACTCATCTCTGCTTCAACTGCATAACTTTAAAATGTTGACTTAAAAGATATTTACTGTTAATATTCATAAAATATATATAACACACACATTTCATTAAAAATGACAAGGTACTGCAGTTAATTTTTATTTAATTTTTTTTGTGCTCTTATAATTTTCTTCTTCTCTGTACATAAGTTATGTAGAAATTGTCCAAATGCATTCAGCTATACTTTTAGCCATTATCAAAGATGATTTTATTTTATTTTATTTTTACTTTTAACTGAATATATGGATTGTTTTATGTATATATCTAGAGTTATAAGAATGGTTTAATTTCCAAACATGCTCAGCACATTGTAGCTGTGTTCATAGTTGATGTTATCGAGTGTTGGCTTTTTCTTTTTTATTAATAATTCTTCCATTATTTTTAGCTGCCTTTAACCCCCCCCCCCCAAAAAAAACAAACACATGTGGATGAGGCTATTATATTTGTATTCTCAATGAGAATGTTGCAGATGAAGTTTGGTAGGTCTCCATGCATATTTAGATGAGATTTAATTGAGCTATGATCAGGGAAATGTAATGCGAGTCTTCTTGTTAGGCATGTTGTTATCCAATACAATAATTTATGAATTTGGTTTGATCAGTAACAGTTCCTTAAGGGACATGTTAATGTGTAAATAATATTGGTTCTCTAATTTGGATTTTGCAGGTGAATTATTGTTGTTAATGATGAGGTTTGCAGTTTTAATTTTTTTTATAGTAAATAATTTAATTTTCTTGTTTTTGTTGACTGGATTTGTATATTTCTTTGTTTCTAAGGGAAGATTCATCCTGCTTATAATTAACATGTATTTGATTTTTATAGAAAATCAAAATGTTTTTATCTATATGTTCAATGTTGCTATTGGTTACCTTAGAAAGATAAAGTCTAATATGGTGATGTATGAGGCAATTCAGAAAACTTATTGACTATCCTTCGTTTCACATTGTTAAGTTCTTGAAAGATGAGAGGATGAATTCTGGTGCACACTCATGAGGAATGTTTTTTTTATAATGCCTATTTTATAACTATGTGGACACTGACTAGTAAAATCAAGACAGCAAGAGTTTCTACTTGTGGGTTTTTTTTGTATAACGAAGTAGTGAATGTATTGTTACTAGACTCCACAAGAACATCCAAGAATGGGAGTTTAGTTTTTTTTACCAATTCCCAAGGCAAAGTTAAGGACAGAATTTTCGGGGGATGTTTGAAATTATTAATCTTATTTTTGTTTTCAGCTAAAATAAAAATATCATTTACATAGACATATTTTGGGTTTAGTAACTTTTTTAAATACCTTGTTTTCTATGTGGGACATGTAATTGTTAGAGAAGCACAAACTGAGTGGATTTCCCATACTAACACTATTAGTTTAAGGGTAAAAATATTGCCATTATGGTTGCAGAAGGGAACTTGTGCAGGCATGCAATAACTTTGAGAATATTAAGTTTGATGAATGGAGGTGGAATTGAATTATTTTTATATACAGGGTTAAGGATTATATCAGTAGTTTCATCAACAGGCATGTTTGCAAATAAATTTTTTATGTAAAGTGATGCAAAAATGCCCTAGTTTGGTTGTGTACTTTAAAGATTGAGAAATTCATAGTTGATTTGATGTTATAAATGGTAGATAGATATGGAGTAATGATATCATTGAGAAATTTTGACAACTGGTAAATTGGTGTTGATATTTGTGAAATGATGAGTCATAATGGATATCTGGGTTTATGTATTTTAACATTTCCATATAGGTATCCTGGTTGGTAATCTCCAATGAGTTTTTGATTTCCAAGGATCCTACATCAGCATTTGTTTGGAAAATAAAACATTCCTATAACTCTAGATACATACAAAAAACAATCCGTACATTCAGTAAAAATAAAATTGTCTTTGATAATGGCTAAAAGTCCAGCCAAAAGAGCTTGGACATACAGAACATTCAGGCAATTCCCACATAATTTATGTCCAGAAAAGAAAATTATGAGAACACAAGAAAAATTAAATAAAAAAACTTAACCACAGTACCTTGTCAGTTGTTTTTAATGAAACATGTATAAAAGAAGGATTGCTGCCCAAATACAATTACATATGAGGGAGAGAGAGAGAGGTAAATTCAATTCAACCATGTGAAACCTACCTCTTCTTTCATTACACTAATTTACAAACTTTTGTTCATTATTCTAATAACAGCCAGTTTAACACATTTCAACACAATCTTAAGATTTCAATGGTTTTAATTTACTATTTTTCAAGTTAGAATTTTGTTACAACTTCATAACTTTAAATATTGCTCTTTGTTATATAAATAAAATTTAACGAGGCCAACTCAGGCTCTTGAAATTTAGCCATATCTGTTGAAACAAACTGTAAAACAAAACCTAAATAGTAGACACCATTTACCGAAGAGTTGTGTAAATGTAAATTTTTTTCCTGCATCATCATTCTTGTATTTAGTCAATCACTGACAGGTTTTGTGTGAACAAGAATTGTTTAATACTTCTAGCATTACTCTCTAATATGAAGAAAACAAACCCCAAAATACCTTTCATGTATAACAAGTAACACTATTATGGTTTAATAATATTTACTACAGTAAAATTTCTTTTTCAAATTATTTTTACTATGAATTTAAATATTACTTCTATTAATAAATTTTCTTGAAATGTTTTCAACAACTTAATTAGTAAAACTAGTTACTTTATCTTAGGTGACACAGATGAAATAATCACAAAAATTATTCATTAAAACAAGCTCAGATGTAGCCAACTAAATCTTGTATCATATGAACAACAACCAGTTCTTGATGACAATTTGTTGAAATTACTAGAATAAAACAAGAACATCAGTTTATCCAGAATTTTGATCTCTGTGAAAATCTTAAAAAATTAGGAAAATACAATAAAAAAAATTAGACAGGTCTTGTTGATTGAATTTAACAAAATGTGAGGTTGAGTAATCATTATGTTTAGGGAAGGAGTGCTAAAAGTTTTTGGTCCAATCTACTCCCTGAAAAACCTGACCAAACAATTTTTTCAGCATACCCCTCATGTATGCAACTGAAGATGAGAAGAAAAACTTTGTTTCCTCAATAAAATAGATCTACAAACTACAAATTCATAGTAAAGATGAACAATGAATGTTCTTTTATAGTTTTGTAAGACACAAGTTAAATTCAGAGAAAGTAGTCAAGGAGATATGCAAATAATGCAGAGAAAAGAAAATGGAAGAAGCTTACCAAATGGGTTAAGCACAGAAGAAAGGTGTTCTCCAATATGTTGAAACATATTGGGTGAATATTCAGGAGCCTTTTTTGACTCTTTCTTATCATCAGTAGTCTTCTTCTCATCCTTTGGTTTGTCATTACTTGAAGAGGAAGTAGAGAATGAGGTACTGAAGGAACAACCACCAGGAGCAGAGGCTGTACCAAATGAACCACAACAGCCACCATTACCATTGAAAAAATGAGTCTGAAAGCAGAAAACCCAAACAGTTCCAAATTTTTAAAGTAATAATTTTTTTATTTTTTTTTTACTTTTTTTTTTTTTTTTTACATAAAACCTTCCTATAATCATCATTAAAGAAGCATTTTCACATCTCAAATACTTTAATATTTGCAGTAACTGACATTAAAAATATTTACAACACTAGCTTCAAAGCTGGCTGAATAATAAATATATCAATAAGATATGTTGTGTTTGTTTAAATGTTACCAGGGCTGAAATCAAGAGTGGGTGGGAAGAGAAAAATTGAAATTTATCTTTTTTGCTAATTACAAATACAGGAGAATACCAGTGTAACCATGACATGAGAAATACAATTCAAAACTAAGAAAATTCTGATTTTCCCTATGAAACTCAGAAACATTACTTTGTTTAAAGTATCCAGCATATACAGAGACATTTTTGCTTGTTTTATACATGGAGAGATTTGGTAGAGATTATGAGAAATGGATTTTCTCCCTTTAATAGAATGTATTCTAGTCCTCAGTGAGCAATACAAATGTAGAATGTATGTATAACTAGGTTTCATAGACTACACAAAAGCAATTGACAATCTACATCACAAAGATCTACTGGAACCAAACTGTCCACAGATAGAAAATGAACTGAGTAAGTATGCAAAAAAAATAGAAAGGGGCATAACACACTCACTGGATTTATTCAACCTAGACAATCTTCAGAGAACTAGAAGTCCTACCAGGATTTATTATTAGTAGATGCAATTTTAACAGATACACAATCAAAATGGTTTTGATGATAAGCAAAAACTGCAAGAAAGACAAGTTAATAAAGGAAAAGAGGGAAGAAAGGACTAACCATCAATTGTAAAAATTGAGAATGCATGGTTGTTAGAGGGTCGGCCAAAGAGGCGAGCTATGAATTGGAGAGGTCAAATCAAGCAAGCACAGAAATTTAATTATCTTGAGAGTATTATAAGAACACAGCCAAAAATATGACGGAAAACTGAAGATACATTGGAATAACAAAAGATGCCTTTCAAAAGGTAAACAAAGTATTAAGAAACAAGAATGTTTCATAAGAAACAAAGAAAACTGTGCTGAACTGTTATGCAGTATCAATCCTCCTATATAACAGTGAATACTTGGTATTTTCCTCACAGATGTAGAGGCAACAGATGTAGTTCTACAGAAGGATTGCTGAGAAAACCATAAACAGAACATGTGGGCAACAAGAAAATTTTAAGGAAAATGAAAACAAAACAGACTACCTAATGAAAAAAAGAATTGTCCTCATAGTGGATTAAAACTTTAGATCTAGAAATTTTGTAAAGAAAGTTTGTTAGAAATGTACACATTATACAAAGCTTATATAGAGAATAGGTATAGTTTGAGGGGAGAAATTTCCAAGGAATATCTTATCATTGGCTAAAGCATACATGACTTAATAAAGAGCAAAAATATTACCCCTGCTTAAAAAGAAGAAAAAAAAAGTAATGTATACAGAGAAACTAAATGCAAATAATTACCTTGAAGTTGGGAAAAGAGCCAGGAGTAGGAAGTTTTATCATTGGATGCTCAGCATGCAGAGACTTGTATTCACAAGTACGACACAGATCATAATCCTGGCACATAAGACACTTGTAACGAGGACCACGAATAGCAGAATCACATCCATCACATGTCACTCCAGGGTGTAATTCTCCATCTTCAGGTGAAGCTTTAGGAGCATTTTCAAGAACTGCAGGAAAATAAAATTTACAAGATCAGCATTTGTTGGAACTTCTCTCTTAGGTTTTTATATATATATATATATATATATATATATACACACACACACAATTTTTTTTTTTTTTTGTATAATTCATATGCTATTTAAATTTTTTTTGTTATTGCCATTCTGTACACTTTATTTTTAGCAAAGAAAAAGCCAAATTTCAAGCAACTTTTTTTTTGCAGTGAAATGAGAAGATTCTCAAATTCAACTAAAATTTGAATTTTTAGAAGTATTTACTTTAGAAAGTTGCCTTAATCCGAAGATGATGCATAAAAAAAAAATTCCTGTAGACTACATGTGACAACCTACTAAGTGTAAAAGTTATTTCATTATTTTCTTATAAGAAAATAACCAGTCATGTTAATTTTCATCTTTCAATAGTTTTTATTTTATATCTTTTTGTCAAAGCAAATATATTTGGGGTTAATCTTTTGTTTTGAGTGGGAAAAGTTTAAATCTTACCAACAACTTTGAAATATGGTCCTTTCTTAGAATTCAGTGCTTCCAGAAGTTCATCATCAGTATTAAACCTGATGAGATCATCATCACAATCTGAAAAATTGGTTTAGAGAATAATAAAGGAAAAATCAGTTGAAACCATTGTTATTTTTTTTTTTATAGCAAATCAAAAATTCCTAAAATATATGAGCAAAAATGAAATGTCATGTTTTATTTTTTCAGATATCTGAACATTTAGGATATTCAATAGATGCTTTTTGTTTTTGAAGACAAAATGCCTTGATAATACAAAGTAGCAAATATTCTTTCAATAAATTTACAAGAAAAATATAAAACAGTATGAATAAAAAGAACTTAAGAAAATTTTGGAAACTTTGAAAAAATGTAAAGATTTTATTTTTTGAACACAAAGATTTCAAGGTTGTTTATTTTTCTACAAAAGCAAAAAAAATTATTTTAAATAAGGGAACATAAAGAAACAAAATTGCATAAATATAACATTTTTAGCAGATTTCCTAAGAATGGAGGTTATAGATGTGAAAAATAAGATCTATTTTTCATGACGATCAAATATATATATATATATATATATATAAAAAAAAATATGCACAAAATAAAAAGATTCTGGCAACATCTACTTTGCCATTTAGAGAATATTTTGCAACTGACTTGCCAACTTTCTACATTTTTATGGTAGGAATTTAATATTTTTACCTTCAAAATAGTAAAATGACAAGCGTGTTTTGAAAGCAATCAATGTAAGGTTGACAATCCAAAAATAAGATTTCATATGAAAAGTAAAGGGAAAACAGTGACAGGTTTGAATTTCAGACCATCTTTTAAGGATAGTTATTAAAATAATGAATATTTTGATAAGATGTTTATTATTTTATGAATAAGATTTTTATTTATCTCCCTTGGGTGATTCTTAATGTGATTTTTGACTCATTATTACACTGTTTGCTATCTTTTTCCTTTATTGTTCTCTTCTCAGGACTAGCATATTAGACAAAGTATCTGACATTAATGAAATGGCTCTCTACATTCATCTGTGAACATCTTTGTATTTGGTGAGTGCTCATCATGTCAAATAGCTTAAACATTCCAATGCCACTTATGTTGTTGGTATTCAGACTTTCAATTTTCCACTTCCTGTGAGGTTTCCTTACTCATTTCCCCAATAATTCTGATCAACATAACAGAAGGAAGGATAAGTGAAAACACCGGAAAAAAAACAACAAACTTTCATGGTAATTGTTCAGATGAGCTCTTTGCTATGGTACCCAGAAATCATGAATTTAAGTGCGATACTAGATTGGCATTGAGATCTCATCACTTAACAGTTGAGCTGGCTAGATGTAGCCTAAGTTCTATGCTAACAGTTTCTTTTCTTGCACTTCTTGCTTGTGAAACTCCCTGCTTTCCAGCCAACTTTAATATGCAAAAGTTTAAATGCAATGTCAATCGCTATCTACTGTCCACTTGGTTACTCTCTTCTCTTTCTGCTCATCACTATTGTTTCCGTTCCTAATTCTTCAATACCCTGTAACCCCTTGTGTTTTAGTGGCTTTACTGCCTTACATGGGGTGATACCAATTAAAAAAAATAAAAATAAAAAGCACATAACTTGCTTCTTTACATCCTGGCTCTTATTGAAAATCACAACTGTTCTCTTGGCAATTTGGATCACACTGTGACTTGTTTATTAGACATGAATTTCTTATTTACAAGACTTCTTCCTTGGTTCATACCTACTATTTAGTTGCTATAGCACACTAAAAATCACTTTTATTTTATAGCTATATTACCAATATAATAGCGCTGATCAAAATAGAAGCCTTTTTTTGACAGTTCATAATTGCAAACATATCCTCAATGAAGCCAGGTCTTTATTTGCTGATTGAATGAGGCACCATATGAGTGCCTCTCAAGTTTGGCTCTTGTGACTACTGGCTACTTTGCAATAGTTTATTAAGAGCAAGTTCTCAATTCCTCTTTTCACTAAATTTGAAGTTTTATCATCAGCTATTGATGCTTTGCTCATAATATTCTATTTCAATTCTACTCTTGGTTCATTTAGAGTACCTTTGCCTGACTTTCCACTTTGAACTGAGTCTCTGTGTGATATGCATATAACTGTCAATGGTTTCTGCTGTCATCTCTAAATTTGATCAATAACATGTTGGTATTCCTGCAATTGTCTTAAAGAAATTTGTCCCCTGAACTGGCTCCTGTTCTAAGCCCTACAATAAATACCTTGCTGCTTCATACTTTTCAGCTTATTGGAAACTCTTCTGTAGTTCTTGTTTTTAAGAACTCAGGCAGACTGTTTGATCCTTTGAACTATTGACCTATTAGTCTTCGTCTTTTTGGCAAAGTACTAGAGACTCAAATTAATTCAGAATTGGTTAGGCATCTCAACTCATAGGGTCTTCTATAAGACAAGATGGCTTTCATTTCTAAACTGCTGATATATTAACAGTTATTGCTAAAAAGAGTCAATCAAGCTTCCAAAAAGAATGGCAAAACTTGGTCTGTTGCTTTAGGTATCTCAAAGATGTTTGACAGATTGACAGGCTGGTTTTCTTCACAAGTTGAAGGGTTATGGTGTTTCTGGTTGAACTATTGTTGATGCAATCTTTTTTATCATGAAATGAATGCAGTCTTGAACTGCCATTCTTCTAGATCTTTCTATATAAATGCAGACATCCCCCAAGATTCAGTCTTACTTTGTTCCTAATATATCCTTCTGATATCTACAAATCCTTGATAAAATCCAAAGAAGAATCTGCAATGATATTGATCTTGAACCAATTTTTTAGCTTTAATTTCCCTACCATTGTAACGCAGCTTCCCTGTGCTTTTACTATAAATATTTTTGTGGTAATCGTTGTGATGAATTTTTGTCTTTGATACCTTGACTTCATGAATTTAAGTGTAGTACCCGATTTACTGATGAAATTGCTAAATTAACTACTGTATTTCCTATATGCTATGTCACTACAAGTGATAAGACATCCTATAATTAGCTAGATATTTTTTTGAAAAAAAAAAATTTTTTTGAGGATTTAATAGCTTATGAAGTCCAAGTCACAGACTATGGTGTCATTTCTGTCACAACAAATTACATTTTGAATCTATTATTAAATATTTGTGGTTATTATTAATTAAATTTTCAATAGTTTAGCACAATGTCACACCTATTCACATCAGAAACAACTCTTCACCACAAACCACACAGCATCTCAACACATGGTGTGTTTACATCCAACTTCCAGATATAAACAATATGCATGATACTTAATGGGATATACAATATTAATTACATATGAGTGGTAATTATAAGCTTATATCTGGTGACTGGGGTTTGTGAAGGTTGGTAAACTCCTTTACAAATTTGACGTTTCAGTGCTAAAACGCGGAGTGAATTTTGAGGACATGATCGAGGGAAAAATGTGTCTTAGCAGGCAAGAAATATGGTAAGTTCTCTATTCTAATAGTTTCTTCTCTTACCTATGGAACTCCTGGCTTTACTGTCAACTACGAACTTCAAAAATTTAAATGAAACTTTAATCGTCATCTGTCATTTTAAATCCTGTTTTTTTTAAATGTTCTTAATGAAAAACTTAATATTTTCTCAGTTTCTTTCACTCTCAGTAACCCTCTGCATCTTAGTGGCTTTGTCCTGCTTGGGGTGAAATAGACAAAAAAAAAACCTTGAGTGGACACATTTCAATAGCGAATGCAAACAAGTATTTCTAACCAAGTGTAAATGTTGCTTACTAGCTCTGCGGTCAAGTTGACCTGATATTAAGAAAGAGTTGTCAATTAGTTCCATTTGAAGAAACAGATAGCAGCTATCGTTTTGTAAACACACACACACACACACACCAAAAGTAATTAAAAACGAAAATGTTAGAACAAGGAGGTCGATTACAATTTCAATCTTGAATCAAAACAAAAGAATCTTTTAAACGATTTTTATTCCAATGTTTTAAGAAAGCAATCTTCTTTGAGAGATCTTTTCCGCTATAAACAATTTCATGTGTCAGAGACAAAAAAGATTAAATTAAATCTTAGTTCTAATCAGAAACACGCGTGATAAGACAATAATTGACAATAAGAAAAAAAAATCCACCAAGCACAAGCGCGTGATAAAAAATGACAGGTCGGCTAGATGATCAAATTTACGCGACAACTTGCATGCTTTAAAAATAAAATTAAGGGAATCCGAAAATATCAAACAAAAAAACAAAAAAAAAAAAACAGACAATGACGGTTTTAGTAATATTTTATATTTCTATGTTTGTTTAGTTTACCTTAGTTCTCTAAATAAAAATGGCTAAATAAAAAAAATGGATTATCAGTTGACTTCAATGAAAGAAACGGGGAAAAAGAGTTGTTCTAGCGAAGAAATTTTAAAACAAGTGATTAAAACATTAAACAATAAATTCGATGAAACCCTCAACAAAACTGAACAGTTTAAAAGTAAGTACGAAAATTTATATTTTCCATAACGTTTTAAGATTTTTCGGCTTTTAACATTACGAAGTAATTTTTATAACACATTTATTGATTTTTTTCACAATAATTTCGATAGAAAGTTAGGTTTAAAAAAAAAAAAAAAAAAAACAATACAAAAAAAAGTCAGTATTTTACTTAAAATTTACACTGACTACACAGTATGTTTAAAAATAAATAAAGAAAGAAAAAAAAAGTAAAATATATAACTGCGCTCTTGGTTTTAAACATCGTCTTGGGATGTGAAGTGTTGAAAAAATTCTCTGCCCGATCCACTGGATAAAATCTGACAAAATATCAGAATTTTTTTTTATCTATTTTATTCGTAGGGCTTCTTGGTTGTGCTGAGAATTTATCAGCACCACCTTGAACATGTTAACGTAATGCCAACATTCGTCCAGTAACGAAGACCTTGTAGGTCTTTTACTTTTTTTTTTTTTAAAAAAACGAATATAAAATGAGGAAGGAAGCATTGGTTCAGAAATCACTTATTTTATTTATTACAAAAATAAGAAATGCCTTCTTGCTAATTCTGGAAAAAAAAAGGCCTTTTTTCGAATTTATTAATCATAAAACTAGTAAAGCAGCAAAGACATTTTAATTAGACAGATATTGTTAAAAATGAGTTGGTATGCAATAATGGATGCTAAACTGAAGCTACGAAAGATATTTCAAATGTAACGAAATAAAAATTACTTTAGTTTCAACTTGCCTAGTGACGTTATAAAGCTTTTATTTCTAATCTCCAAGATTTAACGTGTGCTATAGTTAAGAAAAAAGTAATAAAAATATTACTTATAAAAAGATATATTTAAACTTGTACTTTACATGAGGAAAAAAAAAAAAAAAAAGAATGAATGGACTTTTCACTTACCTATCCAATGCAAAGTAAAATTGCCTTGTTTCAAACCAGGAAATACATCAGAAATATTTTTGAACAAATATTCATAATTTGTAATGACATCTTCTGGCACTCCGAAACGACGAATTTCGGTATAGTTATGGGGGGAATTTTTTGAAGCTTTGTATGCTTTAACAGTAACAGACATGTTTGAATTCTGTGTTGTCGTCGTTTTCAAAACAGAAATGGCGAATAATGTCAAGCTGCTCGTTCTTCGTTGTTATGGTTTGTGTCAGTTACAGATTTGATAAAAATCTAGTTTTTGGTGTTTCTTTTCTTACTCCTTCTTACTTGACAATTTGGCTAAAACTGTTGAAATCTGCAGTGAGCGAACCAATTTAAAACTAGTCTCGACCACGATCTAGAAATTTCTTGATAAAACGAGACAACAATGACGTAGGTTGTTTTGGTTTTGTCTTGAAAAACAAACTTCCGAGTGGACATTCGGAAAAAATCGGCTATTATCAGAAAACATATGTGACCTTTAAATTATATATATATATTTGTTTTTTTTATAGTAAAATTGTTATTTTCTATTAAAATATTTCATAAAATATAAATTTTGTTAAAACATATTGATTTGTTTCATCTGTGATATATTTCTTCTTCGTCTTCGGCTTATTTCGCCAATTGACGGAAACTTACGGAAAGAATAAAATTGCATGTCACGATTTATGAGACAATCTTTTTGGATTTTCCAGAATTAACGAACGAATGAATGAGCTCACGTTGTATATTAAAAAGTGACGAAATATATCAGATTCGCAAGAAAAATTAAAAAAATTTAAAATATGAAATTTAAAAGGTTGGTTAGGAAAATTGAATACTTAAAAAAATCAGGGATTTATCTTTAAAAAGTAAAAAAGAAATATGACTAACTTTTCTATGCTCTTAAAATACTTTTCTTCAAACTATGTTCATAAGATTAAATTTTACATAAAGAATACCTTAGAATGAATGTAGGCATAATCAATAAAATTAAAGTAATACTTTATGACAATGTAAGTTTTATTTTATTTTATTTTTTTTACTAATGTTTACTCTTTAAGGTGTTTATCTCCTTTTAATAAGGATCAGTCACATAGGTTACATGACAGCCGCTTAGTGCCGTCACTTCATACAGTGATGAAAACAGCAGCCAAATTCAGTTTTTTTTTTACAACAGTAAACCAAAAGGTTGCTTTCTTTTTTAGCCTGGGCCAAAATCTGCAGCTTACAAGTCCACGGTGCCGTTTTTCCTTTGGAACTATATCTTTCCCAGATATAGAATGAAACTCCAGATTGCAGTCCTCTATTTGGGAAAATCCAAGGCTCATACTTTCCTGTTCATGGAATATGTCCATGCCTGGGACAGAGATGAATCTGGCCTGTTTGAATCTGGAGTCTTCAACATGGCTTCTCCAGACACATGAGTATCTCCATATTATATGTAAGAGTAAGACTCTTCCTTTTTTGTCTCTCCTTACACTCTGTTTTGCTGTGTAGATATATGTTATATATTATTCTCTGCATGGGACACACGGGTATATATGTATAGTTTTGTGTATGTCATAGGCTCTCTGAGAACAACGCATGTTTGTCATTCCTTTTCCTTTCAGCCATTACATGGGAGAATAAATCTTTCTACCATAGCACTCTCCCATTACAACCCTATACAAAGCCTAAGAGCACTTAAGGTAGAGCGTTACTGAATGATGTTGTATGAGCATAAGAGGAGGAGGTAAGAAGTGAAGTTTATGAGGTTATGTAGGAGAGATAATGGTTAAACTTAGACTTGAAGAAGTTTTGATCTTCTTGGGTGTTTGTTCCACAAGGTAAGGGTTGTTGGGAAGAAGCTGTCCTAATGAGACTTCCTTCTTAATAATTGAATACAAAAGGAATGATGATTCTCCTCAGTGCCTTAGCCATGAAGGTCAGAACTAGTGGAGCTAAGGACATTTGCCATGGAAATAGCAATAGAGTAACAAGAAACTTGTGGGGAAAATGGCTGTAGGGTGGAAATTAATTCACCACCCACAAAGCCGTGTACTCAATTTTGAACTCTATCAAGAGTGGCAAATGATGATTGGGCAGCTCTATCCTAAATATGTCTATATCAATTAATGTGTGTGTGTGTGTGCATATATATATATATATATATATATATATATATATATGTGAGTTGGCAATCAAATGTAGATCAAATATGGATAAGAATCTGACAAGATGATGAAATGAAATAAAGAATAAAGTAGGAAACAAATCTCAATCTAACTTGTTTCACTTTTACTAAGACTTCATCAGAGATTGAGAATAGAAATAAAAAAACAAGAGACAGTACTGGAATGTTATGATTTTTGGTAGTTCTCATTGGCCAGATATGCGTCATGTGTATAAACGCAATAGATAATATATAAATATGTGTGAGGAACATTTAGGATGTTAAAGTGTGTGTGATTGCATAAGAGTGTGTAGGTAAAGAGATACTTGTGTGTAGGTGTATGTAGGACAGTAATGTTAATTCATGTATAAGAGCTCTCCCTGGATCTATATCATCTTGGATATTCCATATGGATTACTATATTGTATCATTACTATATATGTTTCATTGAATGTAATGGACAGGGAAGATTTTATGCAGTTTTTCTAATGTTCTGAGAATTTTCTTTTTGGAAGGACGAAGAAACTGCAGAAACTGTCTATAGTGATTAATGTCTTAAACACTTGAAACTTAAGTAGCTTTTTTTATGATAAAAATATAGCTTTAAGGTATAATATATTTAAAGTTAAAAGTGCTCAATATCAGGGATAGAGCATATCTAAATATAAAAGTGCATTTTTCAGGCCATGTTTGTTGAAACAACAGACATAGCTTGAAGATTGTGTTCAAGCATGAAACAGACTGTCATTGCACACTGTTGACTTGCATCTTCTTTTTGCATATATACATATATTAGCTCGTGGACATTTAGGCATATGTGGCTATAAATATGGGCTACAAGAAGTCATTAAACGCAATTTATTAATTTGTTGTACGATTGTTTTACAAGGTTCATTGTCAATTCTGATTCTTAAATGGTATGCTATTTTTAATCACTTCATTGTATAACATTATCAATTGACTTACTCATGGAATGGCCAAATGTAAGTCAAATTATTATTTGCCAACTTTGTCTCATCTCACAAAGTATTTATGACATTTTTAGTCTTTGTCACATTACATGTATTCTTGTTTTATTTCTTTCCATAATTGTCTGGATGTGCAGGTGGTGTAATGGATAGTGGCTTGGCATGAGAAGTTGGAGAGCTGAGTTCAAATTCCAGTTTGAAATCTTTAGATTCATTTATACACAAATACCCTTGAGAAAGGTATGAACTTTTATTGTATTTACTTTTGTCTTAATGCCTTTGAGAAAGGCATGAATCCATTTTTTTTCTTTGACTACATATGGGTAAATCCCTTGGTACTTCTGGTTAGTGAGATATAGTTTATATAGCCTATGAATTTTTCAGCTAACCCTCATAATATCCAATAGAAAACATCTCTGTATTGTGAGAAACCTTCTGGCAGTGACATACAGTCAGTAGTAGAAATGTCTTTAATAGCGAACAATGTTCTGATAAACTCTTTACTATGGTACTTTATGAATTTAAGTGCAATACTGGACTGATAGCAAGGTATCATCAATTCACAGTTGAATTGACTAGCTGTAACTGTAAGTTCTATGCTAACAGTTTCTTTTCTCACATTTCTGGCTTGTGGAACTCTCTTCCGGCTGGTCTCCAGCCAACTTTGATCTTCAAAAATGTAAAGGCAATGTCAATTGTTTTGGACTATCTCCTTGATTACTATTCTATTGTTCTCTCCCCTTAATAATGTTTCTCTTTTCTCTTATTCTTTCATACTCAGTAACTCCTTGTGTCTTAGAGGCTTTGCCTTGCATGGGGTGAAATGATTAAAAAAAATTCTGTTTTTGGGAACCAATTTTAATGACAAATGTATCATCCTAACTATTAATCATACATGGTAGTTAATATATTTGGAATACACTAATATACCTTAGCTTTTAATTGTCATGGCAGTGTAAACAGTGGATTTAAGGGAAAATGTTGTTCTCTATGACAACACAAGACTGCATACCTCAAAAATAACGCATGAAAAAATTTTGGAACACGATTCATCTGTTCTACACCATCCTTTATATTTACCTAACCTTTCACCCAACCTATTATTACGTTTTGGTTGCTGTAAAAGACTTTAATGGGGAAAACATCCTCCAATGGAAACCAGATTTAAGAGTTTGTTGAAAACTTTTTCACATCAAATCCTGTGAAATTTTACTCAAAAGGTACCAAAGAGCTGCCTGATAAGTGGCAACAAGTCATTGTGAATAATGGTCATTGCTGATTTGTTTTTAAGGGCTTATTAATTAAGCCTGAAAGCATTTATTTTGTTTGGAGAATGGTAAATATTGGTCATTCATATTTTAATCTGTATTTATTTTGTAGTTGGCTTCTTACACTTTTGCAGGTGACGCAGTAGTCATATTGTAGGCTCCGCCCTCAGTGTGACACACTTAATGAGTTAATGTGTTTTTATGTTGCCAATTAATGTAGTTTATTACATTTGATTAAAAATTGTACTTAAGTAGAACTATCTTATTATAATTCTGTGTGTACTTCCTTCTTTAGCATGTATGTTATGCTGTCAATACCTCATAAATAATGGATTATTCTGTTTTGATCACATGGAAAGCTGGAAAAAACATATTAGAGGTGGTATTTGGATTTAGTGAGAAAATGAAAAAAGGGAAGAAAGAAACATTCTTCCAATACCTCATAAATAATGGACTGTTTCATTTTGATCATTGGAAAGACAGAAAAGACTTCAGATACGCTACTTGGTTTCAGTGAGAAAATAAAGGAAGGAAAAAAGAAATGCCTTGTCAGTATCTCATAAATAATAGACTATTTTGTTTTAATTATGAGTAAAGACTGAAAAGACATATCAGAGATGCTATTTGATTTCAGTGAGAAAAAGAAAGAAAAAAAAACAAAATTCAAACAGGAAATCTGCCAAATTTGATATCTTTTATCTTTCCACAGGATCAAAATGGAATAGTTCTTACTACTATATATGACACATAAAAATGTGGCTGAACACAGATACTATCTGAAATTTAGTTTATTTATATTTTGATAAGACAAACTAAAAATATCAAAGTGAAGGTGGAGTCATGTATGTACTATAATATCTTAGGCAATAATCAGACAAAATAAGATGACTCACCATAAAATCTGAATCATGTACTGTATAGAGTGCGTATACACATACTTTCATGTTAAAACCTAATCATTTGTGAAATTTGACAATGTGGAGTAGAAAATAGATGGCTGTTTAAGTTCAGATATATGAGGCCAACAGTTTCTTATTTTATCAAAACTTACAATAATATACAGTATATCACAGTTATAACATGATCATTGAGGCATATAAGATCTCACATATTGTTCACAATAACAAGACTTTTAGTTTGCACCACATACATATATAACAATGGCTGGCTACTTGTTTCCGAGTAGATCAATGTAGCCAATCCCTGTTGCAGACACCTACTCAGGCACATTTGTGTTAGTTCCAAATTGCCAGAGCCCACTTGGGTCTTATACTGCAACTATGCTGAGTCTGAATTAGCCATTTGGTTTTCTTGATGGATACTTATATATCTGAGCACTACTTAAATTGATTGGTCTGCTTATGAAAAAACAAAAAGGAAATTTTTGTGGGGGATAATGTTTATAGATTAGCATTCATTAGAACTTCAAGACATGAAATTTGTCAGAATTGAAAAAAAAAAAAAATTTTTTTTTATTTAGGAGAGATTTTGTTTATAACATAAATAGTGTCAAATTGATCCCCAAAGAGTTATTTGTACTTTGTTTTTATTTACAAATGTCAAGTTTGAGTCCATGTTTACATCATTAATAACTGCATACTACTGATGTTGTCCATTTTCTTAATTATTATACTAAGCAGTTATCAATGACACTGACACAAGCACAGTTTCAAACTTAACATTTCTAAATAGAAACAAAGTAAAGATCACTCTGTATGTGACTTCATATGCTGTACAAAAAGTATATCCTGCCACTGAAGGTGACTCTGATCACTGAACAATAGTGTGTTTGAATTTTATAGTTGTGTTGTCATATCCTGCTATGGCAGCAGAAAACAACTTTGAATGAAATTAACAATAAGGATGATGCAATTGAGGAGCTCTGAAAAAGAAAGGGAGGCAATATCAATAATGCAGTGTGCTAAAGGTTAAGGTAGGGATCAATTTGACACTGTATTTATATTATGAACACACCCTCCAATTTATATAGTGTTTATGTTTGACAGTTTAAAAAAAAAAACATTACTCATGCTAATTTTTTTAATCATTTCACACCAAGCAATGCACTACTGCCATTAAGACACAAGGAGTTACTGTGTGTTAGAGACTATGAGGAAAAATATACTATTAAGGAGAGAGAATAATAAAAATACAAGAATTAAAAAGACAGAAGATAATGATTAACATTGCAGTTAAATTCCACAAATGAGACGTGAGATAGGAGAAACTCTGTTAGCATAAAACTTATGTTTACATTTAGCCATTTCAAGTGTACAGTTATCATGGAAATATTTATAGAAAAGGCACAGGGAAGTTACATTATGGTGATGGGAAAGTAACTGAAACCAAGATGCCAAGTCAGGACCAATAACATTGCAGATTCTTCTTTGGATTTTATCAAGAATCTCTAGATATAAAATGGGAGCACCAGACAGGATGCGGCAGCAATATTCAAAGCAAGGACGAATGGCAGACTTATAAATATATACGATAGATTCTGACAAGAAAAATTGTTTGGCATAAAACAGCAAACCACCTTCCTTAGTAGCAAATCTAGCAATTGATTCAATATAATCTTTCCACTCCATGTTAGTAGAAAACATTAGTCTGAGAAGGCTCAATGTATCACTCTCCTGGAGGTTAGCATCTGCCATACTGATGGAAGGTAAAAAGGCTTCTCTCAGATGATTAAAAAAGAGCAGCTTTGTTTTGGAAGCATTAAAATTAACGAGACATTCTCTATACACCTAGTGTTTCCATTTCCTTCAAATTAGTGCTCATAGGCATGTATACAGTGATTGCATTAAAATGATCGCAGTGGATTATGGCAAAAGTGTACTATATTTGGTCCATGTGCTCTTCAACTTTCCGCATATTTTCAGGTAGTAGCTTGTATTGTAGATTCTCAGGAGTCAAGGTCTGAATCCGAGACTGTTACAATTACTGTATGGATTATTGAATGTCTAGTGTCCAGGTTGTCTGCAGATTTGTTAACTATGTTGCTCTTTTAATTAAATACTTGGAAAGGTTTCTCTGAATAAATTGGACATCACTTGTCTTTTCATTTTTTTTTTTTTTAAAGCGTATCACCCCAAGCAAGGCTGGAGGCCACTATCACTCATGGGGTTACAGAAGGGTTGGAGGAAGAGCAGATAGGAGTGGTAAAGGAGAGGATGTGGAGAAAGAGAAAGACAGTGGGTCGATCAAGGCAAGGGGGTTACAGAAGATTTGGAGTGAGAGCAGATAGGAATGAAAGATGAAAGGATGTGGAGAAGGGAAATGGATAGATCAAGGCAACTAGAGATGTCAATTGACGCTACACTTAAACCGTTGGAGATTGTATTTGTCAGGGAAACAGTAATAGGGAAGGGAGTTCCATAGGCGAGATGTGCAAGACATGAAGCTATTGGAGTAGAAGAGATGTCTACATCTAACAGTTTCAACGGTGAAGGGGTGGGAACGGGATGCCAGCCTCGTAGGACGTTTAAATTCACGAGGCCTAGGGACAAGCGAAAGCAACTCCTCGGAGCAATTACCGTGAAAGTACTTGTAAAAAAGGCAGAGCGATGCAACATCGCGTCTGTGAGAGAGCGACTGCAGACGAGATGACAGATCAGGGCCAATCACATTGCATATCCGTCTCTGGATCTTATCAAGAACACTGAGGCAAACAGCAGGGGCCCCAGACCATATATGGCAGCAATACTCCATGCAAGGGCGAATTCATGAAAGTATTTTGAAACAACTTCTGGTTGCCTGATGCATACAGATCAAGTACTGTGACCTTGTGCTTCATTTTGACCAGTGTTTCTCAACCATTTTAAGCAACAGCACATCTAGGAGCAAATTAAAATATCACGACACACTTAGCAAAAATTTTTAAAGGTTATATATTTAAATGTTATGTAATAAAAAAATATGTAAAAAAAAAAATGCACACAAACATGAACTTACTTTATTTCAATGTTTCTATTCAACTATTTGTGCATCTTATTTAGTGTGAAATCTGTGTCTGGTGTTTTTTGTGATTTCTTCAATGTTTGGTTGAATATGCAATACGCAGACCCTCATTTCTTCTTCAGTTGAGCTGTGACACTAGAAAGGATTAATTTAGAATATGAACTGGAACAGATGGAAAGGGTTAAAAGTACAGAATAACAAACTGAATGAAGGAAGAAAAGACAGATCTGAAAAGAATGACTTTATTGGTTTTGGGGGAAAGAAATCAAGGGCCATATGGAAGATGTCTGCTTACTTAAAGTAGAAGTTACAAAGACATGTCTCATAGTTGCTAGACAGGGTCAATTGAGGTTATAATATTTTGAAATTTTGAAGACAAAGACAGAAATAAGAAACTGATTTATGCCTGCCTGTTGAAAGAGCGGAAATAGCTTTGCTGAATTTGGAAATGTAAACAAATCAAGAAATAGGATTTTTATCTTTTGCTCAGAGAAATTGAGATAAGAAACAAACCTGTAAGGTTCATAAGTACAATTAAGCGAACAAGATATGAAGACAAATATTTTCTAATAGCAGGTTGAAGGAAACAGCTGGTGAATCTCTAATTGCATAAACAAGACCAGGGGTTGAGGAAATTTGTTGTTGAAAATTAAGATAATTACAATTAATGACTAAAAGTTAAGACTGCCTTTTTGCCCACTTGGTTTAAAAATCAGATTTGTCAGAGACAGCAGGCTTAGATGAAATACTAAGAGAGAAGGAGAAATTACCTCTGCCCATTTGGAAGTAATGGTGCAAGGCATAAATAAGAGAAGGAATAAGTTATACGAGTGGGATGATACCTGCAACCACTACTCATTGGAAGAAGGGATCTCCCAAATTTAACAATTGTGAACCAGACAACAAAGAACTCTTCTTCAAATTGATACAGAAACCTAGGGACCCCCTAAGTTCCCAAACACCATCAGCCTCCATACTGGTTTTGAGTCAAAGTCAATATATGCAGAGTGCTTAAGTGACCCAGGCGCAGAGAGAGAAAGACGAGACAGTGGTGAAGAGCAAAGGTCCTACTGAGATTCACATGACTTGCCGCTGAGAGAATTCCCAACATTGAGCCCTGTTCCAAGATTTAGCACCGATTGGCAAGTGTCACTTTAGAGATTTTAGTGGAAAGGGTTAATTTTGTTATACAAAGAACTACATAAATCGAACGGAAAATTAACCCAAAGAAATTTTTGTCCTTATTTTGTCTACAAGATCATTTCTAATTTTTTACTTTATAACACAGCTTCTCTGTGGTACAAACCAGCACTAAAATTACTGATGATGCTTGATCCCCACTGCTCTGTGATTAAGAAACACAACATGGGCAAAGCAAAGTGTGGCCTAAGGTGGCCAGCAACCAATGACATGTTGACCAGCAACAGTATGGACCAAGTGTGGAATCAATCCTGCAATCAACTTGTCATCCTACAACACTGAGGACCAAGACATCTTCTGGTATAGATGGTGTGTGGCAACAGTTAGATTGACTGGGGTGTGGTGTTATAAAGTGTAGATTTTCTTACATATTTTTTATATTATTTTGGGTTGAGAAAGCCTAATTCACATAAATAAGTAGTAGAAAATTTCAATGAAACTGATAAAGCCTTTTTAGCTAATGTAGGATATTCCTTTTGTATCGAAATCCAAAATATATCAACAAATGCAGAATGATTTCAATTAGTCGGTTGCTTTTGTTTAGTGGATTCTCAACCTCTATGGTTTAATTAATGCCAAAATCTAAATATTGCAATTTTATTTTTATAATTTTTTTGAGATAATAATGGTTTTATTGATACAAGTCTTACTAATTAACCCATAGCTGAAGACATAAGTGGTGGATTCAGACTTTTCTCAAGGGTATTTGCATGTAAGTGAATATAATGAACCCCACTGGAATCGGAACTTTGATTAAAAATTCTGAGCTCTTATCCATTACACCACTCACACATCCAAACTTACAGCACCTAAAATTCCCAAGTGGTCACTCATTTAGGTACTGACCAGATTCAACATAGCTTAACTTTGGTGATTGTACAGGAACCAGTGTTTCTATGTGAGGTGGCTGTAAGCCCAAATGAAGGATAAAATATTTACATATGGTGATACTGTTTTGCTAGCTTATTAAGGTGTAGAAATTCTTTAAATATTTACCAAAGATGAGAATACACCTGAACTAATTGAATTGCAGGTATTATTTTGTAGTAATAACTTTTTTTTTTATTTAAACGAGTTCTTTGCCAGATTTGGTATTGTTGAGGCTATCATGTCTGACAACTTAATCTACTTCTTCTGAATTTGCAGATTTCAAACCAATAAACACATCGCAACACTATGCTACCACTCAAATAACCTGGGAGAGTTTTGTGAACTTATTAAAGTAAATACTGAGAAGAAACATTTAATCTCTTTTTTCATATCCAAGGATAAACCTCATCTCTTTTGGATATCTTGATGTTTTAAACTTCCAATAATCCCTATAAAAAACCTCGTTTTATATATTCAGCAGCCATTGAACCTCATCTGCCTTAATAATTAAATATTCTGATGTTATGTAAAGAAGTATTACTTTATGCCAATAAATCAATATTTCATTAATAAATAGGGGAAATCAGGCTGCTAATACATTGCTTTTTATCTTTTTTTTTTTTTTTTACTAATTTTCTAGGGTATTTTCATTTTAATGATTTAAAAAGCAAAATTCTTTCTTATATGCAAAACAGAATTAAGTGTACAGATAAAAACTCTTTATTACTTGTGCAGAAAATATCATCAATGCAATTGCAAAATTACTTAATGTCATTTTTTGACAGTGTATGGGTAAACAAGTCAATAAATAATAATCTTTGATAATACAACAAAGTGATGCTAAGATTTGAACCAAATTCTTTCAGTTCAAATAAATTGTGCTTTTTTTACATTGGACCTGAAGGAAATTGCATTTCTTTCTTTATAAATGGAAGAACAGTCTTCTCAAACCATTGTGTACTTCCAAAACTGATTTATGTTTGGAAAATATATGCTGTTAAAAAGAATTTGCCAAGTTTGTTTTACAAAATGGAAAATAAATTTAAATAATTTTTTTTTTTTAATGTTTGGTTGCCATTAAAGATTTATACTGAAATAGAAAAAAAAAGGTTTTCAAACTTAATTATTTTATTATAATTCAATAATAAGCTGAGCGGTTTAAGACATGTAGGGCTGTTACCGAGTACAAGTATCGTTGTTCATGCTGAAATGTATGTGTTGTCATAAATTGTCAGTTTGATTTTTGAAAGGCACTGGTTTGTTATTTGGTGATCATTTTTTATATACTAAAATTCAGTAAATGCAAGTGATGCTAAGATTTGAACCAGATTTTCAGTTTTTGAGGAATCTGAACCGAGGGAAATTAAATAACTGAGGAAATAAAGTTTCTTTCAGAAATTTAGTGTTTTTTTATTGATTTTATTTTCAAATAAGAACTCCTGCACATTTTTATGCAAAGTCTTCTTGTAAACAATTATGCAAATAATTATTTTGGAACTTCTTTGTACTTTGAAAGCCACTTCTGATATAGGGATTTCTATAAAATCAAAACAATGCTTAGAATTAAAATAAAAAAAATTACATAAAAAGAGAAATAAAAGATAAAAACAATATAATTAAATTTACAAATAGCAAAAAAAACAAAGAAAAAGTGAAGTGCTGTCAACTTGTTGGGATACTGCTTTTGAGCTATTTTTCCACTTTTGAATCAGTGAATTAAAAAGCATGTTTTATTAATTGTATTACCAGTAAAATAATTGGTTTACAATTTTAACAGATTTAGTTTCAGCCAAGTATATTAAAAATAGTAATTTCTAAAAAGTCAACTCCATAAAATTTCTATATTTTTATTTTCTAACATACAATTTCTAAACTATTCAAGAGTTATTATCTGACTGTGAAGAGTCCAGAACTTCAATAACTGGGTGTTTGAGTTTTTTGTTGCACTTTTGTATTTGAAAATTATTTTCATTAAGTTCTCCCAAATCATAAACTTCATCATTGTCCTCTCCTTCCGAAGATGCTTCACTGGTTTCATATTCAAACAGAGCCAAATTCTGTTAAAAACAAAACAAAAAAATAAAAGTCAGTGACATAACAAAACAACAACTGATGACTATTTGAAATTGAACAATACTAATAACAGAATACTGCTTTCTAGACAACTTATCTTCCTTCTGGACAAAATATCTTCCTTAAACTGCTGTTCCTTTTTGCTAAAAAAAATTTACATAAAACCTTGCACTATTTAAGATTGAGTAATCATGTCTTTCAGTTGCAATCCAAGTGAATTTAGTACAATTAGAGGTTGCAACTTCTAATAAAAACTGCAGTGTTTCATTTTTAGAGATGGTATCTCCTTAGCATTGACAGTGATGTTCCTCTGCCAAGCAGATATAAGATATAACCGGGAGCACCTCGAGGTGGTGTAATGGTTAGCAAGCTTGTCTTGCTAGAACAATTATGACTGAGTAGTGAGTTCGATACTCACTGGGTTCTTCCTACTTTCGGCCTTGTGCCACATCTAAGTTATGCTTGGAAAATCACTATAAGATATGATCAGAGACAACAGTCTGAAATGACCATCTTTCATGGTAATCCTTCACTTAAGTGGCATAAAATAAACTACTATTCCCTGAATGGTGTAAAATCAATAAGACCAAGGTATATACATTTATTACAATAAAATATTACGAGTAATGGTGGACTAAACTGCAAATAAATACTAAAAAAAAATGGGGCTGTTCTTGTAATGTAGGATCCACAAAATGCTGCTGATAAATAACAACATGATGAAAGTATATCCAGTGGTTGATTTCCTCAATTCCAGCATGAGCAGCCCATCCATCTGAAACAATATGGCTTCCAGACTAAATATATCACACATTCACCCCTTTCAGAATCTCTGCTCACTGATCTGACACTACAACTAAGAAAATTTCCTGAACCCTGTTTGATACCACTGAATACCCGATGGCCAGGGCACCATTGGCCATGTAGATATTTATGATGAAAAACATTTAAAGATATAAAATAACAGTTTATTTTATGCTGTTTAAGTGAAGCAGAAATTTGACAGATAATTTTACACAGTTTATATGAAGGATTACCTCTTTTATTACCTCCCTATGTTACTAAGGTAGGATTTTTTTTACTTGTGTTTACTCCCCTACTACAATTTGGCATAATAAGGATATTTACTAAATGTAGCTGAGACATGACTAAGCAGTAAAATAGAGTATAAAGAGTAAGTTTCATCAATTTTCTCAGTGGGGTGAAGGTCAACTTGACTTGAAAAAGATCAAGAGTTCTAACATAGCCCCCTAAGGCTTATAGTAAAGCAGCCCATTAAACAGGCCTTTGTAGTGCATACTCCAAATTATGTACAAGCCCAATTTACAATTTGTAACTATTTAGTCATAACTTTTCATATAATTTGATGTGTCTAGAGGTTTTTGTAGCACAAACACTGAAACAACACCTGCAAGGGACCCTGGTTTAGTACACAATGCAATGCACCGATCTGAACTGTGTTGAGCACAATAACTTACTCCTGTCCCAATAAACACTTTCCTTGTTTATTTGTTTTGCCAAGCCAGAAAATTAGCATCTTGTGCATGTTGCCAGCCTCGGTCTGGCTCAGTGATGCAGTCATTCTAGCGCCAATGCTCGTATAGTCCGTCATTGCTCACAATTTGCTCATCTTATGTGCAATTTTAGGCAATGCCACTCTGGCCCTCTTGGACCTCCGAGGTAATTCTCCAGCACATTTTTATTTTTTTTTAAATATTTAGTGAATATTGTTGGTCTATATTGAAATATATTAAGAATTGTTTAAATAATGTATTAAATGAAATGGATCCCTTGAAAAAATTAAAAATTTTGGCCGTATCCTTTCAGGATATTGGCGATCAGAGCTACCCACAGACTCCTTTTCTTTTATTCTCTGTGAATTGCCTTATGTTAGTGAAATATTTTGTTAACTTCTCCCTTGTCTTAGACTGGCTGCTGTCTTGGGTTAGAGATCAGTTTACTCTGCTAGTTAACACATAACTAGGGTTAGGGAGAAGAAATGTTTTCATGCCTTTCCCAGGGGGACATTAATACACAAGTGAACACTGCAAACTAAGCTGAAATTTGAACTTGGATAGTCAATCTCATATTCTGTTTTGATAACTTATGTTATCCACATGTTCCTATTTGCCAACCTTTCCTTCTGTGCTGATAACTGTTATGCTATCCTCATGTACCTATTTTAAATTTTAAATTGTTGAAAGAATTCTTTTGTTGAGTTGTGAAAATAGTTCTACTGTATCAATTCTTACATGTTATTACATACAGTCGGTCCAGTCAGTAAAACTTTTATTGAAACTACTTTGCAAATTACATTTCAAAAGTGTTGTATCATGAAATGGATAAGTTGATACACATAAAAAGTAGTAATTTATTCTAAAGAATAATACGGTACTAACAGTCGAGAACACAGTCTACTGGAATAACAGTTAATCGTGAACTTCACCTCAGTTCTGTTCAACTTCCTCCCTCTCTCATTAAGAGAGCATGCTATTTATCTTTTGAGATCAGTCCATCTTGTGGGGGTGCTCCTCTACTCCACAGCATCCCATTTTTTGAATTTACTACTTCCTCTGGAGGTCGTATTTTTATTTTTTGGGTTAATTTGTATAATCCCTGACAATTTCCTTTTTCGTTTACTCAAACATCCCTTGTTCAGGGGGGGTACTAAAGGCATTGGTACCTCAAATAGGTCATGAATAACCTTCATTGGCTCTTCCTTTCAGTTATTCATATTGTCCAAGTACCTTTTCCTTATCTGGTTGTGATGTCTCTTAACCATCCTTTTCAGGTCTTTAATCATGTACAGCAATCTCCCGATGTGTTTATCTATGGCACCAGCATTCCAGAATTCTTTTCCATACCTACATTCTTTGAAAAACATCTTTTCTCCTGGTGTATAGGATTTTGTAATTGTGTTTTTTCTTACTTCTTTATTTTCCTCTGGTAACAGCTTGTCAAATACTAATTTTATTTTCCTTGTGAACATAAATTCTGCCGGTGACAACCTTGAATTTGTACTTGGGGGTTTGGTGTCACCCAATATACTCTTGAGAATTGTGGTATCTCGTCAATGGATTAGTTTCTGTCTGACTTTTCCAATGCTCACTTGAAAGTATTCACAAATCTTCCTGCTTAGATCATGGGTGATATGGTGCAGTAGCCAGATGTAAAACTGAAAAAAAATTACAAAAACCTTTGAACTCTTTTGCCATGAATTGTGTTCCATTGTTCAACACAATCGTATCTGGAACACGGAATCTTGCAAAAAGTTCACACAAAAGTTTTATCCTACTACTACTACATGTAGAATTTTAAAATTTTATCACCTCTGGCCATTTTGAAAAATTGTCAACCACAATCAAATAGTATTACCTCTTTATTGAACCTGCAAAATCAATATGCAGCCTTTGCCAAGAATATTTTCAGAATATTGTGTCAATTTCCCAGTGAAACCTTTTTCACAAAATTAGTGTATATGGTTCAATTTATATATCTATCAAAGATAAAGATGTCCTAATGTATTTGTCTGGAAAGAGAATCAATTGTCACAATTCAAAAAGGTTTTGAGAGTTTGAATAAAAAATTATTCCATCAGGAAGTTTCTTGTTATTTTTCAAGTGAAATTAATGTCAACAAAAAGCCTTTCCACAGCTGCAAGTTATGTCAAATAAAACATTCAGAGAAAGAAGTAGACTTTTCTCTTTAAAATTAATATTGCTTGTGGCATCTGTTAATCTCAAGAGACCCTGGATCTGCACCTGAAAGAGTTATGCCTCAGCTACTGATGGCAGCGCAGCATCTGTTATGTTTGTACAGGCCCACATGAGAGTGACAGTCTTGATTGCAATGATGGTAAAGATGCTCTCCTCTGATGTTACCATGTTGTTTTCTTTAATTAAATTTAACACTTTTCCCTGGTGGTGAGCCTCCATTTCTTTTCTCTTTGCTCCAACACTTGATGTAAATCATGTCTCCAGCATAAGTTATTTTTGGCAACGTCTTCCCAACTCTTGATGTCCATTACACTCATGTCCCATTTTTAGATGTTCTTGAAGCACCCTAGTGCCCTCATGCCAATGGCTAGTTCCTTGTACAGAAGGAGCTTCAGCTCCTCCATCACTAGACTGTTGTTTTCTGTGTTTTGCCTTTACATTGAGGTGATGCTGAAGTGTCATCTCTAGGGTGCAAGCCTGGGCAGATTTTTATGAAAGAGCGGGGGTTGCCCCTCTCCACACCACTGATGACTAAGGGAAAGGTAGAACCCAATACAGTCTATAAAATTAACATTACTTAGCAGTCTATAAAATTAACATTACTTAGCAGTCTATAAAATTAACATTACTTAGCAGTCTATAAAATTAACATTACTTAGCAGTCTATAAAATTAACATTACTTAGCAGTCTATAAAATTAACATTACTTAGCAGTCTATAAAATTAACATTACTTAATACACATCTCTAGCAGATAAAATCCTGTCAAACAAGTTGAAGTAAAAACCTTTAACATTTTAGACTTGTTCACAGGAAAATAATGCCGACTACATGTTAGGAGGTGTTGAAAAATTTTCAGTCTGGCCCATTTTCCAAAATCTGAATAAACATAAGTATTTTCTTTGAATTTTTTCTTGTATGTACAAAACTTTTATGGGGGAGAGGGAGTAAAAATGTTTTTTTTTCAAAATTCCTCATTTTTTATTTTTTTTCAAATTTCCTCATTTTATTTAGCAAAGGAGGTCACACTTACACAATGTTATCCAATTTTATAAACATCTGAGCGGTTGCTGAAAAATTCTCAGCTCAACCCTTGTCCTGATCAAATGACCAAATATTTTTTAATCCTTTCTTAATTATGCCTAAAACTTTTTAGCACCTCCTTGTATTACCTGTCAGTCAATTATCATATTTCCTCCTATTGGCTCATAAAATTTTGAAAAAGATAAAAAATAAAGCAAAATTAAAAAATAAACAAAATCAATTAAAAGGCTTTACTAAGAAATTCAAAAAACTTAAGAGAGTTGTCTGAATTTCAGACAAATCATGATGTTTACAAACATCAAATAAGTCTGTATTTCTTAGATGAAGCATTAACATTAATGATTTTTTAAATAGTTTTTCTCTCATTTTATTTCTATTGCCCATGTAGTAGTATGGATCCAAAAAAAGAAAAGTTTAGTAATGCATATAATATTACATAATTCTGTTTAAATACTATTATTTCATAAAAAGGAAAAAAATCTGATTGTTAATAAATTCTAGGTTACTTTCTTTCCAAATATTGAATAAAAAGCTCCAGAAAAAGTGTATATATACTTATTCTAATATTTTATATTATCTTTTCTAATTCTTGTTTTCACAGCAGAGAATAAAACATAATGAAAGATACCATGTATCCTGGGTGCCACTTGTTTGAACTGTTACGCTCAGGATGACATTTTAATTCTATTAGTTCTAGGACAAAGTGCTTGAGGGACAGATCAAATTTTATCCTCAGGTCATATGTAAATTGAATGCTACCACACGCTGCCAATTTGTTGTGCATATTTGTATACCTGTGGACGACTGTCCAATTCCATTGTGTATTGCACAGCAACAAGAATAAATAAATATTTGTTTAATTCATTTATCTACCATGACTGATGAACATACAAAATGTCCATTTAAAAAAAAAAAAAAAAGAAAAGAAAAAAGCTTAGAAGAGAGAAATTTATTGTCAGATTATATGAGCATTCATCTATATTTTAATGTATGAAGCATTTCTTGCAATTCAATATACACTAAACGTTATAACACCTTCACAAAAAAAAAAAATAAAAATAAATTGTTGATTTTTTTTTTTCATGGCAAGGGAGACAACTTTCACACACTATCCAATTTATCAATGAATTAACTAATAGCATATCTCCAGTCATCAATGACACATCGCAAATTTGACTTGCAAGACTTACAAAAAAATAAAAAAAAAATGTTGATACTGGAAAATACAGTAATGTCAGAAAACAAAAACAAAAAAAATGTTAAAATTCATTTTGCTAGCGTAAGAAAGAAATTATGTAAAGTAATTGGACATGGGTAAGTGAAATTAGCAAAAATACCACCCAAAAAGGAATTGACAAAATTTCCAACAAATAAAAAAAGAAAGAAAATAACAGGGCATATATATATATATATATATGCAACACAAAACTAGGCAAAGGAACAGTAATAAGGCAAAAAGTTCACAAAGTCAGAATGGTGTGTTTATGTGCATACAGTCAAGTGATTGTAGCATTCCGACAACAAAAATATGGTGGATGAGGCCGAGAAGTGGTCATTTTGTTGGTTAGGAAGAAATCCCAGCATGCATCTGTATGATTTGTATATAACTCTGGGGAGGGGATGTTTTTTGCAGTCATTTCCACACAACAAGGAACCAACAAATTGAAACTATGAAAACTTTAAAGGTCCAAGTAAATAAATGTTTATTTGAGCACAAAGTATAACAATTTGTAAATTAACTAAAATATCTATAAAAATGGCCATGGGTTCAACTTTATATTTTCTTCTGTGAAAAACAAAACAAAAAAAATCATTTTGATATCACATATAATCAAGATAAATCTTTAAATTCATAATGAATAAGAACAAAATTTAAGCTTATACTTTTTTGCTGATCTGAAACAGAAAAAAAAGCAATTATATTTACCATTTCCACATGCTCATCATCACTTTCAGCATTTTCAATGTTGAATTCGTCTGGGGTCATCTCAGCAATAGATTCATTAGCTTTGGCAATCTTAGGTAAAAACGCTTTTGCAGCCTCTAACACTGTAAAATAGATAATCAAGAATCTTAGAATATGGACAGATGTTGACAAAATTCATTATTTAAAAGATTTGACTTTCTTTCATGCCCCACTCCTGCCCTTGTGCATGGGTCCATAAAAACAGAATGCCAAGTAGATGGAGACATGCATGGCGGGAGACACTATGGCAGAGACACAGCAGAGAGAGAGACTGCGGAGATGAGACTGAACTGAGAAATGAGAACCATCGCTTAACAAAGTGTGTCACGATAATCGGGAAGGGTCACTAGTTATTGCATGGAGAACATATGTCTGCTTAAGCCATCAATAACTGTACTATCAACTTTGTAACAAGGAATTGTATATAAATATTTTCTTTTTTTTTTCTTTTGTGTGACTTTACTCTGACTGGACCAAACCAAGTCATTGATTCTAGTTGACCATTAAGACCAAGCCAGTCTTGCAATCAATCAATCACAACATGGGATGAGATAAGACTTTGGCTGAAGCAATCAACTCTGATCAGCCGAGGGGATTGAGCTTGTATATGGAGTGGCTGGAGTAGACGTCATACTTTCCATGTAGATCAAGCTTTCCAAATATTTCAAGGAGTTCTCTGTACTTTATCAAATCATTCTGTGCAAGTCTTTCTACACTTCTACTGTTTATTCTGATAGTGTTATAACCTTGAAAATTGCATTTCTTGTTGTTCCAGGATCTTAAACAGAAGACATATTGCTCATTTTCTCTTTCTATCCATTAGAATACCAATTATTAGTTTCATTATGTGGTTCATCAGTTTGCATCTATTTACATTTGATTTCTTTAGCAATGTTATGAAAATTATTCCTAGATCCACTGGTATTTCATTGCTGTTGTATATTTTGTTTATCACTGACCAGTTATAAAAAGAATTAGAGAGTACAGTCAAGCATGACAAGCAGCAGCATACATCAACAGGCAGGTTAGGTTTAAGGCTCCAGGTTCTCCACATGGAATTGCCTTATGGAACAATAGCCTAGTGGATTAAAGCATTGGTTTGTGATAGGGTAACTACTGGGCAATGTGTATTTGGATTCCGTGGAAACGAGGTGAACAATAACTGAGCAGCAGTGAATATGAACTTGACAAGATATGCCACTGTTCAAGTCCAGGGATAAGGACAATATACTCCTGATTAAATAAAGGTTCAGTTCAAAATTCATGGAAGTTTATCCAGACCGATAATCACCTGATGAAGGCCAGGGGGCACAACAAAGATGAAGTGTAAATAATGTAAATTCAGAAAGAAACAAAAATAAATAAAATTGTCTGTCTATATTTCTGAGATAAGGTAGGTATTGTAATTATTTACACTATATACATTGTTTGGACTGTTGTCCTCATCTTTGTTGCCATATTCACAACTTTTCGGCCATTGTACACTCTGGCCTTTTTCAGATGATGGGAATTTTGAACTGAACCCTTTATTTCATCCATTGGGGTAGATTGTTCTAGTTCCACACCAGCTGAGTGCCTCTGAAGAGTCAGTACTAAACAAGGGTCTCAACTTTGCCACAACTATCAGGCAGGTACCATACTTGGACATTATTGCCCGACTAAAGGAAATAGCCTTGAACATCTTTCAGACTCGTTTGGATGAGCTAAGATGTTAAGTGAGACAGATACTGAAGAAAGCCAAGTCTCCCAAATCAAATATCATGAAACTGGGGAGGCTAGCAATCAAAACCCTACAGAAGAATGAAAAAAAACATCATACTACCAGCTGACAAAGGCAATGCAACTGTAGTGATGGACAAATTGGAATATACAGAAAAACTGGAAAGCCTCATTAGGAATGGTAGCTACAGTAAAGTAAAGAAAGATCCAACAATGAAAACAGAACAAAAACTGTCACAGATCCTTATCAAGAACAAGAACCATTTTGCACCTAAGATATACAAGCAGTTGTCGCAGCATTACACTAAGCTACCTCACATATATGGTCTCCCCAAAATTCACAAAGATGATATTTTGCTTAGGCCAATTGTTAGCTGCCAAGGCTCTGTGTGCCACCCTCTGAGTTGCTTCCTTGTAGATATAATTGATCCATTAATAAGAAAGTCACCTTCATACGTCCAAAACTCTGCCAACTTCATGGAAATAATCAAAGATGCTCCCATCCAATCCAACCAGAAGATGAGCCTGGATGTGGTGAGTTTGTTCACCAAGGTACCCATAGAGGAGGCACTATTGGTAGTCAGGGTCAGACTGGCCTGGGACTCATCCCTAAGAGAATGGACCAGCATACCAATAGATAACCTGATGGAGATGCTGACTTTCTGTATGCAAACAACACACTTTGGAATGGGATCAGACAATATATGTCTTATCTCATTCCGAAGTGAGTTGAAGGCTTAGCAATGGGCTTGTCATTATTGCCAGCAATTGCAAACATATACATGGAATACTTTGAAGAAATGGCATTAGAAACCACATCATTAAGCCAACTCTTTGGCTGAGACACATAGATGACACCTTTATACTCTGGCCACACCAGGAAGCTACTACTGGACCATGTGAACTCAATAAGATCATTGATACAGTTCACAATGGAGAGAGAAAACAACAAACTCATAATCCTGGATGTACTAATATCTTGAACAGAGCATGGATTCAAGACATCCGTATACCACAAGCCAACATTCACCAGACAATAACTCAACTTCAATTCCAACCACCCATACAGTGTAAAGAAAGGGATCATCTGCTGCTTACAACATTGAGTAAAAGTCATAAGTGGTGACCCAGAGACATATGAACAAGTAATGGTCAGTATAAGCCGTACCCTACAATGTAACAACTATTCTGGGTATATAGCTCTGACAAACTGGGATAGAAGTGTACAAGAGGATAATGCCATTCAGAAAAGAGATTTGGTCTGCTTACTCTATGTGAAGGGATTACTGGAAAAAATACATAAGATCTGTGGTCCATATAACATCAGGATGAGCTTCAAAAGTGTTTCAACACTTTGCAGACACCTCTTCCAAGTAAGAAGAAGAAAAAAAGGACTGTGGGAGGAGGTTGAAATAATAGAGAACAAAACTGGAAGATACAAAAACTTAAGGAATCAACATGTATGCTTGGCCACAGGAATCTCCTAAGCTGGCCAAGCATAAAAATTAATACAATAGGGGAACCAGTAATATGGAGTGCTAAAGAAAAGCAATAACAACAACAAAAACTGCAACATGAGGTCTGGTAAAAAATGATTACCGAGACATTACATTTATAAGTTCCAAACATTCATACATTGATGTCATCAAGGACACATGTCCCAGTGGATAAAAGCATTGGTTGTATCCAGTGACTTGACCCAAAGACTTGCGAGTTCAATACCTGGCTACTTGGAGAGTTGACTTAAAGGGAAATAACTGAGACATCCGGAAGAGGCATGGCACACGGAACTAGAACAATCTACCCTGGTGGGTGAAATAAAGGGTTTAGTTCAAAATTCCACTCACTGGAGAAGGCCGGAGTGTACAATGATCAAAACGTTGCAAATATGGCAACAAAGTTGAGGTCTGAATAATGTAAATAGTGTAAATAAATCAAATTGTAGTGCCGTATTTATTCTTATCTGCTTCTCCATGCCATATTGTTTACTTTCTAGTAGCAGACGGCAATATTAAAATTATGCTTCATCAAAAAATTCAAAATGGCTTTCCTGATATAGATTTGAAAGTTGTATCTGTTAGTCTTGGGAGACTATGGAATCTACTGGGTGTAGTTAGCTAATCCCTGTTGCAGACGCTTTCTCAGGCACATTTTGTGTTTCATCAACACCCACAGAGCTAACTTGTGTTTTATACTGCAACTATGCTGAGTGCATGACCATTAGTTGAACAAAGCTAGCACACTCAAATCCTCAGTCATGATGTCTTGTGATTTTGTGTCAGCAGAACTACAGACAACTTCCAGATAGTTTTGTCTACCAAATTTCTTTCATAAGTCTTAGGTTGATTTGTATGATTTTTCAGTCAATCTAAAAAGTGATATGACCGAAAGAGTTCAATCCCTGGTCACAGCAGAGAGAACAAAAACTTGAAGGGTTGAGTTACTAAAGTGAATTAACTGAAACTGAGATATCGAGATAAAAAAAAAAAAAAAAGGTAAAAAAAAAGGCATGGCACGTGGAATTAGAACAATCTACCCTTGTGAACTAAATTAAGAGCTCAAGTCACTTTTTGGATTACTCAAACAATCCTTTTATCTACTGGGCCATGTGTTCTTTGAAATTCCAAAGTATATCCCCTGAAGAAGGTCGGAGTGTACAACGGCTGAAACATTGTGAATATGGCAATAAAGATGAATACAACAGTCCAAACAATGTAAATAGTGCAAATAGTTAAAATACCACATTTCAGAAATACAGACAGATAGTGATTAATAAAATTACCATATTTAACGACATAAGAGTCAACTTGAAGTTAATGTAACAGGGATTGGGTAAGATACAAATATTTGTAGTTCACGGCATCTGGGGGGAAAAGCTCAGCCTATAAGGTACTTCAACTTTGCAAACAAGACCTTTGAAATCTTTTTTGAGCCTTATTTTTTAAATAATAAAAGCAAAAAACAAACAATGGGAGTTATTAAATAGGATAACTTTATTCAACAATTGCAAAATATAGTTAGCTGAATGGATAAGAATTCAAGAAAGAAAAGATAATTAAATAAAAAAAAAATTCAGTATGAGATTCTAATTGAGAATATTTGTACATTGATATGCTATCAATAGAAACACCACCACTGACTGGCATAGAATGTATCAGACTATTGAAGTTCATTATTTTATCATGGTCTATTTACATTATTCAAAGTTGTCATGGATCTGTTCATATCAAACCAAGTCACCATGGCTCTGTCTAAAAAGCCTGCTAATATATGTAAATGATATGATTATATTTATTTGTGCATGTAGTTAGTTTCTATATGTTCTTAATTCTTGGATTACCAATAATAATTAAAAGAAAAAGGAACTGATAAATGGAATGCTTTTGGCAATTTTATTATTCCTTATCTAATTAGTGGGAAACTGGCTGGCACTACAGCTATCATAGTCCTGGAATTTCCAAAGTAATTAATAAAATTGTAACACTTGCATACCAAATGATTCTTGCAATTATTAAGTTTTATAAATTTACCAAAAACAATTTTAGGTGAAGCAGATGACATCTTTTAGTATAGGACTTCCGATGTGTTTATTCACCTCATTCTGTTTATAAAAGAAAAAAATACTTTCTCAATTTGGATGTTCACTTTTTCTCAGCTGAATCAACTCCCTAGTAGGACACTGCAAACAGTTTTCAGAAGACTGTAATAATACCTAATTCTAAGAAAACTAATTATTTTGCATTTAGATATCTTGCATAATTCTTTTATTTGAAATGATTCTATATTGATCTTGTGTAAGACTCTTGTTTTAGATTGAACATCCATTCATGATCATGAATTCTGTAGCCCATAAGGGACATAGGGGCATCACATGTACTACAGCTGTAGCAGAATGGTGTGTCCTGGGCAAGATTACCTGACAGAGCCCAACCTTCTCTAGGCTGGTTTGAATTCCGAGTTTTCTATCACCTAGACTAGTTGCCAATAAAGGCTATTTGATCCAACCTGTCCTGCTAGTTACCCATAGCTAGGAGGGAGAAGAGATGGATTCATACCTTTCCCAAGTGTATTATCACATAAGTGAATGTAATAAACTTGACTGGAATTTGAACTTAGCTCTCAGATTCCTCAATCTGAGCCACCATCAATTATTCCCCCATGCCTCCTGAAAACATATAACCAGCTTTTAAAGAATATGTTTATGGTATAAACGTATTCTTTAAAACTGGCTATGTGTTTTCACAGTCAACTTTGTCAAAGTGATCCTCAAACTCCTTAGACACCTGCTTATCTCCCAAATGGGAGACATTTAGTTTCCTGGGCACATTTGAGGAATGCATTCTTGGTTTAATAACAAGATTCACCTGGCACATACTAATCAATAATCTGCCCAACAATCAGCACCCCTCATAGCATGAACAGAAAGGACTACTTGAATGCCTCACAAGTAGGAGCCATTGTTTGAACCTGTGTGTATCCATGTTGTCTTATACTTGTTCTTCAGTTGGAACATGATGTTATCAATTAATAACTACTTCCTCACACAACTAGAGAAGTACCATATCATTACTGATACATTTCCCAACTCCATGTTTTCCAAGTTCACTCCACATATGACAGTCTCAGCTGACCCTGGCATTAAAATCATCAAGAATGACAATTTTATCAACCTGACAAACTTTTAACAAAACACTTTACAGTGTTTCATAAAAATACATCTTTTCTTCTTGAATTGCATTCATAGTTGGTGTATAAACACTAACTACAGTCATATAACATCTTTTCAGGGGAGGCATTTGCATTGTCATCAAGCTATCATTTATAGCAGTAACTCTTCTAGACTTTTGACAAGTGAGCACTTGACTGAAAAGGCTACTCCCATCTCCATTTTCATCCTTTCCAATTGTGTAGCCACCAGCTCTCTCAGATAATCTATTCTCATTACTTTAATATCAATGTTGAATAGTAGATAGTTGCAATGATCCTGGTCCAGAACAAGTCAAAGTCCTGTAGATGTTCCCCGACACATCTGTGTGGCTCACTTTTCATTCAGATATTTGACCACACATGCAAATC
>OZ038478.1:71681070-71748570 GCA_964036315.1 Acanthosepion esculentum | reverse complement strand
AATCCTCTACAAGGGAAAAAGAATATTTTACAAAATCAATTGTCTGATGTTATTTCAGACTGTAATTATGAGGTTGTCAATTTTTTAATGAAGAAAGATTTGTTTGAGGCTGGTGTAATTAATGGTATTTTTATTTTTAACTTCTAATCTTTTTGCATATGGAAAAGATTAAAAGTTAAATCTCATCAGATTTGAAATATTAAAATTGATTTAAGAAATATTTTGATAGAAAATTATTATTAAAACAAAAATTTAACTGATTACTTTACTTTAGATATTGCAAAATTATAATCCTTCAGGGTTCAGCAGAAAATCTTATTTTATATGCAATAAACAGATGTTTGTGAAAATATACACATTTTTTTCACAATGAATTCATTGATTATTGTTGAAAGATTCCCTATTATGTATAAAATATTTTTTCTTCATTACTGAAGCTGAAAATAAAAATAAGATCTAAACCAACTAAATTTTAAAATTTGAATAATTAATGAATATAATTAATGTCAATTTTTAAATTAATTTCTTCAGTCTTTCTTCGTCATCAAACTATTTAACAAAAGACTACATTCTACAATCAAATTATATATTCAATCATTCAGTACCTTTTTTCTGATTTTCTAGGGTGTTTTGAACACCCCACAAAATGATATTAATATTTGACAAGTGGAAAGTTAAATTTTCATCATTAATAAAGTAGCTTTCTGAATACATCTATCAAATTACTATAAGTAATTTCTGTATTTAATCAGAATACTTGTGTGAATTACAATGATTGATTGAATCGTTTTCTATAGTTTATCTGCCCCTTGCAGATTATTTAAAGTCAGAAAATATTTTTTAGAGATAATAATGGTTTTAGTGATATAAGTCTGACTAATTAACCCATAGCTGGGGAGAGAAGAGGTGGATTCATATCCTTCCCAAGAAAATTTGCATGTAAATGAATAACAAATTCAACAGGAATTGGAATTTGGCTCTCTAATTTCCAATTCTGAACTGTTATCCATTACACCACTTGCAACATCCAAGCTTACAGCACCTGTTATTTGTAAGCAGTCACCCATCTAGGTAATGACCAGGCTTGACGTTGCTTAACTTCAGTGATTATACAGGAATCAGTGTTTCAATGTGATGTGGCTGTAACCTGTTATAATTACAAGTGGTTTTGCTTGTTTACTAAAAAATAAAATGAAACTTTTTTTATATATTTGAAAAACTTTTAATATTGGCCTTTTAATTTGATTTTCCAAAATAAAACTTTTTTTTCATTTTTATTTATCCTATAAAAACCAGAAAGAACCTTCAAGACCATAACAAGAAAATTAACAATTAAATGTTAAGTTATAGTAATTTAAATGATGTAATTGAAAATTGCACAGTACTAATGCTGGGACAATGCTTCATATTACTAATGGAGGGTTAATGTGGGAGGTTTGTAAATTCATTGAAGTTTTTTCTCAGGTGAGACAGATGTTTAACCAATTTCTGTGCCTATAAATTTTAAATCTAATTATCTACAATATTACATTTTAATTTGTTTTTTATTGTCTGAAGAATTGGCTCCAAATTTTGAAACAAGGCAATAAAAACATAAAATCAAGTAAAAAAACAAACAAAAAAAACTGCAGAATGATTGAATATATAAGATTTGGGGCAATGTTTAAACTTTATGCCTGCAAAAATATGGCGAGTCAAAAGGAAAATTGTCTGCCTTGTGATCAAAAACAGACACACATGATTCGGACTTGGAAATGAATAATAAAGTGTCACAAAATTAGGTGAGGGAATGGTCGTTAGCCTGCATGCTTGTAGATTCTTATATGAAAAAGTGTTCCTGTATAAACCTCAGTTATATAAACCTTGTTGATTTACACAACTTTCCTTTTTTTTTTTGTCTTATAATATTGTCCCAACTGAATGACATTAGTCCAGTGATATCTGACAATGATTCGATCCTTGTCTGCCTTGTGATCAAAAACAGACACAATGTGGGACAGGGAGAGGCTTAGATGGAAGTGACCAACTTCATGGTTAGCTGCAGGATTTGCTCATGGACACACCAGTGACTGAGGACAGGATGGCATTGTCATGTAGTGCAGGGGCTAGGATGCCCCACAGTGTTATATTTTTATTAAAAATTTGTAAGGAATTACAAAATTATCAAATATGTAAACCAACTACAATTCAATATTTATTATTTACAATTTCATAAATAACTATGAAAAAAAATTTGTTATCCATAATTTTACAAAAATATCAATTGACTATCGAACAAGAAAATTTGAATAAACATGATTTTCTGGACATTATACAAATAAGCAATCTAATAAATAAATAAACAGTATTTAATATCTCTGTTGTCAATGCTCAAGAGTAAAATATATAAATCCACTTTCATATGTTTGGGTTTTATTATATTTTTATAATAATTGTTTTGTAAAACAATACACATGGCCGAGAGAGTGAAGGGAATTTACAGCAATAGCAATGTCAAGGGAAAAACTATCCTTTTGACACATCGTTTTTTGGGGAGTATGGTTAGGGTTAAACAGCCAGATTTTGAATGTAGCATGTTGTCTATTGATAAACATTTTAATGAAAGAAGGTATATACATATCAAATTACTTTTTGAACTTGTTGGTACAGATTTAATGAGCCCTATTAATCTGTAAGCTTGCTACAAGATTTTCATCTAGGTCCTACCTTCTTAATGTTGAATTAGTTAAATGTAACCCCCACTTCTACTCCAAAAGTTTTTCTCACACTTCCTGCCTGTGGAACTTCCTTCTGTTTACTTGCTTCCCAGATAACTACAATCTTCAAAAGTTTTAATGTAATGTCAATCACTATCTTTTATCTTGAATCTCTTTCATCTTTTATCCTTTCCTCAATTTCCCAGTCTTTTTTCTCATTTTCACTTTCTGTAAACCCTGTGTACTAATGCCATTCCCACCTTGCTTGGCGGTGAAATGATAAAAAAAAATAATAATAGGACTTCTTCTGTTCTGTATACTTATGGATAATTATTCAAGAATTATTTTCTTAAAAAGTCTCACAGTTAAAAACATTGAATAATGTTTTATGTGACTTGGCACCATGTGGTGTATTGGAAGTAGAAATGACAATGGTGGAAAATTTATTAAAATGAAGTATATACTCATGATGGGAGTGGTTACCAAATGACATACTTTATGGGAAAAAAATTGAGAATGAAAAACTAACATGGCCAGGTATTATATTAATTGTATACACCAAATGGAAATTTTATAATTTAAGCACATGTTATGAATAGGTAATAACTGACAGCTGTGTTAAGAAATGTGAAGGAGAAACAGGCTGCCTCCTTAAGGTAAGACTGCAAGAACATTGTAAAGCTGTAACACGAGAGGAAATAGAAAAATCAGGCATAGCAGACCACATATGGAAGGAAAAAAAAGAGATCACTGTCCCCTGTGGGATGAAGTCGAATTAATAGACTCAGAACCTCACCGGAAAATACGAAAACTTAAGGAATCCACATATGTTAAGTCTCAAAAATCTCCTAAGCTGGCCAACCATAGAAATGAATATAATATGGAACCAATAATAGGGAGTACTAGAGAAAAGCAATAACAACAAAAACTGAAATATGAGCTCTGGTAAAAAAATATTTACTGAGACATTCAGTTTATAAGTCTCCAAAATTCATACACTGATGTCCTCAAGGACACATAGCCCAGTGGACAAAAGTGTTGGTTGGATCCAGTGACCAAAAGAGTTGGGAGTTCAATACCTGGCTACTGTGAACAAAAACTTGGAGAGTTTAGTTATAGGGAGATAACTGAGACATCTGGAACTAGAACAATCTACCCTGGTGGACGAAATAATTTCAGTTCAAAATTCCAATCACCTGAAGAAGGCCGGAGTGTACAGCACTGCTCATAAATGGAGCAGAAAGCTAACAGTCTCCAGCAATTGGGTAGTACTGTATTTTAATATAGTGTTAATACCTTCCACATGATAGAATAGAGGAGGAAAAGAAGAACGATGACGCATTTGTCATTTTAAAGAAGCATCACTTGTCATGTTTAAGAAATACAACTTGTTTACTGCTTCCATTCAATTACATTCAATACTGACTGACATATCCTTTGAACAAGCCACCACTAACATATTTTTGATAAGCTCTCTTTCTTCAAAAATCAAAAAGTTTATATATTATTATATCCCAGGCTGTTGGAATTAACAAAAACAAATGAAAATAAAAGACAAGTGTATTTTAACATATAAATAACAACCTTTATTCATTCATTGTCTGAGATTGCATGGATTAGAACAATGAATTCCACATGTGTGTCAGCTTGTCGCTAGGTTCAATTCAGAAGTGGCAGGCTTGTCTTCACAGATAAGGGAAGTAACTCAATTCTATTTTGAGTTATTGTCCTTTATAAGGGAAAGAAATTAGCTTCCCCTAACATATATATAAATAATCCCTGTCAAATGACTTCAAGATATCCAAAACAACAGCACAAGCTTTATCATTCTTATCTAAAGTTTGATAAACTTTCAGCAATAAAAAAACAACATATCAGCAGTTGACAAAGAGAAGCAAAAGCCATATTGTTTGTTTGAAAGAAGACTCTGTGAGGTGAGATTAAATGCTTAAACAATTCAGAGTTGATTAGAGCCTCTAGTACTTAGCCAAAAAGAGGTAGAAAGTTAATGGGCTAATAGAAGGATCAGATAGTTCACCAAAGTTCTTAAAGATGAGAACTACAGAAAAGGATTTCCAACAAGCAGGAAAGCAAGAAACAGCAAGGCATTTATTGTAGAGTTTAGAGAGGACAGGACCCAGCTCAGGAGGATGTTTCTTAAGGACTACTGCATGAATAGCATTAAGTCTACATGCTTTGTGGAGATCCTGTTTAGGGATTATTGCAGAAACCATGGATATATTTATATGCATATCATACAATAGAGACTCAGTTTTAAGTGGAAAGTCAGGCAAAGATGATTCAAGAGTAGAATTGGAAGAGAATTTACAAGCAAAGCATTCTGCTTTATCAGCATATGATAATACTTCAAATTGACCTAAGATAGGAGGGATAGACGACTTACTCATATTTAACACGAGAGAGAGAGAAAGAGAGAGAGAGAGAACAAAGCCTAAAAAACAGTTGAATGCAAGGATTGTTGAAAACTGTTCTCTGTTAATCATCTGAGAGATCCCTTACTGCCTTCCATCAGCATGGCTGATGCTAATCTCCAGGAGAGTAACTTATTGAGCCTTCTCGGACTAACATTTTTGGTTGACATAAAGTGGAAAAACTATACTGAATCCATTGCTAGGTCACCTGCTAAGAAAGTTTGTTCACTGTGTCATGCGAGAAAATGTTTCTCTTCAGAATCTATCTTGTATATCTATAGGCCTACAATTTTTCCATGATTAGGATATTGCTGCCACATATGGTCCAGTGATCCTGCTAAATATTTAGAGATTCTTGATAAAATCCAAAGAATAATCAGCAATATTATTGATCCTGACCTGGCATCTCAGCTTCAGTCATTTTCCCACTGTTGTAACATAGCTTCCCTGTGCCTTTTCTATAAATACTTTCATAGTAATTGTTTGGATGAGCTAAACTTTATGAATTTAAGCGAAGTACTAGATTGGCAACGAGGTCTCATCTATTTACAGTTGAATTGGCTAGATGCAACTAAGTTCTATGTTAACAGTTTCTTTTCTTGCACTTGTTGCTTGTAAAACTCTTTCGACTCCATGCTTTCCAGTTAACTTTGATTTTCAAAAATCTAAATGCAATGTCAATCATTATCTACTGTCTTCCTGATTACTGTTCTATTATTCTCACTCCTTAGTAATGTTTCTGTTTTCTAATTATTCCACACCCAGTAACCGCTTGTGCTTTAATGAGATTGATTTCCTTGCTTGGGTTAAATCAGATTAAAAAAAAACAAAAAAAAAAAAAAGTCAAAACTTGCTTATTATGCATAAATTGACCAATTAATTTTGGAGATCCAAAGATGTTTTTCAATAAAAGAATATCATAAACAGCAACTTTTCATTGATGGATTCAATGGTAAAATTCCTTTCGGAATTCAATTCTACTGAAAACCTAGTGGTGTTTTTCTTTTCATTTCAACAGAAATGATCAGAAGTGAGATAGCAATTGTGTCACTACTGTTTGAATGACATATATTTACAAAGAACGAACTTATATTTACAGTTTCAGTATATTTGTGTGGACAGGTAGATTGAAGCTGATATACATGTTGGAAATGACTTAACCCTTTCTTTTTTTTATATATATATTTACACCTTTTTATTTGTGAACAGAGATGTGACATGCACACTGATATTGATCTTTTATGAAGTTCTTAAGTTCTACTAAACTTAACAGTGCCAATGTCATTATCACATTAAAGGCTACATGAATTTTTTTTAGTATGACAATCATACACTGACTGTACTAATCTTCTCTCCTTTTATGTCGCCCTCAAACCCCTCTCTGGTTGCCGGAGATGTCCAACACGTGCGGCTGATCAAATAGGTGATTGCTTCAATCCAGGCCTTGCCCTAACCGACATTGTGATTTGCTTTGATCATAAGGCAGTCCAAAATCAAATCGCTATCAGGTATCTTCATATTGGGCTGGTCTGAGTGGGGTCAAAAAGAAAAAATATAACACGCGAATAAAAAAAAAAAAAATAAATACTATTTTTATATAAGGTCCTTCATACAACAGTTGGTTAATTGTTGCTAAAGTCGAGGAGTTCGCATGCAGACAGTTATCGACCCAGCCTGCTTCTTAAGTCAAACATGACACTTTGTTAACTTGGTAAAGTTTGTTTTGTTGATTTAGTGAAGTTTGGCACAAGGCCGATGTCAGAGGTTCTCATTTTTAATCATGTGGGTGTCTTGTGTCCAGTGGCTGGAACGATTTCTGCTTTCTTGCTTCAAGGTATTCGTATAGATTGATGCTTGCCCAAACTGGCATGAGAGGCGTAATGCTGCCAGGCACCCAGTATTGATGCTTGCCCAAACTGGCATGAGAGGCGTAATGCCGCCAGGCACCCAGTATCTTCTCTACCTGTCATCTTTGTCTGGGTTCTGAGAATTAATTACTTCCTAATTTGGGGAAGTCTCCTTTTCCATGGGTGATGATCAGAGGCATTAATCTGCCCCATAACTTCCACCTTCTCTTGTTACCATCTCCCACTAATACTCCTCAGTGGGGGTAGGTAGCTCCTCCATCTTCCTTGGTGTCTCATCTGTGCCTGCCACCTCGGCCACCCTCCAACCAATGGTTGTCAATGGCCTTGGGGTGAAGACACAAGAAAAGATTAATTCCAAGTTAGTTGTTTATGCAGAAAAATTTTTTCCATGTCAATCCCCTGCATCTTCGGGTCCCATCAGGGACATTCTCTAAGAAAATTCTTATCTCTGAATTATTATTTTAAATCCTACCTGATTCTCTTCTCTTGCCCTCACAGCCTGTATTTTTAGCTGTATGTCATCCATCAGGTGTTAAAATATTTGTCATATGACCTGTCATAGTTGAATGTTGTTTCTCTACTAGCTGTCTGATTCTCAGCCTTTTTGAGAATTAAAATCTTCAATCTTTTTCACGGGGGGGGGGGGGGTATTGGTATGTCGTTCATTAACCCTTCTTATTATTTATCAGGAGTCTACCGGTATAATCGTTGTTCTATTCATTCAGCCTCATTATTTACCAGTAATAAATAGTGTCACATTTATAGTCATTACTGTCTTGTTTATTTTCTTTCTGCAATGAACATAAGTTTTGTATTTTTAATTCTAGCTTTGGGAATCCAATGAAGATTGAACTCATGACTCGGAGGCTTATGGCCATATCAAGGTTGAAACATCAGTTATTGTACAATCACTGAAGTTAAGCAACATTCAGCCCGTTCAGCACTTAAGTGGGTGACTGCTTGGGAATACCAGCTTCTGTAAGTTTGGATGTGTAGGTGGTACAATGGATAACTGCATGGAACTGGAAATTGGAGAGCCGAGTTCCAATTCCAGTCTGGTTTGTTATATTCAATTATGCAGCAATATCCTTGGAGAAGGTATGAATCCACCATTTCTCCTCACCCCATCTATGGGTTAATTAGTAGAAATTGTACAAGTAAGCCATTATTATCTCCAAGAAATTCTTACAATGTAAAAATATTTTAATATGGCTTTAAATAACCTTCAAAAGGTTGAGAAGCCATAAAAAGCAATCAATCAATACTCAGAAAGAACAACCTTTGAGCAGCTTGCTGTTACTACCCAATATTGATTATTTGTAGAAGTTGTATTTTTTGAACAAATAAAAACTCTCTTCACATAAAACTTTATAAACTTTAACTTTATTCATCATAAATCTTCTAGAAGAATTACTGAATCAGCTATGATATCATGATTCAATTTGATCAATCAAAAAGCAGGTTACTTTAACATAACATAGATACTAGTTTAACACCTTAATTAAAATTTTTATTTTAATTCTGTATTTTCCTTAACGCCAAAATAATATTTCATAAATTATAATTTCAATTATATGTATTCACAGTTTTCTTTAGATATATGTGATTTATTTTTCTTACCATGACTCTTTTATATTCCTCAAATTGATATATTTTACATTTATTTGAATATTTTCCTATGTACAAATTTCATTGGTAGTTCATAAATATTTATTTTTAATTTTATTAACTGTTAAATTTTAAAAGGTTTCAAAATAACCACAGCATTCCAAACTAGCAAGGTTGCCATGTTCATGATTTTTCCTAATTTTTTTTTCAGTTGATGTTCTTATTGAATAAAATATGTTGGCAAGAGAACAAAAAACTTTAAACATCCAACTAGTTTTCATATATTCCATCTTACATACTTTGTTTAGATATTTTATTGCAATCATTTTATCAAAAGACTCTTTGTAATTACTGTAAAATCAATGTATTATTATTATCATCATTATTATATTATGTTGCAAATGTATCAGAATAGGTGTATACTACTAATAAACTGCTTTTCATACATATGGAAAGTAAAACAAGGATCTTAAAGATTCCAATGAAAAAAGTGCTGGACAAAAATATCTTGAAGAAAAATATAAATATTTTCCTTGAGAATTTATCATTTGAAAGACCGAGAAAACAAATTTAAAATCAAAAGCAAAATGAATGAATGAAATTTAAGTAAAGTATTTCAATGGGAAAATAAGGTTTAATGTGTTGGGTAGGTGATGCTAATCATTAAGAATCATATTAAAAAAATTCAAGCAAAAAAAAAAAAAAAAAAATTTTACTTTGACATACATACCAGAACTTTTGGGTACAGCAAAGGTTTTTTGGGGAGAGTCATTTTCATCAGGTTTTGTCACCTTTTTGATTAAAAAGGAATCTGGATATGCTATTAAAAAAAAATATATATATTAAAATATTCAGATAAAAAAGATCAATAAAATCAATACAAATAATATTGAATTATTGTTATAACAAATTTGTACAATTTACAATAAAAAAAAAAAATCTTTGAAACATTACCAGAGGAGTAAAAATTAAAAAAAAGTAGTTTGTGCAAGAGAGGAGGCATGGTAGAGTAATGGATAGCAACTCGGACTGGAGAATTGGAGAGCCGAGTTCGAATTCCAGTTGAATCCATTACATTCACTTATGTGCTAATACTCTTGGGAAAGTTATGAATCCTCTTCTCCCCCCCAGCTATGGGTAAATAGCAGGACAGACTAGGTTCTATAGCCTTGGACGGCATCTTGTCTACTGCAGAAAGAAATGGCAACCTACTGTGGGGAAAAAATCTGCCTTGTCAGTCATGTATCAAAAGATACATGATTGCCTAAGTGTGTATCACGAATAGCACATAACTGACTGAGTTTTTGCAAACATGGAAGCTGAAAAGTAGATAAGATTCAAAGAAGAACAACATTAATATTTGTCAGTTTTCTGATTACATTTATTTTCTTTATCAAAAGAATTGGAAAGAACATTAAAAAAGATCTCATAATAAAACTAAAGTTCTTTTTTTGTAAGCAACAGAAAATTGTTTTTCTTTTCTTTTTCTTGATATCCTATTAGAAAAGTCTTTATGTAATTTAATTTTATCTGGGTGAAGAAGGTCATTTGAATACTTGTTTGTCCACCAAAATATTAGTTGTCAATATCAAATGCTCTCAAGAATATTGTTCTTTAAGTGAATTTCCTGGACATCTGCCAAAGCCATCTTAATAATTATAAAAATTCTCAACATACATGAAGTTCCAAACATAACAAATTTCTTGTTTGTTTGTACTGAGGAAAGGCTGAGAAACCATGTCAAATTGTAGTCAAGATTATCAAGAGTAGGATGCAAATTACTTTTTCAAGCAAAGGTTTATTTTGAAACAAACCTTTATTTGTAATGGTAAACGTGATGATTATTAATTGTTGTTGGTTTTTCTTTCTGTATCAGTCATATTGTTCTATTTTGGCCTATTTTGATATTTGATAGTTTCTTATTTATGGAAGGACTAATTTGTTTTTTATGGCTTATCAACCTTTTGCAAAAAATATTTTTAGATTGTAAGAATTTTTTTTAGAGATAATGATGATTTACTGATATGTCCTACTAATTAATCCATAGCTGGTGGGTAAAAAAAAAGAAGAAAAAAAGAGGTGGATTCATATATGTAAGTGAATAGATATATGCTTGGATCCCATTGGTGAAGAGGCTTTCATACTGTTGGTAAATAAAACGTCATGATCAGCAGATATGATGTCATCATCACTACAATACTGGTTCCCAGCCAAGTATTTTTTCATGTTGGAGAACAGAAGATAGTCAGATGGAGATTAATCAAGGTAACAGGAAGGGTGATCAACCAGTTTAAGGCCACAGTCATGCCAGCAGCCATTGAAACCAAAGACTTGTATGTAGGAGTATTGTCCTGATGAAACAAGTTTCCTTCCATCAATTTTCTTGATAGCTTTTTGTAACTGCTTCAGCAAGTTGGTATTGTATTCTCCATTGATGGTGTGGCCCTTTTGAAATGCCTTTTGCATCCCAAAAAACTGAAGCCATCACCTTCTCTGCAGATGAAATGACATGCAAGATTTCACGGCTGTAGCATCACTCCATAGTCAGCCTATGAATTTTTCAGCCCATTCTTGTACAGCACCTGGTATTTCCAAGCAGTCACCCATTTAGGTACTGACTAGAATTGATGTTATTTTACTTTGGTGATTGTATGAAAATTGGTGTTTCAATGTGATATGGCAGTAAGCTTATCTATAGAAAGAATATACTAGATGTCCACTTCTTTTTCCTGTAATATATAAATTCCTGTTCTACAATGATTGAAAAATTAAATGTTTTTAAATAGGCAATGTTTACAGACTCAATTAAAATCTAAAGAGTTCTTTCTGGATTTAATAAATTTTATTAAACTAATATTAATTTTGCTACCAGGAGAGTCCTTTCCTGTCACTATTTTTAGTAGATGTAATTTGTTATTACAATCTGTCTTCATTGGATAGAGAAGTCTTTTTTTTAATTCCAGACAATATGTAAACAACCTTGAGGGTAAATCAAATGTGTGTGTTTATATATATCATTTTGTCTGTTAGTAATACAGTAATTCCTGACCTTTAACAATTCTTTTCTTCCCCTATTCTTAATGCATCATGTCCAGATTAAGTAACAAAAATTGCTCAAACAAATTCTAGGTAACAAAAAAAAAAAAAAAAAATTTCAGTGATTAATCAGAAATTCTACTTTTAATCTTATTATTATAAAGATTTTCAGTCATTTAGAGATAAAATAATAATTATTATTATAAGTTTTTATTATTATCAAGAATGAAATAACGTAATTCTTCAGCAAAGGAGGTTAAGATTCACATTTTGTACTCATTTAGGGGTATTCCTAGGTAAGTTCATATTTTGTATAATTTATCTAACAGAAGTTAGATAAGTATTAAATGATCAACTTCTTAATATTAGGTTGGTGCAAAAATAATGTCGTTTTTTGACCTTCAACTTCATGTGAGAAAACGACATTATTTTTGCACCAACCTAATAATATTAGTCCTTCACATATTTATTATGCCCATTTTTTTTTGTTTAATCAATTCACTTCAAGCAAGATAAGGCCACTAAGATTTAAGGAGCTACTGGGAGTAAAAAAGAATGAGAAGATTTTAGAAGGAACCAGAAATCCAATCTTAAACAGGAAACAAGAGATAAACCTCTACTCCTGTTCAAAAGACTGGGGAGAGTGTGAACCATGGAACACTGGTTCTCATCCAATCACTGAAGTTAAACAATGCTGCACCTGGTCAGTACTTAGATCGGTTTGGAATGCCAGGGTATGTAAGCTTGGATGTGTGGGTGGTTTAATGGATAACAGCTTGGAATGAGAAATCAGAGAACTAAGTTTAAATTGCAGTTGTGTTCATTACATATATTTATATGTAAATACCCTTGGGAAAAGTATGAATCTGTCTTTTCTATACTCTCTGCCGGCTACACTGGCATGCAAAAGATTTTGGCCAACTAGTTTTTACACTAAAATCTTGGCTAAATATTTTGCTGAAACAGAGATGAAAGATTGTGACTTATATAGAGAAGATAACTCAATGGGAGTTAGCCAGACAGCTGGGAATTTCCAGGAACTATCCGAAAGACGTTTGTTACTACTGGAAGTGTTTTAAGCACAAAGGAAACTGGAAGACCAGAAAGGTTAGACAAGAGATATGAAAGATTATGAGAGTTTTGGTCGGCAATCCCAAATTAACAGCCAGACAAGTGAGAAGTGAATGCAGTCTTAACAGTGAGGTTTTATTTGATACAGTATGTAGAGTATTATGGAAAAAATAAATTGAACAGGTGTATAGCAGAACACACGCAAAAAGACTTCATTAAACAAAAAACAGTGGAAAAGAAGATCAAAGTGCTCAAAAGAATGTCTAACATAAGATGCTAAAAAGTGGCAAAAAGTAAATTTTATTGATAAATATACAATAGCGTTACATTCTAATGCAAGAATATATGTAATAAAACTAGTGAGAGACAGAACCAATGCAAGATACACTGCAAAGACAGTAAAATTTGGTGGTTGAAATATAATGGTATGGGGGTTGCATCAAAAGCAATGGTAGAATAAAATTTTTAAAAGTTGATGGAAACCTAAACAGCAGAAACTATATTAGTTTACTATGGTCTAATCTTCTGCCAAACGATGAAGATGGAGAAATTTTTCAGTACCACATTGCTCCTTGCCACATATCGCATGCAACAAAAAGGTTTCTTGTGGATGAAGATGTTCAACTTTTGGAAGACTGGCCAGCACCGATGAAAAAGTTAAAAAATTTTTTTAAAAATATTACTACAAACATTTTGGTCAAAATAATTCAATAAACAACTTGAATCCGAGAGACAGATAATAAAATGGAGATTGTAAAAATGGACAGCATATGAAAGAAGTGAAATCATACTTAAAAGACAGATGGAAATAGTGGAGGAGGATAAATCTTTGACAAAGTGAGTATGACTCAGACATTTAGATATAGATAAACACGATAACAATGACTTATACACTTTAAAAGTAAACAGTTGTATATCGGAGGAAAATTATTTTATCAACATATATTTGAAATTTGACTTTCACAGTAACAGTTAGGATAAACAAATGTTTGCTTTTTGTCTACAATTTTTTACAGCAGGACTAGTTGTTTTGCGTTTTTCTACTAATCTACTTGTTTAGTCTCAAGATAGAATAAATTTATGTGAGAAAACTAGCATTTTACAATAAAGTCCAATCTGTCTAAAATAAATTTATGTTTATTACTACAAACATTATTATAACAGATACTCTGTATTTTAAATAGAACAGTGTGTATTCATTATAATAACATTTGAAGTAATGAAACTGATTAAAAATAAATTTGTTAATTATTTATAAATTTATGTTTATACAAAATTTATAGGATTAGCAATACAGTAACATATATATTAATTTGCCATGTTTTTTTAACCTAAACTTCACTGGTTTGGAAAAATTTAATACTTTGGGACCTGAAATTTGCCATATTAATGAAACTCAACTTGTGTCAGAGAAAGTTCATTTAAAATACACATTCATCATTCAGTTAGCATAAGAAGATGAAAGAGTGAACAAAATTTTTTTATTTTTTTATTTACATTGTTTCAATCTTTCTTGTTATTATAATAAAATTTTGGCTGGTGTGCCCTCTGGCCTGTTGAGAAGGTCAGAGGGTACAATGGCTAAAAAGTGATAAGAATTAAGATTAGGACATTAGTCCAAATGTAAGTAATGATACCTCCTCATCCCACAAATTCAGACAGAAAATTTTGTTTGTACAGCATTGCAACTATAAATAAACAGAAGCTAAGAATGAAAATGGGTGACTTCCAGACACTTTGTCAATAGAGGGATTTTCAGATTTATTGCTTGAGAAACCATATAAGGAAAAATATTTTTGGTTAATATTATTGCAACATTATTTTTTTATTTTGAGAAATTCTTAAAGTAGGAAAAAATAAGACATCTATTCATGATGACCAGAGACATGAGTTCATATTGTTATATCAGTTTGTAAGAAACTTACTTTGATGCTACTTCTGAAAATGACTTCACCAATATGACAGACAAATGAACATGCCTGCCATTCTGACATTAATATATAGGTCAATTAAAATGACATTCTCAGGCATCATACAAAATTTCTCTTATATTAATAGTTAAGTATATATACATATTTCTTATTTTTATAAAACTTATATTTAGTGGGTACACATGATTGAGTAGACATACAAAAAAAACCCCCAGTGAAATGAATGTCTACTGACTTAGAAATATAGTCTTAATAAAGAAAATGTGCCTCATGATAGGAATTGAACCTGTTTTCCTTTTAAATCTATGCAGGTAAACATTAATTTCACTGTAAAAAACAAACGTATATCTTCTCAAACATGTGCATCCTCTAAACTCTAAAAGTTTCCATGTTGTCATACATCTTTTCTCAAAAAATGTTCTTGATATATATATATATATATATATATATATATATATATATATATATATATATTATACACACACAAACAGTAAATTATTCAAAACCTTTTTTGCAGAGTTAATATTTCCTGATTAATCACTTCAATAATGCCTTTCCATTAAAACTTTGTCTAATTCCAACCATTACTATAGTTTTCTTTGTGGCCCAGTTAAATAGTCACAAATTAAATTCTGAAGTACCCACCTGATCATCATCATCATATCGAAGAGAACAAAATAGGAATGGATATTTCTGCTTTATATATATATATATATATTATATATGAAACAATAGATATTTTAATCCAACATTACTATGAATATGATATTTACAGTAATAAGAAATAATGTTGGATTAAAAAAAACACATCAATTGCTTAAAATTACTTTGCTTACATTTTGGGTATGCAAATAAAATTAGCAGATATAGATCTCAAAATGTCCCAATGAGAGATGTGCATTTCTTAAATAGGGTAAGTGAGTCTTGCTTTGCTGTGATGGCTTCCCTTGGCCTAATGGTGTGAAAGTAGTTTTCCAGATTAAAAAGGGAACATGTTTGATTCCTGTCAGGAGACATTTTCTTTAGTTATACTTTAGATCTCTAGGCTGGAAGGCAATGATTTCAGACTTTAAGAAAGAATAAAAAAAAGTGGAGACACTAAATATAATCTTTATAGTAGTAATAGTAATAATAACACATTATATATATATATATATATATGTATATGTATATATATTTATGTATAATGTAAAGTGATTAAAGATTTTTTTTTAATCTGACATTGTTTCTTATTACCATAAATATATTTAGTGCAGGGATGTATATTTCAAAAAATTCTATAACAGTAATTGGATCTCACTAATCTTGCAAATTTTGGACCCAACTGGTCCCAAAATAGCAAATTTTTGAGTGCAGCCTATGAAACCATTTCAAAGAAAAATATTTTTAGTGCATTATTTGATTTTTACCTCATCAGTTTTTTTTTTAATTTTAGTTAATGTCCTATAGAAATAAATGACAAATGTATGCCAATTTATTAATTTCACTGACTCTTCATGAACAATTATCAAATTTGTATAGACAAACAGGTTACTAGGTCATATTGTACTAGCTGATGCAATTTGGGTCAGTGTATTCAACACATAAGAGTTGTGATTTTTATTGCTTCAAACAATATCAGTTACTAGGTCATTGGTTACTATTGTCAATACGAAAATGAGCATTTCTTGTATGTTTATTATTCAAGACTTTTTATACTTGAAGCCCACCATGAATCTGCCAAACAACATGGGGCCCTCCAAGAAAAGAAAATGTTTGGTTGCCTGAAAGTAATGTCTCAAATATTCCCAGATTCTCAATCCTTTTATCTACCATTCTTTGAAACAGAAGTAGTGATAATGGTTTTACATATACATATATATGTATGTATTTATTACACACACACAAACACACACGGTGCGATGGGTAAATTGTCGCCATTATATATTTTTCATTTTGTGTATGCATGCTGTTTGTTTTTCATTTTGTTGACTGCACAGTATAGTAGGGTCAGTTGGGAACTATCTGTGAGAAAAAGAGCACCATGACAGAATTCATTGCTGCAGAAATTTGGAAATGACATGCTGTACTGCTTGGCATTTGTGCTGGAAGGTCCAATATTTCAGAGTATTTGGGTGTCAATCTGAGGACAGTTCAGAGGATTCGGAAAGAGTTGGATGAGTTTAATGGTGATTACGAAGGTGCTTTGAGTGATCACTTGTAATGACAATGTTATGCCTCCATTCATCTTCCCACAAGGTGTCAGACTCAACATGGAGGCCTACATCAAATGCCTTGAGGGTGTAGTACTGCACTGGGTCAACAGGGTGGTTGCTGGAAAACCCTATGTCTGGCAACAGGACTCTGCACCATGCCAAACAAGCAGTAGAATCCAGTCATGGCTGTCAGACAATTTCTGTAACCACATCACCCCTTACTAAATCCCAGACTGCAACCCCCTTGATTACTATGTGTGGGACACAGTTGGTCAAGAGACTAACAAAACTCTTTGTAACACCAAACATGAACTAAAGGCAAGGGGTATGGCAGCATTTACCAACTTAAACAAGGTGGCTGTTCAGAAGAGTTGCAGGAGATTCATTGGTTGAAGACAATGGCGATTTTATTGAATAAATTTACTTTACTATTTCGAGATATTTTTGTGTAATTTTGGTAAATATATCTGTTAAAATGAGATTATTTTCATATATGTATAATTTAGATGACAATTTATTCATTGCTCCCGGTATATATATTATAATAATATAGTGTAGTTATAGTTCACTAAATAAGCTTTTGAGTAAAAGACTTGTAAAAAAAAAAAAAAAAAAAAAAAAAAAGAGAAAGAAAGAAACTACTTTTAATACACCCATATCTCTCACGTATCACTTTAAATGTTATTTTTAGTAGATAATCATAATTGAGTAGGCACTATTTATTTATTAAACAGTCTATTTATTTATTTTCATTTACTGGCCTGAATATTTGAGAAATCTTATTAAAGAAAAATATGGACTCTCCAGTAGGATTTGAGCCTGCATCCAATGTGCTTTAAATGACTTGACATGAAAAAACTTTGTCGATCAAGCAAGGCTGAAATAGTGTCTTAAAGTGATATCCTTCTCATTTCAGCTTCTTAAAATTTCCTATCTGATCAGTTTCATATCCTAAGATAAAAAATCTAACGTAATGGATTTTTTATTTATTAATCTGGCAGAAGCATTCCAAAAGACAAGCAGAGTATTAAGAGACAGAAAAATTTTGTTAGAAACACAGAAAAGAGCACTGAATGTAATATCTGTTGTCCTATATAACAGTGAATGCTGGACAATTTCCTCAAAATGAAGAGACTTAAAGCAACAGAAATGTGGTTCTACAGAAAGATGCTGAGGATACCATAGACTGAACATGTGAGCAATGATGAGGTTTTGGAGAAAATGGAAACAAAAAAGGAAACTTATACTTAACATCAGGAAGAGGCAGTTGAAATTTCTGGGGCACATAATGAGAAAGGAGAGCTTGGAAAATCTGATACTCACAGGACGGATTGAGGGAAAGAGGGGCAGAGGAAAGCTGTGTGTAACATAGTTGATGAGTTTGAGTAAATGGATGATAGAAAAGGGTTTGGGAGAAATTGTAAAAAGACAAAACTTATTAAGAGCTACAAGAAACAGAAAGATGTGGAGGGCCATGATCGCCTATGTCCTGAAGGGACACAGCACATAAAATAAATAAAGAAAGAATCAAACATATTTTATCACTTCAAATCCTGCCAGAGAGCACATATTTTTCTTTTATTTACTAAAAAAAAAAAAAAAAAAAAAATCTAAATTCGCCTTTTTTTGCTTTAAAAAATGAAGTTAAATATATCTTCATTTAAGTTTATTTAGATGTTTTAACTGGACTCGCACACAAATATTTGAATAAATAAATATTAAACATTTTTTTTCAAATAACTGTATTTAATAGTCTTCTTTTAAATTTACTTTGTTGTTTTAATATTTATTTTTTTAAAGTTACTTTTATTTACTATAGATGTGATAATAAATTCAATTTTATATCTTAAATTCTTAATTTAACTCTATTTACCATTTTATTAATAATTTTTATAATATTTTATTAATAATCATCCCCTCACAAATAAATAGAATGTCCTGGGTATGACGATAAACTATGTCCAACCAAAAGGCCGTTTTTGAAAAAATAATGTTCCCAGCTATACATTTTTGTAAAAATAGTATTACCAGCTATACGTTTTCAAAAGAATAATGTTGCCAGCAGTGCGTTTTTGAAAAAATGATATTACAAGCTATACGTTTTTGAAAAAAAATAATGTTACCAGCTATACGTTTTTGAAAAAAAATAATGTTACCAGCTATACGTTTTTGAAAAAAAATAATGTTACCAGCTATACGTTTTCGAAAAGATGTTACCAGCTATACGTTTTTGAAAAGATGTTACCAGCTATACGTTTTTGAAAAGATGTTACCAGCTATACATTTTTGAAAAAATAATATTGCCAGCTATACGATTTTGGAAAAATAAGCAATATATTTTTGTAAAAAAGAAAAAAAAAAAAAGGGAAAAATATATTACCAGCTAAACATTTTTTGGAAAAAGAAAAATATTTCCAGTGATACATATTTGAATGAAAATCATTACCAGAAATAGACTTTTTTGAAGGAAAATTTTTTGCCAGAGATGGATCTAGGAAAAAATAATATTACCAACAATAGGAATTTTGTCGGCGTTGGAGGACCCATTGAGGCTGATATGCCGTAGGACCAAATCCAGCCAACCAATCGCGAAGAACATGAAGAAATTATTTGCAAAAACTGAACCAAAAAATATATTGGATTTTCTAAAAAGAATTGGTCTCTTATCAAAGATATAGACTGATGTATAAACAACATATCCTACCTTTTATCTTTTTTTCAAATAAATTGTCCTTATCAAATGGAAATTCTTGACTTAAACAAAATACCTAGGATTATTTTGCAGTGTGAAAGCAAATAAGCTCTGGGTTGCTAAAAATGTTCCATACAAAATAGGCATTTAAAATTCATATAAACTGGATCTGGCATTAAATAACCCACAGTGGTTGATATGCCATAAAACCCAAACAAACAAACAAATAAATAAATAGTAAATAATTAATTTTTGAAGAAGTAAGGCTTGCTATATTTTTTGCTTGAAAAAAAAAAAATGAAATAATTAAATGTTTAAATATATCTTAATTTAAATTTATTTACTTTATTTAGATCTTCTAGATAGACGCACACACTTTAATATTTGAATAAATATTATAAATATTAAACTTTTCTTCAAATAATTGTGTTTAATATTCTTTTTTTAAATTTACTTTGTTGTTTTAATATCATTTTTTTAAAACTTATGCTTTTATTTACTATAGATGTGAAAATAAATTCAAGAGACTATTTTAATTTTGAAAATATATAAATGTATAGTGTTTCAAAAGTATCAGCAGAATTATAAAGTAAAAAGGAATGGTAATCCGAATCGGAAATAAGAATTATTACCGTTCATTTTTACTTTTTCTTTCTGAGAATTTTAAATACATTCTAATGCAATTTAATTTTAAAATATCTTCATAAATACAAATTGTACGATAATTTATTTTTTAAAAAGCTGGCTTGGGTGATAATGAGTCTGGATATATATTTACTTTGTCATTAATTAATGTTGTTTTTTTTTAGTTTTAGCTGGACACACACACAACTGCCCTCCATATATGTTTAGATATATGAGATAACGATATATATTTTTATATATCAAGAACAATATTGGGGAAAAAGTGTATGACAAAAAGGAAAACGTTTTCTTGTGATGTGTTTCCACCTTTTAAGAATTCAGACTAAATTTTTTATGTTTGTGTAACTACACACGTGCACAAATCAGGGATGCTGGGAATTTTAAATGTATTTTTAATTTTTTTAGCCAATTTCACTTTCCATTACTTTTGTTAGCAGATATCCCACATTGTGATAATAGATGTTTTGCCAGGTATGGTGAAATGTTGTAAGAGTCTGGGTGCAAATTTACTGTAGATGACCTTGTGATCAAGGCACTCTGTAGACATTTTCGTCATAGTGAATTGTTTTCTCTTTTAATCAGAGTAGCATTTTTTATGTTATATTGTGGTCGGTCTCATTATGTTGTGCCACCAACGCATGAGAGAGAGAGAGAGAACCTCAATTTCACATTCCTTGATTTAAGAAATGCTGAATTTAAGTAACTATTCATGGACCACATGTCCATAATTTTATTTTTACTGAAGGATGTTACATAAATTCAGGATCAAATCATTCTTTATGATTTGAATCTGCGTTGTTAAGTTACTAGGCACTAGCATAGTACTCATGAAAGCTGATAGGATTATTTACATACAAAGCTTTGGAAATTTTCTAATTCTCAGTTATGAGTACAAAGTAAATTACAGATTACACTTGCAGCACCACTTCCAAAAACCCTCTCAATATGAGTAAGTAAAAGTATGTATGATTAATTTATTTGATATTTTATAGTTTTATGTAACATTGGTCATTTGTGGACTGACTCTTGAATTTAACAAAATTATGTTCATTAAATGTGGTGATTTACAGAACTTGCTGTTTTATGAAATATAACATTTATTGGCTTTAAGGAACACACTGTGCACTGAATTAGTTCTTTAAAAAACTTTACTATATCCTATAGGAGGCATGGTGGAGTAATGGATAGCGGCTCGGATTGAGGAATTGGAGAGCCGAGTTCGAATTCCAGTCAAATCCATTACATTCACTTATGTGCTAATACCCTTGGGAAAGGGTATGAATCTTCTTCTCCTCCTCCTAGCAGGACAGATCAGGTTCTGTAGCCTTAGATGGCAACTGGTCTACTGCAGAAAGAAATGACACCTATTGCGAGAAAAAATCTGCCTCGTCAGTCATGTATTGAAAGATACATGATTGCCTAAATGTGTATCATGCATGGCACATAACTGACTGATTATTTCCTGCCAGAGGGTGCATTTTCTTTAATAAGTTTTCTTAAGTGTGCAGGCCAGTAAATGAAATATATATTGTTTATCCACAAAAATTAACATTTCATGCAATAAAAATAAGCTGGGTTAAAAAAAAAAACATTATTTCTTTAGCAACTGTTTTGTTTATGTTTCAGATACAAAACTAAGCAGATATGCCTTTTCAAGAAATCTGAAGGAGTGAGTGTGCTTTAAAGGCAAATAGAACCTTGCTTGATTGTGCAGCTCTTTGTAGCCAAGTGGTTAAAGCACACCGGATCAAACAGGGGCCTCTCCTGCAAAGAGGGACGCAGGTTTGAATTCTACAAGAGGGTACATGTTCTTCAAGTTTTCTCAAGTGTGCAGCCTGGGAGACAAAATAAACACTGCTTATAATAACATGGACCATCTACTCAAATACAAATATCCACTAAAAATAACACTTGTAGTATATATATATATATATATATATATATATATATATATAGCTATATAGCTATGTCAGTCAGGACTCTCCTGTTGATTACGATATTATAAGGATCTAACCATGCAGTTCTTAGGACTGAACTTCTAGATGATCTATATATACAATTTGATTATAGTAGTGAAGGGTTGTGCTGAACCAGCTACACTTTTCAAAAGAAAGGATAACAGAGAACTGATGCCCAGTGTGGCACAAAGTCTCCTAACAGCCTTCTTCAGGTTTTGAATTCAGAGTTGTTGTTCTCTTAGATTGGTTGACAACCAAGGCTAAAGATCGAAGTCTATCCTGTTATTCAACCCATAGCAGTGGGGATAGAAATTATATCAGAATTCACAGTACAACCTGTCAAAACTAGGAGAAATATACTGTCCCAAAACAGAATAGAAGTTTACCAAATTGCTTGATGCAAAAAGCAGAGCAAGAATAAAACTGCAAGTTAAAATGGCTACTAGAGTTTCACTGCAATGGGATCCTCAGCTAATGAACAAAGATACAACCCTATAGATATGGTTATATATGCATATGCTTTTTCATCCTTTACTAGCCGAGTCACCTGCCATTGCCAAGGTGGACTTGGCTTCAATTGTATAACCGCACCCCTCTGTCTAGAAATGTCTGTCTGCGTCCCTGCATCATCTGTTAGTATATTAAGATACTCCCATCCCCCTCATCTTTTTTACAGCATGTCCTTCACAAGTGTTTGATTGTTCTTAATAAAGGAATTCCATCAATAAAAACTTGTTGTGTAGTCATTGCTCAGGGTTGAATTGTTTCAATGTTTTAGATATTCAGTAAATTTCCTATTGCCATAACAACTTTCAAATAGTATGGCATTGTTCACAAATCTAATAATGAAACAAAAATAAGGATGAAGCATCAGAGCTTAATTCAACTGCAAGTGCAAAATGTATGAACACCCATCTCCTTCTTTGCATGTTTACTGTAAAGCTGGGGGTAATAAGAGGCTCTTAGAGAATTTTTCCCTTTTAACACTTCAATAATCCTTCTCAAAAAAGCTTTGCATCAAAGGTTGTTTGAATGCCAATTTAGGATGGAATCAGATGAAGAAACTATTGGCTAAATGGCAAAAGCCGATTTTGGACTTAGTTTATTGCAGGTTTTGTCAACTTAACTGAAATAATTTAAACCAAGTATTCACTCAAGACAATCTGTGTGTCAAATGGCAAATTTGGAAAGCATTGGCTGAAAAATGGGCTTTTTGAACAGTTTCTTGTAGTTTTTCATTATATGTAGGGAAGTGAGCAGGACTAAAACCACACTATCTTATTTATTGCATGAAGGCAAAGATTTTGCAACATGTTTGAAGAAAATCAGATAAAAAATGAGGAAGTTATTCAAGTTTTTATTTTAAGTAGTACAAAAAAACTCAATTTTTGACAGTATTTTGCAATTTTTTTAAGTGAAGCCAACGTCGCAGGAAAACTATCCAGCACTCTGCATAAACCTCGTAACATGAGCGATGTTTTGCATTAAGTGCAAAGAACATCAGCTCATCCAGTAAAAGTTTTGTTTGTGTATAACTTTGCCATGGCTCTTGCAAAAAGTCGTACCCATCTTCAATTTTTTTCAATTTTTCTACCAAACCTGGGGGAACTGGGGATTGAAAAGTTGGTCTTGATCTATATAGGTAAATTTGGAATGTGTGTGTACAAATTGATTGAAATTGGTCGAGAAATGTGGACTTGCATAAATAGCATACACACACAGATTTATCTTCTGTTTTATAGATATAGATTATTAGGCTATGGATTTGCTAATATACCTATGCATATGCATATACATGGAAATTAAATAAGTGGTAATTATGTTTCCAGTTAATATATCTGTTTTTGGTGGCACAATGGTTATCAAAATGGAATTGGTAAATTAAGTATTCTTGTGCTTTTTTAACTGGTGGCCTCAAGAAAGGGATGAAATCACATCTCTCTACAGTTTATCTCAATGCCAGATATATTGACTAAGTGTTCAGTCATTGGCATGTCAAGTTTGTTCAGTAAAAAAAACAAAAACAAAAAAAACTGTAGATTAGTGAGTATTTAGGCAAACCACTCTCCCATAACTACCTTATATAACTGCAAAAAGCTTTTACTGCCATAGCCAACTTTTGACAGAGTTCAACCAAAAGAACTTGAATGGAACTCATGATTACATTTGATTAAACTTGTCTAATACATTATTTCATATGAAAAAAAAAAAACAACAAAAAAAACAAACAAAAAAAACACTGAGTTGAACTTAGCTAAAATCTAAGTTCCATAATAATACAATAAATGCAAAAAAAAATTAAAAAAATATATCAAGTGTTCAGTCACTTGAAGTAAATCATGTTTTGTTTTGTTAATCCTAGATTTTGTTATTGTGAAAAAATTATTTTTCTGATGACAATGGTTCATTGGTGAAACCTGTCAAAGGTAGAAGTTTTCTAAATTGTCTATTTACTGTTATTCCATATATATATTTTTTCTGACTATTGTCTTCACCTTTGTTTTTAATATAACAGATACATTTTTGGTATTTCTCAGGTGCATGAAAATCAACATTTGCATTACAGTGAGTACCTCCACAGAAACATGATACCTAAAGTTTAAAATGAATTTTTAAAAATAAAAAATCTCTTGAAGCTTTTATTTTAATTTTAATTTCAAGCTAATAAGTTAAATTTAATATTTACAGTAAGTAAAATACTTTGATGTATTTCAAAACTAATTTAAATTGACTGGAAGGAATTTTCATTTTGAAATCAATAGCATCACTGATTTTAGCCTTCTGTCATTGCAATGTAATTCTATTTATTAAAAAATCTTTCGAAAATAAAGTATACTCTTCTGAAATTATATTTGAGTAATATTAAAAGTTCAATTAATCTGATTTGAAACAAACATTACTTATTTTAAGTTTAAAAAATTCACAGAAATGCATTTTTAACATGGTGGTAGCTGTTTATTTAAGGTGTTGACAGCTTGATAGGTTGACTGACAGATGGAAGTTTATCTAATTTTTTCTACAGTGAACATATATGTAAAAATTACTTGTGGAATAATGTGAACACGTTTTTTTATATCATTTTTAATTAACCAGTAATCTTAAAAATTTAGGAACATATACACTGTAATCTAATGTTCTATTGAATTTTACGTATTTTGGCATAAAATTTACTATAGTTATCACTTATTTTACGATAATGTATGTATGTATGTATGTATGGATATATGTATTTACAAAAATTGACATGTTTATACACACAAAATAATTCAAAATTCTTTTTAAAATGGGTTTGTTGAATTGTAAGCTTTTCCATTTATGATTACTAAATATAGTTCGTACTTAATAACAATAGCACTTAACCATGAAAATTAATACATGAATTTAAGATTTAAAATTTTATAAATTATACTAATTAAAATTCGAAAACAAATGAAAACAGTTCTTGTAGAATTTCATTAACCATTAAAAAATTTTTTTCTTAAGACAATAATGTCCATAATATATCTTATTTATAAAAGCAATTAAAAGCTTTTCTAATTAGATAATGTCTTTTACGATTCAGAGCAGATTTTTATAACAGTGTGTCCCGTTTTACAAAAAAAAAAATTGCTGATTTAAATTCTCCAAGGAGTTCTGTGTATAACTAATATAAACATTAAGTGGTAGAAAAATTAATTTTTTAAAATTTCATAGAATTAAAGGGGGGAGTGCTAACAGACGTAAAAAAAAAAATAAAATGCTGTTACTAAAACAAATTTTCTAAAAAAAAACATTTCTAAAATAATTTCATTCATTTGTGAATAAGTCCTGAAAGTTTAATTAAAATCTGACAATTATTTGATTGATTTTTGTAAAAATTTCCAAATCACTGTTTTTAACTGTAAAAAAGATGCTAAAATTTCCTATACAAAACTTTGGTCCCCCTGCAAGAAAATTTTGAATGTTCTAAAAAAAAAAAAAAAATCTTTTAGCCTTCCCTCTTAATAATAACAAAGATTTTGACAATAAAACTTTGTTTTTATTAAGTTTGGGGTATTTTGTCATCATGGTATGTCCATTTTTTAGTGAATCTGTGAAGGTACCCACATTACAGTAAGTCACCGGATTACGATGATTCGTGGTTACAACACAATCTCCATTAATCATGTTTTGACTTGAGTTGTTTGCCTTGTACATACGACTGCATACCCATGTTCTTCACTACTGACCTTGGTTTGTTGTTGTGTTTTCATCTACTGAGAGCCAAGGATATCACTGGCAATAAATATACAAGTGGTTTAAAACAATTCCATTTCATTATGTATGCAATGGGTGATAATCATATCACATGTTGGGTAAATAATATTGTGTCATGGTCAGCAATGTAATGGAGAGTGCTTGGAAGAAAAATTTATTCTTCCATTAGTATTTCCCCCATTATGGGCATTATTATATCCATGATATAATAACACTGTATTTCACAGAGGAAAAGGAATGACAAACATGCATTGTTCTCAGAAAGACTTTTATACCACTAATACATACACAAAACTATGTGTCCCATGCAGAGAAAAATATAACATATCTACACAGCAATTAGAGTGAAAGGAGAATGAAAAGATAAAGTTTTTGGCGTCACCGATAGGATACCATTTGTCTCTAGAAGGTCCAGATTTTGTGAATGCATTGATTCAATGTTTTTTCTGCCAGTGCGAGAAGTAAAAAGTTGAAAGACAACAAGGAGAAGGGAGGCGAAAATAAAATTACAGATTTATTCTTGGCTACAGCTGGATGCGAGGCAATAATGAAAGTCTCCACCAAGGCATATCCCACAAACTTGGAAGACCTGACTTTCGAAAAAATAAGTCACATTATAAGGAGAAATATGAGACCAAAAAAAAAAAGGCTGGTAGTGGCAGAAAGAATGAAGTTCATGTTGATGAAACAAGAAATTGATGAACCAATTATAAAATATCTACACCATCTACGAAATGCGAGTAGATATTGAGAATTTGAAAAACTCGGACAAGATGGACAAACTATTGAAGAGGACTTGATTCAATTAAGGTTAATTGAAGGTATGTGCAATGCATCACACCGATATAAAATAATGGAACAAATAGGAAATATGCCTTTAAATACATGCATTGACTTTATACAGCAACAAGAATTGATACAGAAATACAACCATCATAAAAGTCAACCCAGCGAACAAATATTCGCTGATACGTACATGTTAAAAAAGATAAGAAAATGTGCGTATTGTGGACGTGAACACAAAATAAAAAGGGAAAAATGCCCAGCATTTGGAAAAACCTGTACAAATTGCTTAAAAAAAAAAAAAAAAAAAAGAACCATCTTCAAGCAGTATGAAAATTCAAAAAGAAAACCATTGAAAGAGTTGAAGAAAACGAAACCAAAAGATAAGAATATAGAAAAAATTGAACAAAAGAAAAAAGTATATTAAAAGGTTAAAATTAACAACTGCAATTTAGATATGCAAATTGATACTGGGAGTGAAGTAACACTGATACCAAAAAAGTTTTGGGAACGCATTGGAAAGCCACCTTTACAAAAGAGCAGTTTACAACTCCGCCAATTTGATGGGTCGGTCATAAAAACTTTAGGATACTTTGAAGGTTCCTTGAAGTTAAAAGATAAATTTGAAGTAATACCAATAGACGATAACTTCAAAGAAGTAACCACGATAAATACACCAATAGGGTTACTAAGATGGAAAAGGATGCCATATGGAATAAAAACTGCAAGCGCCATATTTCAAATGGCCATCGAACAGGTTTTAGAAAATATGAAAAATATGATTTGTTACCAAGACGATATATGCATAGGAGCTAATAATGAAAAGGAATTAAAAAAGAAAACCGACATAATCTTGAATAGATTAAGAAATGTTGGAATGACAATAAATGAAAAAAAATGTGTACGCAATTGTAGTAAAATATCTTCTTTAGGTTATTCCATTTCAAAAGAAGGTATATCACCAGACCAAACCTTAATAGAAAAAATACTAAAAGTAGCTACACCTACAAATAAAAAAGAACTGGAGTCTTTTTTGGGATTGGTGAATTTTTACAGGTGATATGTACCAAAATACACGGACTTGACTGAACCGTTTGCAAATTTAAGAAAAAAGAATGTTGAATTTATTTGGTCAGAGGAACAACAAAAAGCTTTTGATAGATTAAAAGAAATTATGGCAAAGAAACCAGTAGTGAAAATGTTTGATCCAAAAAAGGACATGACGTTAACCACAGATGCAAGCGAACATTCAATATCGGGAATATTATTGCAAGAAGGACATCTGATAATGTATTTATCAAGAAGACTAACGAACACCGAATTTAATTATTCAAATATAGAGAAAGAAGCATTGGCTATCATGTGGACAACTACTAGAGCCCGACAATTTTTAATTGGAAAAAAAATTTCTGTTAAGAAGTGATCATAGACCATTAGAGTTTATATTTAACCCAAGGAAAGAATTACCCAAAGCCACGACATTGAGGATACTAAGATGGGCAATAAGATTTATGGCATTTGATTTTGATATAGAATATGTCAAAGGAAATTCAATTCCACATGTAGATGCACTATCAAGATTGAGATTTTACAAGGAGTCAAAAGATAAAACAGAAGAAGAATTTGAAGATGCATTCTTACATTGGGTAGAGACTGATGTTTTGTCTTTAGATAGAATGGCTGCGGAAACTAGACATGATCCAGTACTAAGTAGGATAATATCGAGAATAAGAAAAAACTCATGGTTCTAGGGCGGAAAGACCCTACAAAGAAATAAGACAGAAATTAACAATAGAACATGGAGTGATTTGTAATGGGGATCTGGTAGTTCCCCCAGAAACACAAAGAAAATTGGTAATAAAAAGTGTACATGATGATATATACTGTGGAGTAGCGGCTACACAAAAAAGGATAAAATTAGAAGCATGGTGGCTGGGATATTCAAGAGATGTCGAAGATTATATAAAAAAGGTGCAAAAAATGTAAAGAATTAAGAAACTTTACACAGACTACTTTACATTCGTGGCCTAGAGGAGTGGAGCCATGGAGTCGGGTGCATATGGATCATGCATATATTAATGGAGTGGGACTTTTATTAATTCTAGTAGACTCTTTTTCAGGCTGGCCGGAAATAATCCCGGTGCCAGACAAGAAAAGTTCTATGATAAAACAGATTCTAAGGGTCATATTTTCCAGAAATGGCATACCAAAAACCCTGGTATCTGACAATCCACAGAATTTTGTGATGAAGATCTTAATTTATGGTTAGAAAAAATAGGATGTAAACCATATAAGACACCCCCATATCACCCTCAGTCGAATGGGTTAGCGGAAAGAATGGTGCAGACCGTAAAAACGGGACTAAAAGCATGCTCTCAGCAAAAAGAAAAAGTAGAAGTTTTTCTACCGAGGCTACTTTTAAGCTATCGCACAATACCACACGCTGGAAGACTAGAAAGCCTGTCAGCTTTAATGGGAAGACAAATTAGAGCATCGCTAACGATGTCGTACTCCACAAATGAAAAAATGTGAACAAAAAGAACAAAGAAGCAAATCTGGAAAGGGCAGAATTTATCATGCAAAAAGGCCACAATACAGCTATAATAAATAGGGAAAACGGCAACAGTGTATTAGCCTATGCAAATCAAATAAGGACCCAGGGTGAATATGAAGAGCAAAACAATGAAGAAATGTCTATGATTCTGTCCGTTAATGATTTATTAGAACAACCATTACAAAATGAAACATCAGAAGACGAAATAATGCAGGATCAAGTGGGCCAGAATGAGTTTGAAAGTTCGGACGAAGATCAAATAATGCAAGAAAATGCCTATGATTACAGCTTAGCGCGGGACAGATCTAGGTCTCCCAGAGAAAGAAATATGGGAGAGAGAGAAATAGGGCAAAGTAATGAAACTATCATGAGAAGAAGTACAAGAACTACTAGAGGTATAAAACCTATACGTTTCAGGGAGATGTAGTGATACTGGCAAATTAATATGCTTAATTTGCATAAGTGCAAGAGAAAGCCTATATAACTCGTCACTGAGAATAATGAGTAGAACAAGCTTAGCGACTGACTAGTGCTAAACCTTGACTTCACAACAGTTTTACATATAATATGGCGATTCTTTTGTGTTTTTGGAGAAGGCAGACTCCAGATTCAAGCAGGCCAGATTCATGTACTATATCCCAGGCAAGGACAAACTGCAGACAGGAAATGGTGAGTTTTAGGATTTCCCAAATTGAGAACTGTGAGCTGGAGTTCTTTCTATATCTGGGGAACTCCAAAAAATAGATTTTTTTTTCATTTTGATATATGTTGTAGTCATTAGAAAATCTTAAACATTTTAAATGAAAATTCCTATCTGTTTTCAAGATATCACAAGTTGAAATTTTCCTGAATCAGCATTTTCTGTCGAACATTTCATTTTCAAACCCAATAAAAACCTCATAGATCAGCAAATTCTTTTTCCTGGCCAAGATATGAAGACATATGCTGGGTTCCTAATAATAACATGTAATCTTTTGACTCCAGCTACAAATTCAGGACACATGTACTTCCTTCAAAATGATGAATATGATATCATAGAGAAGAATTGGACTAGCTGAATGAATGATTCATAGTTTTATCTACAAACTAAATTCAAAATTTATTTTTCCAATTTTATAATTTGATGTTACATTGAAGGTATAAAGTCTATACTGTTGCAATTAGAAAATACCGATAAATATTTCAAGTACTTTTTATTTCCTTTTTATCTCAAATGATTTATCTTGCACTCTGCTTAAAAAAATAATTATAGTTATAAATTAAAATCTTTGTTTCTCTCTAAGCTTTTAAAATCTTGATGATCAGGGAAATGTTGATGCAGTATGGGAAATTTTGCTTTCAGGGTTGGGTTGGGTTGAATTTACATTTTTATTTTTGCGATGCATATTCAACCATAAAAATTTAAATAAAAAAAGAAAGTGTTGTTAAAATTTAGCGAATGAATTTCCCAAATACAATGTAATGTTTTCGCAATGTATTGTTACCTTTAGCAGAATGAGTCAATATTAGATCATAATTGTGAAATTACCTTGAATCAGAAATTTTGAGAAAAAACTATTAAGAGGTCCAGAATTGGTAACTCTGAGAGACAATTAATGAAATTTGTTGGGATTTATTCCCACAATGCTCTAGTTTTCAAATGTCCCACCTTTTGATAGCTTTAGGGGCTGGAGATGATATTTCACAATCTTTCCATGTGGTTGGCCACCAGAAAACTGTCAATATCCACTTTTTGGTTACTCCCTGTGAAATTATAAAGGAATATTTAAATTCCCTGACCAAAAATCTACAAAGGTATCAAATTTAATTAATTTCAGGTCAGTGGATCAGAAGATATAAGGGTTTTTGTGAGATCATTGAATTTGAAAATGGAAATGTCCATTGACCGAAAATGCTGATTCAGCAAAATTTCAACTTGCAATATCATGAGAATGGTTAGGAATTTTCACTTAAACTTTAAGATTTTCTAATGACTATACGTAAGATCTACCTACAACATATATCAAAAAATGAAAACAACCTATTCTTGAGTTACATTGATTGGTTGAATTGACATGGAATGACCCCAAAGGGAAATGGCACCATAGACTTGTAAGCTGCTGGGAGAGAGAGATTTAACTAAGTCGAAGACCCTCGTATTCTGTTAGAAAGATTCAGCTGAAAAAAAAAAAATAGTAACAAAGATGGAGACAGTAGTAAACTTAGTAGTCCATACGGAATAAATAAAGAAAACACCATCTAAGAATAATTTGTCTAAAATCACTAAGAAAAATATATTATATCACTTTTGGTTAGATAAGAATTATATAAGAAATTAAAATACAGGAATAGATAGAAAACAATGGAATGTTTGTATCAGGATCATGGAGACTGAAATCACTCTGTAAGGAGATAAAGTACCACAAACGTGGAAGAAAGAAAGGAAAACAAAAAACAAAAAACAACTGACCAAATCTACAACATTGCAATTAGAAACAATTAACTTATTATTATTAACTTAATTCTACTACTTTTTATTTTAAATTATGATAATTGTTTTGATTGGGATGAGGAATTTTAAAGTTATTTACAATTATTTACATGTGGATTATTGTCCTCATCTTTGTTGTTATTATCACAACATTTCGGCCGTTGTGCCCTCCGACCTTCATCAAGTGCTTTTCGATCCGGGTAACCTTCTTCAGGGAATATCGAATTGAACCCTCTATTTAATCTACGAGGGTAGATTGTTCTCGTTATGATGACCATATGAATGCTAACGAAATAAGAATCCCTTGGTCCGTAGGATGAGGAAAGAAGTTTCTGTTTAATTTATTAACCCAGTGTGTAAAATAAAAAAATAAAGATAAGTTTGAAATTCCTTGAAGAAGGTTACCCGGATTGACAAGCACTTGAAGACTAGAGGACACAATGACAATGGAAACGTGATCTGATAATAATTAATTTTTAACAACAAAGATAAGGACAATAATAGTCTTCATGCAAATAACAAGAAAAGATACAATCTGAATGATCTGCCTCAAAACATTGAAATGGTAATGAATGCATACCAAAAGGAAAAAATATATAATCTTCCTAAAGGAAAAAAAAGATTTTATTTAACAAAAAGACAGCTACGTTTTAGTTTGAATGGCTAAGATTTCCAGGGCTAAATAATGATAAAAAGCAGCAATTAAAAAGAGATCAACCCTGAAATAAATTTACATTTTACAATTGACAGCAATCAAACAAAAAAAAAAAAAAGATATGAAAAATGAGGTGTGTCCAGAAGATGCAAAGAAAAGTAAAACAAAGTTTAGAAAAAAACTGTGTGGAAACGGATTTAGACGAGAAAGAAGAACCCTCTAGTAGCGGTTTGTGACAAAGTGAAATAATGTCAACAGAAAAAAACAAAAACAAAAGAGAACAAAAAGCTGATAAACATTTAAGAGTTTCGGAAGTTTATGACGTCTCATTTTCATGCGAAAGATCGGTCGTCGTCCCGCAAAGATCAGTTGACGTGTAAAGTAAAAAGACGTTGGTCGAGACAGACACCTGTTGTCATAAACCAAGATTACAATTTTCCTTTGGAGAAGAGTTGCTAGCGGTATATTGATAAATAAATTATAAATAAGTCTTTATTTCGTTGGAGAGTTAATAATAAAATGGAAAGTTTACAGAAAAAGTAAGTAATTTTTATCACTTTCTTCTTTTTTTTTACAGTTCTTTCAGTGAAGTGAAAAATTATAATAAAAAATTAGAGTATTAGACAGAGTTGTTGACATGAAAATTATCCAAGAAATTAAAATTTGTCATTCTTGGAATTATTTTCGATTAAGCACCAAGCAAGAGATATTTTTTTAAATTACTACGATGTATTTATTGCCTCCCCCCCCCCAAAAGAAGTTAAATGCCGTTTTCCAAAAACTTCTTTTTATTCTGCCCACAATTATTATTTTTTTTTTAATTTCATATTTTATTAAAAATCGATCAGTTATAAAAAAAATTATAATGATTCATTAATAAAATTTAACTTAGATCTTGTTTCGAATTGCACAATCAAAATGACTTGATTTTAGACTCCTTTTTTTTAAAAATCTTTATTCAACCAAAATATTAAATAATTATTTGATTCCTAAAGAAAGAGCTCACAATGGAAAAAAGAAAATGATTCGCTCTCTCTTCACTCTGGATTGGATATAAAAAAAATAAAAAAATTGTATATTTTAAGACCAATTTTGAACATTGGCTAAGAAGCTACATTAGGATATAGGATACTTTTTAAAAGAAGCAGTCCCAAGAGGAATGTAGTGAGTGAGGCATGTGTTTTCTTGACTTTATGAAATTAAGAATTACTTTTAACGTGGAACATTTTACTTGTGAAAGTTTTTTTTTTTTTTTTTTTTTTTTTTTAAAATGGCCAAATAAAAAAATTTGTATTTTATTTAAAAAAAAAATTAACCTCGTGTTCTTCCATTCTTTAAATTCTAAAGACTTTTTTTTCCAAGTCTGAACATGACGTCAATGCATACACCACCACATTTCTCTTGAAACGTAAATATCAAAATCAGAACCAGTTCATTTCAATCCGGTACTGGGAAATCAAGTGTCAAAAATCAAAATCGTTAAAATACAGAGGTGTAAAAGTTTAAATATCAAAACATTCTCTCAACTATTTGTAATAATCTGTTTTTGTTTGTTTAAAGACAAAACAAAAAAACAACGAAGGAAAGATGCAAGAAGAGTGTAACTTTCACAGAAATAAAAATAAATGAAATGTATTTCACTTTCAGAATTTAAATTGTACAGTTTTGTAATCAATTGGTTAAGTTCAACTTACAAAAAATTAACATAAAAGTATTAGTCATAGTGAGAAAAAAATAGAAACTTTTGAAAATTACCGATCCTAAAATTAAAAATTTATCAATGTTGAAAGCTTGTTAATTTAGAAAAAGAAAAAAAGTGGCTATTATTTTCCCACTCCCAGTTACCGACTTTTTTTTACTCTTTCACCAAAAAGAAATGTTTTTTTTTTTTTTAAAGCAAACTCACGTGATTTATTTTCTAAATTGAGCAAATCTTTTGAGGTTTTCGTTGCTGGCTTTTTATTTTCTTTCTGTTCCATTGTTATTAATTTTGCCTTGAATGAGGAAGATTTTTTTTATTTGTTTTTTTTCCTCGATTTTCATAGCTTCTGTTATAACACATGTTTAAACGGTGAAGAAAACCGAATGTCACTGTCAAGAAAATATCCTACTAGTCAAGAAGTTTTAGTTAAATTTGCATATAACTATGAGAAATAATTTGTAACTTAGATTAGCATTTAATTTTATCTGGAAAAAAGACTTTATTTTATACTAAATTAAGAAAAGAGTTTAATTATTAAACTCTTTCCTTTAATAATTACTCGGAATAGTGTTAGTGTAGGGAAGGGCAGATGAATTTTTGACGCAGTTATCAAAATATGGGAAAAATGAAACATGACAATATTTCTTAATTTGTTAATTGAAAAGTCAATGGAGATAAAATCATATCTAAAAAATGTTAAAATAAATTAAAAAATTGATTAAAAAAAAATCTCTTCTTGACGAGATGTGTCCGATGCAGTCGACAAGTTGGCATGTGGCTATTTTAGGTCCTCACTAGTTTTTAGAGGTATTTATATTTTTATATTATTATTATGCACAAAATTCCTGAAGATTTTGTCGAGTTTGGCACTTTTCTTGTATTAAAGAAAAGTTATAATATTTTTCCTATAAATATTTAGTTTCTATGAAAATTGTGTAAATGATTTGCTGTCGATTGCATAGTTTTTAATTTTAACTTTTTTCTTTTTTGTTAAGGATTTGATAAAAAAAAAGTAAAAAAACTGATGTTTTTTGTTTTTTTTATTTAACAAATGTTTAGTTAGTTTCTGTAGATTTCTCTTGGTTTATTATCGTCTAAAATAGATCTATATAAATATTATTCTTGATTTAATTTAAAAATCGAGAAACGACTAAAAAAAAAGAAAGTCAAATCTCTAATTCTAATTTATTTAATTAAGTGTTTGTTTTCCTTCACTAATCAACCGTAAACTGCTACAGATGGTCACAAAAATAAAAATTATTTTGTAATCGGAATCCGTTGTTTTACGAAATATATGCTTTGATTTTTACTTTCAGATACGTTCTTTTTTTTTTTATTTTTATTTTTTTTAAATGAAAAAGCGGAACCTTTCAGTCAGTCTGTTTGACAACCTACACTGTTAGTGTTTTGGCTAAAATTAGTCTACTCTAGATATAAATTAAAAATATAAAAATAAATTATAAATGCTATTGAACACTATAAACAAAAAACGAAGTGACAAAAATGAATCCTAAAAGCAAGTTAAAATGAAGACAAGCAATTCGTATTTAGAATCCATTTAAAAATGTGATTGTGAATTTTTGAAGACAGGCTTTTTTTTTTCTCAAGTTTTAGTATTTAGTAACTAAATACTAGTTTTTAAATTATTATTTGAATAACGGAAACTTAAAATTTATCATTGGAAACTTAAAATTTAGAATAACATTTTTAACAATAACATGGAATATTATTTGGAGTTTAGATTATTTTTTTCATTTAGTTAGTGTTTCTTTATTTCTTTTAAAGTGCTAATGACGTGGCTTTTAAGTTTTTATTTGTTTATTTTTTAATGATGGGAACAAAAAAAAAATACTCAGTAATAAACCCAAGAAAATTGTGTATTGTCAATGGTTGTAAAAAAAAGTTTTTTTGTTTTAATACTCAACTCGCATGTGGGTATTTTAGAGACAAATAAAAATATTTTTTAACCGAAACTTTTTTCCCGGAGTTTTCGTAACACCGACAATAAATTGGCAGGTGTGACTTCGTTTTCTTAAGTTAACCAAAGCAGGTTTGGAATCAGACTAACTACTTGAACAACATTTTTTTCTTTTTAAATATTTTTTTGTGATTTCATTATTGTATTTATAAATAGTAATTTTTAGAGTATCAGACAATTCCGAAAATAGTACAATGGCTGTTTAAACATGCCGTCGAAAGAAGAATTTTTTTTAACTTGTAGTAATTAATTCCCTTCATTGTGTACCCTCCTTGTTATTTGTTTCTAATTTATCGAAACACTCTTCTCTTCATGTTTCAGTGTTTCATCATGGTCTGACACAACAGCATTTAAAAAAATTCAAATTTTCAAAAAAATCCTCAAAAACTTTAGTTAACAGTAACACTAACACAGTGTAACAGTAATTCTTATTTGAATTTTGGGGATGAAGAGTTACAATGATACATTTGTTGTTATTATCACAACGTTTTTGGCTGTTGTGATCTTTGGACTGCTTGAGGTATTTTTCAATTCTGGTAACAGTTAACTTATCAAATTGAACCCTTAGATTGCTGTTCTGCTGTTAATGGAACAATGAAAACAATCTATCCCTTTAGAGATTACTAAGGGTTTTTTAGTTCAACGCTCAAGATGTTACACAGATTGACAGACACCTGAAGACGGTCAGAGAACAATGGCTGAAACGTTGTGATAACAAAGATGAGGACATTAGTCTTACTGTAATGTAAATGGTTAACAGTAACAGTAATTATAATTTAATCCATCATTATTAATATTTTTTTGGTTAATTTTTGTGCTATTAAAAGAGCATTTTCTAGTATCACCATTTTCAGAGAAAACAAAACTAAAAAACTCAACTTTAAAAATATATTGCCTTGATGATGTTTTTCCTTGAAAGTTGAAAGTAGAATTTGATAAGAATTATATGGTATCCTACACTCATGCTGTACAAGCAAGAGACTTGACCACATGGGCTAAATAAGTCTGTGATTTAATCACCTACCTTTTATTTTGTAGCTGAGTTTCATTTACCTAAATAATGCTTAGTGCTTTTACTTCTGTTCTGAATTTTGTTTTGCTTATGACAATTTATTTAGCTAAATGAATATAAAAACAAACATGGAAATGGCATGGAAGCCAAAGCACTTGGATATTGACCCCTGTTCACCAATGGCTGCCAGAGATTATCACTATTGGTAAACCATCTTGTTGAACTATTTCAATGATTACAAGGAAAGAATTCCTAACAAGTACCAGGCCCTCTTGAGCTGTATAAGTTCCAGTGTATTCAAATATATAGAAGTATGTACAAATTTTGACATGGCTATACAAAAATTGGATAACATTTTTGTTAAAACACCTAATGAGGTTTTCGTGAGGCACCTGTTGGCTATGAGACATCAGAAGCTGGGAGAGTTGCTGGATGACTTTTTCATAGTGTTGGAAAAGCTGAGGAAGAACTGCAACTTCAGAGGCCATACTGCAGAAGAATGTGGCAATGACGCTATATGAGACGCCTTCATTACAAGTATAGGTTCGCATACCATACAGCAGCATCTCCCGGAAAATAAGACTGGACCTACAAACAGCTTATACTCAAGCTTCTGCATTGGACTTAGCCCAATGGAATAATGTCTTGTACACTACTTCAGAAGTTCAAATGGCAGCAATAGTTGACCGGGAATTGTGGATTTTCCTATCATTCGTGGGATTGTTGTCCTGCTTGTGTAACTACTTGTAAAAAATGCTCAAACCAAGGACATTACGTTCATGCATATTAGACCAAACCTTCATCAAATTCATTAGCCACAGTGGCTGGTCCTCATATAATGACCTTGCTTACTAATGTACCACAGGAACTCTACCCTGCTGTGATGCACATAATTGTTAATGGGAAAAAAAATAAGTGCTCTATTCGATTGTTGTAGCATTGACAGTTATCTCAATGAAGGAGTTGTGTGGGAACTAAACTTGAAATTTCATCCATCTAATAAAGGCATCACCATTGTCCAGAAGACTAATATAAGGGGCTATGTAGTTGTAAATCTAACCTTTTGCCTTAATGACCAATCATATGTTGCTACCTGTTTAGGTGTTTTGAAGGATTTGTGTTCTGACATGATACTCGGCCAGGATTTTCTGTGTCAGCATCAGGGGGCAACATTCAAATGTGGAAGGTTCCTGCCCAAATTAACTGTGCACACTGCTTGTCAATTCTGTGCATTAAACACAGCAGAGGTAGAAGAACCTTCACTATTTCCTAATTTATCACCAAATTGTAAGCCCGTTGCCATGTCGAGGCACTTTAACAAGAAAGATCAGGCCTTCATCACTAAAGAAATGCAGAATTTGTTTTCTGAAGGTGTAATTGAAGAAAGCATTTCACCATGGAGAGACCAGCTAGTAGTGGTGAAGAACCCTAACCACCATCATAAAAAACAAATGTGCGTAGATTACTCACAGATGATAAACTTATACACTGAACTAGACACTTATCCCCTGCCAAGGATTGATAAAATGATTAATAACCTTGCTAAATACAGCATTTTTTCTCAATTTGATCTCAAAAGTGCCTACTGCCAGGTGCCACTTAAAGAATCAAATAAAAAATACACTGCTTTTGAGGCAAATGATCATTTGTTTCAGTTCTGTAGAATTCCATTTAGGGTTAAAAAATTTGGCCCCCTTGACAGAATAATAAAGAAAAAATACCTACGCAGTGTGTTCCCTTATATCAACAATATCACAATTGCAGGAAACATGCAGACGGAACATAATCAAAATGTAAAAAAGTTCCTGGAGTCTCTTACGAAGGCTAAACTTACCCTCAACAAGTCAAAATCTGTGGCTTCAGTATACTCCATCAGTGTATTGGGATATTGCGTCAGTGGTGTAGTTATTAAGCCTGACCCAGAAAGACTAAAGTCCCTTAAGTGTCCCTTAAGAAAGCTACCTCTAAGAGAAAACTCAAAATCATTAAAAAGGGTCCTGGGCATGTTTGCATATTATGTGAAATGGATAAACAAATTTTCTAATAAAATTCAGCTTTTAATAGAAACTAAAAAATTCACTCTTAAGAGGGCACTCAGTTTTCACTCTTTTAAAAAAAAGAACTAGGGGAGGCTACACTACAACCAGTAGATGAAAGCTTACCTTTTGAGGTTGGGTGTGACACATCAGATGTTGCCATTTCTGCCATCCTCAACCAAGATGGATGCCCAGTAGCATTCCTGTCAAAAACACTACAGGTAAGCAAATTAAAATATCACATAGTAGAGAAGGAAGCGATAACAGTTATTGAGGTGGTTCACAAGTGGAATCACTATGTTGACAATATTTCACCCTAGTTACTGACCAAAGATTGGTGGCCTTCATGTTTAACAATGAAAGGTGTACCAAAATTAAAAATACCAAAATTCAGGAGTGGCAGTTAGAACTTGCAGCATTTGACTGGACAATAAAATATCCTGGCAAGGAGAATGTGGTTCCTGACACATTTAGCTGAGCTTACGCTTGTTCAGCCATTATCACTTGACCCATCATTGACATTCACAATGGACTATGCCACCAGGGAATTACTTGATACCTGCATTTTGTTAGAGCAAAAAAAATTCTCCCTTATTCTACAGAGGAAGTAAAAAAAAGTGTTGTGTTTCTTGCAGAGTCTGTGCAGAAATTAAATCTCGTTTCTATTGCCCACCAGAAGGCATGCTTATCTAGGTGACCAGACCCATGGAACAACTAAGTATCAACTTCAAGAGAACTGTGCCTTCTGTCACATGTAACACATATTTGTAGTAATTGACGAATACATGCAGTTTCCATTCATCATCCCATGTCCATACATGCACACGATATCAGTAATTAAATCCCTAGATCTATTGTTCAGCTTAGCCAGGATGCCTGGCTACATACACTCAGACAGAGGAGTGTCTTTTGTGTCTAACGAACTGAGAACCTCTCTCTCCCAAAAAGGGGTCACAACAAGTAGAACCACTCCATACCACCCAACCAAGAATGCACAGGTTGAATGATTTAATGGCATTATATACAAGGCGATTTTTTTTTTTTTTTTTTTTTTTAGACATTAGGTTGTGTAACATACCTGAAAAGTACTGGGAATTTGTGCTTCCTGAAGTATTACACTCCATTAGGTTGTTGCTGTGTACCTCAACAAATGCTGCCCCCTCATGAATACTTCTTTGCATTCCCATGCCACTCAACACACGGGAGTTCACTGCCATTGTGGTTAATGTCACCAGGTCTCATACTATTAAAAAGGTTTGTAAGAAACAGTAAAACCATTCCTTATGTGTCCAAGTCAAGCTCCTCGACAGTAATCTGATATATACCAACATGATATCCAGGTGGAAGGGAGTCTACTGTATCTGTTTGTGATTTGGCATCTTGCCCTGAAATGGAGTTAACCCCCAAGTCCCACCACTGCGGAACAAAATAGGTTTTGATTGTTCCTATATCACAGGTGGGCACGACATGTGATGGAGATGTTGCCGAGGTTCAACAGATAAGGAGATCCAGATGGATGACAAGACCCCCAGATCGTTATGGATGGTGATGCCACAATTTTCCAAAGAGCAAATAATGTGGTATCCTACACTTACACTGTACAAGCAATAGACTCGCCTACGTGGGCTATATAATCTGTGACTTACCCTTTCCTTTTATTTTGTAGCTGAGTTTTGTTTAGCTAAATAAAGCTTAGTACTTTTACTTCTTTTCTGTGTTTTGTTTTACTTATCACAAATCTTTGGGGTTGATAGTTGATACTGTACTAGTAATCCTTGTCATTTTGTTTACACTTAGTGTAAAATGATGAAGACTTAAAAATGATCTATGCTAAATAAATCTTCTCTCCTTTGTTACTAGATAAATCAGATTTATTGTTAGACTTGCTAATGGCTTAATTTTTTCATCCTAAGAAAGAGGATGATGACTTGCAGCACATCAGCAATGTGAAGATAACATTTGTAATATGATGGAAGCTATCACCAACTATTTTTCTTTAGGGTAGCTAGGATTTTACAAGCCAGCAGTAGGAAAACCATTTTGTGCTTGGTTGAATATTTCACACAAGAACAATGATATTGAACATTTTCACCAGTTCCTCCCTATTTTCTATGCTTAGATAAAAGCCAGGCATGTAAAAAGTTTGGAAATTTAAAAAAGAAAAAAAGAAATCAATCTCCTGATCAATATTTTAAAACAATTTTATGAAAATTTAGACTTCAGAAATAACAGATCCAGTTATAACAGCAAAATGAAACTGATGCAAAAATCTCATTTCTCATCTATTGTGGTGAGTTATTTTAATGTGGAATCTGATTTTAGGTTAGGGGACAGGGTGAAATTTTTAATTTTTTATTTTTAAACAGTACCTCTTCTGTTAATTCTTGCTTAGCTGTCAAGAGTTGTCTATTTTTAAGAAGCTACATGTATATAATGGAATCCATGGTTCTAAATTCTGGGGTTGATCATCAGAGAAATCTCTGCTAGCTATAAATATTAAGGGCTATTTTGCTGATAGAGGATCCTCACTAATTGACGTTTTGAAGTAATCATGAGGTTGTTTTTAACTTGGAGAAGGTTTGCTGATGGCATCCCAGATTATGTTTTCAGCAAAGAGACATTAAATCATTTCATGACAATAAAAGGACTAAGTCACAAGGGAATACTGGGTGTGAAAGAATATTAGAAAAAAACATTAAAGAGTGAGAACAAAGAACAGGAATTAAGAAAACCGAAGATAATGATTGACATTGCATTTAAATTTTTGAACATCAAAGCAAGAAGCCGGAAGAGAGTTCCACAAGTAAGAAGTACAAGAGAAGAAACTGTTAGCATAAAACTTATGGTTACATGTAGTCATTTCAACTTGTGGTGAAAATAAAGGAACTCTCTAATCTTTCCCTGACTTTCCAGGACTGATTGATTTCCCCCTGTTTTCGTCTTTCTCTCTTTACGAGGTAGTCGGCCATTTTCTTCTTACGGTTCGCTACCGGAGTAGATTTCTAGTGGAATAAAGCTTCACTCAAGCTATATGGACTCCGCCTTGTTTCACTTCCTCTCAAACTCTTTTTACAACACAACTATAAAATGATGAGATTTGCCAATAATCTAGTACTGTGATTAAAGTCATAAAGTCTAGGTACCATAAAAGAAAGTTCATCAGAACAATCACCATGAAAGTATTTATAGAAAAGGCATGGGGAAGCTATGTTACGGCGGTGGGGAAGTGACTGAAGCTGAAATGCCAGGTCAGGACCAATGACATTACAGATTTTTCTTTGGATTTTATCAAGGATCTAAATATATAACAGAGATACCAGATCATATGTGGCAGCAATATTGATTGATTTGTTTTCTATGGCTTATTACAGGTTATTTAAAGCCTCTTGCCCTATTGGCTGGGACTTCAAAATATGCTGACTGCACCTCTGCAGAGGGGTAATCCCCAGTGAGGCCACCTGTTTGCTGTGTGTAGCGACCTGTGATACCTCAGGATGGGATCCTGGTGGTTGATGGCTTCAGGAGGAGGTTGTTTAAACTCCTGAACCCCAACACACTACTTTGTCCTTTACTTGGACTAGATGAGCAGTCAGAGAGGCCTGATCTGATCAACCAAGCCCTGGTTCTGAGTTTTGTGACCCTCACTTTGTGAAAGCCAAAATCAGAAGGCAGTGACTGTAGGGTCAATCATGTTGAAGACCGACTGATGATTTCTAACTATCCCTGTGTGAATAATTATTTTAGGAATGAAAACCTAGGGATACAAAGTAGCTGGTTAATTCTTCCATTGTGATTATACTGGTTGTGTAGCCCTGATTTGTCAAAGTGAATGGGTTTCCCTCTTAGCATTTCCCCTTTTAGGCCTCCATGGTGGGTGGGGAGCACAGCCAATGACCCCCCCCCCCCCAAAAAAAAAACACAAAAAATACCATGTGCAAACCAGGAGTCAAGTTCTGAAAATGATGATATAGAGGCCCTGACATTCCCAAGATTTATAATCTTGGAATTCCTGGAGAACATTCCAATTACAAACCTATCCTTCTTTGTAATTGAAAAGATCATTTCAACAAATATAGTACCCAAAACAGTTAAGGAATTAGAAAATGGAACAATTCTTGTTGACATTGAACAAAAAAAAAAGACTCAGATTTTTCTATTAAAAATGAAAAAACTTAATAATAAAAACATACCCACATCAAACCCTGACTTCATCTAAAGGAGTTGTAAGAAGTCAAGAAGTCTCCCTTTGCACAATACATGAAATTGAGAGGGAGTTGAAGAATCAAGGAATAAAGGAGGTGAAAAAGAGTGTCATTCAGAAGAAATGACTAAACTATCCTAACCAACATCTATATTATCACATTTAATGTCTCCAAAACTCCTGAAAGGCTTGAAATTGGATATAGCATGGAAGGAGTTGAGCCCTGCATTCCTAATCCCTTGAGATGCTATAATTGCCAGAAATTTGGGCACCATGAAAACAAGTGTTCAGGATGAATGGTGTGTCCAAAGTGTGGGCACAAAGACCTCAACCACCCACTAAACAAATGCCAGGAGCCATTACTCTGTGCAAATTGTGGAAGGGATGACCCTACATATTCAAAGAAATGTGAGATAAGAAGAAGAGAAAAAGAAATTCTTTCAATTAAATATAAAGGAATATCTCCTTCATTAAAGCATGCAAACAACATACAGCCAAATCACAAAAATAAAACCCAAAGTGAATGAATCTCAAGGGAAAAATAAATATATGGCTATACTTCAGGAACTGCTGTCACTTGAAGTAGACAACTAGCCTAAACTTATAAAAGAAATAAGAGTAACCCTAGAAGAACCTGAAAACTTACTATTAAAAAGCTTCATAAGCCAAACATTAAAACCAAACATCAAAGGAAAACATGAAAAAATAATGAAAATGTACCCTTATCTATTAAGCTGAAGCCACCAACTAGAGAACATCAGGTCACTAAAAGTAGAAATACAAATAAAAAACACTATCTCAATTATCTTGCTGAACTGAAGACTCTCCTCCACCCAGCTCTAGAGGAAGATTTACCAAAAAACAAAATGAAACAGAACAAAGATCACAAAGAAAATCATGTCAACATTCCTCCTCAAAAACAAATAAATACCAAATCATGAAAAACTACCCAGAAACCAAAAAAGGTATAAACTGCTTGAGAAAATTAACACTGAAAATAGCCCCACAAACAAAGCAAATAAACCCCACTGTCTTCCACCCTGAATCACACACTCATACAGTCGAACTGCTGTGGGATAAAACCCAACTTTAATCAACTCCTCATACTCCTTGCAACCTTGAATCCTTCTATTATCTGTTTACAAAAAAACCCACCTTAAAGAAAATGAAAACATTACAAACTACACCTCATACAACTTCATTTGTAAAAGCAGCAATGGAGCTTCAGGTGGCACCTCTGTACTCATAAAAAATGAAGTATCACAAAGCCAGATTGCCCTGAAGACTACACTACAAGCAGTTGCTATAGAAGCCTCCCTCAAAAAACTATCACCATATACTCCATTTATAATCCACCCTATGATTTCATAGATGAAAATACTTTACACAATCTACTTAGACAGCTCCCAAAACTATATATCATAATGGGTGATTTTAAAAGCCATAATGTTACCAATCAGAAAAGCAAACATATGGAGGCCTTCATAAACAGGAACAATTTATGTTTACTCAATAACCTTACCCTCACCTAGCAAATGGCGCATACTCTGCAATCGACCTAACTCTAAGTGATCCCATAACATATCTCAAGTACAGTTGGAAAGTCTATGATGATACCCCAAGCAGTGACCATTTCCCAGTTAGAAAATTCTGGACCATAACTGAATGAGAAAACTCCAAGTTGGAACCTTAAAAAAGCAAACAGGGAGAATTTCAAAAAACCAATGCTAACTCAAACTTATACTGGAACTCAATACAAATAAAGAAGATCACATCACCCACTTCACCAAAACACTACTAATAATAGCTGAACAATGCATACAAAAATCAAAACCCAAATCCTCCAAATATAACAGGCCAAGGTTTGATGATGAATACAGGAGAACCATTAGACAGCATTGTGCTGCTCTTCACATATTTAAACTGTATTCAACAATGAAAATCTGAAAAACTCTTCCTCAAATAACTATGCTGTACAATTTCAGGATATTTAAAAGAAGAGAAGAAAAGAAAAAGTTAAACTTTCATTCAAACAATAAGGAAGACTACAACCAGGCTTCCTCTTTATCTGAACTAATAGACTCTCTAAAGAAATCACACGACTTGGCAGTTGATAATTTTTGTGATCATCTGCCAATTTGACCTTATTGAACTGATCAGACTTACTATTAAGATGGGAGAAAATAGTTGTCATCAACATAGCTTCATGGAGTTATAGGAATGGAAACATCCCTGCAATGATGTGTCATAAAGAAAAATAAGATCAAAGGAAAAAAAAATCCATCTCTAAATTGAAACTATTCAAGGCATTGCTTTTTTGAATTTTGCAAATTAACGCATATATCATTTTTTATTATCCTGATGTAACATCTGCTCATTTACTGAATAAGCTGTCTTCAAGAGAGACAACAAAAATAAAAGAAAATTGACACTATTATGGCTGGGTGTTCAAATAAGTGAAATGGACAGAGGCAGGGTTTGAATTCAGGAAAAGGTTGCTGCACATTGATTTTCTTGTCAAAGTAAAATACATGATTGATTTTTTATTTATTTATTTTTTTAATTTATGTAGAAAAATAAGTAGAGAAATAACAGAAGTATGTGTGTGTAAATTTCAATATTGGAGTGTTGATTTCTATCTTCATGAATAGAGAACATTAATGTACAGTGTAACCCGGATATAAGAGAGTTGCCCCCCCCCGGAGAAGAATTATCTTATATCCGGGTTTCTCTTATATCAGGGTTTATCTTATATCCGGGTTTGGTCTATTATATATACATTAACACAGGCTCTAATTTGGGACCACAGAAAATCTCTCTTATATCCTGGTTTCTCTTATATCCGGGTCACACTGTATATCAAGTGTTTGGACTTGTTTTGCTTCTGTAAATTTAGTGGGACAAATCAGTTAGAAACTTACTTCTTGTGGCCTTGGCTTTTCTTGTAAACTATAGGTTTTCTCTTTCAGAAAAACTTAACTTTTCCAGAAAAGTGTTCTTCACTGAACATATTTTCATATTTTATCTTGTACATGATTTTTAATTATTATTTTGATTTTGTGGGGATGGTCCAAATAAGTCCAATAACTACTTGTATAAACAAAACTTAGAATTGAAATTTGATTCCAAATGGTTAAAAAAGGTCTTGAGTGCTATAAGGTGGGAATTAGGTACAGTAGATTTCTTGAAGTTTTAAATATTCCTCAGTTGATGCTAAACTTTGTCCATTGAACAGAAAAATCCTTATGTAGTCTTTGATACCAAACTTATTTTATCTTTTCTATCACTTAACAAGAAATAAAATGAGTAATGATTTTCTTTGAAATATTTATTAAATAATCTGTATTATGTATAATACTGTCTTCTGTGGGTTAAATAACTGTATAAACTGCGATTTGTAGCCTTGGATGGCTACCAGTCTAAGAGAAGGAAAACTCTTAATTTCAAATCATGGATAAGGCAGCGGGGAAACCAACTTTCCCAAGGATGCATAGCAATTCAAAGATAATAAAGAAAAGGAACCTGTGGCGAGTCATGATCTACTATATCTTGAATAGACATGTCATTAAAAAAATCTGTCTGTCAGTTATGTAGAAGAAACATTTTTTTTTATTTAAAACCATGGAGAAATCAATGGGAAATGACACCACTTTCTTTCCCAAAGATACATGGAAATTCAGAGATAATAAAGAAATTGAACTTGCGGAGTGTCATGATCACCCAAATCCTGAAAGGACATGGCATTGTAATAAAATGACAACTTTTGTATAAATCAGTCAAATGAGATTTAAACAAATGTTTACTGAAATTTTTGTAAACATTCATAATCAATATTTGCAATCTAATCATATTTTGTGAGCATCATTGTTTTTATTTGAAATTGAATTGTTTTTTGTTTATACTCTGTACTGATGCTGCAAATGTTATTTTTAAATGTTGCATATTAGATTTCAAGGTTATGTTTTGAATTTGGTTAAATTTTCTGGAAATATCTCAGAAATGATTGAATATAATAATTTTAATGTAAATAATGCAAGTAATCATAATACCTCATCTCAGAGACAGATATAATAGTTTTTCTGATTGTAAAAAAATTATTCAATTATTAACTTTGTTTTTCTTTCTCATTGATATAAAGAGAATCTGTTAAAAATTCTATACCATAAAAGCATCATTACGACAGCAGAAACACTAACATAATCTTTGAAATATTCTTACACTTTGTAAGTGATAGAATTAGTTTCTAAACTTCTCTGAAATTATTTTGAGGTTTATGTGAGCTTTCAAAATTATCACTGTCAATAAATTGTTCAAGATCCCTTTACATAATGTATTATGTTAAATTTATTATTTGTTTCTTAATATCCTGTCAATTTTTTTAACATAATTTGGCTATATCTCTATGTTATGTAGCATAATGGTAGCTTGGTAGCCTTTTTATATAGTTTTGTTAGTATATTTATAAATCTAATGTTTTGCTTCCTCAGTCTTTCCTATTTTTCCTTTAGCCTATTCTAATATATATATATATATATATATATAAATTATATTGAGTAAAACATTGTCTGATAATGATCAGATATTAATTTATCAATTGACATCTGATCATTGTCATGCAAAATTAATAGTTGCTCTATAATCTTACTAGATAATATTTTATACAAAGAATCATGGGATTCAACATTACTTCACACCTTTCCAAAGCATTTTGCTCTCGGTGGAGGAATTTCAATCAGGAGAAGAACTCCAAATTAGTAAAGAATGTACTCTATACACTCTGTGTTTGTATAATATATAAAGTAAAGTTTGGTTGAGAATCTAGTGGGATAGTAAATTCTTTTAATCATTTCACCCAATGCAAGGCACCGAGATGAAAGGGGTTACTGAGTATGAGAGAATGAGAAAAAAACACTATTAAGAAAAATAGAACAATAAAAGGGCAGGAATTAAGAAGGTGTAAGATAATAATATAAATATATGAAAATTTGGAAAACTCTCAATGTCATTTGAGAAATAATTTTATTTCAATTTGTTAAAGTAAAATTCTTTTTTGATGATACAGACCCATTGACAGAACATCGAGTTCTCCAAATTGTCTTTTATATAAATGAAGTTTATGCTGTCTGTCTTCCCTTTTAAATAATTATAATTTTATAACTATGCATAATGAAATTAATCTGTAAAAAATAATTTTTTAAATTTATTGTCAGTATTGTTAATTTTCAACATGTTCACTATTGTTACATATACAAAGTGTAATATGTTTCTGCAATTCTCAAAAAAATGTGGAACTAGAACAATCTGCCCTGGTGGTTGAAATAAAGGGTTCAGTTTCAAATTCCAGTCACCTGAAGAAGGCTGGGGCATGCAACGTCTGAAATGTTGTGAATATGGCAATAAAGGTGAAGACAGAAGTCCAAATAATGTAAATAGTGTAAATAATAAAAAGAACATAGCATTTTTGTCATCATTAATAATGACATTTGGATTAAGAAGAAAGTCTCTCCATTCTCTACTGAAAAAAATGACATAAAGGAAATTACCACATTTTGTAAAAAACTGTTAATCTGGGATTCAAATTTATGCTTAAAATACCAAATTTAAAACCGTTTTATTAAATAAACCTTGTAGAGGAATAATTTATTGTAGAGTTCTATTTAATAAGTAGATTTTTTTCCCTTTTTATTAAATTGTTTGTGATTTTATGATGAATACTATTAAATGAATGAAATGTTTGTGATTTCAGAGTGACTATTGTTGGCGCTATTTACCTAGCAATGAGAACATTGTTGTGTAAAGATGTCTTCCAGGCAAGGATATGAAGGGGAAATACGTCAAAGGAAGATGGTTCCAAGAATCACGCGTGATGACTCTCTTGATAGTAATGATCTTGGAACACGGAGAGAAATAAAAGCTACAACTACTTATAACCCTTGGGAAGATAGTCCTACAAGAACTGATTCAATGCCAGAGGAAATACCACTGACAGATTTCAGTGATGGGACCTTAGGTCAGCTGAAATCCCTCTCTGGAGATGGAACAAATAGTTTATCTGAACATAATGTTGATTTGACTACAGATGTGACTGCTCCTTTGTTATCGTCACAAGATGATGATATTGATGGAGATCTTATTGTCAACAAGGATGAAGCTTCTGAGGTTAAAACTGTATCTGAAGAAGATGAGAGTGCTCTGAGCATTGGTCTACAGGTGTTTATACCTTACATTATTGCAGGATTTGGGACTGTTGGTGCTGGAATGGTTTTGGATATTGTGCAGGTAAAGATTTCTTTCTTTCCTTTTCTGTTTTGAGTAAATGTATTCACTGCAAAAATCCAGAAGCTCTCTGTTGGTCCACCTGTGAGTTCGTTGGGTGACAATTGGGTTAATAGAAAGATAAATGTAACCTAGTTGATTCGATTTTGAAAGGACAAAAGTTTATTTTTATATATAAAAGCAAACACAAAAGAAATAATTCTTGTTGCACAAGGTTGAATGTTTCTTGTATGTGAACAATAACCAAACAAACACAAATACTTCAAATAATTTTGGTAAAGGAAAGATGTGGCCTTCGTTTTAACCCTTTTTGGTTTGTTCTTAGCACAACTACTACAACTTTTGATGTTTCCATTTTTAGTAGCAGTAATGGTAGTATTAGTAGTAGCAGGAGTAGCGGTACTTAGATGTTAGCGGCAGTATTTCGCTTCTTCGTCCACAGCTTCAGCAACACACAGACGCTTCCTTTTCAATATCTGACATCTCTCCACTCAGTTTGACTGCATTCAAAGACAGACGAACCCAAAACTTTCTCTCCTCCAGTTGGCTCGCTTTTTTATTAAGAGAACCGGCCTCACATGTCCCATACTGGTGATGTATCTCTTTTTCTAGTGCAGACATACTGACATACTGCCAAAGTACAACTTCACTCCTCCGAGAATAAACAATTTACTTTTTCATCAATTGGTTTCCAAGGTTCACAACCAGACCCTATTGTTTATCACTTTGCTATTAATTACTCTGCTGCTCTTTGTAAACTACAGAGATTCTTGTTTTAAAAATAAATTCTAGATCAAAACATCTTTAATTTTAACTTCAATTCTTATAGTGTCAAAATCCATTTCTTTTTTTAAAAGTTTTAAATTATTATTGTTCTAGTAATTTTCTATTAGTAATCTGATATCCTTTGTACACTTACAAAAAGATTGTATTTCATGTTCTAAATTAACTTTCTGTAACATTTACATTTCAAAGTCTTTACAGCATAATAACATCTTGGTTATTTGAAAACGGCTCTTTCACTTGGTGTTTTCTGTTTTACAGCATATCCTCCTTTATTATTATTATTATTTCAGGGGTGATATCACCCCTGCCACAGAAGGATTGATTGATTATGAACCCTTTGTGAGTTTTTTAAGGCAAAACATATCTGGATTGTAACTTTTATTTTTTTAATTAAATATTTTTGAGAATAACAATGATTTTTCTAGATACATCCTACTACTTAATTGTAGCTGGGGGGAGGTTTTGATTCATACCTTTGCCAAGGGTATTTATGTATAAGTGAATGTTAGGAGGGAAATTAGGGGAAAGTGATGAAGAAGAGGACAAACATGATGTGATGGAGAAGAGAATGTAAGAAAGGTTAAGGAAAGGTTAAGGAAAACGAGAAATCAGATTGAAGAAATATATATCAATTATGTCCGGAAAGTATCCAGCTATTGAATATTAATGAAAAATTAGCCTACCTATGGCGATGGTACCTTAGTACTCTTAAAGCTAATCATTTTTAAAATCTCTCATTAATCCCAGCATCCCTTCCATTTTTAAAAACAATCTGCAAGGTTCTCTTTTGTGATTCCCATCAGTTACCTCATTGTATCCATTTTAATCTCATCTGTTGTGTTTCTGTGGTGAGTTTAGCTTTGAGAAAACCCAGAATCAACAGAGAACCAAATCTAGACTGTCATGGGGAGTTGAGAGATCCAAATGAAGCAATGTTTTGCCAAAGATATCCTGCATGAAATGTGAAGAAACCATTCACACATTGTAACCCTACAGGAGAGTATCTGTTTATTCATGTAATAAGGGTGCTTCTGATTGGTTGTCAAGTTATACCAAGGCTACACAAACAGTTCTTGAGATATTAAAAATGGTCAAATACATTTCAAACTGACTTATATACAGTGGCATTTCTAGTAATCAGAATGTGGTTGAGTCATCCTTGGAGAACAAGATTAATATATGGGTTGTGTATGTGGAAGGGGAGGCAAAACTCAAAAGTGTCTCTGAGATGAATTTTTGTTTTTATGCTTTTTTGCAAATGAAAGTCTCTCTCTCAAGCAGTTTTTCTTTTTTAGCTTTAACTATTGTAACATATTTAACATAGATGAATCCACTTTTAATAATAAGTAATTTCATCTATCAAATACAACAGACAAAATTTATGAGGAATTAACTGTGGTTTGGATACTTTGTGGGAGTTTTTTTTAAATTTAACATTAAAATATATATCAACTATACTTCTATATTATAGAGTATATTAAAGTGTGCGGAGTCAACTTAGAAGACAGACAAAAATATGACTGAGGGTCATGGCACCTATAGCACACCTCCTGTAGAATTACCTATATATATATATAGAGAAAGGAGAGACGAGACACAGTTAATAAGAAAGATAAAAGAAAGAATGCAGTAAAAAATTAGTTGTGCATTCCTTGTTACTTTTTGGCATATGAAACTAATTCATGTTTGTATAATATTTAGAGAAAAATATACATGGACAACAAATGTTTGAAGAGATAAAGCAAAGAATAATAATGACTGAAAGAAGAGCAGAGATATAAGATAGAATTTATTAAATGAATCCATCAAAACATTAATTCACAGTAATGATTACAGGTAGTGTGTGTGTCCTGTAACCCATTAAGGTCATACAGACACCGCATTTATTGCCGCCATAGTGGCAGTGGTGTGTCAAGATAGCCTGACGAATCCCCACTCTCTTCAGGCTGGTTTTGAATGCAGAGTTTTCCTTCTCAGACTGGTTGCCACCTCTAGGCTGTTTAACCTATAGGTGGAAGAAGATGGATTCATACCTTTCCAAAGGCAGTGAACAAAACAGAATCAAGCAGGAATTGAACTCAGCACTTTCTGTGCAGATATTCATTACACCATCTGCAGCACCTTTGATAACATCGTGACAGCAAATTCTGTTGGTAGAGAGGAAAACAAAATAGTCATAAGTTCTATTTTAGCACATTTGAACTCTAGCATTGATTGGGACAATGTTTAAGCTCTTATCACTACAAATTGTCTTTATTATCACTCCCCCTCCCGACACCTACAGTTTGAATGTTAGTCATTTTCTGCACTAAAAACTAAATATTACTATATGGAAAAAAAATCTGATAGTTAAACAGTTTTCAGTTTTCAATTTTGTTCAGCTCAATTCCATGATGAAATAAACAAATTCCAAGTCCAAATTCAAAGATCCAGGGGCAGAAAGAAATGTCAAAATCATGAATTGCAGGTCCAATGTGTTATGGTCCAGGTTCCTTGTACCACGGTGATGGTCCAAGGTAAAAACCAATGAAGAATAACTCGAACACAGGTATGGAATAACACAGACATATTACAAACAGAATATGTACAAAAGAAGTAGAAGTGTTAGTAATAGCAATCAGGTGAGGTTAGAGAGAACTATGTTGTCTCAAAGTATCACTATTCCAATGTCTTACAGTAATCGTCTGACGCGACTCTGTCTGTGACTGACTCACTGTGTGACTCTCACTCACTGCTTCCTCTTGAGGCGCAGTATTTATGGTGTACGGGATAGTCCATTACTATTATGGGTAAGTTCCCATACCCCCCCTTGAAGCTTTTGCGTAGCAGGGGTTTTTAATATCTTTTTTCTTTGGATCTATTTCCAAAGGTTCTGTAACTTTTATTTTTCGAGACGATTTCCTTGGTTCTGGCATTGTTTGCAGTCTTTTTATATCAAACATATCGAAAATCGTGTCCATTACCTCTTCTTGAGGTGGACCGTTAGCGTCCTGTAACAGTCTTTTCCTTATTTGGTTTATGTGTCTCCTGTGTGAGAATTTTTGTCCCTGAACTATGTAAACCATCTTGCCAATTCTTTTCTCAATTGTGCCCAATGTATTATTTTTCTAGGCTTTAAAAAAACTTTTTCTCCTGGGAGAAATTTTCTTTTTGGTGCATTGGACTGTTAAACTTGTTTTATTTTACTTGGTAGCAATTTATCAAATGCAGATCTGATCTTCCTAGCAAACATCACTTCTGCTGGTGATAGTATTGATGGTGTAACATTATTTGGCGTTATTCGATATACCTGAAGAAATTGCTGTAATGCTTTCTCCGTAGGCACATCGTAGGCTTTTTGTAGCGCTCTTTTGAGTGTATCAATGAATCTCTACACCTGCCCATTTGATCTTGGGTGATAAGGCGGGGATTTTACATGTTTTACTTGATAAATTTTGCAAAACTCTTGGAAGTCTGCTGACGTGAATTGCGTTCCATTATCTGTGACTAGGCAATCCACTACACCAAACCGAGTGAATAGCTCTTAGAGGCAATTTATGGTCATTTCTGAAGTAGGATTTTTGCAACGAAACACCTCCGGCCATTTACTATAGCTATCCACTATGATTAAATAGTAAAAATTGTCAATTGGTCCTGCATAATATGCATGTATTCTTGACCATGGACGATCAGTCTCTGGCCATGGCTTATGTATGATTGGCGGTGCTTTGGCTGCTAAATTACAACCTTTGCACATTTCCACCATCTGAGTAATATCCTGGTTCATATTCTTCCAATATACATAGCTTCGCATTCTATGGAAATCCTTTAAGATCCGCTTTTGTAATGTTTTGGGAATTACAACCCTTTCGTTGTAAAGTAACACATTGTCGCATAGAGAAAAGCTGTCCGAAATTTGCTCATTTTTTTCTGCTATTTTTGCTTTTGTTTCATTAATAAATTTGTCGTTTTTTACTTCATTTTTTATGTCTTGCAATGTGACTGGCAGGTTTCTAACTGTACAACATAGTACTGTCCTGATGTCTTCTTCGTTTCTTAAGGCTGCGATTACCGTATCTTCCAATTGCTCTGTCTTTGTTGGTATAAGTCTCGACAGACCATCCGCATGCCCGATCTTTTTCGTTGGTAAATATTCCAATCTGAAATTATAGTTCAGAAGAATTGTTCCCCATCTAAGAAACCTATTTGCAGTGTAAACCGGTAGACCTTTTTTCGAACCGAAAATGAATTCCTGGTAGTAACTTACTAATCCTAGAAAACTTTGTAGTTCTGTTATGTTTTTAGGAACAGGCATTGTTTTTATTGCTGTTGACCTTTCAGGGTCTGGTCGTCTACCTTCTTGATCTATTATATGGCCAAGGTATTTGATTTCCTTCATGAAAAAATCGCACTTATTTTCTTTTACTTTGAATCCATAGCTCTGTATTCTTTTAAATACTTCCTGTACATGTTCTCTGTGTTGTTCAACGCTTTCGCTATTAATCAATATGTCATCCAGGTATACAATTGGGTACTCTAGTCTGGCAAGCATCGTATCCATTGTCTGTTGGAATATAGCCAGTGCGACCTTAATTCCAAAAGGTAATCTTTGGTATCTGTACAGTCTTTTGTGTGTAATTATGCATAGTAGTTTTGAACTTTCTTCATCGACTGGAATTTGCAGGTATGCCTCACTTAAATCAATTTTTGAAAAAAATTTTCCACCATTTAATTTAGTGAATACTTCTTCTGAACTGGGTAGAGGATAGTGGTAGTCCTTTATTGCTGCGTTCAACCCTGTAGAAAAATCAGCACAAACTCGAATTTCGCCTGATTTCTTTTTGACATAGACCATCGGTGCAGCCCATTTACTGTATTCTACTTTTGTCAATATGCCAGTGTTTTTGAGTCTGGTTAATTCTTGATCAATTTTTTCAATTGACGCAAATGGTACGTTCCTTTTTTTCTTGAAAATAGGCTGAGCATTTTCCTTTACTTCGATATTTGCTGCCATTTTCTTACATCTTCCTAGGCCTGCTGAAAATACTTTGGGGAAACTCATTTTTAGTTTTTCTTTTAATTTGTCTGCCTCGGTTGGTAAGCCTTTTACATTTTGGCAGTACGTACTTATAGGTAGATCCCACAGTTCGAATTTTTGCATCCAGTCTGTTCTGAATAGGCTTTCGGTATTTCTTAAGACGTACATTTTTAGTTTTTTCATCATACCATTAAATGTTACATTTGTAATTACTTCATCCTCAAATTTTATCTTTCTCCCCATAACTGATCTAGCAATTTTATCCGTTTTTAACATGGTAGGTTTGTTCAGTTTTCTCCATGTTTGTAGGTTTATAATCGTTAAGTCTGAGCCAGAATCCAGCTGTAGCCTAATTTTTCTGTTTTGCATTTCAACTTGTACGTATTTTCTTATGTTAGTCTCATCAGGTTGGTCAGTCCTCGTAATTCTTATTCTGCTTTTGTTTTCTCTTCTATACCAACAGTGAGAACTTTTGTGGCCTATTTTTTTACATGATAGACAAGTTTTAAAATGATAAGTACAGTCTTTAAACCAATGCCAAGTCCCACAGCGATAGCATGGACTGGGTGGTAATTTTTTTTATATTGATTTTTACAGTTAGAAAATTTTGTTTTACCTGTTCTTGAGGGGGGGAAAATCGGTTTGGTTTGTTTGTGAGGAGGGTAAGTTGGTTTGTCTTCGTACTTTATGTATGTGTGCTATGCCAGCTTCTATGTCTTTTGAATCTTTCTTCACACTGATGCATCTCTGGCAGTCTTCGGCTAGCTTTTGAAGTGTCAAATCAGTTTCACTCTCCAATTTAGTAAGGATTCTGTGTCGCATTTCCGCATCTTTGGTTGAGACCAGGCCTTGGACGTAAATTAAGCATTTGAAATTGTCTGCGCTGAGTTCTGATAATTTGAAGTCGTCACAATATTTGTTGACAATGGACGCGGAAGTTATGTAATCTTCGTTGTCCTTTTTTGTAAGGTTCATGCATTTCCATCTTTTGTGGAATAGTGAAGTATTATGGCTGAAAAGTTCCGTTAACAGTTTAATGGCTTCTTTGAACATTAGCTCACTTGTTTTTCTGGGAACCCAATTTCTATGTTGTGCATTAAAAATCAGAAAGAAAGGGATTGTCAGTGGTCAGGACTTTATGCAAATATTATTAAGGAAATACGGCTAAGTATAATGATTATTCTGCTTTCCATGAAAAAAAATTTACATTTTGTTCAAATTTGTTTTTATTGCTAACAACCAAATAGCTATTATTATATGTTTTGTTGCTGTGTGGTCACGTTAATAAAATTGGAAACTGTTGTTGCTTTCAGTGGTATAGAAGAGTATTGCAATCTCAGTGGTATACCTTTCGTTGTGGAGCTAAGTTATTGTTGTTGATATGTATGTCAAAAGTCTAGAGCAACTTGTCAAGACTCTGTCGTCAGAGAGCCCCTGGGATATGTCTTCTGTGAGAGATGCATTGTGTTTGCTGAAAAATCTTCAGAATAGGACTTCTAATAGCATTGGTCAAGCTGAGAAAAAGACTAGATAAAGAGTTTAATTGTAAATGTAACACTTTCTTTCTCCTTACTTGGGATATCAATTCAAACACCAAATAATTTCAAAGCACAAAACAATACTGCAACTAAAAGCATCCTATGTAGGGAAAGGAAAGTTGGTTAGTCTTTTTGTATGTGCATGTGTTTGTGTGACTAATACATCACTACTATCCAGATATGTGGATTCAAGCTTATTATTGTGTCAATGTATCTATTCCTATCTATAGGAACTTCACCTCTCTCTCTCTGTGGTCTGCTCTGGACCCAAATATATATGGTTCCTTTATTTGTCTTTCTATCAGTATCAATTATCTTCAGTCTTGTTAGAAGCTATGACCAGTAGACAATCTTATTTTAAAAAGTTCTGTTTTACCAAGAAGGGATTCCAAAAATATTTCTTATATTTGGTCTGATTTTGGATAGTGGGGCAGGCTGAGGGTTTTTCAGCAGCACCCTGTATAATGTTTAATCTATGTGATAATGGAAAAGCATTCAATTAAATGCATTGACAAAGAAGCAGATTATATATACAAAAATATTTGTTGTGTTAAATAAATACTTTTTTCATTCTTAGGCTATATACTTATTAATGTACCGATGCACCAAATGTTGCTTCATAATAATAAACAATATTTGATACACTCTATTTTGTAGGATATTATTTATGCTTTGTGGAGAGGACATATTTATGCTTCTTTTCTTGCATAATTTTGAATTTTTTTCTGCATTTTCTGATTAAAATCTTACTATATGACTGTAGGTTTTCTTTGATTTATTACTTAGTTGTGTCAAGTTGTGCAAGTAATTATTCTCTTTGCGCATTGATTAAAAGTTTTGTTTTTGTTTAAGGCAAGTCATTCATAACAACAGATTGGCTTCACTTAATTTCCTGTAAAGCTGTCATTATTAACCATGCGGATTTCAACTTTTAATACTTATGTATGTTGTTATTGCTTTCTTGAAATCTACTTTCTTGTCTTTCATTCCTAGACGGAATCTGCTCCCATTTTATTGTGAATGTTACAGGAACTTATTTGAGAAGGTATAAAAAAAAAAAAAAAAACTTCAACCAGTATTATCAAATAATTGTTAAGGTTTAGTTGTCCTAATCTTATTTCAATTATTTTATCTATGTATACTAGTGATGGGACAATACCAATATTTTTATCAATTCTGATACAATTCCTGATACTGTTCTAAATTTCTGATTCATACAAGGACTAAAATTCATTATTTTCAGCCCCTACAGTTGGTTTGGGAAATTTAATGAACAAAGTACATTTATTAATAAAACATTTAGTAGAAAAATGAATACAAGAGCTTATAAAATAAAGTTAGATATCCTTTTTATTTTAAAAATTGTGTAGGAGTTGTGATTTTCCAAGTGTAGCTTAGATGTGGCACAAGGCCGAAAGTAGGGAGCACCCAGTGGGGATTGAACTCATTACACCGCCTCAAGGTGCCCACCTCAAAAAATTGGGTAAGAGTTTAAACAATAAAGAGAACAATTTCTTTAGGTAAATCACTTACGTACCTAGCTACAGTTAACATATTGCTTTACTTTGGCTTTTATCAGAAATTTTTAAAAACTTCCAAAAACACTTTTCTGCTTGGCATTGGATGCACTTGCCATAATTGGGGTCTGAAAAACTTATAAAACTTGCATCTTGTTTGGAATAAATGAGAAAAAAGTTCAAAATATTTTAAATGCCATAATAATGTAACACAGGAAAGTTCAATTATGCCAAAGAAAAATAAAATATTAGTAAAATAAAATTAAATACCATTTCTTTCTGATGGAAATTAAATTTTAAGTTTTTTAATACAAAATTTTGTCTGAAAATGCATTTTTTCAGGAAACTTCAAATAAAACTTTATTTTTTTTAAGTATTTACCTCCACAAAAATGCTAAAAAATCAGCATACCATGATGAAAACATTCTCTAAACAATGAAAACATAGTTTTATCATCAAAATCTCTGTTATCATTGAGAAGAAGGATCAAAGTATTTTTTAATATTTAATTAAATTTGTGCAGAATTTCAAAGTATGGATATCCAAACTGTCAGTGGATTAACCAATGGGATCAGTAAAAAAAAATAAATTATGTGCCAAGAAGGTAGCTGATTGCTAATCAGTGTTCAAAAAGTCCTAAAGGCAAAGCAGTTGTAAACAGTCCAGTAGGCAAATTAATACTAAAAATGGGGTGAAAAATCCAACCTTCCACTCACAACAGAGGAAACACACTTTCGCTCTCCAAGATCAAAAATCATTCCCCTATGTTAATTAAAGTAATGGCTTTTATTCACAGGGCAATTTTTGTGATTGGCCATGCCAGTCAGGGAGGAAAGAACATTAGCATAGTTCTCCTCTGATACTTAAAGTGGCAGGATTTTGCTAACAATTTTCTTTAATTTTCCTTCGGCAAACCATGCACAAAACATGAGCTCTTTTTTGAGGTAGGTGATTTTTTTCTTTCATTACACAAACCTATAATGTTATCATTAAAAAGTCGTGTTTTAAGGGTTGTCCCCCTCTTATGGGAAAAATATAAATATACATCATACTTAGGTGTTGTTATCATCTATAGATTTTAGTTTTACTGATAGTTTAAAAGCAATAAATATTTATATCTTTTTATCATTAGTACCAAGAGTGGAAAATTAAGTTTTAAACAAAAGAAATCCAAAGAATCGTTTTTGGAATCAGAAATTAGGTTAAAAAGTCTCTGATCCCAATGCCAATTCTGATACCCTGAAAAGTTCTGATATTTTTTATTCTCAATTCATTGTCCAATCACAAATGTATACACACAATGTCATATGTGCAATATATCTATACAAATCAAGACTTGTGTTCTTTTCTATAAGTAATCTCTGGAAGAAATGAAGCATTCTTATTAACATCCTAGGAAATTAAAAATCTGATAAGACATCACAACTAGGATCTGATCATTAAAACGCATTCCTCTGACCTGTCTTTGGATGTCATTTCATTTTATGGCCTCCTTACATTTTTTAATGCACATTAGCTTCTAAAAGATATGTCCTCATGTCACAAGAGTAAAAACTGATTGTATCTGTGGTCATTGCAACTTTTTATGTAAATCACATCAGCACCAATTCATGTTCTTTGTAAATTTTCATATTTCTATTTTGATAAAACATCTCAAAATTGTTATAATTTAAAAAAAATAATTCTAACATTGAAGCTGGTCACATTTTTGTTTTTAGATAATTAAAACTTGCAGATCCATTAAACCAGTTCCCAGAGAACTATGTCCTACTTTATGCATGTTTATAACTTGCTAAAATCGTTTTCATGACCAGACTACATAATTCTCATAAGTGTTTATTTCATTGTTTGTACTCTTTATTCTCTAGCTTTTATTGTTGGTTGACTCATTGTATCTTAATGAAAGTATGTCAACTTATAACTGAAAAAATAATGCAATAGATTAAGGCAACATATGACTGTTTCATATGTTTTCTAAATCATAACTATTAATATATAAACTATATAAATAATTTACCACCAACATAATCTCATTTTTCTTCTGAAATGATTGTATTTATGTAAAAGTTTTGATGTTAGTTATTTATTTTAATATTTAATTATAAGAAATTAACTGTTAAAATGTCAGTGTGTGATGATCTTTCCTTTTGTTGTCTGTTGTAAATAATGGGCATAGTCCATTCAATGCTGCAGTCTGCAGTGGACTATTCCTATCCTTAGTTTTATTTATACATAGCAGTTTTTATTTTCTTATTTTGTTGAGTAAGTAACTAACAGATTTTCTTAGAATAAAGACTTTAGTTAAGGCCTTATTTATTTTCAATGCAATTTATTTTAACAAATATCACTGTTATAATTTACTATGACTTGAGAGATTGGATTTGGAGCCCGTTTCCCTAATGGCTGCCCAAGATTGGAAACACTGGTTTTGAAAATTTGAGACATTATTTATGTGCACTTCCTCAAGTGAATCTGGATGAGCTGGGACTCCTAGTAAACTTTGTTTCATCTTGAATCTATGGGAATATTTCGGAATGCATTACTATTGCTTTAATGAAATCAGAATAAACCTATGGATGAGGGTTTTTGTACATCACCGCCTCGCATCTGAACATCAGGAGGTTAGCAAATCTCTGGATGAGTATTTTCAAGCATTGAAAATCTTGAGTAAAGATTGTAACTTCAAAGCAGTGACCGTAGCTAAATATTGTGAGGAGTCTGTCAAGGATGCCTTTATTAGTGGTCTGCAGCCTTCATTGATAAGGCAACACTTATTGGAGAATAAGACTCTGGATTTGGCCACCATGTTTGACCAAACGAGAGCATTGGATTCAGCACAGAGTTATTCTGAACTGTACATTACTACACAACCTGCTCGGGTAGTGAGTGTTGCAACTCCTGACCACAAGATTAATGAAAATTTTACTGTATTACCTGTTCCTGTGATGGCTGCATTGAATGCCAAGTGCTACTTTTGTGGTTTTGCACAGCACCCTTGTTCAAAATGCCCATCACTTGTCATCGATGTTGAAAGAAGAGGCACTTTGCTAAGATCTGCCGTGCTAAACTATCAGTGGCTTCTGGAACCTCTATAGATTTAAATGATTGGACAACCCTATCTGCAATGACTTCAGTGGCTACTCCAGGTTTTCTGAAGAAAACAGGAGTAAAGGTATTTATCAAGTGAGTCAAAATAGAGGGTCTTATTGACAGTGGCAGCTCTGAGAGCTTTATCCATCCAGACTTGATTAAACACTATGATTTGGATATCCATTATTTGATGGGGCTGTTTTCATGGCATCAACCTCTTTCTCTGTTTGGAAATCAGGTTTTGTGTAGTAGACCTCAATGTTGGTGGCAAAGATTATCAAGGGGTACATCTAGCATTTTTGCAACAATTATGTTCTGATGTGGTTCTTGGACAAGACTTTCAAGGAATGCATGATAGTATTACTCTGAAATATGGGGGAGGACTGCCACCTCTAGTTATCTGTGGACTAAACATGTTGAAAGTGAACCCACCAGAACTGTTTTCCAACGTTATGGCTGATTGTTACCCCATATCTGCTAAGTCCTGCTGGTATTTGTTTGAAGATAAGTTGTTTATTGAAAAGGAAACCCTGTTGAAGGAAGAGTATTAGAAAAGAGTAATTCTCCTTGGCAGGTGCAAATTGTCATTGATAAGGATGATAATAAAAGGCAAAGATTAGCCATGAATTATTGAGACCATAAATAAATTCACACTTCTTGACGGTTACTCTCTACCCTGTATTGATGATACACTGGACAAAATTGCACACTATCATATTTTTAATACTATCGACTTGAGGAGTGCCTATCATCAAGTCCCAATCAAAATTAAAGATAAACCCTACACTGCATTCGAGGCTGGTGGGACACTATACCAGTTCACTAGGGTCCCATTTGGCATTACTAATGGAGTGGCTTGCTTCCAAAGAATTATTGACTCCTTTATTAAAGAAAATCAACTTGCTGGAACTTATGCTTACTTAGACAATGTTACGATTTGTGGCATGACCTAGGAGAAACATGACACTAACCTTAAAAAATTCCATGAAGCTGCAGCAAGAAAAAATATAAGTTACAATGAAGAGAAATATTCTTTTTCAACAAAAAGACTGAGTATCCTTGGTTATGTGGTTGAGGGTGGAAAGAAATATCCAGACCCGGAACAATTTTACCCCTTACATGAACTTCCATTATCCTGAGATAAAATGTCACTTTGTTGAACTCTGGGTCTTTTTGCTTATTATTGTCAGTGGATACACAATTATTCAAGTAAAATTTGCCCTCTGAGTGCTACAACTATGTTCCTGGTATCAAAAGAAGCAGAAACTGCCTTCTGTGCTCTTAAGACGGATGTTGAAAACTCAGTAGTTTGTACAACTGACAAGTTGCTACCATTTAAAGTGGAAACAGATGTATCTGATGTTGTTATTGCGGTGATTCTCTTTCAGGCTGGACATCCAGTTGCTTCTATAGAGAAGGAAGCTCAGGCAATCGTTGAAGCTGTTCATCATTATTTGACCAGTGATCCATTAGGTTTGATAGAAGGCACAAAATTAAAGTAAAAAACAATAACATATTGCAGTGGAGGATTGAATTGCTATAATTTTGATATTCAATACTGATCAGGCCAGAAGAACTTTTCTCTTGACATATTTTTCAGGTTTTATTGTGGAGCAGTAAGTTATGATAAACAATCTTTATTGAATCTCCATAAGGTTTTATGTCACCCAGGGGTTAGACACTTGCTTCATTTTGTAAAAGTAAAAAAATATGCCCTATTTGGTAGAGCAGGGTTTCTCAATGAGGGGTGCAAGATAACATTCCTGGATTAGGGGTTGTGCTCTGACCTACCACCTCTTCAAGTTACATTGTGAAAATTTTTGAAGTGAGCCTTTAGTTTTTTGTTTTTCTATGGAAGTCTGCTGGTTGTGATGTGGGAGAGCTTTAATGCACTTCTTTGAACTGCAAGAAGTCAGTTTTTCTAAAGGAACGTGACTATGATCTGCCCAGAGAAATGGAATCACAGGAATTCAACCAAATTCTAGTCTATTTGAGTGATATTTTCACTTGTATGAATGACCCCCGTGTATCTATTCATGGGAAAAATGTAAACATATTGAAATGCCGTGAAAAGTTAAATGCTTTTAAAGAAAAGTTATATCTTTGATGTCGATGAGTTAAAAAGTGGAAATCTTTCAAATTTTCCATCACTCAAAGAAATGGTTGATGACAATGAGTCCCTTATTCCAAATGTGTATGAAGAAATTGTGGATCATTTGGAAATACTATCAAAGTCATTTGATGGATATTTTGGAGGAGGAGAACTGGAAATTTCTGAAGAATGGATTATAAATTCAAACTCCTTCAATTTGGATAATATGTTGAATGATGAAGATCTGAAGAAAGATCTTATTGAACTGCACAAAAATCATGTTCTTGAAATGCAGTTTGAAAGCAAAACTTTGGCTGAATATTGGCATTCAGCAATGGACATGTTTCCAAGACTTTGTGAAAAAGCACTGTGCTCATCCCATTTATATCCCATCTTGTACGAGTCTGAATTTAGTGCCCTTTTGTCAATTAAGGCAAAATTTAAAAATTTCTTGGCTACACAGGCAGACATACAGATTGCTATCAGCAACACAGTGCCATGATTTGAAAAAATCTTAAGCAATAAACTGGAACAAAATGTCATTAAATTTAAGTTGGCTTATGAACATTTGAACATTAGTTCTTTAATATTTTTAAATAAATTTCATGCATGGATGAAAATTTAATTTATTTGTAGGCTTTATGTAACTTTTAATTTGTTGTAATATTTTTTCTTTTCCATATGTTTCATTTTTGTTTATATATTATTAAAAAATTGATTATACAAATTTGTTTTGGCCACCTTCACCTTTTATTCTTAAATAAATTATTACTTTAAGGGGTGTGAGAATATATTCAAATTTTTTAGGGGTGTGGGGCATAAAAAAGGTTGGGAGCCACTGTGGTAGAGGATGTGCAACAAGTAATAAGATCTTGTCGGATATGTGCTGAATACAAGCCAAATTTTCATCGGCTAGAAGGTACGCACTTGATTAAAGCTACTTGGACTTTTGATTGATTGAGCATAGACTTTAAGGGAGCATTACCTAGCATGAATAGGAATCATTATTTCCTCAACATTTAAGATGAATACTCTTGGTTTCCTTTTGTGTTCAGGAAGAAGGGGCACTAATGTGATGGTATTTCCTATCCTGAGTTTTATTTATATATAGCAGTTTTTACTATCTTATTTTGTTGAGTATGTAACTAACAGATTTTGTTAGAATAAAGACTTTAGTTAAGGCCTTCTATCTCTGCAGCTGTTTCATTCTAAAGTTCAGGGGTTGATCTATAGTGTGAATAAATCTGCATTTGTGACTCTTTACTGATTCAACAGGCAATCTGAGATATATCTATTCAATGTCAACTTATATAGTTGTTCCTGACAATGTCTAATGTATTGCATGTAATGTTCCACATGGAGAAAGAAAATGGGCTTCATTGTTATATTTCAATAGTTCTTGGACAGTGACTAGAGTAAACATTGTCAACATGAAAACTGCTGACATTTTTTATCTTTGTTGCTGAATATTTTATGAGTTTGTCATTGCTAAACATCATTATCATCAAGGAAATCTTGAATTTCTTCTTATAATATGTACTCGGCTATTTTATCTACATATATAAGCATATAATAAGATTTATTATATACTTTATAGATTCTGACATGCTTTAAATAATAAAGAAAATTTCATATGCATTTTATCACAATTTTTCTCATCTCATAATACAAGTATGGCTTATTTATAACTATTGGTAGCAATGACAATCTTTTTAAGATCATAGAAAAATAAACAAGAAAATACAAGAAAAAAGTATGTTAATAAAAATTCAAAAGAAAAATAGTACATATGTTTTGAACGTGATGAAGTAAAAAAACAACATATTTAATCAATTGACATTACTTGATCAAATTGTTAGCTGCTTAGAAATAATAACTTAGATATGAGTTTTTTTAATTATTTGATCTCATTTATGTATGCAATCAGATTTATTAGTATCCACTCTATTCCTGCATTATTAAAGAAAGTTTGATTTCAGAGTAATCACTTCATTGAAATAAGCATGGACACATAATTGTGATTTAAAAAGGTGAACAATTTCTTTTTGATTATTTTTTTTTAAATATTTATACTTCATTAATTATATACAAACTTCAATTGGCTTGAATTAAAAATGGAGAAAAAATTAACATCTCCCAACTTATTAGTTTGACAAGTTTGTCTCTGTTAATGTCAAAATTTAAATGTATATTCTCAATATAAAATATGGTAAACTGCAATCCCCAAAATCTTTCAACGATATTTTATGAGTTTATTTTTCTGTTACTTAACTATAAACATGAACTTTGGATAGTTTATATATAATTTTGATCCTGATGTAAAACATATTTTTTTTAATTGGAAAAATACAATAAAAATATTGAACAGACCTTATTGGTTGAATTTAAGAAAAGTTGTTTGGACATATATAAATAGTATGGTGAAAAGTTCTTGGACCAACCTATTTCCCAAAATCTGACAAAATGACTAAAAATCAAAGGTTCTTTTTGAAAATTCCTTAGTTATTTTATGAACTTTTCAGTAGACTCAGTTTTATTCAATTTTTTTTCTATTGTAAATTTCATTTACCTTGCATATGTTTATATCCTGAATATTTTAAAAAAATCTATGAATACTGATTTCAATTGTAACTATTTCTGAGAACCTAATAATTTTCATAGTAATTATTTTATATCAAGTTTTGAAATCTTGCTGGAACATGAAAATTTTTATCTTTATAAACACTCCTGAGAGAACAAATTTTCAGATATTGTTTTATTATTTATGAGGTGATGTTAAAAAACCCTTTCAAATAAGTTCTGATGTTTAGTCATTAGCTTAGATTTTGAGAAGTGGATCTAGTCCAGAACTTTTGAGTACCTCTTTGTATTTGTCAGTAATGGTGATTCTGGTAGAAAATTGTTCATTAACCTGTTCCTCTTCTGAGTATTCTATTATTTTCGTCATTTAACCAGAATTAGCTGAGCCAAATAAATATTTCTGACATCTTAATTTACATATATTTAAAGCTTTGAAATTGTGAAATTTGTTCTATTTTTTTTATGAAAAAACAAAGTATAGAAATGGTAATTTAAGATGTAAAGACTAGGAATAAATATTTTGCCTTGTACTATGAAGTTTACTAAATTTCTGTAGCCTGTCTTTTTGCTGAAGTAGTTGTATACTTTTCGCCGGTACCAATGGTCATTATTAATGTTCAGGTGACAAAAATAAAAGTCAGGATTTTGAATGCTAATTTTCAAGGTAAGAATATTTTCTGTACAGAAAGGTGTGATATAACTTTCTATCTTTATTCTTTTCAATTAGGCTTTGTACCATATTTAGCTGAACTATATTATGCATTAGTGATTTGAATTTTTTGTTTTTTTTTGTAATATGTTCTACTTTAAGAGAGATACATTACATTTTCTTTTTTTATCCTTAA
>OZ038478.1:71576070-71676070 GCA_964036315.1 Acanthosepion esculentum | reverse complement strand
CCAAGCCAGGTTAAAAAATAGCCCAGTCCCCACAACTGTTGGTTGCCCTGCCATTGATATTATTACTGATCCCCCACTGTTTAGCGCAATGAGGGAGATACTGCTGTGGGCAACTGTTTTCTGAGAGTGAGCACCGCTTAATAATATTTTCAGTTGCGCTCTGTCTGCAGACAGACAAGTAACTGAGTTGGGCTCACAACTGAAAGATGAAATGTAGTTTATTGGGCAGATACTACACTTTGATCCCAGACGAAAAGCAGAGAACCATGATGATCGATAAATCCTCCTTTTTTTTAAAAAGTTGCACAGTATCAAACAACGGAAACAGAGTAAGGCAGTTGCCAAATATCCAGTTACCATAAATAAAATCATCTACTGAATTATTTTAAACTTAAGAGAAATGTTTGTAAGACAGAAATTTGGCTAGTTAAGTATATATTTCACTTACCATTTTAACTTTTGATTCTTTCATTAGCTGTTGATTATTTGTTGCTTTTCTTCTTTGTAATTAAAAGACAAACAAAGTTTAAAATATTCAAATCTCTTGCTTCCTTTTGATAAGCTAATTAGCCTAGCTGAAAACTTGGAAAATGTCAATGGATTAATTTTTTATTCTATGTATCTTTTGACAGGCTAGTTATCTTTGTATTTTAATTATCTCCTTGACTTCAATTTTCTTCAAGAGTAAACTTAAGAAAATTAATGTAATTGATTATCTAGCCTATATTTTTACCCCAAGTTATTGACTGAAGGTACTGCACTCAAATTCAGAACTGCTTGACATGTAGTAGAGAAGATTTAAGAAAAAGTAAGAAAATTCTTGAATTAATGCAGTGTATTTGGTTGATTGTGGCATTATATTTGCAGTTCTCCCATATTGATATGTACAAGGAGGAGGTGCTGAGGGGGTTCTGAAGTTTGGTTATGAGGTCAGGCAAAAAAAAAAAAAAAAATTTTCAGCACTCTCTTGTATGATTAATTTGATTACAAATGGAAATCAATTTTGATGTCTTGATTGTTTTATTATTTGTTTTCTTCATTTCTTGATATTTTGTCAACGCTGACTTTGCTTTACATGATACAATTAGAAAAATAGCTATCAGTTGGAACTGGAATACCTTGACTTCAAAAATTTAAGCTCAGTACTAGATTGGCAGTTAGGTTTCATTTTACTGTTAGATGTAAGTAACTGTAAGTTCTGTAGTAATAGAACTTTTTGCTTATGGAACTCTCTTTTGGCTTCTTGTTTTCCTGTCAACTATGATCTTTCAAAATATTAATGTAACACCAATTGTCATCTCTTTTTCTCCTTGAATTCTGTCCTTTTAATGTCCCTTTGACTCAATAATGTTTTCTCAGTTTCTTTCACACTCAGCGACCTCTTGTGCCTTAGTGGGTTTATCACCTTGCCTGAGGAGAAATGATTAAAAAAAAATGAAGACATTTGTAGAGAAAAACAAAATATTTTAATCTAAATAAGCATTTAAATTGTCATCTTTGTCTTTATTCTCCTAACAGGAAATAAAAAAGGCAATGTATTTTTTAGTCTTATTAAATAAAAAGAGTTATTTTCTTTTCAGAGAAGTAAGATAATTCATTCAGTTGAATAAAAGAAATTTATGCCATTATCTTTTGAAAAGTGAAATTCCGGGGCATTTTGTATGTTTCACTGAATTCAGTTTTGAATTTGATACAAAATTACAAAAGTTCAAGAAAGTTAAACACAAGAAATTTTCTTTTGTTTTAGCATTTGTTAAAAATTTGAGTATATTTTTTTTTTAAGGAGAAGGAATTGGATTAAAAAATAAAGTATAAAAACAATTGATATATTTGAGACTTATTTAATATTCAAATTTATAATTTTATTGAATACGTTTATTTTTAATGATTTCAAATAGTTATAGTCTTTTAATTTTTCTTCAGGTATATCATTGCTTGTGAAAAATATTAAATCACTTTTAATGTTTCTTTCTATTTTGCTGCAGTCAAATTTAGGCAATATGGACACTCGTAAAGAACAGCTAAAAATGATTGGTGGAAATCTGGCCCTTACACAGGTAACTAGTAGTTTTGTTTACAGTGAATAAATCATTTTGAACAATTAGCAATGTTTTAATTAAACCTTTTGGCTGAATTATATTTATTATGTTCTCAGTACTACATTTTTCAAAAGAAATAGGTTATTAAATGTTCAAATTAGATGACCCAAAAATGCAATGTCTTAAGAAATTTTATTTGTTTCTGGATACTTGAATGTAGAGTTGGCTTTGGAATATGTGGTATGTAGATACTCCTATGGTCAGGACATAACTTTAATATTCATCATTTTCTTTTTTTTTTTTTAAATTTAGTTCTATATGAGTATGGATCAATGTCTATAGCTCAAAACTGATCTGAAATTTTCACTGTATTATGCTTGGTCTATGTGATTAATGGAAAAAAAAACATTTGATTATGTACAATGAAAGTGAATGAAATTATGCTAAAAAGTAAAATGTTTATGTAAAATAAATGCTTCAAACTTGCTTATGTACTTGTGTATAATACAGTGTTAGGCAGAAATACCACCCACATAATGGTAAGACATTAGTGGCAATGGTGTTTTCATCTAACTAATAACTTACCATTATGTGGGAGGTATTTCTGAGAGTTATATGTGGATAGTATATCTGCCACACCCTGTATATTAGTCCTACTGTTGGACATATTATTGCTCTGTATTTGTTTAGAAAAACCTCTGTAGAAATTCAGAGACAAATATCTACACTTTATCTTTTTAATGATTGTAGTTTTCATTGTGACTCCTTGGCTTATATAGATTTTTGAACAAGTTTCATGTTCTATGCCTAACAGTGATTGTCTACAAACTCTAAAAGCACAAATGGCAGAAACATTTGTATTTACTAGGCCTCAGGAAATCTGATAGTTTATCTTAATTCTTGTTGAGGGAGTATTGAAATGTTTCCAGACTTGATAAAAATGTGTATATTATTACTCTAATAGATATATAAATTTGAGTACCATTCACTTTGAAATTGTAATCCCAGCAGCACATCCTTGCTTCAAAAGTGCCGATTACAATTATGTGATGAGAGCTGATGGATTGTTCAGTGACGATCTTTTTGATGAGTTCACAATTTTATTTATTTATATTTTTTTCACTTTTTCTGGCATTTTGCTGTTGATTGGTTACCAGGCATACCTGACTGGTCTTGAAACAGGCATACAACTAAAAAAACTTGTATTTGACATAAAAAATGTTTGCCAAAAGTCTGATGAAGCATTCTGAGGGTCTCAACAGAAGATTATGCACACAGGTTATTTGAATTTGTCAACCATTGTAAAGTTTGCAGGGTCAATCCACTACTGTTAAAAAAATCTTGTGTAATATGTCACTCACATAATCACATCGCTCAGAAGGCTGGATAACAATAGGTATTAGTTTTATATATACTTCTTTTGAACAGTACAACCACAGCACATCAGAAACTTTCTGATATTACCTATGTATGATTGTATTTGAAGGTGGTAAGTACCACTCCTGTTTGTGCATCGTTTGCAACAGTTTGGGAAAGTCTGAGAATGGGAATATAGAAAGTCTTATTTAAAAATAACAATTTTCTCATATTTTCTTGTCATGGTATTGGTAGGTTGGAAGAAAATATTTTGATTACAAATGTGTGACATATGAAACAACTTGTCATTTCAAACTGAATATTTCTTGATTAACATTTTGATTTTTTTTTTTTGTTTTGTTTTCAATGTCATGAACCTTTTGAAACTTTTCATATTCAGTACATTGTCCTACTGTTGGTAACAGCAAAGGACAGTTTAACTTATTGATTTAATGGAAGTGAAAAATAAACTCTCCTTTGTTAAACACTTTATTTACAACATGAAATTTTGAAAATATATATATATTAACTTCATAAACTATTCTCTGGTTTTAACAAGAAACAGCTGCTATTTGTGTATGCATCTGATTGAAATTGAAGTTTTTTGCTATTTCAGAGCCTTGAAAAATAGAAATAAACTTTTGATTGTTTTGAAAAATATTTTCTCTACAGTCAAGGATACAACAAAGAATATCTTTACTCTTATTCTTTTATTGGAAATAATTTAATGAAACAATGATAATTTAATACATTATGTGCCAATAAAATTGAAACTTATGTTATTATGATTTTGTATTTTAGATGAAAAATTGTCCACCGTTTCAAATTTCTAACTAGTATTTGTTTCATTGTTGTTCATTTTCTTTGTTCATCATACTAATGAAAGAAATATTAGTAAAATGAATAATGGTTTATATGTTATTCAGCTTGTTGTTCAACTTTTATATGAGATAAGCAGTTAAATTTTCTTTTCATTGAAACATTTCAATGATCTCAAATTAGTATCTGTCTATATTTCTGAGATGAGGTATTATGTACATTATTTACATTATTCGGACTATTGTCCTCATCTTCGGCACAAAAATCTCATGAGCCGACCAAGCATAGAAATGAATATGATATGGGAACCAGTAATAAGGATTGCCAAAGAAAAGCAATAACAACAACAAAAGTTGCAATATGAGCTCTGGTAAAAACATGTATTGATAACAGCAAAAATTGCAATATGAGCACTGGTAAAAATGGTTGCTGAAGACATTAGGTTTATAATACCCAGAAATTCATACACAGATGTCCTCACGGACACATGGATAAAGGCGTTGGTTAGATCCAAAGACAGGACCCAAAGAGTGTGAGTTCAATACCTGATTAAGGCAGTGAACTTTAGGAAAGTTTAGAGGGAAATTAACAGGAGATAACTGACATCCATTAAACATGGCATGTGGAACTAGAACAGTCTACCCCAGTGAGCAAAATAAAGGGTTCAGTTTGACATTCCAACCACCTGAAGAAGGCCAGAGCATACAATGGCCAAAACGTTGTAATAAATATGGCGACAAGGATGAGGACAATAGTCCGAATAATGTAAATAATGATCTCAAATTAGCTTCCATTTTTTACTATAATTTAATTCTAACTGATGCTTCTGATATATCATTGGAGCTTCGACTAGATTTAGTTATATTTATTTAAAGCAAGCAAACATTTAAATGAAAAAGTATTGCTATTAGATCTTTTGAGAATAGAAGAAAGAACTAGGGTAGAATAATCTTTTTATTAACTTTTGAGCATTCTTTATACAAAACTAAGGCTTTTCACTCTTTGAAAAGATGTTAATTTAGATAAATAACTGAGAATTTAAAAAATATAATTGAGCAAGTAATGTTTACCTGTAGATTCTGATTTGTTTTGGTTTCAATTGGAATCAGTTTGAGTGCATATCTTACAAAAATATTATTGATCAAAAACAATTTAATTAAAAACAGTTATTTTATGCAGGTTTATCAGTAACTCTGTAGCCTAATTAAGAATAAAAGCATCTATTTTACATAAGTAATATTTAATATAATCTCTTCTTTTTCTATGCATTTAAGGCTTCTACATTAAAGGCATAGATTAGATATTACATAATAAAAATTTCCAATCAAGCAATGGATTTATTGTTCCAGTCTCTCATAATTATTATGGAACAATCATTATGAATAAAAGAAAATAAATCACACTGTACATAGGAATGAAATAGAAAGGTTCAGTTAATGTGCTAAAAATAAATGTGTCGATTTCCTACATGCATGTGTTGCAATATGTAAGCAATTAAATAGGGTTTGCAGGTTTGGCCTTCAATAGAGGGGATAACTTGTGACTAGAAACTGAGATCTAAATCTATCCCCCCCCCCTATATAATGTGGCTGGCTGCTTGTTTCCAGGTATGCCTGTCTGCTTGGGTAGCAAGCCAATCCCTGTTGCAGATGCCTGCAACACTCACAGATCCCACCTATCATTTATACTGCAACTATGCTGAGCAGGCCTTGGTTACAGTTTCTGAAAGAGACCACATCAACTACCAGAATCAAGTTTGAACAAAGCCAGTATGCTCAATCCCTTGGTCATGATGACTTGTGACTTTGTGCTAGTAAAATCATTCATGAATAAATCCGTTTACCCAGTTTCACTCACAAGGTTTGGTCCAACTCGTGGTATGGTTTTCAGGCACCTTTATAAAGGTGCTGCATGCTGAGATATATTAAGTGGACAATGACTCAGTACGAAGTGGTAATAGTCTATTTCATGCTTAAACACAATCTTCATGGCCTGAAAATTGTCATTAAGCTTGAACCAGACTGCCATTACTTGGTGTTGACCTTACTGTCCACTTTTATATTTACATAATCTATTCCTGATATTGAGCACTTTTACCCATAAATATAGCATACCTTAAAATTATATTTTTATCACATGCACGCACACACATATACACATTTATTTATTTATTTTTTTTATTAAAATATTTTTGTTCAGGAACATTTTTTTTATCTGATTTCAAATTAATTTTCATTCATTTCTAAATGATGCATAAAAATTTGAATTTAATTTTTATCTGTTATCTTATTTTTATATTTATTTTAGGGTCAAGCTATTGTAGTTGGATTTTTAGCTTCTTTGGCTGCTATGGTGATGGGTTGGATTCCTGAGGGTAAATTCAATCTCTACCATGCTCTACTTTTATGTGCAAGCAGCATGCTCACTGCATCTGTGGCAAGTTTTATTTTAGGTGAGAAACATTTCATCTCTTTTTCTTTGTCTATCATTTTATTTTTCATTTTCATTTCTTTAAACATTGAATACTTACACCTACTTTTTCAGTTTCTGTTCATACAGAATATTCAAATTTACTTGATATACAATATATATAATTTTTATGGTTAGTCCTTAAACTACCTTTTTTGACCTTCAGTGGCCAAGACCTCTTGAACCTCTCACCCTCGACAGGCCAACTTGGAAAGCTGCATGTGCTATGGTTACACATTGCTTTTCAACAAGGGAGGACTGAAAATCATGACCTACAGAATCAGCTGACGTTGTACCAACATCTCAGTTCTCTTGCTGTACCTGTTGGCAGTTTGGGAGTCATGTATCAGCCTCCACAACTACATGAAGCAGTACCGGTGCCTCTTATATTGTACTGCCACTTCCCATCCTGATCTAGTGTCATCATCATCAGATATGAGAGGCAGCTGAACATAATTTTTATGATCACTAACTCTGAAAGAAACAGAATGTAACAAAAAATGATGTTTGAGTCTATGATTTCTCGGCGTTCTTGTACTTGAGGCTAATTAACTGAATTCAACTCTTTTTTTTTTTAAGAACCTAATAGAGAATAAATTACAGTTGATACTTTTAATCTATAAGGAAGACCACTACGTAAACAAATACAAGCACGCAATAGTCAAGGTAGTGTCTTTTTTCTTTCTTTTTTTGTTTATATAGTATATATAGAATGAATGAATACTTGGAGATTTTTAACATTGAAAGTGTAAAAATGAACCCAGGAAAACGTTTATTTTTTTAATTATTTTTATTTATTTTTTTCAGTATTTTCTAAAAATTGAAATAATTTATGAATTAAAAAAAAAATGGCTTGGTAACAGTTGTCTTCGTGTCTGTAGAAATATCACTCTCATATTAAAACTTTGCCAGTTGTATGTATTGTTGCCCACTTACAAATATTTTTGTGCTTGATGTATGTTATTATATTCAAGAATACTTTTTATTATTTATGTTCATATTTGCACCTCTTTTTTTTTTTTTAAAAATCACTTTTATGATTTGGTATTGTTTCATTTGGTATTTGATCAAAGAAAATACAAAATGAAACAATATTTTTTTAATTTTTTTTTATTGAAAGATATAAACATACTAGAATTGTGTGAATGTTTTTTTTTTTTTTTGGTGAAGAGAAACTATTTACATCAGCCATAGCACTATATTATGTGTATTTAGTGATATTTCTTTGCTCCAAATATGATCTTGAAAAGTATAGTCAACTTTTAATGAATTCATCAATCTAGTGTCTTAGAAAGGGTTAAACTGATTTTTTTTTTTTTTTTTTTTTTAAAGAACCTCTCTTTGGCTGGTATATCAGCAAACTGGCTAATATATATTTTTGTTAAAGCTCTGGCTGACAATTATTTTGTGCTAATTTCTTTGGCAAAAAGACAAACTTCCAAAGTTTCACCATATTCTTAATATGTATAAGTTGTTGAAAATAAGTAAATGCATAGCCAGTTCAATTATAATTGGAAATGTAATGAGCTTGTTTTTATTTAAAGTTTGTACTGTAAGAGCAGCAGATGAATTTGTTTTCTTTATTTGAGCCAGTAGCATTTTTTCCTGTCAGTTTGTCAGCAAGCAACAAAGTCTAACCACAGACACACGGCATGAGGAAATAGGGAAACTGGCTTAACCACAATGAAATGATTCACACAGTTTTTATAGCTGTCTAGTAATTGGTATGTCAGGGCAGCCTGTTTTATTTTATTTATTTTCCAATGTTATTTTGACTGTTGCTACTTTCTTGTCAGACTGATGTCATTTCTTCTAAATTATAAACAATTGTACATATTTTTTTTTCCTGATCTTTTTTTAGAGAGATAAAAATTTCACTAAAAATTTTTTTTATGTTATGTAGTCCTTCAAATATGACATTAACAATGAAGAAAACTTTGGCTTTAATGTTCTGAATATAGTGAGGATTTCTTTTTATATTAACCACTATTTGAAGTTGTATCTTGAATATATTTAGTCTGCTTTTCTCGTTATTTCTCTTAATTCCCCAGTGACCTATGTATACAGTCCAATAAAGAAGTAACGACATTTAGTCTGAATATATATATATATATATATATATATATATATATATATATAATTTTTGTAAATTTTTGTTTGTAATGTAAACTTGCTGAACTCTAAGTTGCCACCTTTGTAGAAGTGACAGCTGGTGGCAGTGATAAATTGTTCTAAGAGGTTTAGAGCTAGAAAGATGAAATCTGTGAAATAGCAGAATATGGATGGTGTTAATGAATTTAAATATGACTTTCTTGAAGAGATATTTTAGTTAACTGCAAAGAAGATAAACACAAGTACTTGTTTATTTCTAGGAGAGTACAAATAGGTGGACATGAAAGAACAACATTATTAATACTTGTTGACTTTCATTAATAGCCTAAAAGTTGCTCTGTGTAAATGTAAATATTTTTTCTTCCCAGCATTCCAAACATTTCTTCTAAACATTTGCTCTGTGTAATTTTATAGTTATAATAGAAAAGGTAACACTAGAAAACCATCAAATCTTCTGTAAAATCAGGAAAGAAAAAAAAATCTTCAAAATTATTAGCCTTTTTATATTAGTTACAAGAATATATCCTTTACTAGTATTACTACTTATATTACTTATTAATGTTAGAATTAATCATTCCTCCAAAATATTATGTTAGCTATAATAATTTACTTTGATTTTCCATCAGTAAGGCTGATACTAACTTCCAGGAGATTGGCTCATTGCTGATATGAAATGGAAAGAGTATATTGAATCAATTGCTAACTCTGCAGCTAAGAAAGTTGGTTCACTTATGTTGTGTTAGACACTTTTTCTTTGTAGAATCTATCTTACATATTTATAAGTCTTCGATTTCTCCTTGCTTTGAATATTGGTGCAACATCTGGTCTGGTGCTCCTGCTATATATTTAGAGATTCTTGATATTAGGTTGGTGCAAAAATAATGTCGTTTTCTCACATGAATTTGAACGTCAAAAAACAACATTATTTTTACACCAACCTAATATAATTCAAAGAAGAATCTGCAAGGTTATTGGTATTGACCTGGCATCTCAGCTTCAGTCCTTTTCTCACCATTGTAATGTATCTTCCCTGTGACTTTCTATAAATACTTTCATAGTAATTGTTCTGAACTTTCTACTATGGTACCTAGATTTTATGAATTTAAGCCCAGTATTAGATTGGTGCAAGGTCTCATCATTTTACAGTTGAAATAGCCAGATGTAATTGTAAGTTTTATGCTAACAGTTTCTACTCTCATGCCTTTCTCTTTTGGCTTGCTTCTCAGTCAACTTTGCATTTAAATTTTTGAAGATCAATATCAATCGTTATCTTCTGCATTCTTAATACTTGTCCTTTTTATTGTCCTCTCTCCTTAATAGTAATTTTTCTTGTATTCTCTAACACTCAGTAACACCTAATAATTGCTTTTATGTTTACAAATTTTATATTAGTGTTGATATAAATGAGCTTAGAATTTTCTATAAAAATCAGAAATAGTTTTAAATTAACTCACTTAAATGCTGCCAAATGTGGCTGTTAAGCGTGATGTTAAGTCATTTTCTATTTATAAAATTTATATTCTAATTATTTGTAAATAAATAAATGGAAACAAAAAACTATTCTCTAATTAACCAAATTCCAACTAAAATTAAGTGCTTTGAGAAGGTAGTGCTGCCTTGGTCAAGCAGGTGGCTGCTGAAAGACCCTATATGGCAACAGGACTCAGCACCATGCCACACAAACAGGAGAACCCATTCATAGCTGTCAGACAATTTCTGCAGCCACATCTCCTCTTACATCTGGCCACTTAACTCCCCAGACTGCAACCTTCTTAATTATTATGTGTGGGCCACAGTTGAGCAAGAGGGCAACAAAACACCTTATAACACCAAAGATGAACTGAGGGCAAGAATTATGGCAGCATTAACCAACTTAAACAAGGAGACTGTTCAGGAGAGTTGCAGGAGATTCCAAAATCGTCTGGAGGCTTAAATGGCAATTTATCCATTGCAACCTGTGTATGTATGTATGTATGTATGTATGTATATATATATATACACACACATGTGTATATATATATATATATATATATATATATATATATATATATATATATATATATATATATATATATATATATATAATATCAAATCCATAAGTGGAAAGGATAATCCAAGTGGTTCTTTTAAATATAAAATATTAAAAAGTTAGATCTGTAGAGAGCTCAATGTATAGACTACAGACCAATATGATAGACATCAAGGAAAAGCTTAACACATCATGAAAATACAGTAATAAATCAGGATTTATTTTGACCAGTAAGTCTCATCAGACTGAAGATATAAATGGTATAAATTTACAAACAATGGTTCAAATTTATCCCATTTAGCGGATAAATTTGTTTGTGTGTGTGTGTGTATATATATATATATATATATATATATATATATATATAAAAGTGGACATGGAAGTCAGCACTTAGAGGCGACAGTCTGTTTCATGCTAGTGCAATCGAAGGACCATGGAAACAAAGAAATTATGTACACAAAATGTCTTTCACAAATAGTAAATATGCGAACAGCACAATGCTTTCTAAGTATATCTGGGAAATAAAAAACAAAACACACACCACACCAAAAATATCTTGGAAAATAAGGAAAAAATCATCAGCCTACAACAACCTATCAAAAACCTGCAAACTTTGCTTGGAGGAAAAAATAGCTATCATTACCTTCCCAGATGAAAATAAATTATTAAATAAAAGATCCGAGCTAATCTCAAAATGTAGACATGAAAACAAATTTTTACTACGTAACTTAAAATAGAAAAATAAATAAATATATAAACAAACAACAATAAAATAAGCAAAATAAATTACTCCAAACAAATCATAAAACCACACCTGTTAGAATATACGAAACAAAATCAAAACAAAAGAACGGACGAAAGTTATAACTGTTATACAAATAAAAATAATAATAAAAAAAAAAAAACAAACAAAAAAAACATTAATAAAAGATAATATACTACGTTACTTAAAAACCGAAAGCCAAAAAGATATAGTGTAACAAATAAATAACAACAAGTATAATAAATCGATCTAAATACATCCAAATATATAAATAAACTAACAACCGATTACGATAAACTAGCCGGTTAAAAAACAAAATAAATCAAAAACAAATAAAGATAACCAACCTAAATAGATAAATTAAAAACTGTTCCCACCTAAATAATAGTCAGAAAAAACCACAAATTCAACAAACAGATTTAATCAATGACAAATAAACAAATATATAAGATAAAAAATAAAAATGAAAATAAATAAAAACAAGCAAAACAATTTGACCCAAATAAATAAGCGAACAAGCGATTTCCGGTAATGACGGCCATTATAGACTACCAACAATAAGCTATATAAACAAATTTTTACTACGTTAACCAAAAACACCGATCAAAATAAAAGAATAAATAAATAAATATATAAGATAAAAAATAAAAATAAAAATAAAAAAACAAACAAAAAACAAGCAAAACAATTTGACATAAATAAATAAACAAATAAGCCACTTCCGGTAAAAGTAACCGCCAAAATAGACTACCCATAATGCACCACTGACCCTTATATAAATAGCCGAGAAAAATAACAGCACTAGTCGCCTGACGATTGCACTAGCATGAAACAGACTGTCGCCTCTAAGTGCTGACTTCCATGTCCACTTTTATATTCACACGCTCTATCTCTGATATTGAGCACTTTACCCCATAAATATAGCACACTTTAAGACTATATTTCTGCATATATATATATATATATATATATATATATATATAAAAACACAATAAACATCATGGATAATATCATTTTATGAAGCAATTAATAATGTTTGTAAAATTTTTCTTTTTTTCAATTTTTGTAACAAACATCTGGAAATTCATTGTTATCAGGCTGAGAACAAATGCAGGCCCTTCACTATTAATATTACTTTTCAAATTGGATAGGAAATTACTTCATTCTTCAAGAGTATTTTAATACTATTATCTTAACAGAAATCTCACTGTGATGACTGTTTATGGTAACACCTCCAGAAACAGAAATTGGATCATTATAATATAAATAATACAGGAAACTTGGCATGTTTGGTAAACTGATGCAGTGGTTTACTCTACATTTTCATATGAAGATTTTAAGGCAAGTAGGTTCTTCCCCGGTTGGAGGCTAGGTGCAGTACAATCTTCCTACTCTTCAAATTGCTATCATTTGGCCCTGAAGTGTAAATATCAAGAATACAGGAAGTTCTCTATCTTTTTAAGGGATGTGAGTTCACATTTCATCAGTCTTATAGCTAAAGACATTACTGTTAATAGAAACAGGACATTTCCTGTATGTAAAGTTATCTTTTATGTTAAGCTAAAATTGTATATATTTAAAAAAAAAGGGAAAATAAAAACATTACATAGATGTAAGTAAAATGTTTAATCTAACAGTTACTTCTGGTCATTTTTTTTATTCACAAAATCATTGTTTTACCAAAAATATTCAAATTATGCATGTCTTGTGTGAGTTTTCTTGTGTTTTGTACCCAATTTGTTGAGTGAAATTGGTTTCTAAACTGTTGAATGTTACATAGAAACAAACAAAATGAAATTTATTAATATTTTGACAAGTATTTCTTTCATCCTATTTCTGTTGCTCTTATTTGCAACTTTGAGGTGGTTATTTTACAGTTATTAAGGGATAGCATGGATAAGAAGTAAAGAATAGCCTCCCAAGGATAAGGGATGAGAGTTCAAATGTCATCAGTCTTAATTATGATCCATATCGTAGAATAATGAATTGTGATAAAAAGCAATAAAAATAAGATGAAAGAATTAGTAGTGAAAACAACAACAACTTGGTAATAATTGACAATGAAAGAAATTTATAAAAATCAAAGATAGACACAGTCAATTGGTTTATATATATTTTAAGTCCAAAAAATAGTGTTATGTAGAAAAAATAATTCTAAATTTATTAATTTGAAATTATAATTTTTAGTTCATTTTAATTAAAGCGTTTGGGACCGATTGATTTTAATAATGTTAACAGTGATCATAATAATTGATTTCCTCTGTATTTAGTTAATAAATTCTATGATATTACAGGTTGCAAACACAGCTTATATATAGAGAACTTTACAAAAAATGCGGTACCTAAGGTTTAAAATGAATTTTTCAAAATGGAAAATCTATCTTGAAGACTTTATTTAATTTCAAGCTAATAGATTAAATTTAATATTTCCAATAAGTAAAATACTTTGCTCTATTACAAAAACTAATTTAAATTGACTGGTAAGAATTTTTTTTGCTAAAACTGCTGATTAGTGACTTTTTTTTTTTTAGTCCTCTTTCATCCGAAACTTTATTTGAGAGATATTAGCTGATTTAAAGTATAATTAATCTGACTTGAAACAAATATTATTTATTTTAAGTTTAAAATATTGCAGAAATGCTTTTTTTAACCCAACAGTATCTGTGTTGTGTTTGACAGTGAGAGGCCAGATCTAATGTTGTTCTACAGAGACTTTATCTGTAAAACTTAATTGAAGAAAATGATATGAGCACCATTTTATTTAATTTTGAAGTACTCAGTAATCATAAAAATTTAGGAAAATATTCTCTGTAATCTAATGTTTTATTGAATTTTATAAATTGTCTTTAAATTTACTATAATCATTGCTCTTATTTTCTGATGGCATTGTGCATGGTCACCTGTACTTACAAAAATCATTACATTTTATACATGTCCAAAAAAATTCAAAATTCTTTTAAAAATATTGGTGTTTGATGATTTGTATTAAGCATTTCCATTTATGATTAGTCAATATAGTTTTCACTTAGGATAACTTAAAAGGCTGAAATTAATACAGAATTTTGAAAGATTTAAAACTTATTAAATTTTTCTAATTGAAATTTTAAAAAACGAAAACCATTCTTGTAAAAATTCATTATTCATTGAAAAAAAATGTTTTCTTAAGACAATAGTTTTTTAAATATATCCTACTTATAAAAGCATTTAAAAGCTTTTCTAATTAAATAATGTCATAGTTTTATTGCATTTTTTATTTTATATTTCAGAGCAAAATTCAGTAAATGATGTTTCTGTCTGACAAAAACAAATTGATGATTTAAATTCTCCAAGGAGCCCAGCTTTTAACTAATTAAATATGAAAAATCTGAAATTTTAATATTTCAAAATTTCATAAAATTAAGTTAAAATTTTTTTTTGGAAAATCTTGGTAAAAATTTTTTTTTTTATTTACATAAAAAAAAAAATATTTTTACCAACATTTTCCAAAAAAAATTTCATTCATTTGTGAGTAAGTCCTGAAAATTTACCTCTGACAATTATTTGATTTTTGTAAGAATTTCAAAAACAATGTTTTTAACACCTAAAAATACACTAAAAATCTTTATACTAATTTTGGCCCAGCTGCTGATGCAAGATAAACAATATTTTTAACCAAAAGGATGAAAAAAATTTAATAAAATAATCAAAAAAATACTTTGGACTTTTCTCTTAATGATAACATAAACATTTTGGCAATAAAACTTTGTTTTTATCAACTTTTGGGGCTATTTCATTATGGTATGCTAATTTTTAGAAAATTTTTAGAGGTACCTACTTATATATATGTGTGTGTCTTATTTATATACATAATGCAAATATTTCTTTTTCTGTTTTTCTTAATTACAATATTCAGGTTGTTGTTATGCAGCCATTAAGTGAGTGAGGCTTAACAGGGACATTTTAAAAAAAAATAAAACTAATAACCATCTGATAGTTGTATTAAAAATCAACAGAATTAAAGTGAACAAAATACTAGTTTAATACTAGAATATTTTATAAAGATGATGTCTATTTTCCAAAATATATTGGTTGGTTCTTTTAATAGTTGAATAAATAGCTATAATTTATAGTAGCTGCTTTGTTTTCTTTTTCAACATGTCTGTATTGTTAGTAACTGCAGATATTTTTAGGACTGAAAAGCCAGGCGACCTTGATACTGATTAGATCTGTTTCCTGTGATTATTGTAATTCAACCATTTTGTTTTCTCTAACCATCTTTATTTTATTTATTTTTTCCGGATTTAATGTGATTTTTTTTTTTCTTCTCTGAAATCTATTTACAAGCCATCTTCCTGAATCACTGACTTTTAACATTTCAGATTTAATTTCAGTTTGTAATTTTATAAAAGCTCAGGAATTGTGATTTCTGAGAAAAAGATGTGCAAAACCAACTTTTACAATTTACTCTTATTAAACCAAATCTGGCACAAGATAACATTTAATCGAGCACTATAAGAATTGGACTTCTTAGTTTATATAATCAGCATGCACTCCATGCCAATGGATACTAATTTTTTTTTTTCTGGAAATTCTTTTTGGCACTATTTATGATTTTTATATTTTTATAATGAGTTTTCTTGTGTAATGCAATTTGAGATGAGGGGATGATGATGTATGGGAACAAAAGTGCGGGAAGGGACCATTAAATTTGGATCCATTTCCTTGGATGTTATCATGAATCCTGTGATTGTTAATCATATGCTGGATTTAAATAAATACCTGATGAAGGATAGAAAAATAAGTTTAATTAAGAAAGATAATCAAATGATAAATTTTAATTTTTTAACTCTTTCTTTTTTGGCTTTCAATCCAAGAATCATTAAATTATACCCTTTGCCGGTAATGAATTTGCACAGAATCATATTTGTATTCTAATTCAATGAATTGTTATTTTATTACAAGCTGTTTCTATAACCAGTGATCACACAGATTGGATTTATGAAACAAATACATCAAAGCTTTCATTCACTCTACTAATTTATGTATGTAATGATAAAATAAACTTTGGTAGTAGGAGGAGGTGAATGAAACTATGAAGTTAATAGTTTTGGTCTTTCTTATTGTTGCAGGATGACTTGACCATTACTCCATCTATTTCTTATTTAGTTTTAGTCAATTTCTATCCTAACAAATATTTCTGGAAAATGACTATGATGAAGCACCAAATTCTAACATTTGCATTGTATGTTAGCAATTGAAAATGTTTGTCTGTCATCAGGAATGGATACAATTTTAATTCACTTTTTTGGTGTACTGTTATTTGTATAATTATCTCTATTTCATGAGCAATTAAAAGCAGAATTTTAAGAGAGATCTTATGGAAGAAAATATCTGAATAGTCATAATTGAAAAATGTTGACAAAAAATTTTAGGTAAGATTATTTCTGAGTGAAAAACAATATCTTTCTTAAAAGAAGAATTTTAGATAACCTTAGTGAATGTTTTGACAACTGAAACAAACCACAAAAGGAAATTTACTTCTATTTAACTGTTTTCTTAGAGGAAACATAGTTTTCTTTATTAAAATCACCATATAGTTTTGTGTAATTTTGAATTACATGCAGGATTCATACCATATCTTATTACAAAGTATACTTTCTACCCTGTACTCTTTGTTGAATGCATCTAACTTTCCTAGCAAGAGAAATTTTGCTCATTGTAGTTCATCCAGATCAGTGATATATTTGCTGATGCCCGGGGTCAACTCCTTCATTGTATGTTCCTAAGACTCAAGTGGGGATGGCAGGGTGTGCTATTCTGTTCTTGCTTATCAAAACATGGATCCACATTTACACCAGCATGTGGGACTGTAGGACGCTTGTACAACGAAGTTCACTGAGACAATTTCAAATTTCAAAAATTAAATTTTTATTTCACTCTTTGATTGGATGCCATCTTGATATGAATGCCCGGGGACTATCGCACCCTCTGCCCCCCCCCCCAATCTAGATCCATTTAACTATATAACTTGAGTCTATAGTAAATGACCTCCTTATACATAATGCCACATCGGAAAACTCGTAATAAGATACTTTTATTTATTTTTGGAAGAATCTATCATATGGGCCACCAGATATAGTAATATGTTTTTTAAATTTACCATAAGTAGATGTTTATATTCTCTGAGTTTTTATTTTTAATTTTTTTTTATTTATTTATTTTTAAAAAAATTTTTCTTGTTTTCTTTTGTGCAGGTTCTGTGATGGTACTTGTGATACTCTTGTCTCGAAAGTGTAATATCAATCCAGATAATGTAGCAACACCAATAGCAGCCAGTTTGGGTGACCTGACAACACTCTCGCTACTAGCTGGTATCAGTCATCTTCTTTTTCATTCTATTGGTGAGTTATTAACTTATTCTAATTACTTTTTTCTTGTCTAACTTTTCTTCAAACCCTAAATCATTTAGTCAAATTTTAGTCAAGATATCTTAAATAGTTTATTTTTTTTTAAAAAAATAAGAAACTAACTTAAAGCTTTAATATCTTCTTTATGTTGATGTGAATTTTTGGAGAAGATTTTGATGAAATGCATCCTTTTGTTATGTCATTGCTCACTCATTTTAGGAAGAATTAGCTTCTGTATAAAAAACTCTAGCATTTTTTGTTCATAAATCTGTATTAAAACTGTTCTTATTTAATTTGTAATCTTTCCTATTATTTGTTTTATATGGACATTAATCTGTATGAAATTATCCTCTCTAATTACGTTCAATGTTTTAAAAATAGATTTTATCAGGTCTTTTATTTTTGCTCTTTATTATGAATTTCTTTGGGATAAAAACTTGTATTTAATGATAATGTCTATAATTGTATTTTATTGATTTGACAAATAAAATATAATCTACCTATGTGAGAGAATTTCAGATGCTTTTTTACTGTGTAGATGATCAGACGTTACAGAAAACAAAATTGAGATGTTGAAATGAAATTTTACATATATTTTTTTTTCTGGAAATGATCCTTCCATTTTATATTAACAAAAAGGTAGCCTACCTATGGCCAAGGCAACTTAGTTCTCTTCAAAATACTCTCATTAGTACCTCACCTCCTAGTGTCCCTTGCTTATGGCCATATCATATTGAAGTACCTGTTCTCAAATGATCATTGAAGTTAAGCAACATTGAGCCTGGTCAGTACTGAAATGAGTGACCACTTGGGAATAACAGGTGCTGTAAGCTTGAATGTGTGAGTGGTATAATGAATAATGACTTGGACTTGGAATTAGTTGAGTTCATTATATTCACTTATGTATTAATGCCCTTGAGAAAGGTATGAATCCACCTTTCCTCCCACCATCCAGCTAATTAGTAGGACTTGTATCAGTAAATCATTATCTCCAAAAATTCTTATATTTTCTGGTATTAAGTAACCAGCAAAAGGTTGATAAGCTGTAAAAAACAAATCAGTCCAATCCAATCCTAATGTCCCTTCTTATTCTATGTACCACAAAAGACAGGAAATCGTGGAGAGCCATGATCACCAACGTTCTGAAGGATGTGAGCGATCATGACTCTCCACAACTTCCTGGCTTTTGTAGCTCTTAGTAAGGTTTGCCTTTTTCCTATCCTTTCTAGTCCTTATTCTGCCAACCATTTACGCAAGTAGGTTACTTGTCATTTTCCTCTGTCCCTCTTGCCTTCAATATGTCCTCTGAGTGTCAAATTCTCCAAGCTTTTTCTCTTTATATATCCTAGAAATTCCAATTGTTTCTTTCTGATTCTCTGTATGTGTCTTTTTGTTCATATTTTCCTTAAAACTTTGTTGTTGCCCACATGTTTAGTCCATGTTATTCTTAGCATCTTTCTGTAGAAATTTCTAAAAGTGTAAGGGAAGTTCCAATGTCCTTTACACATTTCAAAACAGTCTGCAAAAGAGATTGCAATTGGCTGCTTCCTCACATTCTCTTTATTCTTGATCATTGTCTGAAATCTCCCTTTTAATAACAATTTTACCTTTCGGAAGAGACAGAAGTTACAGGGAGCAATGTTTTGCAAAAACTACCCCACACAGGATATGAAGAATGGACAATTGAGATATACAAAATGTTTGAATAATTTCCAGACAGTCTGTGGAATCCCCAGATCTTCTAATTATTGCACTGTCATTCACCAATTTCCTTTGATTGCAGCCTGCGTGCATTCAAAATTTTCAAGTGTTCTGTTTAAATTCTAGAACATTGATTGCATTCAACAAATTCCTGATCAATTTTGAAGCATCAGTGCCAAAACTTTATCTGGGCTTGGCTTATTGAATCACCCCCTAGAAACATTCTTTATCATTTGAATATTTTTTACTGATCAATGTCTTAGTTTCAAACAAAATTAGATGTATATTTGTTATGAGTGTAATGGCCGCACAATACACAAGCAGAGTATCATCTCACTGCTGTACGACCACATGGGAGAATGTTTACCCTCAGATTAGTTGCCAATCAGAAATCAGGGCCGTAGTTGGATATACATTTTTTTGCTCCAGCAATGCAGTAGGTATTTTTGGATTAAGGTAAATGGTTTCTGAAAAGTAGAACATTATAGTCTGTCTATATCTCCGAGATGAGGTATTATGTACAGTATTTACATTAGTCGGACTATTGTCCTCATCTTTGTCGCCATATTTGTCACAACGTTTCAGCCGTTGTACGCTCCGGCCTTCTTCAGGTGGTTGGAATTTCGAACCGAACCCTTTATTTCGATCACTGGGGTAGACTGTTCTAGTTCCACAAGCCATGTTTGATGGATGTCAGTTATCAGTTATCTCCTGCTAATTTTCCCTCTGAAAGTTCTCCACTGCCTGAACTGGGTATTGAACTCACACTCTTTGGGTCTGTCACTGGATCTAACCAACGCCTTTATCCACTGTGCCATGTGTCTACCCCAGTGATCGAAATAAGGGGTTCGGTTCAAAATTCCAACCACCTGAAGAAGGCCGGAACGTACAACGGCTGAAACGTTGTGACAAATATGGCAACAAAGATGAGGACAATAGTCCGACTAATGTAAATACTGTAGAACATTATATCTGATGAATAAACAGTTACCACTTTCTAAATAATCAGAGTTACTTGTTTCTTTCTTAACCGTTATGATCTAAATAATAAAGCCAATTTTCATTCATATTTTAAAAAAAAAGAAAAATTCCAAGAAAAATACTGCTTTTCCATTTCTATATAAATATTTTCATTTTCCAGCAAAATTGTATTTCATTATGGCAAAAATTGTGTACACTTTATTTGTTGCATATATTGTTGAGCTTCATGATATGAAAAAAATAAGAGAAATATTGAGTTAGGAAATAATTAAAAAAATCTTTTATGCAGAAGTATTTCTAAAATATTTTATAAATTTTCTATGTATCTTATTTGCTAGTTGTAGGTAGATATAAGTGAAAATTGAAAAGTAAACACTCTTATGAAGTACTAACATATTTCAAATTAGTTCTAAATGTTTTGTGCAAAACGTTTTTTTTTAAATCTTCTATAAAATGCTTTTAATATTGAATGATTTTAATCAGATAGACTTTGCTTGATTATCTTAAAGGCCTTTTGATTTCTATTCTAAAATGTAAATTTAGTTCAAAAGTACATTTTAACTTTTTTTATTTTTTGATAGTTTTTGTCTAAAATAAAGACAAGTGAATAAATGGCACCAAAAGGAAATTCTTTCTGTAAAATAGTTATTTGATTGAATGATGTGTTTTCTATTTCAGAAAAACAGTTGTGGTTGAGTCCGTCTATAATAGTTTCTTTTTTATTAATAACACCACTTTGGATATGGGTCTCTTTAAAGAATAAGTATACCTCTGAAGTAATATATTCAGGCTGGACACCAGTAATTTCTGCTATGGTCATCAGTAGGTAAGTTAAAAAAAAGATGCAAAACTTCATCTGAGGAAAATTTGTTTTATGGTATTATTGAATTTTAATTAAGAGAAGAATTTTTACCATCAGAATTTAAAGGAAAATATATGTAATAAGTAGAGCCATGTTTATTCACTGAAGCCAATTTTGAATTTTATTGTAAGACCTCTGTATTTCAATTCTCTTTTAAAGTTTGGTAATTTAAAAAAAATTTTTTTCTTATGGCTTCATTGAATTTTTTTAATACATGCTTATTACATAAGCATACCTATTTTTGATATTTTGGTAAAACGTTCATTAATTCTAACTTGTCTGTTTTTTTGTTTTTTTTGATAGTGTTGGTGGGCTTATATTGGATTTTACTGTTGCCAATTATCATGGTATTGCAGTGTTTCAGCCTGTAATCAATGGTAAATATTAATTTTAAAAATTGCATTGAGTAATGATATTCAACAAGTGTTTCTTTCTTTTACAGTTTTTTTAAAGCATTTATGACTAACATATCTACTAAAAAGAGTGAAAAGATTTTAGTGCTGATAGTGCACAAAGAAAATGAAAAAGAGGCATCACTGTTGTTTTTTGAAAGTTAGTCATTTGATTGTCTCTAAAGTCAGGGTTGCCACACATTAAGCAAATGGAAAGTAATGCTAATGGTGAGATTATCTGTTTCCTTATAAAGAAACATTCATTGCATCATTGTCAGTTGAAATTTATAGAATATTTTCTTTTAAAACTGTCTGTCAAGAAAATAGGTTTCTTAAGTTCTCTTCCTAGTCTTGGTGGTGGTTTCTGTACTAACCTTTTGTTTAAAGTCGTGTGTAAAGTCAACATCTTCATTATGTCATTATTTTCTCTTTGCTATGTGCTATCCATTTTTACTTGCTGTTTTTGAAAGTTTTCAAGTGATGTGGTTTCAGTTATTTGGTAAAGTTCTTTGTTTGTGATTCTGTAGCGCCAATCTCTTGAGATCTGACAAAGGACAGTCCTCTTCAAAACCCACAGAATTCACTGCCTTGAATCCATTTTTAATCATTGATCTGAGAACAGTTGTATGTAGCTGATAGTTTAGACATTTTGTGAATGAGTTAGATGCTGTGCATGACATCCACATGATAGTTTCAATCTGATTAAGAACATGACTTGAGTTCTTATAGTTTGAAAGTTTAACATGATTTATTTAAAGTATTTACATTAGTCGGACTATTGTCCTCATCTTTGTCGCCATATTTGTCACAACGTTTTGGCCGTTGTACGCTCCGGCCTTCTTCAGGTGGTTGGAATTTCGAACTGAACCCTTTATTTCGATCACTGGGGTAGACTGTTCTAGTTCCACGTGCCATGTTTGATGGATGTCAGTTATCAGTTATCTCCTGCTAATTTTCCCTCTGAAAGTTCTCCACTGCCTTAACCGGGTATTGAACTCTCACTCTTTGGGTCTGTCACTGGATCTAACTAATGCCTTTATCCACTGTGCCATGTGTCCTTGAGGACACCTGAAGAAGGCCGGAGCGTACAACGGCCGAAACGTTGTGACAAATATGGCGACAAAGATAAGGACAATAGTCTGACTAATGTAAATACTGTACATAATACCTCATTTCAGAAATATAGACAGACTATGATTTATTTAAATTCACTTTCATAGGACCATGACCATAAGCATCAACCAATAAGATACAATTTTGGAGAATTTGTAGAAAAATAAATTCTTAGACTTGCATGTCAGGTGATTTAATAAATATTCCAGGATATAATCCCTGATGATGGTTCTAAATAGTTGTATGATGTAATACCTCAGTGATGCAATAGTTATTGATATTCATAAGCAATTCTTTTATAGAAAGGAATTGGCATCATTGCTAAGAGAGAGAGACTTCTGCTGCTCAACCTAGGAAGGAGATATCCATTCTCCTGGCCTGTGGTGAAAGGAGTTGGAACATTTTCTTGGGATAAAACAATATCTATTGCCCATACAACAGAATTTTTTTATAAATAAAGAAACACTGCTTATTCAAAAGTAAGGTTCAGTGCTTAGACCCACTAAGATCAGAGAGTATCTTCTGTTAAATTCTTTTCTGTTTTGGCTTTACTCAATCACAATTCAGTTGCAAACTGTAGATTTAACACAACACGAGGAAAGAAAAATGAGACCAAGATATCCCCTATTATGCAGATACTTTTCACTATTCTCGCTCACTTTGTTATTATTGATGCTGACACTTGGTAGCAAATGACTCTGTTAAAAATAATCTGAATGCAACCAAGTTGCACATTTGCATGCGTGTTACTTGATTTATTGTAATTGTTTATAGGAATGCAAAGAAGTCACTATAAATTTGTTTTGCCATAAGACAATTGCAAATTTCAACAATCATGATAGAGAAATCAAATACACATACAACTACAGGTCTTGTTTGAAACTGAAGAGAGAGTAGTAATTTTATATCCATTAGCACACATGCTTTATATCCTATACAAGACCATCCACTTGTATTGTACAATCTTGTATAACAAAAGGGGTTTGTATTTCAGTATCACAACACATGTGTTGACTAAACATAAGTTCCTTATGTTTGTCCAACTTTGCCTTTGTTGTGAGTTTGGTCATAACATCTGCTACCATATCTGCTGTAGGTCACTAACTGGTTATTTTATCATTGATGAATGTTAAATGAATAAAATGATATTTGATATCAACATGTTTATATCTTTGATCTTTAAGGAAAAGAAAAGTTGCTCTTGGGTTATCATCAAATTTTTACTGGTGTATATATTCAACACAACATGAGGAAAGAAAAATGAGACCAACATATTCCCTATTAGTCAGTCATACAACACAGTGAAACTTTACCTTGAGTAGAACTTGAGCCTTGTATGGCATGAATATTAGAAAAAAAAATCAGTTTGAACTAATTGAAATGTGGCTTTTACTTCTATTGAATGCAGACCTCACAGTTTAGGTTAGACTTATCAATTTTAGCCTTGCTTTTTATTCCCTCCACTACTTTGTGTAAATTGGAAATGAGCAAGAATCTTGTGTTAAATTTAAACGTCATAGCATTCCTGACAACTATCCTCTTCATCATTCTCTAAAATGTTCAGATTCAAACCTGATAGTGTTTTTGCGGATAAGTTTATTGTGGATCTCTTTTAAGATGACTATTGCTCTGTTGGTCATAGCCATTTTAATGGTGATTAAATCCTGCAAATACATTGTGATGTACAGAGTTTTTTCAGTGTCAGCATTGCACAGTTTCCATATTTGTGTAGTAGGTACACATACATCTGCATCATTTTTCTTCAATGCTATGCTCCTTGTCTGTGTTCCATCAATCAGTTCCAAGCAATTTTGTTCTGGTTGGAATGTGTCATCAAACTTGAACATTCCAATGTTTCCTAATTTGTATTGTGGCTTCTACAAAACTCCATCAGTCCTTTCTTTCAATCTTTTCAGTTCAATTATCTATTTTGAAAGTAAAAGAAAAGAGAAAATTTTCTTTTATGTCCGTTGCTTGTTTCATATTGTCTCTTCCTTTGCACCTACAAGATGCATCTTTGTGCATTCAATTATTGCAATAACTGCACTACTATCTCTGCCCTTGATACCACTTGTTTGAACATGCCTCTTTGTGTGTCACTTTCAACTGCAGTTATCCTATCTCATGTTATTCTCTCTTTCACATATTCTTGACTGTCTTTGAGTGTATTTTCTCTATTTCTCCCTCCAACTCTTGTGGTATTTTTTTGTCTTTTTCTCTGCATAATCTATCCAGTCTTCACTCATCATCTGAGTTTTAAGTTACATTTTAACTTAGCCTTTTTTTATTCTGTTCCAAGTTCACTTTTTTTTCTTTTTTTCCAAACTCATATTCCAATTTAGCCTTTTTTCATTTACCAATGCCACACTGTGTTACTGTGACACTTTAAGGGTTGAAAGGACAGCTTGATAGCTATACTGAGAGAGATGTACACTTCAAGGGTTGAAAGATGTATTGATAAACATACCGAGAGTCAAGACCAGATTTTAGTAAATTCAGAAGGTTTGTTTTTTCTTCTTCCTTGGATAAAGGCAGAGGGGGAAGGACAGAAATATCTGATTTTTCTTACAAAAAAAAACATATGGGTGAAGTTGACAACTGACTATAAAATGGAGACACTATTGTGTTTAAAATCCAGGTTATGGAATTATCTGCTGTCTAAAACCCAATAAGGAAAAGTCAGTTGAGATAAAAATGAAGGTGCTCTTGAAACAAAGCCATAGTTAAAGAATTTTTTTTCTTTCATCATCACTTATCAAAAGAAGAGGAGAGAGGTGGTGTAAAAGCCGAAATGAAGACATTATTGTTTTTAAAATCCAGGCTGTGGAATTATCTGCTGGTCATAACTTGGTAAGGAAAGTTGGTCAAAAGGTGATATTTAGGGATTTTTGGAAGCAAAGGCAAAGTTGGAAAATTGTTTTTTTTTTATCACTTGTCAAAAAAAGAGAAGGGAAGGTGTGAATCTTTGAAGTGGGGAAGTTTCTTTAGATAAAGGTCAAGGTGCCACAAGAAGAGGCTGTCAGTGGGAACAGCTGTTGAGTGTCCAATTGGGAAGGTGGAAAGAGGTTGAGGAATTCTGTTGATGAAAAATTTAGATGTTAATTAAAATTAATAATTGAAGCTAAGCCATGCTTGCTTGCCCATGCAACCTAGAGATTGGATTGGTCAGGTGACCATAGAAATGAAAGGCCTAGGTAGAACACCAAGGGAGGTGGAGGAATTACCTACACCTCTTGGGCAGTATTGGTATGAGGTACCAATACAAGAAAGGAGTTTGGGTGTATCGATATTCTGCTACCACTATTTGGAGGAAGAGGAATCTCTCCAAAATTGAGCATGCGATTAATTTCCCAGAGTCAAACAAACAACACTGTGTGGAAATTAGAGGAATCACCAAAATTCCAAACCATGTCAGACAGCATGCCAATTTTGAACGAAGGTCTATATAAACAGAAGATTGAAGTGACAACCCGAGAAAGAAGCTGTCAGACACCAGGCAAGAGATGGCCACTTTGCTGAACTCACATGACTTCCTGCTGCTGAAGAAGATCTCCGACTTTGCAGTGTTACAGAAACCTTGTCTAGACTTAGTCATGACGAACAAAGTGTCATGAAATGTTCAAAAAAAGGGTCGAATAACTTTGCATGACAAATATATTCCTGCATGAAGAACATATTTCTACCTGAAGAACTGATATTGTACCATCAGCTCTGTACAAGAAATATTATATAAAACATTTTCTTTATTACAATTTATCCTATGACTTGTGGCTTCACTTTGTTTGGACCAGACTAATTCAATGAAAAATTCAGCAAAGAGAGAGAATTCTACAGCAACCAGTAGCTTGTGGTCTGTCTCGACCAGGAGATGTTGGCCAATAATAAAATCTCAAAACCTTTCACAGGCCCATGTCAGTGCTCGTGCCTCTTTTTTTTATCTGAGCATACCTCTGCTCACCTGAAGAGAGTGACTTGGAGGTGTAGGCAATAGGCCTCCACTCTTCATTCCACTTTTGCAAAAGGACTGCTCCCAGCCCAAAGCTGGATGCATCTGCTGATACTTTAGTCTCTTTGTTTGGATTGTAAAGAGCTAACACTGGTGTATTTGCCAAATCTTCCTTCAATGTGTTGAAAGCTTTAGCCTGTTCTTCACCCCAGTATCTGTGATTTCTTTTGGAAAGCAAGTCTGGCAGAGGTTTGTCCTTTTTAGCTAGCTGGGGTATGAACTTCCCCAATTGGTTCACCATCCCCAGAAAGCTCCAAAGTTCACTTACACTTGTAGGTTCCTGCATTTCTCTTATGGAAGCTGTTTTGTTTGGCTCAGCTTTAATTCCTTCATCTGAAATAATATAGCCAAGGAACTTCACTTTTTGAGAACTTACACTTGTTCATATTGAGTGGGATCCCAACCTCCAACTTCCATAGGATTGCATGTAGACAAGAGTCATGTTCTTCCTGAGAGTGTCCCCATATCAGAATATTATCTATATGGTAGACCACATCTTCCATATCTTTGGCAACCTCTGTTGCCATTCTGTTCTGGAAGTACTCTGGTGCTGATTCTATCCTAAATGGTAGCCTTTTGAAGTAGAATCTCCTGAAAGGTGTGATAAAAGTGGTCAGTCTAGCTGACTCTTCTGCTAGTGGAATTTGCCAGAAACTTATGTTAGCATGTAACTTGTTAAATATTTTGGCACCAGCAAGCAACCCAAGAGTTTGTTCTACTGATGGTAGAATGTATTTTTCTGTACATACTGACTTGTTCAGCTCTGTGATGTCAACACATATACAAGGGTCTCCTGACTTCATTGCCACTACCATTCCAGCACACCATTCAGTTGCCTCCTCCACATGGCTGATAACATGTATCTGCTAAATATGCTGCAGTTTTTTTAACCCTGTGTAAAAAAGGAAGGGGTATTTATCATGGCGTTTTGCATTGAGTTTGAGCCTAATAGTGTAAGGTTTCTGTACCTGACTAAGTCAACTACACCGTTTTGGGTATTGCTTTTTTCAGTATGTCCTGGTCAATGCCGTTGGTGCCAGTTCCAGCTTCTTGATGATAGCAGGTCTGTCTAAAAGAGCTGTATATAGATTTTTAATCACATAGGCTTGTTCTTGTGTCCTCTTCCTTTTTGGAGTATGATATTCCAAATCCCTTGGACATCCAGTGGAACACATCCTGGGTCATATATTGCTTTTGCAAGATTTGGGGAATTATTTCCATAAATTTGGTCGAACAATTTTTGTCTGGGATAACAGTTACAACGGTGCCTGTGTCAATCTTAAATTTTACTCTTATGCCATCCAATTTAAGGTCAACCATCCATGGGTCTCCACCCACTGATATTGCTCCCACAAAAACTCTGCTGACCTTTTTTTCCACATGCATGACCTGTCGCATCTTTGGCAGGGTATTTTGTTTTGGGGTAGTAAGGGCTATTTCCACACTTGTAACATCTATTCTGACTTTTATTTTTAATTTTGTCTCTGTATTTTTGCGGTGGTTTTCCTTTTCGTATTATTCTGTCCCCAGAACATGCCTTATTAAGGCGATTTCCACTCAGATTGCACTGTTGCTACATGACAGTTTCAGTCTGTTGGGTCATCTCAACTGCTTTTCCCAGTGTGAGATTTCTGTCTAATTGCACTCTTTTAGACAAACGTGAGTCTGAAAGCCTGACAACCAAACAATCTCTGATAAATTCGTTTTTTTAAAATCCCATGGTTACAATGTTCAGCCAACGTATATAGAATTGTCACAAAAGAATCCACAGATTCATTGGGTCCTTGTTGTCTCCTATTAAAAACTACTCATTTGTAAATTATATTTTTCTTTCCAATAAAAAATGCATGAAAACCCTCTTTAATAGCATCGTAGTCATTTATTTCCTGTTCAGACAATTTAAAATTTTACAGGATATTGTCAGCCTAATTAACCATACAATAAATTAAGGTATTTCCTTGGCTTGCTTGTGTAATAGTATGGCGATTACTTGCTTGCTGGAATCTTTCAAAATGATGGATTCATTTTTCCCATTCAAGTGGCTTTCTAAAATTGAATGATTCTAGAGGTTGAATAGTGAAAGATGGACATGGTTGCTGTTGAGTAGGGACTGCCATGTTTCTTTTTTCTAGTTCACTGCCTTTTTCTTTTCAAACTTCTTCACATTTTTTTTTTTTTTTTTTTAATGTTCTGAAGCCACTTCTGACATCATGTTGTGTTTTTCTATTTTAATGTTCTGAACAGGGTAGAAATACTGCAGTCTACTCACTGAAGCCACTTCTGACATCATGTTGTGTTTTTCTATTTTAATGTTCTGAACAGGGTAGAAATACTGCAGTCTACTCACTGAAGCCACTTCTGACATCATGTTGTGTTTTTCTATTTTAATGTTCTGAACAGGGTAGAAATACTGCAGTCTACTCACTGAAGCCACTTCTGACATCATGTTGTGTTTTTCTATTTTAATGTTCTGAACAGGGTAGAAATACTGCAGTCTACTCACTGAAGCCACTTCTGACATCATGTTGTGTTTTTCTATTTTAATGTTCTGAACAGGGTAGAAATACTGCAGTCTACTCACTGAAGCCACTTCTGACATCATGTTGTGTTTTTCTATTTTAATGTTCTGAACAGGGTAGAAATACTGCAGTCTACTCACTGAAGCCACTTCTGACATCATGTTGTGTTTTTCTATTTTAATGTTCTGAACAGGGTAGAAATACTGCAGTCTACTCACTGAAGCCACTTCTGACATCATGTTGTGTTTTTCTATTTTAATGTTCTGAACAGGGTAGAAATACTGCAGTCTACTCACTGAAGCCACTTCTGACATCATGTTGTGTTTTTCTATTTTAATGTTCTGAACAGGGTAGAAATACTGCAGTCTACTCACTGAAGCCACTTCTGACATCATGTTGTGTTTTTCTATTTTAATGTTCTGAACAGGGTAGAAATACTGCAGTCTACTCACTGAAGCCACTTCTGACATCATGTGTTTTTCTATTTTAATGTTCTGAACAGGGTAGAAATACTGCAGTCTACTCACTGAAGCCACTTCTGACATCATGTTGTGTTTTTCTATTTTAATGTTCTGAACAGGGTAGAAATACTGCAGTCTACTCACTGAAGCCACTTCTGACATCATGTTGTGTTTTTCTATTTTAATGTTCTGAACAGGGTAGAAATACTGCAGTCTACTCACTGAAGCCACTTCTGACATCATGTTGTGTTTTTCTATTTTAATGTTCTGAACAGGGTAGAAATACTGCAGTCTACTCACTGAAGCCACTTCTGACATCATGTGTTTTTCTATTTTAATGTTCTGAACAGGGTAGAAATACTGCAGTCTACTCACTGAAGCCACTTCTGACATCATGTTGTGTTTTTCTATTTTAATGTTCTGAACAGGGTAGAAATACTGCAGTCTACTCACTGAAGCCACTTCTGACATCATGTTGTGTTTTTCTATTTTAATGTTCTGAACAGGGTAGAAATACTGCAGTCTACTCACTGAAGCCACTTCTGACATCATGTTGTGTTTTTCTATTTTAATGTTCTGAACAGGGTAGAAATACTGCAGTCTACTCACTGAAGCCACTTCTGACATCATGTTGTGTTTTTCTATTTTAATGTTCTGAACAGGGTAGAAATACTGCAGTCTACTCACTGAAGCCACTTCTGACATCATGTTGTGTTTTTCTATTTTAATGTTCTGAACAGGGTAGAAATACTGCAGTCTACTCACTGAAGCCACTTCTGACATCATGTTGTGTTTTTCTATTTTAATGTTCTGAACAGGGTAGAAATACTGCAGTCTACTCACTGAAGCCACTTCTGACATCATGTTGTGTTTTTCTATTTTAATGTTCTGAACAGGGTAGAAATACTGCAGTCTACTCACTGAAGCCACTTCTGACATCATGTTGTGTTTTTCTATTTTAATGTTCTGAACAGGGTAGAAATACTGCAGTCTACTCACTGAAGCCACTTCTGACATCATGTTGTGTTTTTCTATTTTAATGTTCTGAACAGGGTAGAAATACTGCAGTCTACTCACTGAAGCCACTTCTGACATCATGTGTTTTTCTATTTTAATGTTCTGAACAGGGTAGAAATACTGCAGTCTACTCACTGAAGCCACTTCTGACATCATGTTGTGTTTTTCTATTTTAATGTTCTGAACAGGGTAGAAATACTGCAGTCTACTCACTGAAGCCACTTCTGACATCATGTTGTGTTTTTCTATTTTAATGTTCTGAACAGGGTAGAAATACTGCAGTCTACTCACTGAAGCCACTTCTGACATCATGTTGTGTTTTTCTATTTTAATGTTCTGAACAGGGTAGAAATACTGCAGTCTACTCACTGAAGCCACTTCTGACATCATGTTGTGTTTTTCTATTTTAATGTTCTGAACAGGGTAGAAATACTGCAGTCTACTCACTGAAGCCACTTCTGACATCATGTTGTGTTTTTCTATTTTAATGTTCTGAACAGGGTAGAAATACTGCAGTCTACTCACTGAAGCCACTTCTGACATCATGTGTTTTTCTATTTTAATGTTCTGAACAGGGTAGAAATACTGCAGTCTACTCACTGAAGCCACTTCTGACATCATGTGTTTTTCTATTTTAATGTTCTGAACAGGGTAGAAATACTGCAGTCTACTACTCACTGAAGCCACTTCTGACATCATGTTGTGTTTTTCTATTTTAATGTTCTGAACAGGGTAGAAATACTGCAGTCTACTCACTGAAGCCACTTCTGACATCATGTTGTGTTTTTCTATTTTAATGTTCTGAACAGGGTAGAAATACTGCAGTCTACTCACTGAAGCCACTTCTGACATCATGTTGTGTTTTTCTATTTTAATGTTCTGAACAGGGTAGAAATACTGCAGTCTACTCACTGAAGCCACTTCTGACATCATGTTGTGTTTTTCTATTTTAATGTTCTGAACAGGGTAGAAATACTGCAGTCTACTCACTGAAGCCACTTCTGACATCATGTTGTGTTTTTCTATTTTAATGTTCTGAACAGGGTAGAAATACTGCAGTCTACTCACTGAAGCCACTTCTGACATCATGTTGTGTTTTTCTATTTTAATGTTCTGAACAGGGTAGAAATACTGCAGTCTACTCACTGAAGCCACTTCTGACATCATGTTGTGTTTTTCTATTTTAGATGTGTGGGTAAGGAACAACAGGAGTTTACATTGATAGGAATAATTAATGATCTTTATTTTCAAGGTCTATACATGTTGGTTCCCTCACCAGAAGTCCTCCCCCTCCCTCATGAAAAGTCCTTTTTTACTTTGTGTCTGCTCAGGGTTATTCTCCTTAAACCACTGTGCTAAGGTCTCACCACATGTTCTGGTGTATAGAAGGATTTAAAATCAACATTGTTCTGGGTACAATAAAACATTAGTTTAGGACAATGCCAGGATTGTACACAATTTTTAATTAAAATATATTTATATTTTTGCAAGGGTACAAAATTTTATTAGGGCAGTAGAAGCAGACACACATTAAAAAGCAATTCATAACAAAAAAGAGTAACAAAAATATATATTACTGTAAATTGTTAGTATTGAAATATAATGATACCCCCACCCAAAAAACAGCTAAACTATTTTATCAATTCTCTCTTATCAGAACAAAAATAAAAATATACAACACCAGACTAATGTTACATGCAGACAACAAAATATAACATTAAAGGTTAAATGCCCTAAGCCCACCAACCATTCTTTCTGTTTACAGAGAGATGGTTGGTAGGACTTAATATACACTGATCGCAAAACTTTCAAGTGGTAATCTGTATTAGTTGTACTGAGCACTAAGAAAATGTCTGGGTTGTATTACATTTATCCTGAAAGTAACTATTTCCTTAAAAGAAAATCACACTATTCAGTAATAGTGACTGATCTTTAATAAATGGAGCATACATGTAAGGCAAAAATAAACAATTTAAGTGCTTCTTTTTAAATCAGTAAATGAAAAATGATGGTTGAAGGGCTTAAATTGAGATATTTTTATTATCTCTATATTTGAAAAACATCAGGATCTAATTGTAAGAACTAATTTTGAATTCAAGTTCCAGTCTAGTCTGCTGTATTCACTTTCACAAAAGTGTTCTTGGAAAAGGCATGAATCCATCTCTTTCTCTCTAGCTAAGTGTTAAATAACTGAATAGACTAGGCCCTCTAGCTTCAGGTTATGACCAGAATTCTAAACTGTGGTGAAGTTAAAGGGAGACCACTCTACTCTCCTTCATAAATAATTATATGAGTACAAAGAAGTCACTGTAATTGATTAAAGATATTTATAGGCATTAAGTCTTGTATTTTGAATTATAATTTACTTTTAAGTGAAAAATGATAACAGAGTACATTTTTGTATGATTTGTTGATTTTTATACATCTAGCTACAGATGGTCATTATGAAACTGTCTTTTAAAAAAGTAGTTTTATCACATGTCAAGTTACTGAAAATGTCATTAAGATTATTTGATGTGATTAATATTTAAAATTCTCCATTCTGCCAGAATTATATGAATCCAAAAAGAATTTAAAGAAATTCCATGATTGTTGACAACTAAGATTATCCATTATCTCGTGTTTCTGTTCTTCTCTTAGCCTATTAATCTGTATCTATTCATGTTCTCATCTATCCATTCAAATATTTATTGTATGCCTGGTTTTATCTAAATATTATGCATACTTGGATTAGTTTCATATATGGAAAAAATGAATAAGGTATAAAAAGATTTTTCACTGCATTCTTTTTCTTTTGTTCTATCTTTTCATAAAGAATTTTAATGTATCACAATTTGTACACCTTTCTATTTCTATCCAGCTAATAATCCTGAGCTTATCTATATCTTTTCTTACATTTTATACTCTTCTCCTCTGACTCTCTCAGATATAATATATATATATATATGTGTGTGTGTGTGTTGTCCATTAGGACGTCACTGGACTAAAGTGATGTTTATGTTGATGTGACTACACATGTGCATGTAGGAGAGGGGATGCTGAAAATTTAAACTTTTAAATTTGTTTTTTCTCCCACACACACACACACACACACACACACACACACATATATATATATATATATCCCTGCACAATGCAATCTGCATTTCTTGCCTCATTTAATTGTAATATATGGAAAAATATTTGTGAATATGAAAGGATTATGATCAAAATAAGCTGACATAACATTTGTAACTTATTCAATCAAACATATATATATATATATATATATATATATATATATATATATATATATGATTGAATAAGTTACAACCAGGTTATATATATATATATATATATATATATATATATATATATACTGCCTACCTTTCCACCTACATACTCTTTTGTCCCATTCCTTTTCTTTGTTTTCCTCAATTCCTTCCAATTTCTTACATGTCTATTTTGAATATGGATTTGTCAGTCAGAAAGTGTAACCAATAGGGCTCAGGACTGCTGTGTATTGGGCAGATACTACACTCTGATCCTTGGTAGAGAATCATATTAGTCATTATACAAGCAGAATAATAGTATCGATTACTGCAATGTTAAAAGTAAATAATACAAAACAGAGACAATGATTTCCAAGTGTTAAACTTGCACTTTGTATTTTTTTCTTTTTTTAAAAATTGGTATTACCCCAAGCAATGCAGTACAGCCACTAAAATGCAAGGGGGTTACAGGGTGAGACGGAAAAGAAAAGAGTAATCAGGAGGACAGTAAATAGTGATTGGCATTGCATTTAAATTTTTGCAGCTTAATGTTGGCTGTAAAGCATGGAACTGGAAGGGAATTCCACAAGTGAGAAGTGCAAGAAAAGAAACCATTAGCATAGAACTTACGGCCACATCTAGCTAGCTCCACTGTAAATTGATGATGAGATCTCCACGACAGTCTAGTGCTGTGCTTAAATTTGTAAAGTCTAGGTACCATAGCGAAGAGCTCATCTGAACAATTGCCATGAAAGTATTTGTAAAAAAGGCACAGAGAGGCAACCTTATGGCAGTGGGCAAGTGACTGAAGCTGGGGTGCCAGATCAGGACCAATAATATTGCTGATTCTTCTTTGGATCTTATCAAGGAGCTCAATTTAAATAACAGGAGTACTGGACCATATATGGCAGCAATATTCTAAGCATGGACGAATGGTAGACTTATAGATATGCAAGAGTCAGATTCTGGAGAGAAAAATTGTCTTGCATGATACAGTGAACTGGCTTTCTTAGCAGCTGACCTAACAACGGATTCAATATAGTCTTTCCACTTCATGTCAGCTGAGAACGTTAGCTTGAGTTGGTGCAATGAGTTACTTTCTTGGAGGTTAGCATCAGCCATGCTGATGGAAGGTAGAGAGGGATCTCACAGATGAGAAATGGAGGGAAGTTTAGTTTTGGAAGTGTTAAAATTGACAAGCCATCTTTTGCCTTGGTTGACTATAGCCTTGAGGTTGTTTTGTACATCAGCTGCCATTTTGACCTTGTTGGACTGATCAGCTTTACTATTGAGATAGGAGTAAATGGTAGTGTTATCAGCATAGATGCCAAGTTGAGGGCTGATGTCATTGGGAAGGTCATTAATGAAAACTGAAAACAGCATAGGACCAAGGATGGAGCCCAGGGGTGGGGGCGTACATCTGCATTAGTACAAAAGGATCTAGATGAGTGGCTGTTCAAGATAACTTTCATTTCATGATTTGAAAGGAAAGACTGGATCAGCTCAAAAATATGTCAGCTTGTGGAGAAGACCTGAATGTCAGACCCTGTCAAAGGTTTTTGAGATGTCCAATGCTACATCCCGGGCTTCACCATTTTTATCTAGAGCATGATAGACTCTTTCTGTAATTATCATCAGTACATCAGCAGTTGACCTAGAGAAATGAAAGCTATATTGCTTGTCTGATAAACATCCCTGCGATGAGAGATAATGAACCAATTCAGCATTGATTAGGGCCTCAAGGAGTTTCCCAAAAAGAAGTAGAAGGCTAATAGGCTGATAGTTGGCAGGGTCAGATGTTTCACCACAGTTCTTAAAACCTGGAAGAACAGATGATGACTTCCAGCAGCCAGGAAAGCAGGAGGCATCAAGGCATTTATTATACAGTTTGGAGAGAACAGGAGCCAGTTTGGTAGACACTTGTCTTTAATATTGTGGTAAGAATAATAGATTAACTGCTTTCAGAAAGCAGCTTCAGGAACTTGTCTTCCATGGTGAAGTTCAAAGTATATTATTTGTGTTAAGAGTCAGATAAAGTGAGCATTTTACTAGAAAATTTAATCTAGATATAAATTGGAATCATTGCTGAGGGATCACTATGCTGTTTTGTTTGACACAAAATTATATTTTTTTTAATATTCTTGCATATCAACTAACATGATAGTCTTATATGCATCTCTTCACTTGTAAGAAAGCAAAGATCATCAAAGCATAACTTTAGCAAAGATCATATTTGCATACAGTTCCATGATTGGCTAATTTATCTGAACCAAAGTGTTACTTGCCAGTTTGCAGCTGGTAAGTCACAGCCACTGGAAGGATATCATCTGCCAGGACCTCCAGCAGATTAATATGGTGTGGGAGGCTTTTCTGATGCTCTGCTGAGACCATGAGAGTTGGCAAGACAAGGTGGATCTCATGGGCTCAATGACTTCATGGCATGAGATTTAGCAGCAGCAAAGTGTTACTCATATTGACTAATTTTAAAATATATTAGCACCATTCTTATTTTTGTTCTTTCTTTCTAAATGATCTATTTTTTATTTCTCAGGTGTTGGTGGAAACTTAGTAGCTGTGCAGGCTAGCCGCTTGTCAACAGGATTACACAAAGTTAGTATACCAGGACGTCTACCAGCCAACATAGTTAATGGATGTCCAAATCCTTTCAAAACTTTTTGTGGTTCAGGTATGTAATCTTATAGAATTTTTCTTCATTTTGAAAAGAACAGAAAAAAATTATTTTTAGTAAGAATAAATCTTTTATGCAAACAAATCTTTTCTTCCATCACAAATTATTTTAAAATGGCCAATTTACTCATATCTGTATGTTTTCAAAGCGTATTTAAAATGCTAGTAGAGAAAGTAGCTGACATATTTTTTGTTTATAAAATTAAATTTAACAGTTAGATACATCACGTGTATGTTTATGTAGTAAAAATAAAGTAAAAGCAGAATTACCATGTTACGAACCAGACTATTAAAATGTTTCTTTGATATAAAAAGACTTTGGTTTGTGAAAATTCTTAATCATTATTCTGATATAAAATACTTTTGCTTTAAAAAAGAACAGTTAAAATTTAAATTAGAAAACTGGGTAAATTTTTAATTTCAATTGAAAATTTTAAAAAAATCAGATGGTAGGCAATCATGGTCCTCCACAAATTCTATTTTTCATTATCTGTAAATTGCTCCAACTTTATAGAATAACGATAGTATTGCACTTTCCCACTGCCTTCTCCATGGAATTGAATTGAAAATTGTCCTCCTTTTATACTGACTACTGCCCAAGATTAGAGAGCTTGGTTTACCTTGCTATTTAACCCATAACTAGGGGAGAGAAGAGTTGAATACATTTGTGCAAAATTGAATGCAGCAGATTAAGTCAGAATTTGACTTTGGATCACCAATCCCACTTTCTATGTCAATATTTGTTGCTCTACCAGCACATCTTATCACTGATAATAGCCAACTTAGTTTACACTGAAAAAATAAATTTTAAAAGTTTTCTTTTAGGAATGCTAAAAAACATTAAGTTTAAGAATGGTTTGTTGGAAGGATGAGTAAACGTGTCCTAGTTTAAAACATCATTCAATTGGTTAACAAATATTTAGTTCCTTGTTCATTGCTGCAAATTCTTAAATCAACTTAATTGCAAGGAGAATGAAAGAAAAATGAAGAAGAAGAAAAAGTTTATTTAAACTTGATAGATATTAAGAGATTTAGAAAAATATTACCCAAATGTTCCTCCTTAAATGTATTTTTTCTTTAAGTACTAACTGCTTTTGTACTCTCATTGACATTGTATTCTTTTAATCAAAACCTTTTTAATTTTGAAATATTGAAATTTTATCAGATATTGTTGGAGATAATGCTTATGTCTATGATGTATATTTTATGAATATCTTCTTCCATGTAATATACGTGTTGTGTATTATAGAATTCATAGGCTATTTGAAAAATAAAGTCTGAATTGGTTTTCTTATATTTTTTCCTATTTAAATATATTATTAATTGCTATTATATTTGAAGTACTGCAAAATTTATTGCACATATTTCCCTTATCTTACTTTTTTTAAAGTGTTGTGTATATTTTAGATGAAAAATCAAACAATAAGTAAAAAATATTCTGAACTACTATAATAAGCAAGATACGAGGACAATACTTATAAATGTTACCTCCCTTGCACTAGCAACACTAGATGGCACTTTTTGACAGTGGCTTGACAAAAAGATAAGTTTCATATCCCATATAAAATATTTGAAACAAAGAGGCAGTAAGTTCCTAAATCTCCTAAGAGTAGGTACCTCCACAAAAATGCTAAAAAATTAGCATACCGTGATTAAAACATGCTCCAAATGTAATGAAAATGTAGTTTTAGGATCAAAGTGTTTTTTGATTATTTAATGAAATTTTTTACTCCTTTTTAGAACATTTGAAATTTTGATTAAAAAAACTTGCATCAGCAGTTGTATTAACTTTTAGCATAGCAAATTTTGGTGACAAACATTAATTTGGAAATTCTTGCAAAAGTAAATAATTATCAGATTTTAATGAAGTTTTCACAAATGAATTAAATTTTTTTTATTAGAAAATCTGGGTAATAATATTTTTTTGCATGTTTCAGACCCTTACTTAATTTTATGAAAAATTGAGAAATTCAATGAGATAAATTTTAGTGTCTATATTAGTTAAAAGCAGAATTATTTGAAGAATTTATATCACCAAATTTATTTGCAAAATCAAACCCCATCTTACTGAAAATCTGTTCTGAATTGAAAAATAAATGCAATAAAACTGCAACATTATTTAAACTGAGTCACTTTTCATGAGGAATTGTAAAACATTAGACAACAGTATCCAGAATATGTGCACATCTATACTGATGGTTCCAAAGATAGAGTAGGATGTGCTGTTATTTTTAATAATGCAACAATTAAAAACGGCTCTCAAATAAAGCCTTCATATTTTCTGCAGAAGCATGAGCAATAGATCTAGCCCTCGATGTGATCACCAAAGAAAAATCTTTAAAATTTATCATCTTTTCTGATTCCATATCTGTATTAATATCTATCAAAACCAAAAAGCTGGAAAACCCTTTGATAGCTAAAGTATTGCAAAAAAATCCATGTCATCTCTACTTTTAAAAAAAAAAATTCTGTTCATCTGGATTCCTAGCCATATAGATATTAGGGGCAATGATAGAGCAGACAAAACTAGTACCTGAAAATTACCAGATCATATATACTGACTTAAAAACATTAAGAAACACATGCAAAATCAATGGCAAGAACAATGGAGCAGAAAAAATACAAAATAAACTAAATCCGATCTTACCAACCCTCAGGAAAAAATCCTGCCATTATGGAAAATCTCAAAGGGAAGAGGTTACTATGTCACAACTACGAATAGGCTGCATTAAAATTATGCATCCTATCTTACTGAAACAAGAAGAAATACCATTGAAAGGCGTTCTTTGATTATAATTTTTAGCTTAATTCTGCTTTCCTTATATACAGGGTGCGATGGATAAATTGTCGTCTAAATTATGTAAAAATGAAAATAACACTGATATTTCATTTTAACAAATATATTTACCAAAATTACACTAAAATATCTTGAAATACTAAAGAGTAAATTTATTCAATAAAATCACCATTGGCTTCAACGATGGCCTCCAGATGACTTCAGAATCTCCCGCAACTCTTCTGGATGGTCTTCTTGTTTAAGTTGGTGAATGCTGCCATAATCCTTGCCTTCAGTTCATCTTTGTTGTTACAAGGAATTTTGTTGGCCTCTCACTCAATTGTACCCCACACATAATAATCAAGGGTGTTGCAGTCTGGGGAGTTAGGTGGCCACATGTAAGGGGTGATGTGGTTGCAGAAATTGTTTGAAAGATATGATTAGGTTCTCCTGCTTGTGTGGCATGGTGCAGAGTCCTGTTGTCAGACACAGGATCTTCCAGCAATCACCCTCTTGACTCAGGGCAACACTACCTCCACAGGGCACTTGATGTAGACCTCTGTATTGAGTCTGAGGCATTGTGAGATGAATATAGGCATAACGTCGCCGTCACTAGTGATCACTACAAACACCTTCATAATCACCATTAGACTCATCCAACTCTTTCCAAATCCTCTGCGCTTTTCTGAGATTGACACTCAAACACTCTGAAATGTTTGTAATGGAGCTTCCGGCATGAATGCCAAGCAGTACAGCATGCCGTTTCCAAATTTCTGGTGGAGTAAATTGTGTCATAGTGCTCTTTTTCTCGCAGATGGTGCTCAACTCACCCTACTATACTGTGCAGTCAACAAAATGAAAAATAAACGATGCTCGTGCATGAAATTGAAAATATAAAATGGCAACAATTTACCCATTGCACCCTGTATTGGTTTAAAGCAATTATTTGCATCCTTGGCTAGCTAATAGGTCATTGTCTACGCAAAAAAAGTACAACATATTTAAAAATTATAATAGTTTAATAGGTAATTAATATGATTAAAATGTTAAAACTTGTAACGTTTTCTTTTCAGCTATCAGCTCGAAATCTTCTCGGGTGCTGTTATTTTTGGTGATCCCCGGCCACCTCATCTTCATGTATACAATTTCTTTTATGATGGCTGGACACACCACTGTCACTTTTATTTTTGCCACTATTTACCTGACAGCTGCTCTTCTGCAGGTAAAAACATTTATCAGAATTTTAAAAAAACCCAAAAAACTCTTTTTCATTTTGAATGTGCTGAATGCATTTAAAAATATCTATAAACAATATTTAAAAAATTAGCCCTCATCTTAAAAAAATACTGAAATGATCTTGACTAGTATGAATAATTTTCATAAATGTAGGAAATATCTAAAGAACTCCTCAAAACCTTTGATATGAAAATTTGTTGAAAGATAAAAACAAAGTAGGAATAGTGGTCTAATTTTTTTATTGTGATATATTCAAATGATTTTATTAAAGATTATATATTTCCAAAAGTATCTGAAAATACACACACACAAACAAACAAGAATTGTGATACACAGACACACAAGAATTATACACATTGATGCTGCTTGACAGGATAAATACACAAGAGATGCTTAACTAATGAAAAACAAACAAAAATAAATTTTCTTTTCTCCTCCATATTTCATTTTCTAGTAAAGCTTAAATTAAAGCATATATATATATATATATATATATATATATATATATATATATATATATATATATATATATATATTTAATTTATTTTGTTTAAACATTATTTTTAATAGATGCTCTGTTTTTTAATTAAACTAAAGGCTAAAACTAAATAATGGAAGCTTTATTAATAAAAACAAAAAACCAACATTTAATAATATCAACTCTGACCACGGACACAATACCTTGACCATGTTTTGAAAATTGAAACATCATATAAATATATACATACAACAATCTATTTTTTGTTAACAGTTAATATATTTCTACCTTGAAAATGGCTAAATGTATAGCCAAAAGTGCTCGGATAAAAAGAATAATTGGACAGTTTTTATATAATTTATCATTCGAAAAGAAAAAATTATTAGATCACATGAGAAATTGTATAAAAATCTAAATCACGGCACCTTGTCTGTCATATTCAATGAAATGTGCATATATATATATATATATATATATATATCTTGTGCCCGACGAGTTGAGTAACACACCAAACGTAGGTATATGTGTATTTATTAATATATATTTCATAGCTCTGTCTAATCACATTGAGCACTATTATGTCAACACCTCTTCGCTAAATTTGGTAATTATTTATTTGCTTACCAATGTATGCATGCCAGCATGCATGTATATGGTCGCTAATATCTAGTTATTGCATTTACCTATATATATATATATAAATAAAAGGATTAAAAAATGGTAATCATTAAAAGTTTTAGCCAAATCTCAACAAGATTAAGTTCATGACAAACTTTTTTTAATACAGGTAAGGATAAATTAAAATGTAAACCTTACTTAAAATAGTTTCTTTATGTATATTTTAAGGTATAACAATAAGTCTATGTTAAGGACTCTTCCAAAATTCCAGAAAATATAATAGTACCAAGACGGCAAGAAAGGTGTTCAACTTTCAAAACAATTGGCAATTATTTGTAAAATAAACAAAACAAAAAATAAAGTCATTCTTCCCAATTACATTGCAATGCAATGTAGGTGATAGAAATTAATTCATTATATCTATTTTGGTACCTTGACTTAATGAATTTAAGTGGAGTACTGGATTAGCAGCTAGGCCTCATAATTTCCCTGTTGATATTGCTAGTTGTTGCCATAAGTTTTATACTAATAGTAATATTAATTACATGAAAACAGTGAAACCACTTATTGTAATAAGGGGCAAAAGGGTGAACATATTGTATCAACATATTAGTTACTTTCAGAAAGAGGTTAAGTTAAGGTAGGGTCAGGGTGTCTATTTTCAAGTGAATGATGACATCAGTTTGAAGCATATCGTCTGGTCTGTTTCAACGACAGAGTTGTTGGCATTATTGTTACGCTGTTAAAGTCGTATTTGCATACCTTAAAATTTTTTTTTTTCTAAAAAGGTTGTATGCATATAAATACATCGTATTGAACTACAATTTGTTTTTTGACAACTTCATAAAGGGGTTTTTTTATCTTATGATTAGGTTGAGCTTTTAAACTTTTTGTTTGAAATTGAAATTGTTTATAGACTATAAAATTTTTTATTTAAGGCAAAAATTTGTTGATGTCGTCAAAAAACCATTAACTCATGTCTATGATTTAATAAATTTTTATTTTTTAGAAACTTAATGTGTAGTTTTTCGTGTTGGTATAAAGGGCATGGGTCATCCCAGGTTTTACAAGTTCTTGTTCTATTTATTATTTTCCATTTTACTTTTGGTGTTTTATTTGTTTCTTTTAAATGCCAAAAATATTTGGATAGGGATGTCTGATTTCTATTTTTAATATTATTGAAGGAGCTTTTGCGTTGTCTCCACCTAATTTTAAATTCATTCTTTGTGGATCCTATATATATCATTTCAATTGTTAGGACTCTCAATGGATGAGATTGTGCATTGGTACACCACAGATTCTATGCGGCATTTATTTTCCAATGGGCAGTCTTCTGGGTTTCTATAATGACATAATTTTTCATTATTTTTGTCTAATTTTAGTTTAGGGTTTTTATTAATAATATTTTGGCGTGCGTGTTTTTCCAGGATTTTATTATGTTTTTTATCATTCTTTCTAGATTTTCAGTGCAGCTGTAGCTTAATTTTAAGGTGTTTTTATTAATGATCTTGCTAAGTCTGCTATCAGTAGGAAAGCGTTTTTCAATTAAAGCTAGGAATGTTTGTCTTAGCTTAATACTAACCATTTGGTTGAATGGAGGGGTATACCAAATGATTTTTTTTTCCTGTGTTTCTTCTGGTTAGTCCTATTGTTTCTGTAATTAATGTTAGCGTTTTTGTATCCACTATTTTTTTGAGTTATGTTGTAAAAATTACTGTGTTGTTGGAAGATTTCTTCATTTGCAGAGTTCATGCTGATTCTTTTTTCTATTGATAAGGGTATATGCTTAATTATAGATGGAGGGTGGTTTGACCTAGGGTGTACATACAAGGGGTTGGCATTAGGTTTTCTGTAAGGTAGGTATACGTTGTTCATTAAGTTCAGAGTTACGTCAAAGAAGTTTACCCTTTTGAATTTTGTATTGACTGTAGTTTTTAAATTTAGTTTTCTGAATTTACTATATATTATCTTTCTAATTTTATCTATTTTAAAATTTGTGGAACTCCTCACTACCATGTGTTTGTCATCCCTGTATAGCCTGAGGTCCTTAATGTCTAATTCACAGTGTGCGATTAGGTTGTATAGTATGAATAGACCAACAAGGTCAGAAGACTCTGCAGAGTCTAAAGATCCCGTGGTGATGTTAAAATGGTCTTCAGTGTTTTTAATCCATTGGTCCCCATTATGAATGAGGACAGATTTTTTTGCACTAAGAATTATGTTCATTTCTTCTTCTGTTAGATCTGAATATACAGTAGCAAACTCAAATGCAGTCGTGAATAGAACTCTTGATATTGACTGGTAATAATCCACAATATCAAACTATATTAGGGTGCAATCAAGCTTGTTGCTGATACTGGTAAACCAATTGAAGACTTCTTTGGTATTAATCCAGAGTGTTAATCCAAGGTGGTTTTTAATTTCTAGGATTCTTTTGCTTATCTTTCCAATGTCATTCTAGTATTAAGGTTTTCCTCAAAATCTGGTTTGTGGTCCTTAAGAGTGATGTAGCATTCCTTTTCAGCAAGTTTGCCTACTCTGTCGCTTATCTTTAATTTATCAGTAATAATTTTACTAGTTCTGTCAATATTATCTACCATATTTACGTTGTTATTATAAACTTTTTTAAAAGTCCTTGTTAAATTTTTTTTAATTAAGTTGTTGCAGTCGTCTGCCGTCAATTTGTAGAAGTTTTCCATTTTATCACTATTGTTGATGCTTTTTACTATTTGGTCTAGATGCTTTTGGAAGTTGCTTTTTTTTTTTTGAAAGGAGATGTTGTTAATTATATTAAGTAGGTCCATTTCAAATTCATATAACTTTTTGTTATATATATATATATATAAATAAAAAGAAAGAACAGTAAGATATAAAATCCGGTGTTCTTATAGATATTTTTATTTTTACACAATAGTGCTCAATGTAAATTTACAGAGCATTAAAGAGAAAAAATTCGCTTGACGAAGAAATGGAACTAATGTCTTTGATTTAATAACAAAATTAAATTCAGGGGCTTTAGCTTCCATTTCTGAAACATGGTATCACTGTGTAGCGAAAAAACCATATTTTAAATCAATTAATTTATAATAATTTTTAATTTATAATATATATATATAATGTAAATAAGTTAAAATAAAAAGTTCAAAAGCCTTTCTTTTGACATCCAAATTTTGTAGAAATTACTTCACTCAACAGGAGTAAGATAAATCAATTGAATTTATTAGTAGATATCCTATTTAGTTTAACCTTTAGCATGTTGGAAACAAAAAATTTTGCCATAGAATTCTCTCCCTTTGCTCGCTGTATTCATAGCAAACCACACAAGATGACAGAATGCGCCTACAGCGTGCAAAGGGAGAGAATTCTATGGCGACAATTTTCACCTGCATTAAAATAAATTATATAAAAAAAATGGTAATGTTTGATGCCATGTTTTTTTTATGTAATGTATTTAAAACTAAATGGGATATCTGCTAATTAATTCAATTGATTTATCTTATTCTTTTTAATTAGGAGATATGTTTTTTTAAAATTTATTACAATTTATTTTTTATTAAGGCTTTATTTCTTTATATTGAGCATTTTATTTACAAAGACTGCTTGGTTTAAAAATGTTATCTTCCATTTATACATGGGTTGATTTTTTTTAATTTGGTACAAAAAATATTTTACATACATAAATCTCAAAATGGAAATAATTCTGTGTAACCTGTTTTTACCTTTTAGGACTTCATCAGATTAAAGTAATGTTCTTTGTTGATGGAATTATATGTGTGTAGGAAGGGGAGTGGGCATATGGAAATGTAAGCTTCTGTTATCATTATGCAATGACAGGAAACGCTAAAGACGTTGGAACACTGAAATTTTTAAATTTAGATTTTACACACACCTCTCTCTCTCTCTCTCTCTCAATCTATTTATATATATATATATATATATATATATATATATATATATATGAATGAAAATTCAAGAGGAAGACTATACTTAGTTTTTAGCAGACACATTTTGTCATTTAATGGACTTTATCAAGTTGACAGTTACTCAAATTTTTAAATTTAAGAATGCTTATAAATATTCATCAGATTAACTGAAAAGTCAGGCAAGTTATGGAGGACACAAAGTGACACAATTCAATGTCTAATAAATGAAAGTGAGTAAGTGATGTTTTTTAAATTTAAGAATATTTTTATGCCAATTAGTATTTAATTAAGTATGTGTTATATATTTTGAATAACATGAGGATGAAACACATTGGCTAAGATAAGTTTTTCTTTTGTCTTTGTATATATATATTTAAAGATTGAATGCAGATCGGAATCCGGCAGGATGATAAAATAAAAGAACAAATAGGAAATATGTACTAATCTAACATTTAACTTTTATTAAAGCTTCATCAGAGATTGAGGGCAAAAAGACAGAAACAATGGTATTTTCAATTATGTTTGTATTGAAAATATGAGTGTTTTCTGTCTTTGTTTTCTCTCAATTTCTGATAAAGCTTTAATAAAAGTGAAACGTTAGATTAGTACACATTTCCTATTTGTTCTTTTATTTTATCTTATATATATATATATATATATATATGTCTTTGTAGAGCTTGAAATTTTAAAGTTTAAATTTTAAAATTGCTTTCTCTCTCTTTTTTTCTCTTCATCTAATTCTTGCAATGCTTAATTTTACAGGTTGCCTTACTTATATATATAGCCAACTGGATGGTAATAAATATGTGGCAAAAGGGAGATGATCCAGACAATTTTGCCATTCCTTATTTGACTGCAATTGGTGATTTATTGGGGACTGCCTTTCTGGCAATTGCCTTCCATGTTCTATATTTAATTGGAGACCGTGATGCAGACGTCGGAGATTGAACAGAATCATTCATGGTTTATTTGATTTTTTTTTTTTGAGGGGGGGGGGGGTTCTCCTCTTTTTTTTTTTTTTTTTTCTTTCTTACATCTGCTAAACACTGACTCTTGGGGAAAATGAAATTTATATACACACACATGCAAATCCCTACATACATTGGCTAATGTCTTTCCAGTCAATGAAAATGTATGAAGAGGGTGGGGGGAAAAAAAAAAAAAAAAAGAATAAAATTCTTTATCTCTGTTATGTTTCATTAACTAAATTCCATGGCATATTCAATTCGAAAGTGATGTGGGCAGGGGCAACGATATTGACCTCCATCTTCATCTAAAACTGGAATTCTTTGGATGAATATTAGCATAATTATTACTTGATATTTATCCTCAACACCATTCATCATTGTCATCATCATCATTGATATTCTTAATAATATAATCATTATTTTTAATGAATTTAATCTTAAGTCAATTTGAGAATGGCTCTGAAGAATTTTTTCAACTCAGCTGACTCACTTCCTGGAACTAGTCACCTTTCTGGAGACATTAACAGACGTATAGAGTGGAGAAATGTTTGGGGCACATCTATTTGGGTATTTTTTTTTTTTTATCCTGATGTTGTGTCACTCCTAATGTAAATAACAATCAACATAATTTGTTTGGAGGAAAATTTGCCAAATGTATACTTCCACAAGTTACCATTATTTTTAACTTAACTCTTACCTCCCCTCCCCCTCTCTACCAAGAAAAAAAAAATCTGAAGGAAAAGTAAGCTCCAGTGGTATAAATGCCAAAGAGCAATCACAGATATTTCTTTGTTTTTTTTTTCCCGAGGGTGGGGGGGATTTAAAATAATTTTACAAAATAATTTTTTTTTTTTTTTTTTTTGCTTTGTATTTCATGAAAACATAAAAAGAAATCTGCTTTCAGATCATCAGAAAAATATACTCCTTATTAAAGTCATATTGTTGCAATCTTTTTAAAATGTTGTTGTTACAGCTTATTTATCTTTTATTCTCTATATATGTAATTTTTTTTATTTTTTCATTCTGCTCTCAGTTACAAGTAAAGATTTGATTTCTTTACTCAATTTTCTTGTTTGGCTCATCATACACATTCAAGGGAGTGCTGAAAGGTTGTCAGCCTGACCATGAAACAATTATAAAAACAAAGTAGATGTTTGGCCATTTGTCTATATTTTTTGAGGTGAATTTGATTGAAGACTTTTCAGCATCCTGTGAGTATTTTATATATAACTAGTTTAAAAGCCACCCTATCAGGTGGCATTTAAGCTAGCTCCTGTGGAGGTTTCTTGGTTTGGCCATCATCATAATAGCTAGGGAGGAGTAGATGCGATAGACATCAATAAACTACACACGAACTCAAAATTGATACCTGCATTTAAGTATTGAATTAATGTTTAAGCTTACCTTTTAAAAGTTCAACGATAATTCTTTTGCTGCCACTTGACTTAAAGACAATTTGATGTTCGTAGATCCTTAAGTTCTGTACAAACAATTATTTTTATTTCATGGGTGACAGAACGGGGGACAATTTATAAGATAAAATTAATATAGTGTAAAGATGGGAAAATAGAAATTAGAATTAGTTATACATTCAACATTTGAAGAGTTAGAGAAACATAATAGCTAATTAAGTAAAACCTATATTATGGAATATAATATATTAATATATATTTTTAACCTTGCATAATCTGGTGAGCCTGAAACTGAGCTCAACGAAAATTGTTCTCTGCACCTAACTTTTCTAGGGCTTTTGAATGAACTATGAAATGTTGAAATCAGACCAGTGGGAGCAGAGGAGTTGCTTGGACACACACATGCACAAACACACACACATACATTGTACTTTATATATAAGATGGCTTTAAAAATGAACATTTTAAAAGTATTTATTTATTCACATATAGGAAAATATATTAAAAAGGGAGGAAGTAGAAATCAAATAGAATGAGTATGATAATTAAAGAGATGAGATGAGCATTTTTCTGTTAAAAAAAATAAATTTAGGAAATCAGATGTTTTACTTAAAAAAAAAGAAGCATTTAATAAGTTGAATGATAAATAGGCACCATCTTGAATTCTATGGAACACAAAAATCTAGTATTATTAAACATTTCTTTAAAAACATTACGTTACTAAGTCATTGTTAAAACAATCTACTGATTTCCAAAGTCTATATTTCAGTATTCTTATCTTTATAGATAATATTAATTTTTTTTTTTTTTTATTGCTATTAATGTTATTTTTAGTGGGTACACGTATTTGAGTTGGTATTGTGGCCAAACTGGTGGAGGTATACTTTGGCTTAAGAAGTGGATTCTTTGGGGTAAAAAACAAAGTGGAGCAAGTTTGATTCCTGTCAGTTAGAATTTTTTTTTTTTTTTAGTCAGCCTTTCTCAGTTTAGGTTGGTTGTTATTAATCTCACTGTTTAATAAAATAAAATAAAAAACAAACTTTATAGCAACCCAAACATGTGTACTCACTAAAAATAACTTTTATAGTAGTAAGAAATAATGTCAGATTAAAAAGATTCTTTCAAAGATTACACATAATATTCAAAGTAATTTTAAACAATGTAAAATTTATTATTATTTAATACTAGTTTGGTACTTGTCACTTTGCTGTCGACAAGATGATCAACTTTCAAATCTAAATTGTTTATTTATTTAAAATTACATTTATTAGAAAAAATATATTCCATTTAAATACAGAAGTCATATTTTGGCTTGTACTTTTTTCTAAATAATTTATGAAAAATTCAATAAAATCGCCTGCTTATCTGATTTTATTTTTTTTGTAAGGATTTAATTTCTTTTCTCCAACTTTGATTTTATTACTCACCTCAGGGTAGGGGTTGTGCATACTGATTAGGAGAGGCATGTATTATTCTAAGGTCTTATTTCAGACTTAGTCAAATTGTGTGTTGGTGTACACATTAAAATTTAATGTTTTATTAAAATTCTAATCATCACCTTTTAAACAATAAATATTGCCAAGTGAGTCAAAAGTGTATACAGTAATAGTGGTGTTGAGGAAATAACCGTCCTGTTGACACCATTTTTTTGTGGGCATGTAGGTTAATATGGTTGATTTTTTTTAATCAAGAATTATCTCGCTTGAGTTAAACTTTACTCTGTCCTGCCTACCAGAGTTGTGTCTCTTGACGATTGAATTCACTTCACTTTGTGAATTGTCAACAAGAATAGCTTGTTAATCATCACTCTACGACATCTTGAATCATTATTATAGAGATTGCTGAAATAAACTATATTGTTTACTAAGCATAGTTTGATATTGTGTTACTAGAGTAGGGCAAACTTGACACAGAAACACTCTATGGCAAGAAATCACGATTTGAATATTTCTCAAGTAAGATCTCTTGCTCAAGGCCACAGGTGTAAAATGTTTTAAGAAGATTGAACTCTTTACAAAAAAATAAGTTTAGGAGATTTTTTTTTTTATCAATTCACTCCCAAGCAAGGAAATAATGCCACTCAGATGCAAGTGGGTACTGGGAAATGAAAGAGAATGAGAAGACTTTAGAAGGAACAGGAAACAATGTATAAACCTTTTCTCCTGTTCAAAAGACCGGGTCGAGTGTGAACCAGATGATAAGCAAAGCTATCTCCTCCTATTGAAGAAAAAAAAAAAAATACATAAATAGTAAATAAAATTTCAATTAAGATGGAGATATTAGAAGTATAGAATTGAAGTAGATTTTGGAAGGAACTGGAAGCACAGTCTTGAACAGGAAACAAAGAATAAACCTCTACTCCTGTTTAAAAGATTGGGGAGGAGTGTGAACTGGACGATAGACAAACCTATATATATGGACATGCAAGTAGTGTGATGGTTATCAGCGCTGGAAACAGAGTTAGCAAATTGCTCAAATTTTGCTTGCTAAACTTTGTTCCGCAATGTGGCGACCAACAATTCATAGCATTTAAGTTAAGGCCAAATGAAGAATTTCAGTTGATTATGATTATATTAGGTGCCTCCACGAGATCACTAAAAAAAGAGCATAGCATGATGAAAAAGACGCCAAACTTGACGAAAACAAAATTTTATCGTCTAAATATTTATGTTATTATTAAGAGGAAAGATCAAAGTTTATTTTAATTATTTTTAAAAATTTTTCCTTCTTTTTAGAACAATCTGAATTTTTATTTAAAAATCCTTGTTTCTCTTTGTATCACCGGAACTAGTAAAATAACATATACAATTTTTAGCACGTTTTTTTTGTATGACGCACATTAATTTGGAAAATCTTGCAAAAATGAAAATGTCGGATGTTAATGAAACTTCCAGACAGTATTCACAGATGATCCAAATTATTATAAATATGTTTTCTTTTATTAAAGTCATGGCAGAAATATTTTTTTTTAATATTTATTACCCCCCCCCCCCTATAACTAATATGAAAACGCTAGAAATTCGATTGCATTGGGTTTAGTGATTACAATAGTAGGCTTTGAGGAATGCAAATCATGTTTTTTTTTTTTTAATTGGACCCCACATACCTGAAAATCAGCTCTGAATTGTAACATACAAAACTCAATAAAACAAATATATTATTTAATTTCAAATGCTTTTATTTGCTTTTAGTTGTTTTTATGAATATGGACAATATTTTCTGAAAGCAAAAAAATTTTTCGATGAAAAATGAATTTTTAATACAATAATTTGTTATTTTTTAATTATAATAGATTTTTACATTTAAGTTGTTAAAATATAAAATTAGTTAAAAGCCGCATCAGGTTTTGTAAGTGTCCTGATGAGATAGATCTTTGTTTAGTGCGTTGTAAATCGTATCATTTTGCCTAATCAGAAGACCCGCAGTAATTAAGAAATGTAATTTTGTGTTTATAATTGGGCTCTAATTATAAAGTATGGAAGACCAACCAGAATACAATTAAGTTGCGTTATTTGAGTTAAGCATTGTTCTCTGCTGTTAAGGCCTTTAATTTTGCGAAACTCGTGTGGAGAAGTTTATTTGACTTTTCAATTTCAACTGAGAAGGGTACCTAAAAGTATCAGTATCATCTTATGAAATTTATATGATCTTATTTTTATATTAATCTCAGTTATGACATTTTTTCCATAAATGAAATATCAAAATCTCTATCTATAAAAGGCAGGATGTGTGTGTGTGTGTGTGTGTGATGAATGCACGGCTGCAATTTTCGACGGATTTGCACCAAAATTTACATGCACATGCTCCAAGTTAGCGGAAAGGCCAAGACCGACTTTGTATTTCCCAACTCCCATCGATAGTGGAAATAATCGATTTTTTCATGCTTCTACGGTAGTTTTCATGTAGTTTGCGGCCATTTTCTACTGGCCAGAGTGAGAGCCTATAGCTGGCTGCCACGAATAGGCAGGAATATTCTATTGGCCAGCATGAGAGCCAACAGCTGACTGACATGAATATTAACTAGCATGCAAAAAAATCGATAGCTGCATTCGTCACAAGTGGGAAAAATTTTAATCTGCATGGCACTTTACTCCAATTGTCTCATTCGCTTGCTTAAACTCAACGTTGATTCTGATTCTGCAGAACTGGGTTTTTCATTTGGTTTTTCCAGTTAAGAGTCCTTTTTTAAAACTGATCGTTTTGTGTTCATTTTGTTTAGTTCTTTTTTCGTAACAGATTTAATGTTTAGTATAGAGCTTAGAAAAAATTTGCAGTGTGAGATAGGCAAGAAGTAAGGCATGTAGCAACATCAGCACGGCAAAGGGCACTCCTTTAAAGGCAAGGAAGGGCAAAAATATTTTAAGTCAAATGATAGTGATTGCTGTATGAGTTGTACAATTTTTGAATGCAGCACGGGCAACGCCGAGCCATGCTGCTAGTTAATAATAAAATGAATGGAAATACAGATAACACAGTAAAATGTAGTAAATGTACATAAAATTATAGTATTTTATGTACACTTCTGATAACATTTCATGAGAAAGGTACCTATAAATTAATTAGATACCTTTCTTATGAAATTTAATCTCATTCGTAACAGTCTTGTTTTAATTTCTTTATAATATATTTTCCATAAAGCATCATAAATGTAAAGGTGAAAGCTAAGTACAAAAAAAAAAAAAATTAGAGCGCTGAATGTTTTCCTTAAAAATAACGAGATAAATAATTTGTTCACTTAAATGTAAAATATTTCACTTTTCTCCTTCCGTAGAACAAATTATTCTCTCTGAATCCGTAAATATGTCAATCAACACCTGTCAAGTGATGCGAAAGTTTATGACCTGCTTTGTTTTATTTTCAAATTACATCTTTTTGGCGCAGATTTAAAAAAAATAAGTTTTGAATAAATGATAATTGATATTTAAAAGAATTTCAAACTGAGATTTTCATTGATTCTATAAAATGGAAAAAAATGGTCAATTTTGCTGACTCAAAATAAAATATGATTGTTAATGAAATTTTCAGACGTGTTAGGAACGATTAAAAAAAGTAAAAAAATACCACAAAAATACTTTCATCTTTCCTCTTAATAATAACATAAACATTTAGACGATAAAATTTTGTTTTCGTCAAGTTTGGCGTCTTTTTCATCATGCTATGCTCTTTTTTTAGTGATCTCGTGGAGGTACCTAGATTATATTTTAATTTGGTTATTTTTCAGATTAGTATTTCTTTCATTTTAACTTTTGTCACAATTTCCAGATTGTCCTATGATCTTCAGTAAGCAACACGGGTAGAAAATGAACAGTATGCTTGTGGTGAAATTCGAACTTGTATCCCTTATATTTGGGAACCCATGAAAGTCTACTTTGCTGATTAGACAGGCTCATCGTTAGTCAATTCATAAGGGTGTTGTTTTCTAAGAACATTTTAGCACTGTTTTACCTTCGTACCCGCAACAAAAAAAAAGGTGTGTGAAAAGGACGATTTTTCCCTTGACACCGCTATTATTTTAACTCCCTTCATTTTATAAAGTTTGAATCAATTGGAAATTAACCGATGTTTTGCCAACTATTTCAATAAACAATATACAGTGTAACCCGGATATAAGAGATTTTCTCTGGTCCCAAATTAGAGTCTAATGTAGACCAAATGTAGATATAAGAGACTTCTCCGGTCCCGACAACTCTCTTATATCCGGGTTACACTAATAAAAATAGTGTCAAATAAACATTCTAATAAATAGCGTTTATTATTTTTATGAATTTTCAAAATCAAAAAAATATATAAATTCACTTTCATATGCTTAAGTTTTATTAAAATTCTAAGCATGGCTTTTTAAAACTTTATTGAAGTGAAGGTAGTTATATTTTTTTTATTCGTTGCACAACACTTCATTTCGACAGCTGTGCCTTGAAATACTGTATGCATTTTTCTTTGCTTTTTTTCTTTGGTAGAATGAGAGAGTGTTACAATTTCCTCCAGGGGTTGCTTGCATAAAGTCTATATTGAATAATCGATTAAGCTGTAATATGACAGTATATTTAAAATTGGAGCTACTTCAGTGATTAAACATACTTCTTTTGAATCTGATCTTGTTACAAACTTAAGGTCGAGTAAAAATATCTACATTTTCTTTTAAGCTGTAGGGATGCAAAGGTCGGTTATCTCTCTTTGGGTAAGATGAATACGCGAGGGTAACGTGGCGGCCGGTGAATTCTATCACGGTTGGGTGACGAACCTCAGTTACGATGTATTGTAGACATTATCACAAGCCCGCAGCGGTAGGGGCGAGCAGAGGAAACCACATGGTCCCACTAAAAACAAAGAGGACACCACCGGCTTGGTCGTTTTCCCTTCGGGAAATATTACAAGTATAAAACACACTGGGTTTTTCCCCTCCCGGTTCACACTACTTGTTATATTCATGTTATTTGTTATAGTTTATCTGCGTAGGACAAATAGTGATATCCATATTTGTATAATTTATTTTAAATTTACTTAGCGGTATAAAAATTCACTTTGAAAACAATGCAGGTTTGTCATTCCTTTCTTTCAGCTATTCTCTTCCTTTCGTCCGTTGTATAATTAACCGTAACGTGTTTTTTAGTTAGTATATCACGGATAATGCCTATCTTTCCTAGCACCCCCCCCCGATAAAAGCTTTAGTTTAGTTACAATTTATTATGAATTAAATTTATAAACAGTAATTAAAAATTTCATTAGTGCAAAAAAATTAATAGAGAGAACAAAGATTTTTAAATTAAAGCTGTGTAGTCTTAATTTAAAGGAAACCTTTGTATATGTTTCACGAGATTTCGAATATAAAGGAAACGAAAACTTATTTAAAATAAGTTATTAATTAACAGAATTAAAAAATAATTTCTTTTAAACGTCTTCGAGAATAACTTAAAATCACTTTAACGTTTCTAAAGAAATTTTATATATTTTTTTTTCTGCCATGAAAATATTCCTGTCAATTATTGTTAGTAACAATATAAAGCTAAAAAAAAGTGCGTTTTTGTAGAAATGAAAGCTGGAAATAATTGTTTCAAGCTTTATAAAATTCGTTTCTACCGTTTGAATAAAATGTTATAAGTTCATTTTTTTTTTTTTTAAATAAATATTTTCCATTTGTGAATATGCATGTGTCATTCAATTAGTTACTAATTTGTGACTTTTGGTACAGACATTTGTAAAAACTGATATTAATTTACAAATATACACTTTGAACGATTTCTTCAAATAACAACATGTATAAAACATGTTATCAGATAGTTATCACTGGTAATAAGTCCTCGGCAGCAATAACAGAATCGTAAAAGAAAAACTACCGACAGAAGTTTTGTGACAATTGCTTTCGTCGTCAGTTGCTTATTTCACTTCCGGAACTGATGCGACTGTGCAGTATTGAGCTGAGTTTGGAAGAGTTTGAGTAGCTTGAGGAAACTTGAGTCGGCCGAGTCGAGATTTTGAAAGTTTTTAGCAATAACCTGAACCACCATTGTCGAACTTTCTGCTTACGAAGTATGAACATGAGAAAAATGATGAAACCTTGAAGGGTGTTCAAGATAGTGAAAATATATTGGAACGTTGTTCGAGCCTCTTCAATCGCAAGGAAACCAAATATCCATGAAAGACCTAGAGCAGGAAATATAAAAAAACATGCTTTAAGATATTTTCACAGATTTACATTTATAATGGTACAAACATTTTGTTAAAAATTCTAAATTAAAAAAAAAAATTATTTCGAACAGAACAATTACAGGTTTGCTAAAGTACAGTGTAACCCGGATATAAGAGAAACCAGGATATAAGAGAGATTTTCTCTGGTCCCAAATTAGAGCCTGTGTTAATGTATATATAATAGACCAAACCCTGATATAAGAGAAACCCGGATATAAGAGACTCCTTATCCGGTCCCGACAACTCTCTTATATCCGGGTTACACTGTATTTAAAAAAAAATAAAAAAAATCAGGTTTTGACTCTGAATTTTGTTTATTATTTACAACTTCTATTTTCTTCAGGTCTTGTTGAGTTTGTAGGAATGAGCAACGTCAGCCACAACATTTTAAACTGAAGTTACAAAAAAACCGGTTTATTTTTCACCGTTTTGTGATTCTGACGTCATTTCTCGTCCTTGCAATAATTTCCATTTTCCAATTGAAAATTAAGGTAAATTTTAACAAACGTACCCACAAAAAACTTTTGTGTCACAAAAGGACAGTTTTTCTCTTGACACTGCTATTACCGTATATTCCTTCGGCAATTTCTATTGTTTTTAAAAAAAAGTAACTTTTAGAATTTTAATGAAGCCCAAACATATGAAACTAAATAAAGGCCAGGGTTAATTTGCAGTACAAGCACCAGAATCCCCCGGTATTGAAAATGTAACAGTCTGGTGTAAAATTGCCTAGTTATTTTGAAAATAACGTTAAAACATTGCGCTCGATTACCGTTTTCGATTTATCATCAATGTAAGTTCGGTCTAGCCTTTTCGCGTTGTTCGGCCGCCATTACTGGCGTTGTTTATGTACATTTTCTTTTAGTAATAATGCGCGGAAGCTTACTTAATTAACGGCCTTTTTACAGCTTTTCGTATCTTACTGGTCGTGATTACTGCGCGATTTTCGCGGATGTTATTTTAAAATGCGCTTATTTTTTAAAATGAAGTTTTAAATGGATAGTATTTTTTTTATTTATTGTCCTTAATAAATCTGCTTATAGCTAATGAAACAGAATCTCTCTCTAAAATGTAATTTATGAAGCTTTAAATTCAAGAAACGTTCATGACATAAAAAAAAAACATCGTTGAAAAGGAAAAATCCTTTTTTTTTTACTTTTCAGGCACGTAATTTTTATTTTATTTAATTTTAATTGTAGGATTTTACGTTTTTTCGCGCATTATTTGGCGCATTGAGCAGTAGTCAAGACAAGTGAAGCTTTCGCGCCGCATGACTCCTCGAGGTAAACATATGCAAAGCCAGTAATGGCGGACGTTCTGTGTACGCGATGAGAAAAAAAAATCTAACTTACATCGTCCATAACTTCTAAATGGTAATCGAGCACAATTATTTTCGAAATAACCAGTTAATATCACCCCAGAATGATACATTCTCAATACGGGGGCGGGGGGGGACTTTTGGGGCTTATACTGAAAACTGAAAAGTAACCAATTGGGTAATTTGCAGTGTAATCCTAAGTTTTTAATAAAAATTTCCCGAATAGTTACATTTAAGTGCAAATGTACATGCTTATTTCGAAAATAACAAAGTAATTTTGTTAAAATCCACTGTTTTAGAATTATCAACAATAAAATTTCGGACTCATTCGCGTCTGCCATTACTGGCGTTTATTTTTATTTTTTTTACATACATTCGCTTCGGATCAGTCATTATAAACTTAATTAGTTAATGACCTTTTTTTCTGATCATACTCGTCTTAATTACTGTGCAAGGGTTAGGGATTTTGGTAAATTTGTTTAAGTTATTTAGAAAAGCAATGACAAGCGTTTTTTTTTCATTTTAATAAGACAATAAAACATAAATGACAAAACAAATTGTAATACTAATGAAATCTTTTAAAATTTCGCGCAAAGTTTGCGCATTAATCAAGACAAGTGAAGTTTCTGCGAATGATTACTCCGAGGCAAATGAAGGTAAACAATACCGGTAATGGCTGTCGTGCTGTAGCCGCGACGCGAATGAGTCCGAACTGTTATTGCCGATAACTCCAAAACGATATATTTTAGCAAAATTGGTAAAGTAGAAGGGTTGATTGTATTATTTAATTTTTTTTTCAATTTGTCCCCTTTTCTACACAGAAAACCCCACACCTAACCTTAACACCTAACCCTAAAGTTAATCTTTAGGGTTAGGTGTTAGGTGAATATGGCGGGTATGGTAAAACAGACCGACCTAACTTGGCACCAACGGATTGTTACATTTTTCGATTGCTACAGAAAGTTTTGATGGGGAAAACTTTCTCTCACGAGAACCATATTCAAGAGTTTTTTCACATCATACCTGTGGAATTTTGCTCGAAAGGTATCGAAGTGCAGCTTGATAAGTGGCAACAAATTATTGCAAATAATGTTGAATATATAGTTGAATAAAATGCAACTGTACATTATTTTTGAAGAACAAAGTTAATAAACAAAGAAATTATTTATAACTCAAAGGATTTTTATAAACTTGTAATTAATACCGGATGTTATGGTAGACATTAATATTTATAAAGGTAAAAGACAATAGGAAATCTGTATGATTAGCCGACGCGTTTCGTCCAATGTGGACTTTTTCAAGGCAAAAACGAAATGAATTTATTAAAACAAAATAACTATTAACAACAAAACAAAATGTCCTTAGTTACTTTGTTTTAATAAATTCATTTCGTTTTTGCCTTGAAAAAGTCCACATTAGATGAAACGCGTCGGCTAATACAATTTTCCTATTGTCTTTTATCTTTTATAAATATGGTCTTTTTCTACAGGTTAAGTCTGAGAAATTTTTCATATCGGACATTAATATGTTAAAGGGTAAAACTGAGGATTTGTGGGAATCGAGTTTAGGATAGAAAAGTCTGAAATATATCGAATATGCAAGTAAGCTCATTTTGGCATTTACCAAACTCCATTTAGTTTGACACAAAGACAAATCGGGAGAAGGGGGTCTACCTATCTAGAAAATCACTATTTTTTAACCTGTGCTCGAATACCTGCCTCTGGCACTGCTGAGGAATATGCAACTATTGCATCTCCGAAGCAGGTCACAAGTAATTATTATAGTTTAGTTTGGCACAAGGCTAAACTTGTCGGGCCCCTAACGAAGGATGTTTTATTTCATTTCAACTGTTGTTTCTTCTTATTTTTTGTTTTGATGCACAAATCCAATCTAAGGTTGGTGTTATTAGAGATCAGCTATTTTATGACTAATATTTTCAAGATATAAACGGTGAGAATTTAACTAAATCCCTTGATATTTATTAATATTAGGTATGGCACATAGCCCCTTGCTGGGAAATAAGAGCATGAAGATTATGTTGCGTTCATCTTTTAAGTAAGGAGGAACTGTCTACTTTGAGTTTCAGCATTTGAATCAGGATATTTATTTTGGTTCGAACGTTGATCGCTGGTGTCAACCATATCTGCCACGAAGCAAGCCTTATTTATTAAACTTAAAGGCTAAAATAGCGGAACATCTAGTGAGGAATTTACATTAGTTAGTTGGTCAGCGAGACAAGATCATTAACTATTGCGCTACAGTAGGCGTCCAGGATTTAGAAAAAAAGAAAATATTTATACCCAATATCATAAAACTGGTGAATCCTGCTTGCAAATTGATCATTGCCTTCTTTTTCGATGTCTGGTTGCTACGAAGTCCTTTCTTTCGCTCCGTGATACTTTTAAAGATCAGAATGAAAACGATAAGATTGAAGATGAGAATCACAGCAACAGGGATACCGAACGCGTAGTAGAGAATTTTCGGCGTCAACCAACAGCTGCAAGCATAGAATAGAAGTCAATCATAAAATGTTTTCTGAGACAAGGTAAACGAATTTGAAAAATCTGGGTCGCCATTTTTGTCTCCCCCCTCTCTCTCTTTCTCTTACTCTCTCTCATTTTTATTAACTTTTGACTGGCATTTTTAACAGACTGAGTAAAACACTTGTGAAATTTCATTAGTGCTTTGTTATGAAATTTTTATTCCTAAAAAATAAAATAAAATATTAAGAATCGTTTTGGAAATATTTTCTGTTACTCATGGAAATTAAACGTAACAGGTATTTAGCATCCCGATACCACTTTCTTATCAATGTTGAATTTTGTACAAATCTGTGCAAAAAGTGGATCAAAGAGGTTAGCCAGCTTCATACATATTTTCATGAAATATCAATTTCTAATTGGTCAATAAACACACAAGTGGGCGTTGCAATCCACCCACGTACAAATTTTTTTCCAGCGCGTGACCAAGTTTTCCCGCTCTTTTTCCATGATCCTACCACGTGATTACATTAATTATAAATAGCAGACATGAGTTCGTCCTCCCCTCAAAGGATTCGCGTCTTGACCATGTGCGGTTAGACGCTTATGGAAACATATTCACACACGCACACATACACGTAAGTACGAAATTTTTCAAACTACAAGCATACAAAACATTTCCAAACCATAAACAAGAACTTTTCTCTTTAAAAATAATCTGATCAAGCTTATGCACACATCTTTACAAAACAAGATTGTAATGCGGAATCTTCCACGTCTGCCAGTTACCCCCCGCTGGGAAATGCACTCTCCCTGTTGTGATTTTCACCACCATCATACTTACAAAATATACAACAAGCATACATTGGTCAATCACCTTCAATCTAGCTCGTTGATTGGTCAGTTTCGACCAATCAAATCACCTACACTCGACAAGTCTGTTTTCGCGCCAGCTAAGTTTGAGCCAGTCACGTGATACAACATTAGGTCTTGAATATTTGGAAAATACTTAACATTCACCAAGTTCAGACATGCGTTCTCTTGCGTGTAAAAATTTTTGAAAATTAAGAACATTTCTTGTAAATAGTTATTTACAACACACACACACACACACACACACACACACACACACACACACACACACACACACACACGTATTTAAATAAGGTCTGTTTAATTTTTATGTTATTCTAATTGGCATATCAGTTGTCATACATCAGAAACTTAGAACAATCCAAAGAAAAATCTGCAATGTCATCGGACCTGATCTGACATCTCGGCTTCAGTTACTTTTCTCACTTCACAAATTTAAGTGTAGTAATAGATTGACAATTTGGTCTTATCATTTTACTGCTGAAATAGTTAAATGTAACTGTATGTTCTATCGTAAGAGTTTCTTTTCCCGCACTTCTGGCTTGTGAAACTCTCTTTCGGCTTCCTGCTTTCCTGTCAACCACAATCTTCAAACATTTAAATGCAAAGTCATTCGTCATCTTCTGTCTCCTTGAATCCGGTTCTCGTCCTCTCTCTCCTCAATAATGTTTTCTCAGATTCTTTCACTCTCATTAACCGCCTTAGTGCTTCTTTATGTTTTTATTGGGGGAATAATATTAAACAAAAACAACAATTCGTACACATAATTTTCAATACATCAGGAACAGTGGAAATATGACTATTAGCATAAGAAAAATGTTATTGAATACAAAATTACTATATCGACCTCACTGTAAAGAATGACTCAAAATACGTGAAGCTATCTTTAAACAAAAGAATCAAATCAGATGGAACATAATGTATTTCTTTACATAGAACGGCATTCAAAAATGTGTTTGGAAATTTTAATATCTTCGTCCTTGGGCACTTTCAAGTTTTGTGACCCCGAACGGAATAATTAAACAAAATTATAATATTTATCCTTTGCATATAGTTACAGAATATTTCATGCATGGCATCATTTGTATTAGATAAATATCACTTGTATTAGATAAATGACATTATTTGTACTAGATAAACAGGAATGGAATGTATTATCAATTTATGCCATCTGGCGCGTTTGTTCCATGGTGAACTTATGTGATTTCTGATAAATAAAAAGGATATACAATATGGAATTCAAACAAACAATTAATAAACATATAAATAAGACATAGATAAAGAAAGGAACGAAGTTGAAATTATGAACAGTTAAGTACAATCTTCAGTCGGTGTGACTGAAGTACTTACATGCGTCGTGTCTATCAGTGCGAAAGGAAACAGGTGTTACTGATCCAAAAGTCAAAGGGAAAAGAGGAAGAGCCTTTCAAATATCGCACCGCCTGTGATTAACATCAGGGGGTGGTAATGCAACAATACTTACATCAGAAATATATCGTCCCTAAAAATGCCAGCATGAAACAAATAATAACTTTTCTCTTTTGCAACTGATGATATTAATGGTCATGATAATGACTAGAGATACTCAAAGTTTCTTGAGCAAAAACATTATGAACTTTCGACAGTTTCTTTGTAATTGTGTCCCAGATGTGAAGCAACTGATAAAATGTAACAAAATATTCGACAAATAGATCTTGTTAGTCGACTTTAATAAAACTTCTTTTAACGAATTCTTGTAGCTCCACTATTTGTTAACATTTGCTTTGCAGCAAGAATTCATTCAAATATATATTTTTTTTTAATTCGATTCACAAGGTTTATTTTTTCGACTTTCTCGTAAGTTTTTCTAGTCGGCGTATGAGTTGCCGTAAAGCTGGCTTAAAGATTATGAAGATATTGTCCTAAAAAGTTCCTAATGTTTTAGACTTCTCCTGTTTATGTTTTCTCGTACTTTCGACCATCGCTGGTCATTATCATAAACGAAAAATACATGTGCTATCTGTTTAGAATCTAGAAAACATTCTGATTAATTTCCAACCTGGTGTCTTTAAGAAACGTTATAATCTTAATTTTTAAATGTACGTGTTATTGCTTGCAAGTCATGTCATGTGTAAAACGCTTTGTAAGTAAGGGGATATATATTTTAAAATTACAAAAATCAAAACAAAAAATAACTCCCTAAAATCTGAACACACAAAAAATTACACACACACACACACACACACACACACACACACACACACACACACACACACACACACATATATATATATATATATATATATATATATATATATATATATGAGAACAATTTTGGGGGAAAGAAGTATGAGAAAGTAGAAAAAGTTTTCGTGTGGCGCATTTCGTCCTTCAGGATTTCATCGGACTAAGTTTATGTTTACGTTGACGCAACTGCACATGCGCACAAACGAGACGCTGACAATTTTAAATTTATAAGTAATTTATTGATTTAGACGTTTCATTGTTTTAGACATAGTTGTGACAAATTTTATGTTGAGTTTAGATAAATTCTTTTTAATTGTAGTTGCGATAGAGTTGGATTCTATTTAAGAGCACTCAGAATTTGCAGCCCTCAGTATTTACGTGAAGAGGAGAAATATTATTTAATATTCAATGCGAAACAAAAAGCTCATAAATTTTTTTCAAAATAGAAAAGCTGTCCTTCCTTACAAACCTAAAGAATCAAAATATATATTTCTACCCATCAGCTCTATCACAACTACGACTGAAAAGAATTTAAACTAAATAAAAAATCTGTCACAACGACATCTAAAACAACAAGACTTAATTAATACAAAACAAAATAATAAGCTAAAAATTGAAGGAGGAATTTACTCTATTACCTGTAATAATTGCCATAAGGAATACGTAGGAGAAACCTCAAGGAATTTAAATAAAAGATATGAACAAAAAAGGTATCTTTTAGAAAAAAAGACATTAAATGAATTAGTTGCTCACCGTAACGAGACTGACCATAATTTTGATTTAAAAATACAACTCTAATTAAAATAGAAAACTATTAAGGCGGAGATGATTAGGAAGGGCGTTAAATTTGCGTCCAGTTCTTACAACATTAGACCATTCTTGACAGATCTTTTATTATCACAATGCAGGATATTTAATAACAAAAATGACAGAAGCATAAACAAAAAGAAAAAAAAAGAATCTAAATGAAATCGTCTAGATTATATACCCAAAACATTAAAAAAAAAGAAAGAAATTTAATTAAAAATTTTGTCGTTCATGCGCATGTGTAGTCGCATTAAAGCAGACAAAAACTTAGTCCGATGGAGTCCTAAAGGACAAAATGCGTTACACAAAGACTTTTCCACATTGTCATACTCGTTTCCCTTAAAATTGTTCTTGATATATATATAAATTATATAGCGTTATCTCATATATATAAAATGTAAAAATTCAGATATAAATAATATAAAAATATATCTGTAAAAAGACAATATGAATAAAGAAAAAAGTTTTCCTTTTAATAGATAAATATAGACTTATGGACATAGGAATCAACACTGCACGGTGACTGTTAGCGCGATCTTCAGACCAATATATATATATATATATATATATATATATATATATATATATATATATATATATATATATATATATATATATATATGAATAAAGACAAAAGGAAAACTATTTTTAGCGACGTGTTTCGTCCTCTGATGGACCTTACGTTTGTCTTGATAAAGTCCATCAAAGGACGAAACGCGACGATAAAAAAATTTCCCTTTTGTTTTTATTCACACGCACGCACGCACGCACGCACGCACGCACGCACGCGCGCGCGCGCTCACACAAAGTCTGTGACTTAAATGCTAGTAAATGACCATAACGTATTCTAACGCGGCAAAAATTCTAATAAAATTACAAGTAAAAGCTTTGACAATTTGTAAAACATGAAATACTTTAAGATTCAAATTTACGACCATTCGTTGACAAGACGACTGTTCTAAATTCTGAACAATCAAACTACAAATCAGATGATAATTACAAAATTACTAATTATTTCACAGTTTGACATGATGAGCTTGATAAGTCTGCTATAAACCAAAATGGAGTGGAATGGCAGGAAAACCACAATCCCTAATCTTCCTAGTGGCTTTGAAAATCAGCAATCCAAACCCTAGTTTGAACAATGACTACTGATGCTGGCGGAAAATACACAACTGTCCCAACTACTGTAACAGACCCTAAAAGCCTTCATCATTTTATATTTCCTTTATTGTTGGAAGGTTTAAGCATGGTTATAGTATCCGCGAAAAATGCAGAGTGACGTGAAGATCGCCTCGAGAGCGACTCGAGAGGGAATGCGCGCGTTAGACTGTTCACTCCACCTCACTTACGCTTTTTCTCTACCTTGATCGTCTATAGGAGTAGGTTACAACACAAGAATAAAATCTACTTACTGCTAAAAATTCTCATGGTTTTAATTCGTGGGTGACGATCTGACGGAAGGGTTATTTTTTAAGTCACACGAATTTGACTGGAAGAAGCTGTATTGTGAAAACGAACCATGTGTCTGGTCTGAGCTGCAACGCTACAGGGCATGGCACGTGATAAAGATTTTATTGCTTATTCCTCATTCTTTTACCTCACACGGATCTGTCTCTCACTCCTGTTAGGTATACGCCAACTATAAGTAGGAAGGCGCGTAGCAAAAAACTCTTTTTCATTTTGTGTTAATAAGCGTGTATATGAGACAATATAAAGTGTTGAATATTATATATATATATATATATATATATATATATATATATATATATATATATATAATTTTTTTGAAAAAATTACTTACAGTAAATTAATATCCGTATTTTAATTATTTTATTTATTCTCCCGACTACGCAGTTTCGTGGTTCATGTTCATTTTTCAAGGGATTTTTATATAAAAAAACCATTCTCACAGTACAGCTTCAAGAGATTTTTTATATAAAAATCCCTTGAAGCTGTAGGGATTTATTCGAGAGATATGTCAGATGAGACATGGGAAAGCCTAGATAAGTTACTATGTCAATCTATAACAGAATCTTTTCAATTTTCCCGAACTTTTAAGTAGCATATATAGGTTTTATATAAGCCTTTTAAATTGTATATTTTTTGTAAAAAACGCTCCAAATACCCAAAAGTTGAGTGAAAAATTTTTTGAAAATGCTTTGCTTCATCTAATTTTTTTTATTAAACTTTATCAACATTTCTTCACACACTTGTGATATTAGAGTTAAAAATAACGTTTCTTACAATTTGGAATATCCGAGGTACAATTTATAATCAAGCGATAGGACGATGATCACTGGAATGAAAGGAATGCCTAAAAAGAGAACAAGAAACGAAATTATTCAGTCATTATTTCAATCTGTGAATCAATAAGTCATTAGCTGTATTTTGATCTGAAAATGTCACTGTATAATGCTTGATCTATTAATTAGCTTTATTGACTAAGCCAGCAAAATACAGAAACGATGAAAAATAACAAAAAGACTAAAAGAAGACATAAAAAACAACAATTCAAAAATGACGAAATCAGAAAATATCGCAAATGACGTCAAAAATACAAATAAAAACAAAAAATAAAAAAGCAAACTCAAAATTATGATCACCATAATTATGCCGCGAGAGAAAATTTGAAATATTTGTTAGTCAATTTCACGATCGAAACTTACCCCAAGCAATCAGAGACGCTTTGAGCATAAAGTAAGAAATGTGCGTTCCGAACACTTTGACGAACGCGTGATACTGCAGCACAGCTTCCATCAGCATCCACATGAACGTTGCCAGAAGGAAGTAATGAAGGACGGCAGCCACAGCGACACAGACGAATGGGTTTTGAGTTTGTTCAACTCCCACCAAAAATAGCAACCATGAAATCAACTGAGCGACTGAAATTTGGAAAAGAGTCTTCTGGGCGTTTCCTTCTCTGAATTTCCTGAGAAAGAAAGTAAAAAAAAAAATAATGAAATAAAAAAAAGAAAGAAAGAAAATTACTATACATTTATACATTCGACCTTACTATGTAATATGTAAGGTGTAAAAATTTAAATAACTTTTCACCTATTGAAAGGTGTAAAGGAGTAAATAAAAGTAATAAAAAATTAATTAAAGTTGTCTTGAATGGTCACTCTTCTAGATCATTTTACATTAATGTGGGCATCCCACAGGGCTATATACCTAGATCTACTTTGATCCTAATTTTTATCAACGACGTTCTCGCTATCATCAGTTCTCGACTCGATATATAAGCTGATGACAAGTATTTACTCTTGTCTTCGTAGTAAATGTGGGTTCACTGTATCGTGCGAAACATTTTTTCTCGTCGGAATCTATCTTGTATATTTATATCTCTACTATTTCTCCGTGCATTGAATATTGATGCCACATTTGGTCTAAAGCTTATTTTTTTATATCTAGAGATTCTTAGCAAAACTCCATAGAAGCTTCTGCAATGTTATCGGTCCTGACGTGGTGTCTCGGTTTCAGTCACTTTCCTATCACCATAACGTAGCTTTCCTGTGCTTTTTCTCTAAATATTTCTTACGCGGCAGTGGATGCTGATCAATTTCCTCAGATAAAGAAGAGACTTGAAGTGACAGAGATGTGGTTCTACCGACGAATGTTAATAATAACATAGACGGAACATGTAAGCAACGCGGAAGTCCTAATGGAAATAGAAACAGCAATGGAACTTATACTTACAATCAGAAAGAAGGAAATGAATTTTCTGGTGATATAACGAGGAAAGAGGGCCTGTAGAATGTAACATTTACAGAGCAGATTGAAAGTAAGAGAAGCAGAACGAAACAGCGAGTAATTGCTCTCTCACAGACGCGACGTTGCCTCGCTCTGTCTTGTTTACAACTACTTTCGCGGTAATTGCTCCGAGGAGCTGCTTTCGCTGGTTCCTAGGCCTCATGAATTTAAACGTCCTACGAGGCTGGCACCCCGTTTCCACCCCTTCACCGTTGAAACTGTTAGATGTAGACGTCTCTTCTACTCCAATAGCTTCATGTCTCGCACATCTCGCCTGTGGAACTCCCTTCCTTATTCCTGTTTCCCTGACAAATACAATCACCAACTATTTAAGTGTAACGTCAATCGACATCTCCAGTTGCCTTGATCTATCCACTTCCCTTCTCCACATACTTTCGCCTTTCATTCCTATCTGCTCTCGCTCCAAATCTTCTGTAACCCCCTTGCCTTGATCGATCCACTATCTTACTCCACATCCTCTCCTTTACCACTCCTATCTGCTCTTCCTCCAAACCTTCTGTAACCCCTTGCGTGCTAGTGGCCTCCAGCCTTGCTTGGGGTGATAAGCTTAAAAAAAAAAAATTCTCTTAACGAGTTTGTATGACTGGATAGCAGAACACCGACAAAAAGGGGATGGTAAAAGGTAAAATATTACTTGAAGCAAAAAAGTAAAAAGAAAAGAGTAACTTCTGAAAGAATGTAGTACAGTGTAACCCGGATATAAGAGAGTTGTCGGGACCGGAGAAGAAGTATCTTATATCCGGGTTTCTCTTATATCCGGGTTACTCTTATATCAGGATTTGGTCTATTATATATACATTAACACAGGCTCTAATTTGGGACCAGAGAAAATCTCTCTTATATCCGAGTTTCTCTTATATCCGGGTCTCTTATATCCGGGTTACACTGTATATAAAAGGAGATTCGAATGGTGTCAAAAGCAATTCAAAATAGGGCGTACAATTCTATTCTCATGTAAAGTGTTGTTAGGTTCTCACCTGAAAGTGATGAAAGTGAAGATCGTTATCACAAGGCCTGTACACGACAAACTCAGACCGATGATAGAAATGATGCTGAGGGGTCTGTTATGTTCTGTATCTTCAAAATTGTCGTAAATATTCTGGATAATAAAAAAAAAGAATATGAGAAAGTATTGTTTATTGAATGTCAATTTTTATTATGACGCCGACAACGAGTTATCTCGTGCCAACAACGAGTCATACTTTTAATGTGAAAACAACGTTAAGAGTTCTTATTGGCGCTATAAATCAAATCATGAAAAAATTTTATTGCCAAAGTTGGCTATTAATAAAGATGGCGTTTGAAGTCAGATTTCGTAATTGATCTTTGTCATTCAACGTATTAAGTAACGATAGTTTGGAAGTTTTACATAATTTTTTTTTCACAGATTAGCGATGGCTTCAGCTGAATACAAATAAAAGGTAATCAAATGTATACACATTGAGGCAAGTTTGGTTTTAGCTGATGTGAGGTATGAATCGGGCAGGCCTGATGTAATAAAAATTATATTCAATTGAAGCACTCACATTCAGAGCTGAAAGTAATATGAAATTTCAAGCGGGTAACAAAAGAGATAAACGTATATACATAAAGACAAGTTCATATTAGGATTAAAATTCCTCTTACTACGTTTGGTGTAAAATTTTTCAGTGATATCATTTACGAAATATTATGGAAATTCTAAAAGTGCCTTTGAAGTAGACCTAACTCTTTAATACTTGTGCATAGTTCACAAGCCTTAAGAAAAACTCATGAGCTAGAATTTCACATGAACGTGCTGAAATGAACGGCGTCTAAATAATTACCAGCGTCGAAATAAAGAAAAAAAAAGACGATAAAGAAATTATAACGGGAATTCAAAATAAAGAAAATCCTTAAACATTTCAACTACTTGAAATCTACTTGAGCAATGTTATTCTCTGTGTTTGGTTGGATTCAATGAGAATTCTTTACTACGAATTGCCGGAAACTTGACAGACCGTTACTGTTCAACGCTACAGTGAGCAACTGGCATCCCTGAATGACATATTGCAACAGAAAAATGCGACGCAACAAACGATCACGGAGCTTGCGGCTTTTTTTTTTTAAATCAGTTCACCCCCAAAAAGGCGATAATGCCACTATGGCGCAAGGAGCTACTGGGAGTGAAAGAGAATGAAAAGATTTTAGAAGGAACCGGAAAACTAAATAGGAAATAAGACATAAACCTTTATTCCTGCTCCAAAGACTGGGGAGGAGTATGAATCAAACGATAGGCGAAACTGTCGGAGTTAACTCCTCCTTAATTTCCTAATTATTCACTAGGGCACGCTCTCTCTACACTATAAATACTGGGCGATTTATTGCCTCGTTCTCTTTTTACTTTGAATTTCAGCGGACACATTTAAAAAATGATCTGCGTTTTGCCCACTTGTGGGAAAACGCCATGAAATACACACATACACGTACGTACGAACATTCACCAAAATACAAAGTCTTTACGTTCACACACAAACACAAATGTTAATGTCTATGTCCATTGTAAATGTTGCTTAATACATATATTTGTTGATATATATATATATATCGGTATTGTTGGTTTTCTTTACACTTCTTTACGGTGGATTCAATTTCTGATTCCTCCATGTTCTTGTAGTAGACCTTCTAGCAGGAATAAACCCACGGTCCGCTACAAAGCTATCTACTCCTATTGACTATTCTCTAGACCTGACACCTCACCTTATCACTCGTTTTGGTCAATGCGGCCGTCCTTGTCTGGTGACTGAGGTCATCGACTTGAAGTTACAGAAAAGTTCCGCAATTGTTCTTTCATGACGATAGACGTAGACGTAATTTAGCTGGAAGATGGCACAAGTGCATATCCAATTAGAGAAAAGAATTTGATAAAGGAATAATAATACTTTGGCGCTTGTAGCTTCACGAACACATTGGTTGTAAACGTTTAGCTCAGTTTCTCCCAAATTTTATTTTATGAGCTTGACTCCCAGGCCACATCCTTAGCACTACATAACACACCCAGATGAAAATATTTCTTTCTTGTAATTAGACATACTGCAAATTCAAAGCAACAACTTTAACATTATAAACACATATGCATTTTGGCTTTTCTTAGATGCCATTGTATAATATGTCGCCAAACTGACATCTGTGTATGTATCACTGCAGCTACAAACCTAGAGTGTGTTGGCTTCTGTAGATGTCGTTTATTTCATCTGGCGTGTGGCGCGTAGTGTCCAGATAACGCCAGTAAGAAAGAAAACAGACGTTCGGATTTTTAACTTCGGACAGCAAAATAAAATCATATATTCGTGTATTTTGTCATAGAGATTTTGTAAAAAAATGGTAACTTGCTTCTAATGCCATACCTCACCAGTTACCCTCACCGTTACACCTGAAGCTCCCTACTCGGTGCCCACTTTGGGAATCACAGGTTCAGCGCGTACAGCATGGGCGTCACGATGGAGAAGTCCAAAGTTATGGTGAATAACTTAAACAATACCAATGCTAACATCGCCATCACCAGTGGCGAGAAGACACCTCTTGTCAAAGGATCACACATGCAGTGCAGAAATCTGCAATCGGATGACCACAGACAATGCAAAGATAGCAAGGAAACGCAAAAGAGCAACATTGGCTTCCCGACCAAGCACAAACTGGCATTGACAGAGACAATTCAAGATATTCGGATCGAGATGCTCGATGATGCTGTTCCGCATTTCTTACCTGGAGCGAAAGGCCAAAGAATATGAGAATCAAGGTTGAGAGTCTTGTTAGTTCCTATGAATCTCACGTTGATGCTGTGAAGCAATGGCGGCTGAAGTGGTTCGGTGAAATTACGAATTTGTTATTCAGGACACCGTTATTGGAGAGCGCAAGTGACAGAGGCAACGGAAATGTAGGTCTAACAGTATGAAGGAGTAAACATACATGACCATACGAGGACTCTCGGTGCAGGCTACAGACAAACCGAGAAAGAGAAGGACCGTCAGTTCTTCTATCCTCAGGTTTTATCTGACGACGGCAAAGGCAAATGGACGCAACTAAACTGAATTTATACGAATAAAGGGTTTTATCAAATCAAAAACCAAATCAGACCAAACAAAAAACAAGAACAAAAATAAAACACCTGGGAGTTTTGCATGAATTCGATACAAAGGATAATTTCAATGAAAAAGCTTTGGAGTAGGAAACTTTGGGATGGACATTTTTTGAAATACAGAAGAATTGCGTCAGAAAGAGATAAATTTACAATTTTAAGATGATTTAAAATTTTCTTTTTATTCATATAAATTAACAATATTATTCAGTCACCAAAGTATTTATTTATATAAACTTACTCCACTTTAAATAGAAGTAACTAAAATGAAATAGTGTAATCTGCCATAAAAGAACGATTCCGGTTTAGATTGGATGAATACTTCAAGGAATACTTCATTATCTTGAACTTATCAAGCAAGGAGACTTGCATGGTATGAAATAATTGATAGTTTCAAAGTGACATATTCACAGAATACATTTTCAGGTTGTAAAACTTTCCATTCCAGATCTGCATTTGGGAATTGAAGATAGCTTTATCATACAGCAAATTTACCTGTTGACATCCTTGCCTAGATAAAAGTCGTTTCTGTTTTAAGGAGTCATTAAAATGAACCAATCGCTTATTGCAGCATCGTACAGTAGCAGTTTGTCTAGGTTCCAGTAATTCATAGGAAAAATTCCCTCTAAGTTCCATCAAACACAGAAATCTTTTCCAGTAGATTGTGTTAAAATTTGGGATGCTGTTCTTGATTTAGTCACGATTTATCTTTAACGTTTCTATAATAAATCCATTGTTCATCTGCAATGAAGTTTTTTTTACTCAGAATTGGATTTTATTCTATATCCAACTAGAAAAAGAGCAAATATTTGCAGACTGACTATTGCTCGTTTCCATACATTCATATGAAATTAATTTTCCTAGCTTCTGAAATTTTTCTAACGTCTGTAAACAACGAACTGCATAATCTAAAGCCCAGAAAAAAATCGAAAGATTTTTCTAAAACAATGTCGTTGAGAACATCTGCTTTAACTTAATACATTGAAATCAAAAATATATATATATATATATACTGAAGCTGAGAATTATTACAGGTATTATTTACTTACCATGAGTACAGCAAAGTTGGTGAGGTGATTGCAATGGCAGACATAGCGACCTTTAATCATACCAAAATAATAACACCCTTCAGTGAGCCACGCACCTCGACCATTATTTTGAGAAAAGTTCCAAAAGACACACGTCGCTGGTTCGATACTGTTGTGCGGCTATATTTGAAGAGGTTAAAAGATAAAAATGATGCGTCAGGAAAAATGGAAACAAAGTCAAGAGAAGCAGCAAAGTTCAGTAAAAAAAAAAAGAAATCTAAAGTAATTAAAGGAAATGTTTGCCAGTTTATCTGCTATAGATTCAGACGTTACTGGATGGTTTTCAACCAAACTTAACATGCAGATAGGCTATGGCTCGGGGAGTATCAAAGGCTATATAAGGTTTAACTAGACCGACCCTGATATTTTTTTCACGTCTTTATAGTTATAACTACGTTTACTTCCAATTTATTATTATTATTATTATTATTATTATTATTATTATTGAGTGAATGAGTTAGAGCAGCACGCCAAGAAAGTGATACTGGGGTACAAATATGCGAATTTCAATATACCAAACCTGATACCCAGTCTGATAAGGGTATACCAGGCACATGCACCACAGCCAAATACATGCTATATGGCGATAGACTTTGATAAAAGTTGGGTATAACTTTGCAGGTGGGGCCAAGAAAAAATACTTTCAGGGTTAGGGTAACCCAGTTTGCTGAGACGGTTTCCGATTGAGGGCATTCCTAAATATATAGATGCCATGCCCAAGTTTTCCTGGCCGCCTCATGCTTCAAACTTAAAAAAAAGAAACAAACATCTCGACATGTGGACCTGATGCATTCTCACTAAATACGCTTATGAACAAAGATGCGCAACGCGCCACCCCCAAGGTGACCCACCCAACTGGTTAAGATTAAGCAACTGACAAAATATGCGTTTTCATGTTCACATCAGATGTTTGGTGTCCATTGCTGAAAATTGAATGACAGCAAGTTTCCTCAAATCTTCAGCACATTTCTCAGTATTCTCTCATACCCAAGCAACACTATGATCCGTACAGTCTAAACACTTACTTGGATTTCCAATTCATCCAATCTCGATTCTAATCCTTTCAGAATGGCATGGCTCGAAATACGCCTACTAGTATGGGCGTGTTTTTATCCCCTATATTCCATATTCTTTGTCAGTCAGCTTCCGAGCAAAGTCCTGATATTTTCGTAGCAATATCAATGTCAGCCGATATCTTGTTAAATGAAAACCACTGAGCTGTCCCCAAAAGCGAAGGAACATAGCAAACGACCCGGACAAAGAGAGTCATTGAATGAAGATAAATTACTTTTATAGACAAAGATGACAAGGCAAAGAAAAATGGTCTCTGTAAGACAGTGGTCACGACCAGCCGAAAAATTAGTGACCAGTACGGCGAGTGATAAGAAGACCGCCTCAAAGTGACGCGAAAGGGAAGACACTCATTGGACTGTTCGCCCCCCTCACCGCGCTCCATCTTTGCTTTGATTCTCTATAGCAGTAGATTACAACAAGATAATAAAATCTCCTTCGTGGGTGACGATCAGGCTGAAGGATTACTTTTAAGCCACAAGCGTTTGAGTGGCAGAAGCTTCACCCTGAGAATGAACCTGGTGTCTGGTCTGAGCTGCAACTACATTTTTCCAATTTCTCACTTCTTTTAATGTTCACTTTGTCATCTCATATTAGATTCTGAAAGTCAGTTATTATTAATCAGCAAAATCCGAAAAATCTTTCTGTGAGATTCTTAAAATCAGTCATTTTTCTTGTTTTTATCCTATGAATTTTTTCAATTTTTCCAATTATTCTGTGATCACTGCTCAAATCTTTACAGTTTCTAAAGTTAGGTTCTCTTCATTCAATAACTTGACAATGTCTTGTTTCTGTGTTGAACTTTATATCTTTCTCACGCACTATAACAATCTTTATATAATCTGAAATAAAAAAATAAATATTAATAACTATATATATATATATATATATATATATATATATATATATATATATATATATATATATATATATATAATTACTCAGTTAAAATGTAATTTTAATTAAATACAGGTTGTTATTGAATACAGTGGTTAATACCTTGAGGATACAGCTAGATATAATGCAACGCTACGTTTTCTTTTAGATAAAATGTGAAAAGAATACATGTAACTAAGTTTCACGGAAAAATCGATCACGTGAGATAATATGTCTGTGCTTCGATAGAACTGATCGTTAGCCCCTTAAAATGAAGTCAATTTCTTTTTCCCCCTATTCTTTTATGTTTTTACGACTATACATCTCCACAACGTCCTATCTTCCCCTATTCCACCTTCCATTCATACAAGCTCGTCAGGTAAATGGCTCGCTGCCTTCTCCTATTTTTCTTGCCATAAATATGCCCTGTGAGTGTTAAGTTTGCCAAGTCTTCCGTCCTCATTATGTGTCCAAGGAATTTCAGCTGTCTTTTCTTGATTCTGCGTAGAAAGTGTTCTTTCTGTTGCTATTTTCTTAAATATTTCCTTGGTTGCTTACTTGCTCCGTCCATGGAATATACAGTATCCTTCTGTAGAGCCACATTCTTACCGCCTCCAGTTTTCATATAGTATCACATAGCGATCTAGTACTCTTTTCCCACTCACAAATACAAATACAGGAGGAAAAAAAGAAACCAGCCTCATTTTCAGCGTCTGACAATAGGTTCTGTCGAAGCACAAACGGATTATACGGCATACTCGATTTTACCGTTTAGTTATGTCTATTTTGTGTAAAGGCCGTAGCATTACACAATATATATATATATATATATATCCTTCAATCTGCGCCGCTATACATTATTTAATTGCGCTTCCTCTCTCTCTCTCTCTATATATATATATATATGTGTGTGTGTGTGTGTGTGTGTGTGTGTGCGTATATTTCTTACAATTGGAATTAAGATACCATTAGTTTATGACCATTTTCACCGGCGAATTTTAGAGAGAGAGAGAGGGAGAGAGAGAGAGAGAGAGAGAGAGAGAGAGAGAGAGAGAGAGGGCATAATTACAGAAAGTAATGTGGGGTATTATATTATGGAGGTAGGAGTGGGCAGGGGGTGGGGGAGAAGGCGAACCCAATGAGCTGAACTACATCTTAATGCTCACACGGCTAAAGTTTGTTTCAACAGGAATCCACAGAAATTAATGAAAAAATAAATTATATAAAATATCAAGAGATAACCTTCATGAGATGAAAGAGAGATAATTCGGAATTATTGGTGTATTAAATTTATCCATATATCTAAAAATTAAGGGAAGTGTTTCAAAGTTTTGGAAGGAATTTGAATATACATGCGTACACACATGCGTACGTACATGTTAAGAACATCTCTATCCGTACAGCCATCTATACGTACATATGCATAGATGCATGTATATACATACATATATATATATCAGCCAACATGTATCTATATATAACCCTATGTTAGGATAAAATATTTTCAATGGGTAATAAAAGGAGTTAAGTTAAATTAGAAATGAACCTTAACTCAACCGCATTTAAATAGAATTATATGATAAAAATAAAAATGAAATAAAAATTATTGTTATGTACAAATGTATAACTATTAATTATTTCCTTTAGATATATATTCCAAGGTCTTCTTCAATCGCATAATCTAATACTTATTAAATTCATATATTAACGTATGTACCATATATTAAATATTAGAAAGCCTTATAATAATACTAAAACCTAATTACTTAAGATTGGATATACTGAATGATTCATAATATATATAGGAATTAAGAATTACATATATATACACAGACGCATATATACATAGATACATATTTATATATATATATATATATATATATATATATATATATATATATATATATATATATATATATATATATATATATATACATACGCATATACATCCAAATTAAGGAGAACTCATATAAACTTCATAAATAAGTGTTAATACATGATATTTAATTAACCTAAAGATTATCTAATTGTTTATTATTATATCATAAACGATTGTAGTGGAAATGTAATGCCTATATGTACTGGATAATCAAGCATAATTCAATAGAGAAACTTAAAGATGAGAAAAAGAAAAGCTCTATAAACAATATTAGGACAAAAAAAAGCAACGAGAAGGGGAAAATTTAGGGTAATGCGGGGATATTATTGATAGTCACCAAAAATAAATAGTAACTTAGTGATGGAGGACGGATATTTATACAGACGGAAGCAGATGGGAAATTGGTAAGGATATATAAAAAGAGGAGGAGTAGTTGGATGTGCTGTGTAATAGATAATTGATAGCAGTTCATTTACTTGTTAAGGAATAACAGTTCAAACAAGTTCAGTTGGGACTGGGAAGGAGCTGAAATTACCAGGTGATTGTCCACCGATGATAGTTCATTCTAGTTCGATGGGAGTCTAGGTAAGCTTAAATCTACTGCGGTGAGGACATTTAGAAATTACTTCGTTCCTTTGGTTTAAGAGTATCATTTAATTTTAAGAGTATCTTCTAATTTTCAAATTGAATGATTCTAATTTTCTCCTGTAGGCATAGATTGCATCTACCTTTAAAACTATTGTGGGCAAACCCTATTATTTTCCAGTCAATCTGAAGTTTTTTGTTTTAACTCCTTCAATTCCCAAATTTTTGGGAAAGTGTAGTTTAGCACTTTAATTTGGGGTTGGAAAATGAGTGCCGATGGGTATATAGAAGCTGCTTCCATTCTTCCGTGGAAATACCAATATAGACATAGTGGTTGAACATTGAGTGCTCTTTGTGAATTAGTTTTAACATTTAATATTTAATATTTCAAATTCTATATTGTGGTAATAGGGCTCGCTTAGGTTATACCAACGGATTACTATATATATATATATATATATATATATATATATATATATATATATATATATATGTAAATAGCAGGACAGACTGGGTGCAAAGCTAAGGGTAAATAGTAGGACAGATTGTGCTCTTCAGTTTTGGGCAGCCACTAGTATAGGAAAAGGCCAACTCTGAATTCAAAACCGTATTTACCACTGCAGCTACTAAAGATTCGTAGAATTTATAATAACTCTATGATCCCGATTGGGGTCAGCCTTGATTGATGACTGATACGTTCTCTCTCTCTCTTTCTCTCTCTCTCTCTATATATATATATATATTCAGTATGCTGAACACTTAAGTTGCATGATAAAATATCACATTGCCAAATAAGTTACTGAAAATATCTGTCATCAATGCTGGTATTATAAGTTGCAATCCATAAAGTATATTTATCACAGAAATATACGTTAAATTTTGAATCAACATGGGTTTGTTTTTGTGAAAACATTGGCTTGCATAAAAATCTAACAGAGTACAATTTGCACTCTCAAATTAAGAATTTTCTGAACCATCCTAATCGTAAATTCTCCATGCTTAATTTTTCTATACTAAACTTCACCTAGTATAATCCCCGAGAGCTACTCAAGGTAGAACGTTACTGTTACAATGTCTATGAAGAAGAGGGCGTGCGAAATGAATGAAAGAGAATGTGGTAGGAAGTGAAGATTATGCAGATAAGGAGGATAGATAACGATTGGCTCTTGACTCGAAAAGGTTAAATTGTAGTGTCCAGGGAAACACCAACGCGTAAATCTGTTCCACAAAGCAGCAGATCTTGGGAAAAAGCTAGGTAGAAACTTTCTCCTTTCAACTTGAATATGAAGGCAATGAGGATGATTCGACTCGGTGGAAGTAGCATGCCGTGAACTATGTTGCAAAAGTGCATGTCAAGAAAGGAGCTCAAATGAACATTTGCTATGGAAATAGCGATAGAGTAGCAATAGACTTGCGTCGATGCGTCATTTGGAATGAGGTTGCAGGTTGGAGAATAAGCCCTCCCCACCACAATATCGCATAAATGATTTTGAACTCTATAAGACAGGAAAGTGAAGATTGAACAGCTTCAGTCCAGATTTGGTATCAATACTCCATTTTTGGTTTAACCTGACTCTTGTAAAAATAAGGCACGGAAGGAGGAACCAGACACTTTCTGGTGCGATAGGAAGAACCGACAATTTTCCTGTCATCTTTAGCAATGAATTTTATATTTAACAGTGATTATATCTTTCGTAATGGATCTTATATATGACTCTCACTTGAGGTCTGGGCTGAACTTGAGGCCAAAAAAATGTTCAAATCATAGAAAAGACATTCAAGGTATGGAACATTTAAAAGATATTAACTGTTTATCAAATGCTGCCCTTACTGTCAACGGCTTGAAAAGCGTGGTTATGTTTTCTTGAAGATTTCTGATTTCTTTGCCATTCCATGTAGCTGAAATCACGGGACTATTGAGTTGTTGTCTTCGTCGTTTGAGCGGGCCTGTCACTTCTGCCATTTGATCGAACCAAAATGGTTTCTGGTAGTACGTGAAAACCAGACGATTCTTTGTCTGATTCAGGTTCACTTGACAATAAATAATTAGAAATAAAAATAAGAATAATTAAAAAAGAAAACAAAAATTAAAATCCAAATATAAACCAGTAAAAAACAATATATGACAATAGTTCAAAATGAATATAAAAGCAGGCATGACAGGGTAGCAACAATTACATATTAGGAACTGTACAAATGACTTGGGTTCAAATAGCACGAACACAAGCCTTTCATTGAAAATAAAAAAGTAAAATAGTTTGACACTTTGAGTTTTAGACTGACGAGTCAATTCAAAAAGGAAGAATGAATTTGATAGTCATAAAAAAGGAAAGAAGAACGATGAAAAAATTGTGTGAGGGGGGATACTAGAACCTTGCCTGTGGAGTGAAAAAGCTGTAGATCATGTAAATTAGATTACGAAACTCAGAAACGAAGCAGCTTACTTGTGAATAAAGATATAAAATTGTAAACGCCATCATGAATGAATGCGATCAGCTGACGAAAGTGGATACAAAAACATAGGTTTGAGTGTGACCCTTTGGCAGAGAGGAACCCGGACGAGGCTTTGCCGAAGGGCAAAGTTTCGTCCGGGGAGGTAGACAGTCCCTGAACCCGTTTATACGGGTTCTAAATGGGCATATTTTTGGCCGAGCCTACGGGCTCGGATAACCCACATTAAGCCGGCCTTGTGCCACATGCGACCCACGTGGGAGGGTTGTTAAATATCGTGACACTGAGGCTTTGAGATGGTTAAATGTTGATTCTGAGCAAAAAAGGGTTAAGCCCAAAATAGAATGTCGGCTGGAAGAGAGAGAGAGAGAGAGAGAGAGAGAGAGAGAGAGAGAGAGAGAGAGAGAGAGAGAGAGAGAGAGAGAAAGATATTTTCTTTGGTGAAAATTTGAACCTTCTCTAACAAAAGAAAACAACAAAGCAACATCAGCAAAAAAAAACAAAAACGGCAAAAGCGAGATGAGAGAAATTGATTTGCGCTACATCCTGCCATTTTTGTAACGCCACATTTTAAATTTAAATATACTTTATACTTGCAACCAAGTTCCATGAAACCGTTATACACATTGCGGTACGTGTACGATACGCTTATATTTGAATTTGGAATGTAGATTCAAAAAATGCCAGGATGCAGTTAATAAAATCTAGTTTAACTTACTGACAACACCCAGTTCTTGATAATGACTGAGAGGGTAGAAAGTATAAAAAAGCATCAACTTTGGACAGTTTATCCATAATTTTGATTCCAGTGTGCAACTGGAATAAATTTGAAAATGTGAAGAATATAATAAAAAATGCAGAAAACAGACATTGTATCAAATAATAATAATAATAATAATAATAATAATAATAATAATAATAATAATAATAATAACTATTGATACGAAATAAACGACAAAATATTTAATCACTTATTCTATATTCTATATAGATGACTTCAAACTTTTTGTCAAAGACGACAATGAATTGAAAAATTTCCTTAATTAATACTTAATTTTCCTTAATGTCTCAATGATGACATCAGTATAGAATTCGGATTAGATAAATATTCAAAAGTGACATTCAAGAAAGGCAGAATTACAGAAACACACTCCAGAAATTTCGATTTTGTCACAAAGTTTAGGGGACTGGAGCAAGAAGAAGCGTATAAATGCCTAGGAGTCAGCAAAGGAGATGGAATAAAGCATATACCCAAATGAAGGTGAGAGCAAGAAAAGAATACTACAGACGTCTGGTGTTAAATAACCTGTTGAATTCACAAAACAGAATATCAATCACGAACAGTTTGGCTGTCACTATGGTGCAATATAGTTTCCTTAACTGGACCATAACTGATATTAAGCGAATGGATGTCAAAACGAGAAAGCTTCTCACTTGCCACCGCATTTATCATTCTAAGGCCGATGTTGATCGTCTGTATGCGCTCAGATCAGAAGGAGCCCGAGGAGTAGTTAAACTAGAATTGTCTTACAAAATGACAAAAATTGTTCTTCAAAGATACCTGGAAACTACGGAAGAATGGACGATGACTTGTGTCAGAGAACATGAAAGACATAAGAAACTTTATTCCGTAATAAAGGAAGTCAACAAATTCAAAACGGAATTTCAATTGTATGAAGAGCAAGTAAGCCACAATCAACATATTGTAGCCGTAAGGAACCTAAAAAAGAAGACAAAAACAAACGCAATGAATCAAATGCAGAAACGATGGCAAGGTAAACGTCTTCATGGTCAATACTCCACCCGTGCCAAACAAGCTGATGTAGACAAACCCCATACCCATCAGTGATTGCGTAGTGCAGGATTAAAAGTGAGTCCGGAAGTATTATTCTTGCTGCACGGGACCAATAATTGCTAACTAGAAATTATCAAGTAAACATCCTGAAAATTGTGTTGGCCACAAATGCAAATTCTGTGATGAATATCCAGAAACAATTGACAATCTTGTATCAGATTGAATGGTAATAGCGCCCAGGGAGAATATAAAACTCAGCATGACAGAGTGGACAGATATCTACACTGGAAAATCTACAACTTTTATGGGAAGGAAGCTGCAAGAAATTCGTATGAACAAAACTCATTCCCGGAAAACATGTAACAATTTTAATGGACTTTACAACACGCACTGACAAGACAATCAATGCCAATCGCCCAAACGTAGTGATCAAATACCACACAAACATAATATGCCTTCTTATTGACGTGTCAATTCCTGCAGACTGTAAGGTAGCTTTGAAGATCTTCAAAAACTATCAAAACACAAGGATCTTGAAGTGAAAATCTAAAACATGTGGCGCATTAAGACACCAGTAATTCCAGTTGTGGTTTAGGTCCTGGGCTTGATAAGAAAAATTCTGATAGACCCATTGAAGGGGTCCCTGGAAGATTAACGAAAAAATTGTTCTCACATTACGGACTTTATCAATGTAAAACGTGTGTGTTTTTGGTTCTTTTATTCTTATTTCTACAGGGTACGATGGATAAATTGTCGTCTAAATTACGTAAAAATGAAAATAAACCTGATATCACATTTTAACAGATATATTTACCAAAATTATGCAAAATATCTTGAAATACTAAAGAGTAAATTTATTCAAGAAAATCGCCATTGACTTCAATGATGGCCTCCAGACAACTTTGGAATCTCCTGCAACTCTTCTGGATGATCTCCTTGTTTAAGTTGGTGAATGCTGCTATAATCCTTGCCTTCAGTTCATCTTAGGTGATACAAGGAATTTTTTTGGTCTCTCGCTCAACTGCGCTCCGCACATAATAATCAAGGGGATTGCAATCTCGGGTGTTAGGTCGCCAGTTGTAAGGGGTGATGTGGTTGCAGAAATTGTTTGAAAGACATGATTAGGTTCTCTTGCTTGTATGGCATGGTGTAGGGTCCTGTTGCCAGACATAGGGTCTCACAGCAGCCACCCTCTTAACTCAGGGCAGCAGTACCTCCTCAAGGCACTTGATGTAGGCCTCCGTGTTGAGTCTGAGTTCGGGTGTTCTTTTCTTATCAAAACGGTCAAAGTGAGTTTTCCGAGCTGCCGTACCTTCATAATCACAATTAGACTCATCCAACTCTTTCTGAATCCTCTGAAAAGTCCTCAGCCTGGCACCGAAACACTCTGAAATGTTCGCATTGGAGCTACCGGCGCGAATGCCAAGCAGTACAGCATGCCGTTTTCAAATTTCTGACGGAATGGATTGCGTCATGATGCTCTTTTTTTCACAGACGTTGCCCAACTGACTCTACGATAATGTGCAGTCGACAAAATAAAAAAAAAAAACAAACAAAGCGTAAGCTCGAAATGAAAAAATAAAATGGCGAAAATTTACCCATCGCACCCTGTACTTACACAATTGTTCAGTGGAAAATGTCATGATTCCATTTCCAATCTTAGATCTCTGACTGGAATCCGGAAAGTATATAACAGAGATCACAGTAAATAATAATAATAATAATAATAATAATAATAATCAAATATAGAGAATATCTCTGAAGCAACTAACCTGCCGAATGAGTTGTGTAGAGTGACCGTGGTAGTTGAATTGCCGCCTCTATATTTTCAATCATGTCGTCTATGTTTGTATTATTGAACAAAGTGGTTACGTGTGGCTGATTAATCAGATGGCCCTGATGTCTGGCAAGAGATGCAAATCCGAGGATATGTGGATCAGTTTGGTTGATGTCATGCACCTGAACCACACAACTGTTCGTGTTTAATAAAAGGGACTCTTCATTACCGAGATCGACGTTGTTACCGAATCTTTCCAATGTCTGAAGAATGCTAAAATGCAGAATGAGACAGAGTACATAAAGTAAGATCGAATCTTACATACTTGAAGCGGGACATAAATTAACTTTGATATATGACCCACAAAAGCAATAACATAATCTTTCATTATTTTGTGTACATTTTTCTACACTATTTCATATTTTTGTGATGTCAACGAATACTCGTTGTCACTTTCGTAATGCTCGTTGTAGTAGAGACTTTGTAATCGCAGATATAACTATAGTACGCCGTTGAACAACACTGGTGTCAGACGCCTTCGAATAACACCCGCACTAAGAGCACTTGCTCGATAATACTAGCTCGAATAGTGATCCGAATAGAGCAATAGTATAGTGAATAGAGTAGAGAATAACGATCCGAATAGTAATAGAGGATAGACTAGAAATAACGATCCTTTAGACGTCACGCGACTTTCTACAATTGCGTTTCCTCTATGGTCACGTAACCTACTTAATTCAATAATGGGAACGCCTGTGTTTGCTCACTAGCGATCTATGTTCAAACTCAAGTGTCGGCAGCGACACTTTATTCCTATATAACACATATTAATGTTCCTAAAATCTCTACTGACAGTAAAACACCTGCATACGGATACAAAAAAGAGTTCAGCAGATATACAAATTTAGAAAGGGTTGTAAGGCAAGGATGTGTCTTCTCACCGGACTTATTCAATCTATACAGCGAGGCAATTCTGAAAGAACTGAAAATCCTACCAGGATTCATCATTGGCATCCACATTCTTAGCAACATAAGATATGCAGATCACACGGTGCTGATAACAGATAGGGAAAGGAAACTACAAAACTTTCTAAAGAAGGTAGCGAAGGAAAGCGAGAAAAAGGGACTAAACATAAACTACAAGAAGACAGAATGCATGGTCATCAGCAAAAAGATAAGCCCAAAATGCAATTTACAGGTCAGGAATACTAAAATCAAGCAGGTACAAAAGTTTAAATATCTGGGAAATGTTCTGACAAAGGTCGGAAAGTGTGACATTGAGATCCGAAGGCGCATTTCAAAAGCTAAGCAGAGTATTACGAGACAGAAAAGTTTCGTTGGAAACAAAGAAAAGAGTACTGTTGTGATATCTGTCCTCCTGCATGGCAGCAGATGCTGGACAGTCTCCTCAAAGATAAGAAGAGACATGAAGCAACAGAAATGTGGTTCTACAGAAGGATACTAAGAATACCACAGACCGAACATGTGAGCAACGAAGTGGTTTTGGAGATAATGGAAACAAAAAACTCGGGCACGTAATGAGGAAGGAGAGCTTGGAAAATCTGATAATCACAAGGCGGATAGCGGGAAAGCGGGACAAGGAAAAGCAACGCGTGTCATACTTAATGAGCTTGAGCAAGTGGATGGCTGTACAAGGTCTGGGAGAAATAACAAAAAGACAACACTTATTAACAACTACAAGGGGCAGGAGGAGGTGGAGGGCCATGATCGCCTACGTCCTGAAGGGACACGGCGCATAAAAGAAGAAGACATTTTCCCAAATTTTAACGCCTCCAAAACAAAACTGTTATCTTCAAATCATCATAGAGAACTATGTCTGCCTTCTATTAGTGTGGCTGATGCTAAATTCCAGAAGAGCAACACCTTCTTGGTCACAGGTTTTCCACTTCAGGTGATTATATTGAATCGATTTCTATGTGTACTGCAAGGAAAGTAGGTCCACTCTGTTGTGCCGGACATTTTTCTCACCAGAATCCATTTTGCATATTTATAAATCTACCATTCGTCTGTGAATTGAATATTGTCGCCATATCTGGTGTGCTGCTTCGGCTATTATATCTTGAGATTCTCTACAAGATCCAAATAAGGGTATGCAATGTCATCAGTCTTGACCTGGCATCTCGACTTCAGTCACTTTCCTTCTGTCTTTTCTACAAATATTTTGCTGTCAACTGTTCTGATGAGCTCCAATATTTGCTACCTCAACTGCACGAATATAAGCGTACCACTAGATTGGTAACAATGTGCTATTGTTGTACTGTTGAACTTGCTGGAAGCAACCGTAAGTTCTATTCAAATAGTTTCTTTTCTCGCGTTTCTCTCTTGAGGAACTATCTTCAAGTTTCCCTGTCAATCGTCATCTTCTGTCTTTCTGATCCCTGTTTTTTTTATTATCCTTTCTCTTCACTAAAATATTCCCATTCTCTTTCACTCCCATTATCACCTTAATTGGAGTGAAATGATTAAAAAATATTTCTACATTAGGAAAAAGAAATCGCATTGTGCTAAAACTGTTTGCATCGATTAGTCGAGATAAAATGTTGTTTCTGGGGGTGAGTTTGAGTGTGAATTTTGAACATGGTGCGTGAGAACGCATGAAACTTTTAGTTGTGTTCGGCCACCGCAAACCGGGAAATTATTGTGAAATATTAAGGATTTACCAGTTCATAAGACATTTCTCCAGTGTGCCTCTGTAGCAGACGCCATTACGAGTTGCTTATATATATATATATATATATATATATATATATATATATATATATATATATATGCATATACGAACGTAGGTGTATGTATATTTAATAATATATACTTTTTACCTCTGTCAAACCACATTGAGCATTGTTTTGTTTACACCTTAAATTAAGTAAATATTTATTCGCTTATCAGTGTATGTACACTAACGCAAATATATACAGTTGCTAATATCTAATTATTTTGTTTATGTTCACATTTATACAAGATATATATATATATATATATATATATATATATATATATATATATATATATATATATATATATATATATATATATATAAAGATATTTTTGAAGGTACAAAATTTTATCACAGCAATAAAACTTTATATTACTAGACATATTAAAAACGGGCGAAGCAACCGGTTTCGCTCCCGCTCATCATGCTTTCAACGGGAGATTTAATTTAAATAAAAAAAACACAGAAAATGTACAATAAAAGAAAATGTGGAGGAGGAGGGGAAAGAAAAAAAATGAGCAAAAGGAGCTAGAGGCAAATGACAGCGAGCCCCAATATTGTTGTGATATATATATATATATATATATATATATATATATATATATATATGTGTGTGTGTGTGTATATATATATATATATATATATATATGAGAGAGATAAAGAGAGATAGTGAGAGAAAGAGTGAGTTCATCAACAAGAAATTAGCCTGAAATTATGCTTTTAAGACAGAACAAAACTTCGATGGGTGTTAGCTTAGGAACATCAAGATTGTAAACAACTTATAGCCTTATGACATGCTAAGCAAAACTTAGAAAATCGATACTAAAATATATAGCAGATTTTCTTTTTTGACCGCTTAATCTGAAGTGAGGGTGAAAGAAACAGTGAAAGGGGACAATAAAAAAAAAACAAGATTCAAGGAGACAGAAGATGACGACAGATATTGCATTTAAGTTTTTGAAGATTGTAGCTGTCGGGAAAGCAGGAAGCCAGATGTTCCTTAAGCGAGAAGTTCGAAAGAAGAAACTGTTAATATAGAACTTATGATTACAACTAAACAATCTTAAATTATAAGTGAAATTATAAGACCTAGCTGCTAATCTAGTACTGCGTTTAAATTCGTAAATTCAAGGTGCCAAAAAGAATAATTACAATAAAAATATTTCTAGAAAAGGGAAGCTACGTTACGGTGGTGGGAAAGTGATTGAAGCCGAAATGCCACATCAGGATAAATAACGTTGTAGATTCTTGTTTGGATTTTCTCAAGGAGAATCTCTAGATATATAGCAGAAGCACCAGACCAGATGCGCCAGCAATAACTGATGGACGGAAGAATGGTAGACTTGTAAATGCGCAAAATGGATTCTGACGAGTAAAATTGTCTTGTACGGCTAAGAAATTTTAAGATAAATAAGGCCAAAATAATTGTTACTGTTCGTCATCTAGTCAATAGAAACTGACCGGAAAAAATGGCTAAGACTAGTGCATAAAGTGGTCTCAGGGTTGCCTACAGGAAGTGCTTACAGGGATGGCACCGCAAACAGAACTGCGAACTCAGTACCCCCAAAACGAAGAGTCACAGCCACCAATCAGTCATATTATCAAAAGGTCAAGACAGTTATTTCCATTAAGGCCTCGGAAGATGGAAACAGAAAACAAGAGCTGAAACTATATCCCTGCTTAATAGATATGTAAGGAGTATGAACTAGGCGATAGGCATGAGCCCAGAAGATTGACCGCTTTTATCGAGACACCGACCATAGGAAGGTAACCGAATAATGCAAAGAACCCTTCTAGTCCAAGAATATTAAGGAATTGTGGTCATGATGATAATTGGGTAACTGTGGGTGTATAATTAAGTTTTAACTTATACAAAATTAATGAAAGTAAAATGGGAAAACTACCTTATCACCAGCGTCTTTTTTTAATAAAAAATATTAATAAATAGAAAACTAAACCCAGAGAAAATGCATATTCCAGTGACACTTCTATTTGGTCAAATGTTTTGACTTTTTGATAAGATGGTAACGTTTACGAGAGAAGTTAACTACCAAAACATCACCTGGGTGGGTGAGAGTTGCTCAGTTGAACCAAAATGTAATGTGAAAGCTTTTAACAAAGTAGCTTAAAGACACAAGAGGTCCATAACTTACATGATTTATTTTTTACTTACCGATTTGGTGCAGCAGCGAGTTTTTGCGATTCAATGAGATTCTCGGACTCCGCTGATAGTAGATTATCAATGGCGGTCATAATGTTTTGACCAATCTGTATGGAAAAAACACGATTATTTTTTATTATCACGTGATCCGATTGGCGTCTTGTATTCGTGGATGAAAAAGGCTTTGACATTACACTGATATTTATTTATTACGGAAGAGATGAAAAAAAAAAAAAAACAAAACAACAACAATCTAAAATAAAACACCACGAAATACGCCCGCACATATTTATTGAGTTATTTTTGAAAGTGCTTAAAATAAATTTAGATTAAAAAAAATGAACGAACGTAATGGTAGTACGTAGGCACATCAATATCTCCATCGTCTAAGGACGAAGAAAAACCTTTATTTTACACCACAAATATTTTTTTCACTATTGCCTTAGATATTTCAAAAGGTGTGACACAGGGGATTGTGACACAAACTGTCCAGCTATAGAATAACTGGTAGAGTATTCAGTTATCAAGACTTTCCTGTCGTTAATGACCACTCCTCTGAGGCACAATTCTAGTGTCTCCCAAGACTCTCTCTCATCGGTCCTACCCTCTTTCTGCTTTATATCAACGATCTGTCCAAAAACATTCTCAGGTCCTTAGTAAATATATATGCAGATGATACCACAGTGTATGGCTGCACCTTCAAATATCTCGATAACCAGTATCTGGCAGCTGATCTCACTTCTGACCTAACTCTTACAGTTCAATGGGGAAAAGACTGTCTGGCATCATTCAATACATCCAAAACTAAACTAGTAACATTTCATTACCACCGAGCAGACCCTAAACCTCCACCAATCCTGATGAGTGGTCATGCACCCAAAGAGGCTCCTTGCCTCCAACGCCTACTTTTTAAAGCTCCCTCCCGAGTTCAAGTGTAATACGTATATTCGTGCCATCGCAAAAGATGTTGGAAAAATGGTTGGTTCATTTTATTAATCCAGAAAATATCTAACTCCGGCTGCTAGGCTCAGTCTTTACAAGTTTTAGGTCAAACCAAGAATGGAATATTTCTGCCATTAGAGTTTAGAAGCGATTATGCGGTCTTATTGGTGATAAATTATTCTTCACCCAGCAACCCTTACCCCATAGACGAAACATTGCTAGCCTCTCACTACTCTATTGCTATTAATATGACAGATGTTGAGACAAGATATGTTCCTTAGTTCGAAGGGTTCCGACATTTACAACTAAGATCCGCCGTGCCGCGTTCACGGTGGCAAACCGTCTCCATTTCCTTTGTGTTCCTTTGATAAAAAGCAAGTTGCACTCAGACAGCTTCTTCCCCAGAACTGCTACTTTGTCGGACAAACACCTGAGATACTGCTTCTCTGACAACTATAATCCAGGGTCAACCAATAGCTATCGAACGCGTCTTCATAATACGTTCTTACTTCCCCTTCTTCCTCCCTTAAAACAACCCCGCGCAGTAACTCTCTACCTTGATTGATACTTGGTGAACTACCCCCCCCAACCCCCCCCAACCCCCCCCCCCCAAAAAAAAACTACTATCTTCTCAATATATTTAATTTAGACCTGTCTATTAATCAGAGATCAAATATTATATAGTGAATTTTTCAGATCAAAATTCAATAGCGTCTGAGGCGAAGGACTTATTGCTTCATACACAGATTTCGGTGTTACTTTCTTTAATTATATGTGAGATAGATAATCAAAGAAAGATTGTTATTTCGAAACCAAGAGAAAAAATTGAAGTGGGGTTCAAGGTTAATGTTTGGGTAGAGACCTGTTTAGATTAACCGTGAACCCCATAACAAAAGTCGGTGAAAAATTTTAACCATTCAGAATAAATTAATTAAACATACATCGATTAACGATATAATAATAAGGACAATTTTATAAGTTTGGTTCAAACATTACAATTGAAATGCAAAAATAGTATAGAAAGTTTGAGTAATTTAAAGTTGGTTGATAAGAAAAAAAAGTTTTGAGTGAAATGAATGTTCTTTTCAGGTGTTTGAGTTCTGTCTGTATATGCATGAAAGAGAGAAGGGATTTACACACATACGCACAGAAAGAAAGAGAGAGAGAGAGAGTGAGGTTTATTGAACTTTAAGTAGTGTCTCTGAGCATCAGTTTGTCGGTAAAAGTGAGTAGACGATTGGAGACAGTTCCTTTGAAGTCGCTGGTAATCAAAACGGAATCCTGTTGAAACGAGTGCGTCTACTGATTTTTGTATTTTGGTCTACTTTATTTATATATCCTTTTAGAGGCCCCGAACTTAGGACTTTTAGATAACAAAATAGAATATGGTTGGTTCATTATTCTTCCTCTTTGTCATCTGGTATGTCTGTGCAGAAACGGATTCAGTGAAACTGATTATGAAATTTACAAAATGAAGGGTGTGGGGGTCGTTTCTTATATATGTATGTAGCCCACAAACTCTTCTGTCCGAATATATATTCTCTCTCATGCACACATGCTTAATGTTTCTTCTGGTAACCTGGTATAAAATCTGTCAATTTTCGGGAATGTTCTAAAATGAAATTCTTAACTATGCGTGTTAGACCAAGAAAATTGAAAAGCATGCCACCACCGCCTGAATAAAGAATCACATCTAGTGCTTCGACATTGAAAGATTATATTTAGACAATTTCAAGTTTTTATCACTTTAAACCTTATTTTTAATGGATACTCGTATTTAAGTAAACTCCCGTTTATTTATTAAAAAGTATATTTATTTATTTTCGCCTACCGGCCTAAGTGATGAAATATGTTGGATTAATAAATAAAAATCCATTACTTTTTTTAGAAAATTACAATTTCAAGTAGAACACAGAAGGCCAAAGTAAAAAAAAAGTGTCCGTTTTCCTATTTTTCAAAAACTTCCTGATAAAATAATAAATAATAAAAAAAAATCAAGAATAAAAAATTAAGCTTACAATCTTAATTATTCCATTTTGAATTAAAAAAAAATAACTGTTCGAGTTTGAATCGATAACTTTACAGAATTTCTAACAATATATTTTTACATTAGTCGACAAAAAATTAAATCCTCAAACGACTTTTCACAGTCAGTTGGACAGCAGGGTTTTCTTGTAGCTAACTCTTTCACTTTATTATTTATGCCACAAAAACAACCTAATCTTGCGTGATAACAATTTATCATATAAGGAGAACAATAAAATTACAGCAAACATTGACCTTTCTCAATTCAATCCCAGTTTGTTTTCGTCGCTAAGTAAACAACACTGACTACAAAAAGACAACACACTTTTATAATACAAACAAGCACTATACAAGAAGCATGTCTATACACATCAAAATAAAATGCCCAATTTTCTATTGAATCTGATTTTATCCCAACAAATAAAAGATGAGCTGTATTTTTTTTAGCTTTAAATAATAGGTACTTTAATTCAGTAAAATATCTTTAAAAGTTTGATCCCACTTGTCCAACTGAATCAGATGTTTAAAGATGATGTGCTTTATTCAGTATTTGAAATGTTCCTAATGTTCGACTTACCTCCGGTGTCATTGTTGAGTGCAATGTTGCATTCTCCAAAGTGTTTGTGATATCAACAATACTGTTAACCTCGACAGATGACATGGCGGCGAATTTAGCTGCTGCGATATTTGTCAGTGTTCCATTTAGCAGGATTGAAATATTCAAGTTTTCAACCTGTTCCGGCTATAATAATAATAATAATAATAATAATAATAATAATAATAATAATAATAATAAGCAGAGTTTTTCTATAAATACCCTCCCCCCCAAAAAAAACAGTATCCCCCAAAATACTACAAGAAACAAGTTAGAATTTTGGGTTAATTTATTTTCTAAGACAAAGCTTAGCTTCAGTTCAAAAATTTATGATACTTGAAGAAGTACTTTTTAACAACAGTTTTTAAGTATATTACGATAATACTATTAGGGTGATCGAAAGTAATTCAGTATTTCACCGCTATGAATTAAGAGCCAACCAAGGCAGAACCAAGGTTGAATGATGCGAAACTGCGTCTAGAATTAATTCACAATCTCTTCTATCAGTGTATCGTCTATAGTGCATTTCATGGTTTAACCCCCTTGAACACTTATAACTATAAAAAGCAATATATTCGTCATGGCTTACTGTATGAATTCCGAAAATGTATTACTGCTCTAACATGTACAGTGTACAGGGATGCAGTGAAGGCTTGGACATGTTAGCTGTGGTTTAAAATGAATATTGTGATATATTCGATATGTTCTGGAAAACGACTCACTCTGAATGAAGAACTTTTGAAAGAGACTATTTGATCAAAATTAAAAATCAAGAGATTTGTGTGTGTGTGTGTGCGTGTGCGGGGGGAATTAATATTAGGTTGGTGCAAAAATAATGTCGTTTTTTGACGTTCAACTTCATGTGAGAAAACGACATTATTTTTGCACCAACCTAATATATCATGTCATGCGAACTGCGAAAATCTGCAAAGAGTTAATTTGGATTCTTCATGAACTTTCGCTTGATAAACAAAGACAATGTTTAATCAACCTGGAATGCTAACTTCACATTTTTGCATCACATTATTACAGGTGATGAAAAATGAGTTTTACACTTGAATAGGATAAGCATTACTTAGTGCCCATATAAAATTCTACATTAAATATCCAAGCAAGGTTTGACATTGTAAAATCGATCAACCTAAATGTATATTATAATATTTTCATTAGAGTGAGTTAAAGTTGCAACTTATTTAATGAATCAAGCGTTATAGTACGGATTAGATAAACGTTTGGTTTAATATATTTTACTTACAATATCTATTTTTTCGGTTGTTTCGTCCTGTTCTGTGATTTCTAACAGAGTTTTGTGTGGACGGTTTTCTCCGTGTTCTTGATGATCCTCGTCTTCATCCTCAAATGAATTTTGACTTCCGGTTCTTGTTTGGTCACCGTCCTTTTCTGACGTGTTCCCCTCAATTTCTCTCTTGCCATCGCTTCGATTTTCAATCTTATCTGAGTTAGCCAAATCATATTCTTCGTTTCTGAATTCTCTGTCTTCTTCATCATAAGAATCCCTACTTAATTTTTTCTCGTTGAAAAGTTCACTTTTTCTATCATCGGCATCAATAACGTTATCTTTATTATAAAGCGGGTATATTGTGTTGTCAAGCCGGAAGATTTCAGAGCTAGTCTCGTCGTCGGCTGCCACTTCCTCCTTATCATCGTTTTTTTCCTTACTTCTCAGTGCAGCATTTCTGTCACCGGGAAGAGTAACCTCCCCTTCCCCAGGATCATTGTCTTCATTATTTATCAACATTTCTCTGGTATTATCTTCACTCATAGATTCAAACTGATTGTTTTCGTTTCCCTTGATTAAATCGTTTTCTTCCTCTGAAAATGGTTTGCTGCTATTTCCCTTCTGTCGGAATCGATTTTCCTTTTTATTTTCATCGTCAATGGCAAATGGTTCCAGTTCTTTTGTTTCTTCGCTGATTGAAAATTGATTTTTTTGTCGAAATTTTCTTTCGTGCTCAAATTCTTTTTCATGTTCGTCATTTGGTGAATTCTGAGAAGAGATTTGGAATTTTGAGTCTATTTCGAAACTTAATTCCTCATTATTATCCAGTTTGCCATCGGTTAACCACCTGGACCTATGTCGATGCCAGTGACTGTGATTATGTGATTCCCTATTTTCGATATCAGATTTTGGGATAAATATTTCATCCGAACTCAATTCAGTGCGCTTATTCTGATCATCTGTTTGAATACTTTCGCTAAATTCATTATCATTTTCAAAATTCAGTCCTCGGTTTTTAGGCCTGTTTTGTTTTATTATTTTCAAATCTGTGTCGTCTTCCAAAGAGATTGTTGAATCCAATTCAGACTTATTTCCTCTACCAGTGATTTCATCATTTATGAACTGACTGTCTGCATCTTGGTCTTTTCCAACCGAATCCATTATACTCTGAGCTGAATTCGAAGATTCGCCAGATATAGCTCCTTTTGAGCGTGTTGCTAGATCATCTCGATCAATGACAGTGGATTTCGAACGATCAAATAGTCTTTCGAATTCTGATTCCAGTTGTTCGTCCTGGTTTTTTGTTCGTACGGTAGACAAAACATTCGGAGAAACATCACTCAGAACAGCGGAATCGTCTTGCCAATCATTTTCGCGATTGTTAAACTCAAATCTGTTACCAGGTTTCGATGCCGTCATCTCTTCATTGTTTCGTTGTAAAGACTCCCTTTCAATGTCCATTGACTCACTGAGATTTGAATTTGGGATATCTTCTTGCGAATAACTAATGTCTGCTCTTTCCGTTTGGAAATTTCTATCCTCCGAGAGAGAACTAGTGCCTTGATGTATCTGTCGGGTTCCGACAGATAGTAGTTTAGATTTGCTGGAGATTAAATTTGAAGCTTCGTTCTGGAATTTTTGGTTTCTTGCAAGATGGAAATGATTAGATAAGTTGTTTAAATTCACATTGTTTGGAGTAACAGATGTTTCCTCTTCTCCTGTATGCTTAATTTTGTAAAAGTTTTTAGAACCTCTCTTTCGATCTGCCACTTCCGAAAAATTTTCTGTGACACTATCTTCTTCCGATTTGGATCCTTGCCCTCCATCTTGATTCTTATGTTCATCTTTCTCATTGTCTAAGCGAGAATAACTTTCGTCATTAGATAAATAATTGGAAAACGAAGGCGACTTTTTCTCCTTTTCCAAACTCGAATCGCCATGAGTTATTTCAATATTTTCATCTGCCTGTGGAGAATCACTCATGGTTTGGCTGACTACATCTGTTTTCGAATACTGCAAAACATTTGAACTAGGAGAATTTATAGTTTCTTTTCCCTGAAAAAGACTGGATTCATTGTCAGGTCGAGATTTGACTTCCGAGCTATCTCCCAGGCCGACGCTAGAGTCGCCACTGCTTAAAATTAAATTTGTTTCATTGAATCGATCTGATTGCTCTTCCATCGGTTTTGTTTTGTCTTCCTTGCCCGTTTCATGTTCTGTTAGATGTATGCGGTCTTTATCGCTAGCAATAAGATGGTCAGCCTTAAAAAAATCGCTCTCATTTCCAGCTTCCGGGGCTTTCTTTTTGTTATTGTTGTCTTCGATCTTCGGATAACTGTGCGTTACACTGTCTGATTTAAAATCCAGTATCGGGTAGCTATCTTGAGTTTTGCCGAAGAATGAAACATTGTCTTCGTTTGATGAGTGTATCTTTTCTTCAGCTGCGATTGTCCTAGAATCCGGCTCGGATCTGTTTCTCTGGGATCCGTGGACCAACATAGGAATCTCCGATTTGTTTTCTCTGTTTAGACCATGACCAGCTTGACGACGGAACAATCGATGAACTTCGTATGGCAGGAAATTATTTTGAGACGTTTGATTTGCTTTTGCCAAATAGTTCTGAAAATCACCGACAGTCGATCTGCCACTTTTTGAGGGGATCGATTGGATATGAAGTTGAGTAATGGGCATTTCACGGTTGATTTTCCAATCTAATATGTGTTCTTGGAATCGAACACTAGCTTCATTCGTTGAGAAATGAGTTCCAGAAGATAGCAGTGTGTTTGAAGATTCAGGGACTCTTGGTTGTTCGATACTGATTACAGGGGTTACTACAGTAAGAAAGAAAAAAAAACATGGATGATGTGTTAACAATACTCTGAGAAAAAATTATACAAGAAATTACTAGCAATAAACCTATGTGCTCTTTCACTGTCGCCGGGATTGAGAATACGCCGAATGTGTACACTACAGAGGGGTATAACCTCCTCAGAAGGGGCCACCTTTCAGATGGATACTTGCAAACTCGATGAGTTGCTGCTTTTTTTTAATTCTAGTGTAAACCGTGTCTATGTCTATCTGCGAATTCATTGTGATATTTATGACATATTCGATCTTAAATAACCCAACAAGAGTTGATATGTCGTTAACCAGCCAACCTATCCTAAAATATAAACTCATACATAAAGGAAGTATTTGCATTAACGAATAACATAATTTGAAGCAAATACGAATTGAGTGTTAGATGAAATTTCACGCTAGCATTGTCAGACAGCAGAATTGCAATGGTTAATAGTATATTTTAGTTTAAATGACACTTTAAAAAGTAATAGTTTTAAGTTAATAAATTCTGAATTGCCTAATAAACACATTATCTATCTATCTATCTATCTATCTATCTAGCTAGCTAGCTAGCTAGCTAAGGTGCCACTCAAAGCTTTCTGGATTTTAAAGGCCGAAGAATGGCTTCCAAGAAAGAAAGTTTGATAGAAAATGATGCCTTCATTTCATCATTGAGTGATTGCTTCGAGAGATATGTCAGATGAGACATGGGAAACCCTGGATAAGTTGCTATATCAATCTATAACTGAATCTTTTCAATTTTCCCGAACTTTTAAGTAGCAAATATAAGTTTTATATAAACCTTTTAAATTGTATCTTTTTGTAAAAATCGCCCAAATACCCAAAAGCTGATTTAAAAATGTCCCCCAAATGCTTTGCTTCATCTAATTTTTATTAAACTTTATGAACATTTCTTCATACACTTATGATATTAAATCTATCTATCTATCTATCTATCTATCTATCTATCTATCTATCTATCTATGTTAGTCTTTATATCTATCTGAGGAAAAGAAGAAACCGATTTAATGTCCATTTAGGATGTATGGGTAGCATAAAAGCTATCGGTTGAAAAAATTGAAATCAGCGGGTCGACTTCAAATTCCGGCTATTGTGTTCACTTTCGCACCAATTCTCGTGGGAAAAGCATGAATCCAAAGGTTCTTTCGAAACTATGCGTTAAATAGCAAGGTAGAGTCTCTAGCTTTGGTTGGCAACTAGTCTTGAAGGATAACCCTGAAGTAAAAACTTTGGAGAAGCCAACGGGAAATTACTCCACTATCTTCACAAGAAATCATGGCAATGCGCACATATTTAAGGAAGACTTAGAGAGCCGTGATCATCTACGCACCTGCAGAATGCCAATGTTAAACATGTAGATCAAAGTATTATCACATTTATTCCATTTTGATAGGAAGATTTAAAAAAATAAAATTCCTTTTTACAGACAATTATATAGACAATGAATAGAGAAGGAAAAAGAGGAAGAGACAGACGGTAAGAGAGAGAGAGAGGGGAGAAGGAAGAGAGGGAAAATGAGAGGGAGAAATCGGTGAGGCGGAGAGAGGAAGAGAAAGATGAGAGGAAGAGAGAGGTGGTGAAGGAGAGAGAGAGGAGAGAGACAAGGGAGAAAGACAGAGAAGGAGATATAAGGACAGGGGGAGAGAAGTGAGAGGGAGAGAGAGGGCGAGAGTAGAATGTGAGGGAGAGAGAGAGAAAGAGAGAGAGAGGGAGGGAGATAAGAAACGAGAAAGTGAATGATAAAGACTGGAGGAAACTGTATGCAATAAAATAAACTGATATTAAATATTGTCATGCCAATTAGAGTTCATACCATTTCAAATTGAAAATAATGATGGCAGAATCGTTACTTCAAATAACACGAAATTTAGTTACCGCGATCGATGGTGCTAAAGGGTGTATTATTATTATTATTATTATTATTATTATTATTATTATTATTATTATTATTATTATTATTATTATCTAATGTCGACTCTAAAATGGAAAGAATAATCTGAATAATCGCAGAAATTAGCTCAGAAAACGATTGATTGCTATTTATAGAAAACTCTATGATGCGAAAAAACATGAAGTTTTTGCAGTCAATTTTGGATAAATATTTGAAAAAGAAACATAAGCGTTATGCTGTAATTATGAAATAAATGAAAAATATGTATACATTTTTAATATATTATAAATATAATATAATATATAATATAATATAAAATATAATATAATACACTATATAATATAGTATAATATATAATATAATATATAATACAATATATAATATATAATATATAATATAATGTATAATATAATATATAATATAACATAATATAAAATATTAAAAATATTTTTATTAATCTTAACAGATTCGACATTATAGGCAACTAGCATTTGACATTATAAACAGCAGCCAATCATTACATGCAGTAGCAGTACTGATTAACAGGCAGGTGAAGTTTAAGGCCCCAACTTCCCCACAGAGATTAGTCCTACGGGATAAAAGCGGTGGTTCGTGAATTTGGTGATATAGTAATCTCTAGGTCAGGCAGTGTGTACTTGGACTCAATGGAAACAGGCTAGTAATAACTGAGCAGTACTAAAAATAAGATCTAGATATCCGTAGACATGAGCAGTGGAACGAGAACTGTCTACTCCTGTAGATTAAACAAAGGGTCCAGCTCAGATCGACTTGTAGGTTACCCAGGTCGATATACACCTATTAAAGGCCGGCGTGTACAACGTTCGAAACATTGTGATGACAACAATAAAGATGAGGATAATAGTTCGAATTTAAATAGTGTAAATAATAGACAGCAAAAGTTTTTAAAGCACATTCATAGTCGATCTGAAAGGACGGAGAGTTATTGCTCCCATTGATTCTAGTAATCGCTTAACGTGAATTTCTCACATGCGAGTAAAAATGGAACGAATTAATTGTGTAAAGCAGAGTTTATTTTGTGTAATTTTGGAACAAATGTTCGTAATGTTTTTCAATAGGTGGCGAGTTTTTGTCTCACAAACGACTGAAATTTATGACATATATCGTCATCTAAAGAACCGAATGGTCCGAAACCAGTGAGGCCCACGGTGCTGTGCCCTGTCCCAGTCTTGCGTCTGTTCGAACCGTTGTACTAAGCCCGAGGAGTCCATTATTTTCTCTCGCGACTCGAAGTAGGGGGCCTTTATTCGAGACGCCGTGTGAAGTGGATTGTTTTTTGAAGTGAATTTCTAGCCTTTGCCGAAAGGCGTACACGGCTGCAGATGTTTTGAATTCAGAGTTCTTCTTCTCTTGATTGGTTGCCATAGCTGGGGAAGAAGAGATAGATTCATACCTTTCCCAAGTGAATGCAATGAACTCTGCCAGAATTCGAACTCGGCTCTCAGATTCATCAATACGAGCCGCTATCTCCAAATGTGAGAAAGAACGGATGGAGTAAAATTTCACTGTTCGTAGCATTTAATTTTTTAAAAAAGTGCTCAATACAAAGTAGAGCAATATATTATTTTTATTATAAGAGATTAGAACAAAAACAGGTTGAAATCGCTACACATTAGCTTTCGTGTTTCGGCACTATGTTGTGCCTCTTCAGGCGATGTAAGTGACTGGTGATTATATGATGTTTAAGAAAATTTCAGTAGCAGTGTGTTACCTCTTTTTTCGAAAGATAAAGTGGGTGGGTGAGTAAACACAACGTCAGAATTAAAAATAGACTGGTGGGTTTGCCTTGATCAACCAATCAAGTGTCAGATCTACGCTAAATAGGAAGTTAAGCTCAGCGGGTGGAGGTGGGGGGAGTTATTTTTTCATGACATGATGAACCGGAACTTAGACAGGTCATCATTGACATTTGCGGAAAAAACATGCAAATAACAAATGTATCGTGATTGTAGACAAATATGACATGTTCATTTTTTCAAAGGACGCTGAGGGGAGGGGTAGGAGGATAATCAGACGTAAAGTTAATTTCAATAGAATTTTTTTTTAAATTTCAGATTCAGGAAGCTTCTTAAAGGAATCTGTAGATAAAATTAAAAATGTGGAACATCTATATAAGAAATTAATAATACTAACTGGGCAGCAATAGATAGCAATGCTAAATCTAAATAAGCAAAGTAAGATATAATCTAATTTCTTATAATAATAATAATAATAATAATAATATATATATATATATATATATATATATATATATATATATATATATATATATTGTGTGTATTTAGGCAGCATTTTTTCATTAATACATGTTTCATTAAATAATATAGATAAGTGTTGTCTATATATTTTAT
>OZ038478.1:71508570-71571070 GCA_964036315.1 Acanthosepion esculentum | reverse complement strand
CCCGAGTGATATTTTGCAAAAGTGAATGGACGAATCCCCTCCATTTGTTTCAAAATGTGACGGTAATACCATTGATGTATGATTACTGTTCTGTGAATAATCTCACAAAGTGATTGTTATCCTATACCAAATATAAAATTATTTACATCTAAAGTTGATAGCAAAAATTGATTTAACTTCAGATTATATTCAAATAAAGGTACCGATGATATACCGAAAGCCATAATAACGACGCTTTTAAGACTGAAAAAAATTATATGCCATTCAGGCTAAAAATAAATAAATAAACAAAATCGGTCGTAATATTTCAACATTTAATAGATAAAGTATTTGTCAATGAGAACTGTGTATTTGCTTATAGAGACGACATCCTTGTCGGCGACAATGAAACATCACATACAAACGATTTAAACAGTGTTTAAAATTTCAGATGAAAGTAATTAGAAAATGACTTTGTCAGAACGTACATTTAATGTTTCTAATTTTGGGTTATAATGTGAGTGCAGGACATTTAACCTATGACAAGTTGTCTTATGTCACGACGAACTGTCGCACGCTTAATATGGTTTCATACTTTCAATGTCTCTTCGGTCTCAAGTTCATTCTACACCTCAAGTGGAACTCTCTATCGCTGAAGGAAGTATCTGACGCCTTCAGACATGTATTTTTATAAGAGTTAGATCAAGTCTAATATGGAGCATTTCTTCCAAAATTTGGATTGAAGCTATTCAATCCTCACTTTCCAGCCGTGGTAGAGTTCAAAATCTCGACATCTTGAAGTCATAGGTCAGTCGTTATCTACCCTTTTTAACCTCATAACCCTCACCTCTACCGTATTATCTTCCATTCATATCACATACCGCATTCATCATTACCATTTCAACTGTAACACACTACCTTTAGAGGCTCTTAAGTCGTGAATTGTGTGATATTTAGTAAAAAATAATAAAATAAAATGTCTAATGAACTAAAATCCTTTTTATACCCACCTAAGATCAAATAGTTTACATATTTAATTTTAGGAATGATCTTCCCCCTCTCAGTACAAGCCCATCAGTATCATCAGTAAGCTTTTTGAAGAAAAAAAATAAGAATATCGTCGAGGTCCTACAAAAGTATAACCTCTTCAGCGACGAGCTGTATGGGTTTCGGTCGGCCCGATCCACTGCCGATGTCCTAACTACCATTATTCAGAGAATCTACGAGGCTCTTGACGACAAACACACATCGTGGATCATAGTATTAGATATCACAATGGTCTTCGGCAAAGTGTGGCACACTGGTTTACTACACAAGCTCTCCAGTTATGGTAGGTCCCTGAAGGTAGTTATTAATAGTCAGTCCTCCGGATGCCTAGCGGTCAACGCAGGCGTCCTCTAGGAGTCACTCCTCGGACCAACCCTCTTTTTGATCTATATAAATGATCTGCCTAAAAATATACTCAGATCATTTGTAAACATCTATGCCGATGGTACGGCTATATACAGGTGCACCTCTAAAACTCTCGATGGTCAGAGATTGGCGACTGATCTCTCTTCCAATCTTGCACAAACTACCCAATGGGGTAAAATCTGGCTGGTGACATTCCATGCACCCGAAGACCAAGCTAGTTACACCCACCAATCTTGATGAACGGAGGTCCTCTTGGGGATGCATCGTGACTTGAAAGATTATTGGACCTTAAACACAACTCAGACCTCAAGTGGAACTCGTACATACGATCCGTTGCTAAGGATGCAGGTAAAATGGTCGGCTCCCTGTACCGCTCCAGTAAGTACCTGATTTCGCCTACCTTTACAAGAGCCAGATGAGGCCAAAAATGGAGTACTGCTGTCATATTTAGGCGGGAGCTACACAGATCTCACTCTCCAGCCTTGATAGAGTCTAAAAGCTACCCCGAGCCCTTGTAGGTGAAGAATTATTCTCCACTCTTCAACCTCTCTCCCACAAGCTGGATGTGGCAAGCCTCACGCTGCTCAAACACTACTCCCACGTAAAGTGCTCGGATGAACTACATTCCCTGGTCCTGCCAAGGCAAACCTTCACTGCAAAAACACGTCATACCACTTACATGGTAGCAAACCACTCACATTTCCTCCGTATTCCATCGGTGATAAGTTCCACTCGAGCAGCTTCTTTCCGTGAAACACTGCCCTGTGGAACCGACTCTCAACAGGATGTTTCCTCAATCACTACAATCTTACCCTGTTCAAGAATAGGGTTAACCGTTATCCTCCACTCCTATACACACTAATGGCCTCCTAACGTAACCCTCTACCTCGAATGGCTCCCGGGCCTTGTACAGAGTGAACGTTACTGCAAAACAAAAAAAGTACTTTTCTTTTTAAATAGAAAACTTCCATAATTATGTCAAAATTGTTCGACCTCTGTTTGACCAAAAATTATTATTTTTCAATATTGAAGAAAACTTTCTGTATCAAGTTTTTTTTTATGTAAGCCTTTTACTGTCTTTTGTGACCAATTGATAGAGACTACCTCTATTAATTGGTCACAAAAGACAGTGATTGAATTGCGCCAAGTGATAGAACGATACTGATTCATAATGGCTTCTTTTCCAAAGCTTTGACACAAACTCAGGCAAAATATTCTTCCTTCGACTGAGTTGCAGTTCTTCACTTTAACAACCATATTTAATGCCGACAGGCGATTTTACAGACAGACCATAAACCACTATGCGGTGCTTTTCGCAATTTAAACTCGAATCGCCAACAACACATGTCAATACTTATTGAGTACATTTTTGACATATGTCATATTAAAATTAATTAGAATATAGTAGTTGACTCTATGACGTGAGCGGCTTCAGCGATACAAGTTGATGACTATTTTATATAAAATAATGGAAAATCATATTTATAAGCTAAAAAATTTATACTCATTAATTGTATTTATTAATTATATTAGTTATTCAATAACGGAAATGATTAATTTATTTATTATATTATTTAATTATATAAGATAATGAAAATAGTGGATTATTTATTTAAATTCAATAATTACAATTTATTATTATTATTTGTTTGCTTATATGTAATAAAAAGTGAATTTTTAGCCAATCGCTGTTGGTTTGAATAAATTCAAAAAGCTTTTCAATCTGTATCTCATGAAAACATATAAATACAATACTTCAACTAAAAATTCCAACTCGATTCCAGATTAGACTTTGTGATATATAAACAGAAACTAACTTAAGTACACCTTTATATAAAAAAACTTTAAAAATGTTCGTAAATTGCATTTAAACATTTTACTTAAATTTTCGGAGGTTTATTTCCTCGAATAATTGTGCCTATGCTGCCACTACCGCTATACTTGTCATAGATTATAGTGTCAATTTTGCGTAAAATAAACAATAACTTTAAGGTGTAGGTAAAAATAAACAGAAAGAATAAACCCATAATAAAATCCTTAACTTATTGCGAACATTGTAACAGCCACTCGTCTAGATCTCGCTAACATTCTCGGCTGACATGAAGTGGAAAAATTATATTGAATCCATTGCTAGGTCAGCTGCTAAGAAAGTTGGTTCCGTGTGTCGTGTTAGACAGTTTTTCTCCCCAGAATCTATCTTACATATCTATTAGTCTACCATTTGTCCATGCTTAGAATATTGCTGCCACATATGGTCTGGTGTTCCTGCTATATATCTAGAGATCAGTGATAAAATCCAAAGAAGACTCAGCAATATTATTGGTCCTGACCTGGCATCTTGGCTTCAGTCACTTTTTCTCCAACGTAAAGTTGTCACTGTGTGCCTTTTTTTTGTATAAATTCTTGCATGGCAACTGTTTGGATGAACTCTTCACCATGGTACCTAGACTTTTTGAATTTAAGCGCTGTACTAGACTGGTGGCGAGGTCTCACCAATTTACCGTTGATTTCGTAGGTGTAACCATAAGTTCTTTGAATCATCTTCTTTTACCTGCCCATTTTCCATAGTTCCCTTTACTCTATTGTTTTTCATCCTCATTAACACTTTACGTCTTAGTCGCTTTATCGCCTTGCTTAGAGTGAAGCGATAGAAAGAAATCGCATTATATTTCCTTGTTCTGCTGTTATGAATAGTACAAGATAATCTTTCGTTTTTAATTAACAACTCAATTCTGAAACGAAACTTTCGACACAAAAATTAAATAATTATAAAGATATTCATTTTTTCCACGTTAAATTTGGAATTTTAAAAATCGTAGCTATTACTTAATATCAACAAATTTTCCAACAAAACTTTCTTTTTAGATCAAAACAGTGGGGTGTTAAGTAAGTCTAGAACTCACTATTTTAAAGATGGTCTGAGAGACGAGGTTGTCCTAATCATAGCGCCATGCCGTGACGCCCAATTATTTACTAAACTTAGCGTCATCTGGTATAAGGTCATAAGTATGGAGGAATCATTGATGATCTCACTACAGCACTTAGTTATTTATTATAGTTAATATTGTCTGGCAGAAGGACAACATTGGGCACCTAGTGAAGATCGTGATTATAACAGAGGAATGATAGCATGATAGAAAGTAGCTTGTTAACTTGTGCCGTGTGGCAATGAACCTATTCAAACATTAAAAAATTAGGATGTCCAACTTAGCTTAGTCTGGGTAAAGGTGCGAATTATATGGCACCCCTGTGAAAGTCGAATTCCCACGCAATGATCTGGGAGGTTAGTTTACTCTAGGCCAGGCACAGAAATCAGAATATAAAATAAGCGACATGACTTACGTTTATGTTTGTCGTAATAACGGGACACCGGATCCGTGCATTGGCAACGCAGTAGCTACGCAGGGAAAGTTTCTTTCTTAGTTTGGACAATCGCCGACAATTATGGCTTTCCTAGAAAATGATTTATCACCTCGTCCCTTCCCTAACACGTAGATAAGAAATATACTATTGACAGAAAGTTTGGGATAGTAGATACTCAAATATCTACAAAGATATATATGCTAACCTACGTAAGACATTTTGACGTTTTTTTTCTTTCTTTATTTTTTTTTGTGGAGCCTTTACTGTCAGGGTTTAATGTCCAGCTATAAAGAAATGTAAGTCGACATCGAATTTGTGTCAAGAGCGGAGTTTAGAATTAAATCAAGATTTCTGAATTTGAGGAAAATTTCGCTTTGAGACGCAAAAAGACAAATAGCGGAATTTAAGAATAAAATAAAGCAAAAATGTCCGAGAAAGAGAAACCGTATGGGAGAAATACTGAAGTGGTCCGGCTAAGTTGGTACTATGATTTAGTTGAGCGGGCTATTTCGGTAACGTAATGAGTTCGATCCTCACAGACGACTAGTGTAGATTAATGTCAGACTAATCTTTTTTTTTTTCTAATACCATATCCATTCGGGATGTAGACGATCATGGTTCTCCGCAGATAACGTTCCTTTATTATCTGTGAATTACAACGATTTCTTGGAAAAGATAGTGGAGCAGTTTCACGTCGCGTTCTCCACGGTTTGGAATTCAGAGTTGTCCATCTCCCAGACTGGTTACTATCCAAGGCTCGAGAGACCAGTCTAACCTGCAATTTAAATCATAGCTGGGAGAGAAGATGGATTCATATCTTTTTCTATGGCAATAATGCGAGTGTGAATGCAACAGACAAGGTGGGAATTTGAACTCGGCTCACCGATTCCATTTTCGTTGATAGTAGATACATTATTCGCACGTTGATTTGTTTTTATCGTTTATTAACCCTTTGTGTGATATTTAAAGCCGAAACATATTTTGGATTCTAAGAATAATTCTTTTTTTTAACCCACCCATCCATCCATATTAAGCTTCATTCGGTAAATGATTATAAATTGTTGGAAAAGGTATTTTCCATTCATGTTCTTCTTTCATATGCGATGTACTTTCAAATGACTTGGGCTGTCATGGCTCTCTACAACTTCCTGTTTCTTTTTCTCCGAGTAACACTAATCCATTTCCTATTCCTTTTTGTTTTGCTATCCATTCACTCAAACTCGTTAAGTAGGTTACCCTCTGTTTTCCCTTTCTTATTTTGCCTTGTCTTGTGAGTATTAAGTTTCCAGAGCCTTCTTTCTTCATTATGTGCTATTTGTGTTAGAAGTCGTTATTGGGATCGAAGTGAAAAAAAACTAGAATGTTGTTTTTTGAAGCAAGCAAAAATTTTCCATTAGGAATATTGGTGCAACACGATCTTCCTAATTCCTGACTTTCCCCAATTTGGCTTTGTGTCGCACCTAGTTAATAATAAAAGAAAGGGTAGAAAAGAAAGGGAGAAAAAGAAAAAGAGAAAACACGAGATACTCGGAGAAAAACATCCTTTTCACCTTCATATATCGTTCGTTTCCCTTTCTTGTACAACATATCAACATAGATGGGAAATAAGTTTTTGTTTCTTATTAAAGTAACAAATGAAGTTCCTATTTAACAGAGAAATATACAGTAGATGGACTAATCTACCAGAATCCTGAAAATGGACATACATCGCTGTAAACATCAAAACGCAAATTTTGACATTAGTTCATCAAACCCAAATTACAAACAAATGTATTATTAGTTATAAAGCAATAGAAATATTTAGTGTCCTCCCCACGAGGGACAGATGTGGCACAAGGCCGGGTTTAAAGTGGGGTACCCGAGCCCGTAGGCTCGGCCAAAAAATAGCCCGTAGATCCCGTATAAACGGGATCGGGCTGGTCAACCTCCCCGAACGAGGCTCTGCCCTTCGGCGGAGCCTCGTCCGAGTTCCTCTCTGCCCAAAGGCAGAGAGTTCCCCCCTGCCTCAGAGGCAGAGAGTTCGACCGTCTAGCCGAGTCGTCCAAAAAAGACTGACTCTGAAAGCAATAGAAATAAGATGAAAGAAATAAGAGCAAAAAAACCCCCAAAAAACTAAAAAAACTCAAAAAAACATATCTTTAAATTAAACGAAGATTGGAAAATCTAAGAATAAAATATATGAACAAAACGTATTTTTAATTGAGTATACACAATATTAGAAAAAGGCGAAAAGTTATATGAGGTACAAGAAAGGAAGAGGAGAAAAGGAGAAAGAGAGAGAGAGAGAGAGAGAGAGAGAGAGAGAGAGAGAGAGAGAGAGAGAGAGAGAGAGGGGAGTCTGATAAATAGGTAAGGGAAATAAAGCGAAGATGAGGGAGAGAGATAGAAAAATACGAGGAAAAGAGATAGAGGGAAGAAGAGAGAGATAGTGTGAGTAGGTAGAATAAAGTGGAAAAAGGAAGAGAAAGAGAGAGAATAGATAAAAGAGTGAAAGCAGATGAAAACAAGAAAGATAAAGAAAAAGAATAGGTGGAAGAAGGAGATAAAAAAGAAAGAGAGAGAAAGAAAGAAAGAAAGAAAGAAAGAAAGAGAGTAAATGAAAGGGAGAAAGTAAGATTAAAGTAAGATAGAACATGGGAAAGTAGTTGGAGGGTGAGATATAAATAGGCAAACAAAGAAGTAGGTGGAAGAGGGAGAAAGATAGATAAAGAGACAGAAGGAGAGAGATAGAAAGAGAAAGTAGATAGATAGTTTGAGAGAGAGAGAGAGAGAGAGAGAGAGAGAGAGAGAGAGAGAGAGAGAGAGAGAGAGAGAGAGAGAGCGTGTATGTGAAAGAGTGAGACAGACGGTATAAAAAAGGAAACCAAAATAGAAAAAAAGAGAAACCTTCAAATGGAAGAATGAAGTAGAATTTATTGTTTTTTTAGAGAAATAAAAACAAAACAAATAATAAAGAAGATATATTGTCGTGTGATTGACAGACTCTGCGTCAAAAAACGAAGAATAAAAGAAAAAAGAAAAATAATGAATGTTTTATTCAACTGTGTTGGCATTTAACACTGAAAGCCACACGGCTATGCATATATGAGGAACAACATTTCGTGAAACAAACGAACAAATCAACTCTATGCAAATGTTTTTACCTTACAAACTGGGTGGGGTCGTTTTCCTTTTTAGTACCGTTTGATTTATTGACTAACCGTTCCTGTTTTAACAGAACGGCTGAGTGTAAATATGAAAAGTAATAAGCCTTAGAATTCTATTTAGCCTACTCCGCTCACTTACCACAGATAGTGAATTTGAACCTCAAAGAGCTTTCATTTATAAGAACTTTGAAAGCATATGCAAAGTGTTTGGAAGTGAGAATTGTCGAATGTTGTTCGTCAGATCAAAAGGCAAGAAATTCGATTTATTTCCTATCAAATTATACAAAATATACGATATATAGAGAAATAGATTATTGTTTATATGGTGAATATGCAATACGTAATACAGTAGAACATTTCCGTTGTACATAGTCCCGGTTCACTCTTGAGCAAGGTGTAGTACCTGTCAATCAGGTATGATAAAAATTATAGCATTTCAAAAGCTTGGACTGATAAAACCATCATATATTTATGCATTGCGAAAGAGTCGTCACACATTTCTCATTAGCGATAGGGTTCGAAACCTAGAGAAGAAATCAAAATTTTGAATGTTGATTTTCAAGGCAGGGAGGATCTCTGCCATCTGGAAAAGTTAGTGCAACTCATTTCCTGCAATTTAGAAAAATCATACTCATTATCTAGCCCTGAAAAAAATGAAACTTAGAAAGAAACCCATATTTATAATCAGAAAGAGACAATTAAAATTTCTGGGACACATTATGAGAAAGGATAACTTGGAAAATTTAATACTCACCGGACGTATTGAGGGAAGAAAAGGTAAAAGAAAACAGTGAGCAACTTGCCTAATTGACTGTGTGAAGGGATGCAGAGTAGGGACAAGAAGGAATGGTGATGGTCAAACGTTGCTAAAAGCAACACGAGAAGGAAGTTATGGAGGGCCATTATTGCCCGTGTCATGAAGGAATGATGATGGATAAAGCTGCTAGTTGCATATTTCAAATTAGAGTCAAAGGTTTGTATTCGGGATTAGCTAAAAAACAGTATTTGGAATGCTGATTTTCAAGGCAGACAGACTTTACAAGATTGGCGCAATACATTCTTTTAGCCCATCTTGCACCCCATTTGGCCTAACCCGGAGTTATTGTGCTGAGTTTGTTTCAAAACGTGTAATTGATGACAGCAATAGACATTTTTAGTACTAATTTTCACCTAATACAAGGCTCCAAAGCCACTCAATATAGATTACTGTGCTGTGTAATAAAAAAACAAAAAGTGAAGTCTATGGGGTTATGTAGGAAAGGTAACGTTGAACCTCAGACTTGAAGAGAAAACAAGAGACTTGATTGGGAAAACATTCTGCTAGGAGTTTGTTCCACAAAGCAGCAGTTCTTAGGAAGAAGCTGTCCTAGTGGAACTTATTACTTATGGAATACGAAGTACGTGACATAGTGGGTTCCAGTTGCAAAGATCAGGCCTGGTGGAACCAGTGAATGTCACTCGTCAGAACACATGCGATGGAAATAGCGATAGAGTAGCGAGAAAGAAACTAGCGTCGTTTAGTCTGTGGGACAGAAGAAAAATCTCCCGCAAAAAGAAAATATATCGATACAAATCACCCGCAAAAAGAAAATATATCGATACAAATTAAAGTGTCTAAATTATACGTGTCGAATACAATGCATATGTGTGGCTGCTGCAATAGATAGAGGTTCAGAATGGAAATTGTAAAGCCGTGTTCGAATTCCAGTCGTGTTTTGTTAGATTCATTTTCGCCCAAATACACTTCGAAAAGGTATGAATCTATCTCTTCACTTCCCAGTTAATTTTACAAGGTGCATAAGGTATTTGAGGACAATAAATATTTGTATTAACAAATTTATTTTTTTGAAAGATGTTTTTCTTTGAAAGATGAAAGATGTCTTCAAATGGGTCCTCGAATACCTTTCCCACCGAAAGAGTAAAGTAATTAAAATAAGAAAAAAATTAGTATATATTGTAGAGAGTGCAGATTATGTTAACTGCTGCTCAATTACTATTTAGGCATGAAGATATTAAAACCGTGAAATTTCATTAAAAACATTTACAAGGGATTCGTAAACGGGTGGCTCTTGGCATCAGTGGAAGAAATTCAAATCTAGCATGAAGAGTTTTAACCAGGGAAGGAATTCGAGAGGAATTTCGATCATATTCATAAATCATAGGGGGGTATTATGGGGAAATGATGCAAACTTAAAATTGGGATGGGATTAAGAAAAACCAGGGATCGTAAGGGAAGAAATATGAGCGGGAACCATTTTTCTAAATCCATTCGCACGTGTTCTTTATATCTGGTAATCCACCCATGTATTTTAAATATTTCGGAAGTGTAAATTCAAAAACTGTATGTACTCCCGGCGAAACATATGCAGCTAACGAAAGGATCGTGGAATTCACACGGATTTTATGATTTCGTCTGAGGTCGTTAAATCAATTTATCAATCAAATATTACAAGGAGGTGTCATAATAAAAGGGGGTATCATAAAATCATTAAAAACATAACCAAAAGTCGAGATGGCGTATTTAAAAGTGACAAAATATATTTTGGTACACCCCACCCTCACCTCCTACTATGGTGAGGGTCAAGCAGGGAATAGAGGAAAGACATATTTAGGATGAAGTTCTTTTTTCTCTCTGCCCACTTCCTTTCTTAAAATGTAGAAATCCAAATTTTTCAGAATCCTCAAAAGTCAGAAAATCTCATTAGAAAAGTCATTCCCCGTCTATTAGACACTTAAGAATATGTTGGTAAGCATGAAGAAATTGGAAGATTATCAAAAGTTGAAAATAATAAAAACGATGTTAAAGTTTATCATTTGGGATAAAATAAAATAAAAAAAACGACTTACGGAAGAGATGGCTTTCTTTTGTTGATCCAAAGACGTTTTATTCCTGGAAAGAAAAGGAGAAATTGTTTCTTATTTGTTCTACAGTGCAACCTCGAACGTCTCACTTATCGAACAAATCGGTTTTCGAACAGAAAATTCGAGATTAAAATATTTCTTTTCTCGAACAACGTTGCCGAACCGAGTTAACCCGAACGGAATAATTTCTGAGTCGACCGCCATGTTGTATACGTTCGTGTGATGTGCCGTGCTTTTCTTTTCCAATTTTATTGTACTGTGACTTTTTTTTCTCTACATTGATTCCTAATGGAAAAATAGTTTCGGTTTACGAACATTTCGGGTTACGAACGGCCTTCAAGAACGAATTAAATTCGTGAACCGAGGTTCCACTGTATAATGAATTAACACGCTGTTTATGTTGCACCTAATATCATGGGTAGGATTTATTAATCAAACATACTCTTCACACACCCACTGAAAACAGAAAAAAGTTTCTTTATGACAGCCCATATTTGGAGAGATAAAAAGGCCCTAATGAGAGAGAGAGAGAGAGAGAGAGAGAGAGAGAGAGAGAGAGAGAGAGAGAGAGAGAGACTGAACAGCTGCAGAAATACAAAATTCTATTTAGAGATTCAAGCAATTGAAATAACCAAATAAAGTACGGATTTTTTTAATCATTTCACCCCAAGGAAGGCGATAATGCCACTAAGACGTAAGAAGTTGATAGGATTAGAAAAGACTGAGAAGACTTTAGTAGAAGGAACCGGAAACCCAATTCTAAGCAGGAAACAAGGGATAAACCTCTACTCCTGTTCAAAAGACCGGGAAAAAAGATTTGTCGCTACCTTTTGTCAACTTTGTGCACAAACAGTAAAGAAGGTGACTGATTCGAAGAAGAGGGTGGAAATTAAGTAATCATGGTAGAATTTTTCGAATTCTTTTAGAAGAAATTGGTAAATCTAATATTAAAATGTTTTACAAATCAGGCGAGTGCGGAACAGCTGGCATTTTTGGCAAAACTGACAAAAAGAAAAATCGTTCTTTTCAAAAGTTACTTTTATTTGCAATGGATCAACACTCCGAAGGAACTAACATCAACATTATTATTATTTTTATACTAAAGTTCAACCATTACAAGGCTCAAGAACCACTCCAAGTAGACTGTTACTGAATGTGGTGTGTGATATGAACGTAAGAGGAGGAAGTAGAAAGTGAAAATTACGAGGATAACTGGTCCCTAGACATAAAGTGGTTATGGTTGTAATGTTCTGGGAAGCACCCACACGGGTGTCTTTTCCACAAAGTAGTAGCAGTTCTTGGGAAGGATCTTTCGCAGTGGAACGCGTTGGGACATACACAACATGGACCCTCTTTTCCCACCGAAAATTGAAACCTGTCGAAGCCAGAATAATGGATCTGGCAAAACGTTGTATTAAGAACAACAATATTGATTCGACTCGTCTGAATAAATTTATAGCAAGATTTATTCGGACTAGTTTCATCTCGAAACGTCAGATTATAATTTGTTTTAAAAATAAACCCACGATAACTTTTATTTACACTACTGTTTACATAATTTTTCTAGTGACACAAAAGATTTGTGGAAAATGAAATAAGTGTCACGTTTGAAATTTTAGTGCCAATACTATGTGGAATGTGAGTTGCTAGATTAAATTACAAGTAGCGACATTTGTTAGTCCAAAGCTACTAAATTTTTAATTGATTAACCGCTCAAGTTAATAACATGGGTTATATTAGCTCAATGGGATGTTTGAACGGCTCACAAAATGATTTCCGTAATATGTAGCAAGTGACACTCATGATTAATTAAGTAGCTTTCTGAATATCTCTGCTAGGTAACTACAAGGAGTTTCTGGTTTTCGTCATAACATTTGTAGAAATCATAAGCACAAATGTAAAGTAAATAACAATAATTGTAGTTGAAGAATATGGTAGAAAAATACTGATTTTTACAGAATACATCTTAGTGTCTTTATTGCCTTCCTTGGCTTGAAATGATTAAAAAAAGAAAAAAGTAACCCCGAAATTCGAAAGTAGAGATATTCGAAAGTTGTACTTTCGAAAGTAGCCAAAACTAATCATCCTAGGTAGATTAATGGTTAGTACGCTATGCACTGATGACATTGGTAATGAGTTCGATCTCAGTGGATACCTCGCTCTTCTGACCTGGTAGTAGGACTAAAGTAAGCTTGGTTAGATGTAGACGTATCTTCTACTACAATAGCTTCATGTCTCGCACATCTCGCCTGTGGAACTTCCTTCCCTATTCCTGTTTCCCTGACAGATACAATCTCCAACTATTTAAGTGTAACGTCAATCGACATCTCCAGTTGACTTGATCTATCCACTTCCCTTCTCCACATCCTTTCACCTTTCATTCCTATCTGCTCTTCCTCCAAACCTTCTGTAACCCCTTGCGCGCTAGTGGCCTCCAGCCTTGCTTGGGGTGATAAGCTTAAAGAAAAAAAATACGATTTGGGTTTGAAAAAGTTTCTGCTCGACTTACTTCCCAAAATTTGATACAAAGCGCCAGATTATGGTGAAAGGGTTTCTTAGTCGAACGGATAACTTTTTCCGTATCACTTTGTATTTCTTTGTGGAGCAATGGTTATTAAAAGGGTTTTCCCAGACTAGTTTACTTGTGGTAGAGTTGGTGTTGACCATGAAGGAAAACATAATATTAGTGGAGAGGAAATATGATCCCCCAGATAATTTTTTTACTTTAGGTTCTTATACCTCTCCAGTTCACGGAGATTGATTTTGACGCTAGTGAAAAATTTGGGATCAACGCAGGATACGAATCTGATTAGTCGAAGGAAAAAACCTTCAAGAAAGACGAAAGTACATCGTTTTGACTGAAGACAAAGGAAAACTGCTTGAATATGAATTCAAGAGAGGTGACAGGGAGATCAGTCACAGACAAGCAAGCAGGGATCAGTTACAAACACGCGCCCACTGATCAGTCACAGATAAGCGAACAGAGATCTGTTACAAACAAGCGTTCAGTGATCTGTCACAGACAAGCTAACAGGGATTAGTTAATATCAAGCGCCCGTGGATCAGTCACAGACAAGCGCACAGAGAACACTTACAGTGGAAAAAGTAATGGGGTTTTGAAATACTTCGCGTCTGAAGTTATACAGCAAAAAATTAGAGTGAAAGCTAGCGTGAAATATACACAACACCGACAAACATAACACAAACAATAAGGAAACAATATAATTAAAGTCGGTGTAAATATTGAAAATTACTTTTGGATCTCTGAAGTGCTTTAGTAGTCTCTTTCATTATCCTGTTGGGTATTTATTTTTCCGATTATGCCTGTCTACTAGGGTGGTTGACCAATCCCTGTTGTATTTGTGTTTGTTCAGTACCTGCAGAGCCCAGCTATAGTTTATATTGCAACTACGCTGAGCGGACCTTAGTTACAGTTCCTGACAGAGAGCGTGTCATCTGGCGTGATCAACAGTCTGATCAAGACCAGTACGTTCAAAGCCTCGATCACGATGACTTGTGACTTCGTATTAGAACAACCATCGTCGACTCCCGAATAGTTTCGCCTACCCAATTTAACTCACTCACAAGGCTTGGATCAACCCGTGGTATGGTTTTCAGGCACTTTCCAAGGATGACGCACGCTGGGATCGCTTCCCCAGGTCGATAACATCAAGAAGTCACCTTCCTGACGAATCGACCATGGGGAGGTTCGAACCCGGGTCTCATGGTCGGGAAGCGAACGTTCTAATTACGGCCATAAATAAATAAATAAATAATGATAATAATAACAAATAAAAAAGAATAATTATTATATCAATAAAATCACTAGAAATATCCGTGAAAATGTCACCTATTTCCTATTTGAAATTTCTGATGAATCTTAATTCTTCAGTTAATGATTAAATTAGCTCATGACGGGTTCTACGGTAAATAAAATATCCGTAGAAATTGCCCCATCGCATCGTTAAATATTTGAGCTTAACAACTTTAACACCATATTGCAATAACAATATGAATGCTGGTCATTATTTTAAGAAAGAAGGTACAAATGAAAAGATTTGAAATTGACAACCTTTTCCATTTGACTGAAACAGACGTTAAAAACATGAGAGTGTTATCACCTCTATCTTCTTTCTTTCTTTTTCTCGCTGAAACCAAATAGCGTCTCGGATATGTCTTTTCAGTATATCCTCGCAATTAAAACGGAATAGTCCATTATGTATAAGGTATTGGCGGGATGTAACGGATGCGCTAAGCAGAAAGCAGAATTCTGATATGGTAACACCTGCATTAATGCCTAGAGTATCATGGATGTTTTCTATACTGGATCACGGCCAAGAGCCATAAAATTACGGAATATTAGGGATGTTCAGTATTCAAGATTCCGTATTTAGGGTCAAAAGTCAGAATTTTACATACCCAGCGTATGGTCTTTAGAAATTTTAAAAATCATAAATGTAATTTTTTAGAATTTTTCGATAACACTGGGTGAAATATATTTGTATTTTTATACTAATATTTTTATTTTGCGCTTTTGCAGGATGATGCACAGTAGAGCCATGAAATTCTCAATCCCACGAATTTGGAGGTAACTGACCATTCACTCAATTGCTTCTTTTGCCTGATGGACCCTCCCAAACGTCAAGCTGGCAAGAATGAATTTGCCATCATATATCCAGACCTTCTGTCATCCATCGCCCCAGTGCCACACTGCCCTGAACACCCTGTACCCACTTCAAAGAAAGAGCAGCCGTCTTCAGAAGAGAACAGCAATTCAGAAGAGGGGTGAAGTCCCTGACCCAGATTACAGACGCGCAGCTGAGGACAGTACCCGAACCAAAAAGACCTCAACGACATGATCAGAGATCTTGGGTCTCAGAAAGTCTAATACCGAGCTTTTGATGCCAAAACTCAAGCAGTGGAATTTGTTAGATGAAAGTGTTCAAGTTGCAGGTCAGTGAAAGCGTCACCGGTATTTTTCAAGCTTTTTCACCCGTCAAGATGGGCTTTGCTTCTGCCACAATGTGACCAGTCTGTTCGAGGCAATTAAAACCGCCTGCAACCGCAGAGAGTGGTGTTTCTTCATCGACAACTCATCCAGGAACCTCACAGCCGTGCTTCATAAAGGGAACATCTCTTCACCTGGCTCATTCGGTGCAACTCAAAGAGACATACAGCGGTATCAAAATCTTGCTAGTTGCCTTGAAATATGAAGAGTACGATTGGAAGGTCACCAGAGACATCAAAATGGTGGCCTTCCTGATGGTTCGCCAAGGCGGCTTTAGCAAGTTTCCGTGTTATCTTTGCCTTTTGAAGAGCAGGGACACCGCATCACACTACAACGGGCGGGACTGGCCACAGCAGACCGAGTTCAGTGTGGGGAGGAACAACGTCAAAGGGAAGCCACTGTTGGACCCAGGGAAAGTATTTTTTCCTCTACTGCACTTAAAAAATCGGTCTTATGAATTTTATATATATATATATATATATATATATATATATATATATAAAAATTAATTCTTAGCCCCTTAAACCACCTAACTTCAACGGCCGAAACTAGCCGTTTCCATAGCAACTAATGTTCCAATGATACCGTACTTATAAACACTAGCTAACCAAAAGATACCTTATTCCCAAATTCTCGCTTGACAAGGAAGCGGGTCCAGACACCTTAACTCTACATAACTTAAAAAATTATGTTAGGGGTCTCGGCTCTCGCTTTTGAAACACGAGAACTCTTATGTAGCGAAGGAATCATATTTTTAAAAACTAAAAATATTATTATAATATAATCTCTACTTCTGTATGGAGCACTGTCCTTTTGAAAATAAAGCTAAATACTAAGGAACACCGGATTATCTACCTAACGTGTTCTTTCCTATTTCACTGCACACCTGCATACATATATATATATATATATATATATATATATATATATATATATATATATATATATATATATATATATATATATATATATATGTATGTATGTGTGTGTGTGTGTGTGTGTGTGTGTGTGTGTATCAGTGGGAACTCGAGGTCATCAATGTCTGTCGTGCTCATTACAATCTTTAACAAGATCTACTATTGATATAGCTTAGATGCTAAAATGATTCCTTTACTCTAACTAAAATATATCATTTTAAAAATCTCTGTGCCTGAAATTAAAAAAAAAGCAACACATTTTGGTATTTTAATATTAATTGTAATAATGCTTTGTAATAATGCTTTGTCACAGATCTAAATAAGGAGTCTGTAACCTTCAAGTACCTTCAAGGCTTCTTCCCTAAGTTGTCTGCGACAAAAGGTAAAGCCGGTTTTCTTTGTCGGACCACAAATAAAGAAGATCATAGAGTGCAAGGAATTCTCAAATTCTCACACTAGGACGGAAAAGCAGCATAGAACAGTTTTCTTGCAGTTGTTCGGGGCTTCCTGGGGAACTACAAGTTCGAAAACTCAGTGGAGCTTGTTCAGACTTTGTTGAAGAACTATGGCAGAATGGGCTGCAGGATGTCTCTCAAAATTCACATCCTTGATGCTCATCTTGATAAATTCAAGAACATGGAGGTGTATTCAGAAGAGAATGGTGAGTGCTTCCACCACGATATATTGGACTTTGAACGTCGCTACCAAGGATCGTATAACGAAAACATGATGGGAGACTAGATTTGGGGGCTGATTCGTGAAAGTAATTTACAGTATAAGCTTAAATTGTGAAAAACTACTCGCTTCTAAATATTTGGTGGTCTCTCTTGTATTATCCTAGAATAAATAAATGCTACTTTGGAATCATATACCGTTTTGTTCCTACTTTGTGTGAACAAGAATGTTCACATTCGCCAGTTTTACCAATAGGAATTGGTAAATTTCTGAAATATCATTATCCTGGTCACCAAAGAAAAGTTTATAGGAAATATTAGCTATTTTTCATACCTTCTATGCGTAAGCAAATAAGAAATAACAGAAATACGAAATGTTACGCATTGCGGGAAAAACCTGCCTCGTCAGTCATGTATCGAAAGATAAGTGATCGCCTAAGCGTGTATCACACATGGCATATAACTGACTGACCCAAGGGCAAAAATCGTGTTATAATCGAGTCAAAATGTGTGTATTGGTTCATTAAGTTTCTCATCACCAACCTTTTTTTTTTTAAATGCTTAAATACATTTATTAAATCTTTAAATAATTTTTAAAATTATATAATTTCTTATGGCAACGTTTGAAAGTCGTATAAATATATTTAAAATATATTCTTATTGTTACTTCCACCAAAACTGAAAAAGGTACTGTAATTATATTAAAAATAGCCTTACCTTTATTATGTAGCGGAATTATCAATGGCTGATCAGATGGAATGTCAGCCAGAAGTATTTGCTTGTTTTGTCTGCAGAATGTTTTTGCTTCGAACCAAGACAATGAAACTGGAATTAAGCAGAAATATCCATTCCTATTTTGTTCTTCTCTTCGATATGATGATGAGCAGGTGGGTACTTCAGAATTTAATTTGTGACTCTTTAACTGGGCCACAAAGAAAACTATAGTGATAGCTGGAATTAGACAAAGTTTTAATGGAAAGTCATTATTCAAGTAATTAATCAGGAAATATTAACTCGGCAAAAGGTTCTGAATTATTATATATATATATATATATATATATATATATATATATATATATATATATATATATATATATATATATATATATATATATATTTATGTATATATGTGTGTGTGTGTGTGTGTCAGTGGGAACTCTAGGTCATCAATGTCTGTCGTGTTCATTACAATCTTTAACAAAGATCTACTATTGATATAGCTTAGATGCTAAAATGATTCCTTTACTCTAACTAAAATATATCATTTTAAAAAATCTCTGTGCATGAAATTTAAAAAAAAAACACATTTTGGTGTTTTAATATTAATTGTAATAATGCTCTAAAATATTAAATAATATATTTTATTTAATTCTTTTTTACTTTCTTCTTTTTTTTTTCTTCCTTCTTTCTTCTTATCAACGAAATGTATTTCGGTAAATATTTTGAGCCACGGAGTTAAAACAATTAATTTTGGATCCAGCTGAGGTCAACAATGAAAACGACGCACAACGAAAGATTTTTGTCGCTTTGAAATAGATCTACTTGAATGTTGACTCACTCAGGCTAAGCTCGATCCCCGGAGTCACCACTGATATATATATATATATATATATATATATACTGAAATGTTTTCCATTCATGATGACATTTTGTGAGTTTACATTTTTGTTTATAAACATACTGCACCTGAATTACTAATTATGGTCCTAAAGACTTAGACTTAGACTAGTTGTTAATAGGGACGATTGAATTTAAGTCAGCAGTAATAGCCTAGGAAAGAAGACTGCTAAATCATACTCCATAACGAGGCTCACAATATTTACTAAACTGTGCCTAGTACGGTACAAAGTCACAAATATGGGGCATTCAGTGATGTACAGTATGCTGTCCATTACTTTGATAAAAGGTGTAATTTATTAAGCTTAGATTAGTTTGACACAAGGTCACCAGTATTAGGCACTAATCGAAACCACGCGAAATCGCTTATAAATTTACTGAACTTAGTTTAGCACAAGGCTACAGGTATGGGGCACACAGTGAGCATGGAATTCATTAATCAATAGTTATGGTCAACTAGACTAACTCGTGTAGCCATTACCCCACACTAAGTTGCCTAATTTGATAAAAGTTATTAACATTCTAAATTTTATTTAGAAAATTGAACTCTTCGTGTGGATTTTGTTACGACGTTTTAATCATTGTATGTGTTTTCGCCACACTATTTCTTTCGTGTTTTTTTTCTTCACTATTCTCTAGTTCTCCTCGGGTGTCTGTTGTGTTTTGGAATGTTGTCGAATCTTATTCCGCCCACTGAAATCATCATCAGTTCCATGACTAAGTGTGGTCGTAGGGTCGCTGCGATTCTGTACACCCAACAAATTTACTCCACATATCTGGGTTGAAAGTTGCAGAGGTATTCCTCCATGAATAGAGTGTCTTTGGCAAGTAAACCTGTCGGAGCCCAAGGTTAAAACAGTTTGAAGGTCACGGTAGGCGTAGGGCCATATCACGTAAAACGCCGGTTCTCATACGGTCACTGAGAAGCAACGTCGAGCCTGGTCAATATACAGAGTGGTGAGTACTCAGGAACACCAGGTGCTGAAAGCTTGAATATGTGGCTGGTGTAATGGATAACAACTCAGAATTGGAAATCGGAGAGTCGAGTTCCAATTTTAGTTGAGACAGGTATGAATTCACCTCATCTGCCACCTATGGATTAATTAGTAGAACTTGTATCAGTAAATCGTTATCCCCCAATCGTCTTACAACCTAAAAATATTCTGGCTTTAAATAACCTGGAAAAGGTTAATAAGCTCTAGAACAAAAATTAATCAATCTATCAATGAAGGTTAGAGATACGTGGCAATTGACCCCTTCTTGACATCAGCCTAGGAAGCCCTCAACCTAGCGATGCAGTGTCATCACCGTACTGGCTATGGAGTCCAGACTACTCCGATGTGTTAGTTGACCACTAATCCTCCAAGAAGGTTATGGAATGTAGTCCAAATAATAAACTGGAAGAAACTATGGTGAATAAGGAGATTGAAAGAATCTCCCACATACTATGCTCGGATAACTCAATAAGCAAACCGTATATTGACATTAATAGCTTGATTGAGCTATTAATGGGGTCGGAGCTTGCAGTGACATCTGATACCAAAGTTCCGATAGTTTGAGAGATGTGAGCGAGTGTGATGCTCAACAGGAGTTTATGAAGTCAACGTGAAGGTCGGTGGAAGCCAGTCCCAAGGATACCGAGACACAAAAACTGGGCGTGACGTTCATATGATCAGGTACGCATGCGTCTCAAGAATAAGATCCAACAATCAGATAACTGAGAAAGGCTGGCCGCTACACGACCGAAACGTTGGAAAAAAAAATGAGAAAGAGGAGGAAATTGCTTTGAATAAAACAAATGAACTTCTTGATATTGTTATTACGATGTTTTGGCCGATTTGTTCTTTAGCTTTCGCTATGTGTATAATCTGTAGGAAAAGAGGTAAAACAACTGTTTCATGAATAGTTTTTTTTCTTTTCTTTTATTAAAGATTGTACACTTGATGAAGGTTGAGGAATAAATTGTCCGAGATGTTGTGTTAACAGTATCAAGAATATGAATAAAAGTAATATTTTAATTTTCACTAAAGTGTTAAAAGTCTGTAAGATTAACTTACTAAAACGTTTCTCGTTTTATTGAAGTTTGGCACAAGGTCAGAAGTGTGCAATGTTCAGTGAAGTTCATATTTATTTCAGTGGTAATGATCTGCGAGACTAGCTTACTAATGGTAATTGTAATGGTAAGATTATCCGTTTCCGTATAAGGAAACATTTCATATTCATTGACCGAAAACAGATAGCGTGACTGTCGGTTTGAATTGATAAAATATTTCTCTTAAAAGTTTTTTTTTTTTTTAAATAGCTTTCTCAAGTCTTCTGTTATCGCTCTTTCTAGTATAGGTGTGGTGGGCGTGTCCTTCCTAACGTTTTGTTTAAGGTAGTGTGTGAAGTCAACATCTTGATTATGTTATTTTCTCTTCTAATTATATGTGCAATCCATTTTAGTTGTTACTTCAAGTGATGTGGGTTTTGTTGCTTTATTGTCAACGTTCTTTGCGATTTTGCAGCACCAACCTATGAGATCTGGAGCATTAAACTATGCGGAGGGGCATTTGCTATTTTCTATGAATAGCTTCGATTGTCACTAGACCGGAAGTGTGGGGGTTCACTCACTGATTAATAGCAATGATAAGCTCGTCTTTATATTCCACCTGATAATTTATTATTTTAGGAAACACTTACCGAAGATACCAGAGATATCTCGCTGTCTGTGTCGGCAAATATACATTTTTCTTCTGCAGTCACTAAAATGAAATGAAATCACTTTTGATTAGAATGATTAAGCATGAATCTATATATAATATGAATTGACAATATCATTTTATTCTATGTGCCATAATCCTTCAGACGTGAGTGATCATGGCTATCCCCAATTTCCCGTCATTTGTAGCTCTTAGTAAAGTTTGTCTTTTTGCTATCTCTCCAAATCCCTGTTCGGCCAAACATTTACACAAGCTCGTCAGCTAGGATATGCGCTGCTTTCCTCTGTTCCTCTTACCTCCAATATGTCCCGTTAGTGTCAAATTTTCCAAGCCCGCTTCCCTCATTATATACCCTAGAAATTTCAACTTATAGTGAATGAAAAATGCATGTCACATATTAATAACTAGCTTAAAAGCCACCCTACCGGGTGACATTTCAGCGAGCACCTGCGGAGGGTTCTTGATGAGGCCTTCATCACAATAGGTAGGGAGGAGTAGATAGGCAACAAAAACTATAGAATAACTCAAAATTGATCGCTGCATTTAAGTATTGCATTAATATTTGAGCTTACCTTTTAAAAGTTCAACGATAATTCTTCTGCCGCCACTTAATTTAAAGACAATTTGATATACGTAGGTCTTTACTTTCCGTACAAATAATTATTTTTTTTTATTTCATGGATGACTTTCGCTGGATTTTGCAATTAATTTAAACTATTCCCAAATTTATTTTCACGTTATAAAAGTTGTTATCGTACGAAAAATTCGTCGCAAAAAAATCACCTAAAAATATTGCCAAAAACAATCGTCGTAATGAAAATTTGGAAATCCAAAATTTCAGAATTGCGGGTCCGGAGCTGGCCTGGAATGTTTTTAATTTGCTTACGGAGTCGGCCTGATTCCAAAATGGTATGATATGTTCGGCTACGGCCTCTAGGAGTAAAATTGAAAAGTGTGACACAGTGACACACAGACATTCGCATTTGTTATATAGATGTATGAACACACACATATACATACACACACACGCACACACATTTATAGTGAATGAAAAAATATATGTCATATTAATAACTAGCACACACACACACACACACACACACACACACACACACACACACACACACGCGCACACACACACACATGCACACATATGCATGCACGCACAATAATTTCAAAGGAATTGATGGATCTGTCTATATTTCTGAGGTATTATGTACACTATTTACATTATTCGGGCTACTGTCCTCATCTTTATCGCCATATTTATTAGAACGTTTCGGTCGTTGTACGCTCGGGCTTTCTTCAGGTAGTTGGAATGTCGAACTGAACCCTTTATTTCGCTCACTGGAGTAGACTGTTCTAGTTCCACGCGCCATGTCTAATGGATGTCTGTTATCAGTTATCTTCTGTTAGTTACCCTCTCCAAGTTCTCCACTGTCGTAACCAGTTATTGAACTCATACTCTTTGAGTCCTGTCACTGGATCTAACTAACGCCTTTATCCATCATTAATTATTTTCAACGTTATAGTTAGTGGATACACGTGTTAGAGTAGATATCCCTGTTTTTTTAAACAGTGTAAATCTACGTCTATTGACCTGTGTGTATTCACTTTATTATAACCCTCAAATGAAAAGGCCGGTAGACGTAGGAGTACACTGTTATAAGAACGGGAATGTCGATTGAAACATGTGCATCTGCTAAATATAACGACGAAAGTATTAACATACTATATAGTATATTATATATATATACATAGTATATTACAGTATTAGTACATAGTATATTAGTACATAGTATATTAGTATAGTACATAGTATATTATATATATATACATAGTATATTATATATATATATATATATATATATAGATAGGGTGCGATGGATAAATTGTCGTCTAAATTAAGCAAAAATGAAAATATTAGACATCTCATTTTAAGATATATTTACCAAAACTACACAAAAATATCTTGAAATACTAAAGAGTAAATGTATTCATTAAGGTCACCATTGGCTTCAACCACGGCCTCCAGACGACTTCAGAATCTCCTGCAACTCTTCTGGACAGTCTCCTTATTTAAGTTGGCGAATGCTGCCATAATCCTTGCCTCCAGTTCATCATTGGTGTTAAAAGAAGTTTTGTTGGTCTATCGCTCCCCTACGCCCTACACATAATAATCAAAGGGGATTGCAGTTTGGAGAGTTAGGTAGCCAGATATAAGGGTTGATGTGGTCGCAGAAATAATCTGATAGCCATGACTGGGTTCCCCTGCTTGTGTGACATCGTGCCAGACATAGGGTTTTCCAGCAGCCACCCTCTTGGCCCAGAGCAGCACTACCTCCTCAAGACACTTGATGTGGGCCTCCGTTTTGAGTTTGAAGCCTTGTGGGAAGATGAATGGAGTAATCACCATTAGACTCATCGCTTTCTTCACTGTCCTCAGATTGACACTCAAACACACTAAAATGTTCGTATTGGAGCTTCCAGTGCGAATGTCAAACTGTACAAAATGACGTTCCCAAATTTCTGTAGGAGTTAATTGCGTCATGTTGCTCTTTTTCTCGCAGACGGTACCTAACTGACCCTACTATACTGTGCAGTCGAAAAAATAATAATAAAAGAACAAACAACGCGCATGCGCGAAATTAAAAATATAAAATGGCGACAATTTACCCATTGCATCATGTCTCTCTTTCTCTTTACACACACACACACACACACACACACACACACACACACACACACATATAAGTGAACACTGAAGTCAACACTCAACGGCAACAGTCTGTTTTATGCTTAAACGCAATCTTCAGGCGATATACTGAAGATTTTGTTTAAGCATGAAGCATACTATTGCCGCTGAGTGTTGACTTCAATGTCCACTCGGACGAATCATCTCTATTCCCTTCGTACCACATTAGTAAGAAGGAAGTTCCATTCGGACAGCTTCTTTCCAAGAACTGCTACTTTCTGGAATAGACTCCCGGGTGGGTGCTTCCTCGATAACTCTAATCTTAACTTTTTCAAGTCTCTGGTTAACCATTATCTTTCCTAAATATCCTCACAAACTGCACTTCTTACCACCACCACCTCCTCCTCCTCTAACGCTTATACAAAAACCTCATTCAGTAACCCTCAGCCTTGAGTGGCTCTTGGATATTGTATTGGGTGAACTTTGGTAAAAGGTAATAACATTACTGGTGTAATAAAATAAACCAATAGAAATCAGAGGATATAAATATTAGTAAAAAATCTGCTCTATAATGTAAAAAACGAGACTTTATATTAGGTACTTCCAGTAATTCACTGAAAAAAGTCGCCAAACTTGATAAAAACATGGTTTTATCGTCAAAATGTTTATGTTATTATTAAGAGGAAAAGACCAAAGTATATTTTCATTATTTTATTAAATTTTTTAATCCTTTCTAGCATGTTCGAAATTTTAGTTGAAATTCTTGTTTTTCTTGCGTCAGCGAGAGAAGCAAAGGTTAATATTAGGAGATTTAGCACTATTTTCCGACAAAAAACACATTGATTTGGAAATTCTTACAAAAATCAAATAGTTGTCGGATTTTAATTAAACTTTCAGACCTTATTCAAAAATGAATAGTATTATTTTAGAAATTTTTTAAGTGTGTGTGTGTGGGGGGAGTAACAGATGTAAAATAATATTTCTAACAATGTAGAAATATTATTTTACATCTGTTACCGACATCCACTTAATGAAATTTCGAGAAATTAAATTGTGCTTCGCTACACATTTATATTAATTAAAAGCAGGACTCCCTGGAGAATGTAAATCATCAATCTTTTTTCAAACAGTATCCCATTACCGAATATCTGCTCAGAATCGTAAAATAAAAAATGCAATTAAACGAAGACATTATTTAATTAGAAAAGCTTTTAATTGCTTTTATACATGAGATATATTATGGAAACGATTGTCTTAAGAAAAATGTTTTTGTTGAATAATGAATTTTTACGAGAATTGTTTTCTTTTTAAAAAAATGTAAATAAGAATAATAAATTGAAAAGCTTAGTAGAAATCATAACACTCCAACATTTTAAAAAGATATTTGAATTTTTTTATATGTATAAACGTGTCAATTTTCTATTATACGATCGATCATACACGACATTATCAGAAAATAAGAGTGATAACTATAATAAATTTATAGCTCAAAATGCTTAAAATCCAATAAAACATTAGATTACAGAGAATGTTTTTTTAAAATTTTTAAGATTACTGAGTACTTAAAAATTATATATGAAATGCAGTCATGTTAATTCAGTTACTTTTTTTAACGCCTAAAGTTCCCACCCACGAATAACATTAGATAAATATCAATCTGCCATCAACCCGCGAACGCCTTAAATAAACAACTGTCTGGATAAAAATGCATTTTTTTATATTTTTAACTTAAACTAAATAATATTTGTTTCAAATGTGGCCTTATGCCACATCTAAGCTACGCTTAGAAAATGACCTTAACAATGAGGTAGGTAATATATTGTTTTTTTTTTCTTTTTTTACTTGTTATTTCGTATTAGCTTTCTTGGTATATTTTTAAAAACTCTTAATGAGTGGCTCTTGGGCCTTTTATTGGGTGAACAGTCATATAAAAAAATCTCCAAATCAATACTGGAGGGAACAGTATTAATTTAAGCTTTTATGTTCTTTTCTGGTTTAGAAAACATATTTCATTGGTACCTTTATTTATTTGTTTTTGAACAACCTCCTTCGAAAGTATGAAGCACCCAGGGAGGATCGAACTCGATATTCAATCATAATTGATCTAGCGGGACAAGCTTGCTAACCATTACACCAAGTCGCGGTACCCTTCTATGTTCCGTAACCCTTCAGGTCTTGGGCTATAATGACTCTCCATGAGTTCCTATCCCTTGTAGCTTTTTGCAATGTTTGTCTTTTAATAATCCCGCCTATTCCATGTTCTGCCATCCATTTATATAATTTTGAAATCATTCTGAATATTACATTTTCAGTTCCTTCAACTTCAACGCTAAAGGCTCCTAAAAGGCCAGTTTCGTGTTTCTTCACACAGTTCTTGTTCCGACTCGCTAAAAACCACAAGGGCTTTTGAACTTATTGTGACACCCTGTTATCTGAATTGTTTTAATCCCTTGGGAGCGGTTGACAAGATCTCTCGCGAAAAAATTTATTTGTTCCTGGATCTTTTTGCTCTGGCTTTGAATCTGAAGATAGTGTAAGAAAGTGGATGGGGATTAAAACAATGATTGATTGGTTTTTACGGCTTATCCATTCTTTACAGGTGTTATTTAGAACCAGGAAATATTTTTAGATTGTAAGAATTTTTTTTGGGGGGGATATTAACGATTTACTGATTTACAAGTCCGACTAATTAACCCATGTTGGGAGGTGGATTCATACCTTGTGGGCAGTAGGATGTTTTTGGATGTCGGTGGCACCAAATGATGTGGGGTCACTCACATCATAGCAGCAGAAATAGACTTGTGTTCAAGGGAAATAAAAACATACACAGAGATAACAGTAAAGGCATGTCAAATTGGACATTAATATCATACAATTTATTTATTTTTTATGTGTATTGGGGTGTGTATTTTGGTTACAAATGCTTCATGGTACATGTAATAAAAAAAAAGAAGTTACTTCGTATTATTACACGCCATGTCACACAGAGACATTATGTTGATTATCGATATTTATTTGCATATAAAAATATACAAAATGTGGCACAAGGCCAAAAGGGGGATTGTAGAAGGACGGTCATCATCTGTCTTAAATTAAAACTTAGCTAGTCACAAACACTGACCCACACATACCAACAATAGTCCTAGCACCAAAACAACACATTCTTCCATACCTTTCTTACTACATCCACCATAATTCCTCAAATTCTCTATGAAATTCTAACTAGTCCCCGTATGTACATTTCAAAGTCTGTGGGGGGGGGGGAGGGAAAAAATAATTTAAAAACCCCAATGAGTATTTACAATATGAATTAAATATTTACAAGAAAAGCAAAACAAAATAAGGTTAGTAATAAAACCCCCCACAATAGCTAAATGTGGCAGAAACCTCAGTTAACTGGACGAAAAAATTGCGAGATTATAAAAGTATAAAAAACAGTCATCCGTCCAAAATCACTCACACAGACACACACTCATTTAGACACAATAACAAATACGAAAAAACCACACACACGAAACGAAAGTGATGCCTGTTGATCATCCCAAGGTTGTTGGCGAAGAGGTTGAATTCAACGTCTTTTGGCGCGATGTCCGTATTTCCGGCAGGAACGGTTTTTGTTGCATGCTGGGAGAATTTCTATTATCTTTATTTAATTTATTTTAAACACGGTCTAAATATTATTGTTTTATTTTATTTTATTTTATTTATAATTATTATTATTTTATTTTTATTTATTTATAATTATTATTATTTTATTTTATTTTATTTATAATTATTATTATTTTAATTTATTTTATTGATAATTATTATTATTTTATTTTTATTTATTTATAATTATAATATTCCTACATCTTTCACAAGCTTAACTGAATATAACGAACCCAGGGAGAATTGGAACTCTACTCTTCGATTTCTAATCCAAACCATTATCCATTACACCACCCGCACATCCAAGCTGACAGCACTTGGTATTAACAAGCGGCCACCCATCAAGGTTCTGATCAGGCTTGACGTTGCATAACTTCGGTGATCGCACGAGAACCGGTATGTCAACGGCATATGGCTGTAAGCCCATTAAAGCAATAAAAACGATATTGTTCTGAAGCGGCAAACAAGATATTTCCGTTTCCTGCAAGTAGGGCACTGCAAAAAAAATGTGCGTGTATATGTGTGTGTATCTCTGTGTGTGTGTATGTGTGTGTGTGTGTGGGGGCTGAATCAGATGTTAAATGTTGCGGGATGCTAAGTCAGATGTTAAATTTTAAAGATTCATGATTCTGTATTCTTTATTTGATACTATCATAGATTAATTTTTAGATATATCATTCTACTGTAAACCTATAGACTTTTTCCCGTATATAAGATTTATATAAAAGTTTTAGAAGCTCATGTTTCGAAAAACACACACACACACAAGACAATACGGTAAATAAAGTTTTCTGATTTATTTTGAAAATTTTATCTTAGTTTTCAATTCCAACAAAAAGTAGAGTGACTCAAACCCCTTCAGACCCCATCCATTCATAGTGCCGTGGATATAGGGAATATAGCAATCAACACTGCATAGGGACTGTCAGTTTCATGCCTCAAACGATCTTCACACCAAATGGCACTACTCCTTTGGTAATTCACCCCCTCTCGCCTCCCCCACTCGCCACCTGCGATCGAAACCACCGCAGCAAATTTCTAGCCAGGTGAAGCTGTGGTCCTATACTCAGGGGAGTATACATGGTTAACATCTATCTATCTATCTATCTATCTATCTATCTATCTATCTATCTATTACTATAAAAGTTTTCTGTGATGAGAAGTATATTTTGTTTCATGATTTTCGATTACTCAGGCCGGTAGATGTCAAAACGTTTATATATATATATATATATATATATATATATATATATATATATATATATATGCTTTAATTTACCATAAATAGTTTATATATATATATAAACTATTTATGGTAAATTTAATAAGTATTTGTAAATATTCGCATTTCTGTCCATATATATATATATATATATATATATATATATATATATATATATATATATATATATATATATATATATATATATATATATAAGGTATTGTACAGTTATTGAGTAAAGAAAAAATGAATACTGGAACTTGTGAAAAGGTTGAACAGATCAGGGAACAATCAAAAAGAAATTCATATACACCCCCCCACACACATAGAATCTATCTTACCTATCTATGTCTACCATTCGTCTATGCTTTGAATATTGATGCCATATATGGTCCAGTGCCCCTGCTATTTACATTGAGCTCCTTGATAAGATACAATGAAGAATCAGCAATATTACCAGTCCTGATCTGGCAGCTTGGTTTCAGTGACTTTCCCACCGTCTAAGGTTGCCTCCCTGTGTGGTTTCTATAAATACTTTCATGGTAAGTGTTCGGATGATCTCTTCGCCATGCTATATAGACTTCTTGAATTTAAGCGCAGTACTAAACTGGCGTCGAGATCTCATCAATTTACAGCTGAGCTGGCTAGATGTAACTGTAAATGCTATGCTAATAGTTTTTCTCGCACTTCTCGCTTGTAGACCTCCTTTCCGGTTCCATGATTTCCAGACAACATTAATTTCCAAAAATTTAAATGCAATGTCAATCGCAATCTACTGTACTGATTATTCTTTTTTCTTTCCGTTCATATATATATATATATATATATATATATATATATATATATATATATATATATATATATATAACGTGATGTAATGGTTAGGAATCTTGTCTTGCTACTTGCTAGATCATTTATATATATATATGTATATATATATATAACGTGGTGTAATGGTTAGGAAGCTTGTCTTGCTACTTGCTAGATCGTTTATATATATATATATATATATATATATATATATATATATATATATATATATATATATATATATATATAAGGGATGAATCACTGAAGTTTGTTGGTTTCTGAAAAGTGCTCGCTAGACATTTCTTGCATATGGGTCTTTTAAGTTTTCTCCGATTTCTTTTTTCTTTGTTTTTCTGATCTTGCCATTTTTTCAATTGATTGTGTGTACACACACACACACACACACACACACACACACACACACACACACACACACACACACACACACACACATTTATATATATAAACGCGCGAAGTCACCTCATATGACTTTAACTGCATGAAGATTCTCGGAATGTGAGACGACTCCAGTTAAAGTGCAAGGATAAAAGCAAAAATTGAATTCTGTTGACATCCCTCTGTTGTCCTCTGAGAATGTAGTTTTTGATCATGTCAAATAGAGGAGTGTGTGTATAATAAGCATTGCGATATTTCAGCGGTAACGCAATGAACAAATTACAAAGCAGAACACCGAACACCGAGCTAACATTCGTGAAGCTTTCACAAGGGGTAGTGCTGTTTCTTGTCCCCAAATCTGTGTGTGTGAATTTTTTAAATATGCCTTCAGCGCCACAGAATATATCTCGAAATTTTCTTCGTTTGAACGCAGTGTTTTCATACTCTAAAAAGTGAATATTTGCATATATCCCATAATGGTATTAAAATCGTACGTTTAAAACTTCACTCAGAATCGAACTAAGTAGAAAATAAATAAATCATTATTTGATAAGCATTAAGACGAAAGACAGGACCTTATAAATCTTGGGATTATCAAGTAGTCTTTCATAATAAATTTGGATTAAACTGGATGTTTTATTTCCAAGGCGGATTAATCTTATTAAGCCCTCCGCTAACAATGCCTGGAAAAGAAATTCTACATTCAAAATCTTTTAGTTTCTTCAACGAACAATAAGTTATTGCCAGCGTTTTAAAAAAAATCATTAACAACTGTTTCACTCGAACATGTTTATCTAACGTAAACTTATTGCTTGTTAATCAGAGATTCTTTCACGTGAATCCTATAACAATAAAATGAAACGGTTTAAATATTATTTTTGTTTTTACCAGTAAATAAACCGTTTCGACGTATAATGCAGACTTTGTGCTTTAACCTTAAATCCTGTAATCCATTAAAATTTTAGCGATACCAGATCTCCAGCATCCCTAGTAACAGGGTGTGTGCCTAGTGCAAGAAGGTTTGACAGAGGCCATCTCATTTTAAGGCAGGATTTGAATTCAGAATTGACTGGTTGTCCTATAAAAGCTAAGACTGGCCTACTATTTGCGAGGGCATGAATTTGTTTTTCTTCTCCTAGATTGGCTGCAAACCAAGGCAAGAGAATCTAATCTGCACTGCTACTTAGTCTATAGCTGAAGGAAGTTATGTTTATTCTAAGGAAATTAATGGGATGTGATCATAACAGATAACTCTCTTCTGGGTGAATTCGAATTCAGAGTTTCTCAATCTGGTTATCCTACAAAAGCTAAATGGTTATGTATGGGCTGTTTTTTTGTGGGGGGCTTAAATTCAGAGTAGACTGAATGCAAACCAAAGCAAGTGAGTGAAATATTTAATCCATAACCAGAAGAAGAAGTATTAATGTCGTTTAGAAGGTCATTAGTACGAAATGAACCAAACAGTTTCGGTTAGAATTTGAACTCGGCACGCTGATTCCATCATCCGCACCGATAACCGTTAATTTGTTTTAGGAAGCGAACAAATATTTTTTCTACGTTTCAAGGCAAAAATAATATTTAAAGGTAATAATGTTTGTCTTTTAGTAGATTTTTAAAAAAAATTTTGCACGAAGTACAGCTATCATTGAATAACACACGTCTGACAATGTATATACATAAGCCACTAGTATTTTGTTGTCGATGTGACGGGTAAACTTATGGGAACTTGATATTACATGGTTATCACCAATTTTAGAGATTGAAAATATACAATCATTTATATTGGCTATAAAGTAAGAAGTAATAATATTGTTATGATGAGTTTAAAAAACAATCTATAAAACTATGACCTTCCATAATTTCTAGTTTAAATCGTTTATGCTTATAAAATCGTCATCTTAATGAGATTCAAATATAAATTATCTGAGAGATTTTTCACTTATTTAATAATTATGATTTTAGGTAGATAATATTTATACCTTTAGCATTCCATAATTTCTAGTTGACATTAGTTTGCGTTCAAAAGGAGTCACTTTAATGAAATAAACATATCAGTTGATTATAGTTGATAAAATAACTTGACTTCTTTATAGAAACTTTTTTTTTATATAAGGGTGTTCCAATAACTTGAACTGATTTTAAATATGAATTATGTTTAAAATCGGTCCAAGTTATTGGAACACCCTTTACTTCCTGTGTATAGGATTTCGCTTCGATCAAGGAAAGTTGAAAATAATATTAAGCTCAGATCTCGGGGTGGGGGTGTTTCTCCGCAGGCAGTACCTCTACTTTGGTTGGGTGCTGGGTTTATTGCCAGATAACAGAGTACTCTCCCTTATTTCATTGACTAATTTGACAAGAAAATTATGTATAAAATTAAAATTAAAGAATCTTTTGTAAACGTGAGAAGAAAATCCGGGCTTATTCAAATCACATTAGATTGCAATAATTTTCTCTCGAAGGGCGACCCAACCAATCATTGTGTTGTCTTGAGTTTTATATATATTTAAAACTTCAAGAAACAAAATAATGAAATAATGTTGGTGAAACAGTCGTGTAATTGGCAGAAGACGGCGTTGGAGCCGAGGAAATAGCCAAGATGTGGAATGGTAGGTTTTATTGTCAGGCGGGCCAACCATCTATAATTGATACTTGGCGCAACTCAATCTTTTTACACTTATTTGGCCTTCTGATCTACTAAGCTAAACCCACATTGTATCAAAAGCAATAATAATTTGTAACATGGATTCAAAATGATAGAAAAAAAACGTTGTAATTGCTTGAATTATTATAATAAGTAATCAATGAGTTTTTAAAACAGTAGTAAATATTGTTTTTTCACTGGAGATCAAGTATTAAAAAGATAAGTCTCTTCAATATCTTAAAAGTTTTCCAAGTATTTTAGTGCTATCTGTCTGGTGCCTTGTAGCACATAAAACCTCGTGGTAGGACACTAAAACGTGGTGTAATGGTTAGCAAGCTTGTCGTGCTAGATTAATTACGACTGAGTAGTGAGTTCGATCTTCACTGAGCGCCCTATACTTTCGGCTTTGTGCCACAAATAAGCTACGCTTAGAAAATTACCATAAAATCCCTTGGTTAGGTTTCTGTAATCGAAATTGTTCCATTGGTTGGGGTGATTCTGAGGAATAGTTTAATCCATGGCTCGTGGAGGCGGATTGAGATGAGTTGGATTCATATCTTTCCCAAGGGTATTTGCGCGAGAGTGAATGCAACGAACTCGACTGGAATTCGAACTTAACTCGCCGATTTCTCGTGCCAAACCGCTACCGATTATATCATTCACTCATCCCTCAGTATTCTAGCTGGCATCAACTATACTGTCATCTGGATTGTTTCAATTCTGCTACGGATTTCCAATTTCTTTGCAATGATATTAAAAAAAACAAAACAAAAAAACAACAACACACTTTCATGCTCCGCCATTTTATAAATTCTTTGTCTAACCTGGATATTTCTTATGACCTTTTCGTTTTTTCTTAATTTCTCTCTGTGGCTTACTGGGACTATGACAACTACGGCGTGGCACGTTTTCTTCTTGTTTACAATTACCGAATGTGGTCTGGATTGGAAGGTCGCGCACGAAATGAAGAGCGCCTCAAGAAAGCAGAACAAGCGGTGACGACTATGCAACTGTACGACCGGAACTGATTGTGTCTGCTTCCGGGGAAATTGATTGGAAGTGTTACTTTCGAAGCGGTAACTCTCTAATAGTTTATTATCATAATATTATTAATAACTTAAACGGAAATGAACTGAAAAGACTGATCATAATTTTGCTAAAGACCTGAAAAGTACGCGTAATATGAAAGTGACAGTAGTACCCATAATTATTGGCGTACCTGGAACAGTCTGAAAAATTCTTGAAAAACTACTAGAAGAATTAATTTAAAAAAAAAATGACAATATCTAGACGACATCATTATCAAGATATCATTATTAAAATCAGCTAGAATATTATGGAGAGTGCTGGGCTTTTGTTGCATCTTGTCACCTTTTATTTTTTACAATAATATTCACCCTCTACATGGCCCAAGAACCACTGGAAATAGAGATTTACAGAACTAATCCACAGAGAATGCCTCCAGATGCTACTTGTGTGGAAAGTCATTATTATTATTATTATTATTATTAATAATGACAATAACAATAATAAAAATGAGAATGATAATATTTTCAATACGTAATCAATGATAATGCTTCTTTTCATTTTAATATAAAGATATTATCTTTGTACATTCTGAAGTTGGCGCATTGTTCGTTGGTTTTACTTTCTAACTTTCTTTACGAAAAGCATTGGGAAAATTTGATAGATAAGTAAATCAAAACCAGAGATAAGAAGATGAGATATAAAGCCAAAATTCCTTTCTGAAAAGAAGCTTTTGGTATTTCGCTAAATGAATGAAAGATGTCAGCATAAAATACCAGACGAACTTATGAAATGCTAATTCGTCTTCTTTAAAGCAAAATATAATAAAGACTCACCTTTGTTTTTCCTTGTACAACCGAAAGAGAATGACGAATATACATATATTCGTATATATTTACGTTTGTGTTGTTTGACACTATTCACTTCTGTCTTTATTTGCTTTTTGCGTCATACTTTTGCATGCTGTCTTGTATGAGTGAATCACCATATATAAGTAAGCTGTCGAGAAAGAATCAAACCCGTCATTTAATAAACACCATAATCTTGATCATCTATTCTGGATTTCTTTTCAGTTAGTTCCCATTCTCCGGGGAGCGTTGTAACCAAATACAGTGAACAATAGGTTGTAATGTCAGTAAAAGATAGATAAACACAACTTCTGCCTGGTTCATCCTCGACCCATTGACAGAACGAGGGACAGGAAGACAGGCTACTTTATACTGTCATTGATTGATGACATTGTCATATCCCTCTCTTTTCTAAAGCATTCGGATTCTAGTTTTGAGCTAACGTCAAAACATCAGGGAAACAGAGCTGAACATTCATTTCCTTAAGAAACAAGTACTGCCTCTAAATATTTTGTATTTGTTTTTTTTTTTATATCTACAAACAAGTTACTTTATCTGTCAATACTTGTGAATTTTCTTTTTTTTCTTTTTAAGTTGAAATTTCATACCAGACATACAGAAACAGTTACATCAAAAAGTTCGTAGCCTAATGATAAAAAAAAAATTATTTCATACAAGAATATTTATTTTACCACGTAATATATTTTTTCAATTCAGTGTGCAGTATTAATTATATAGATCGAACATTATATCGAGAAAATTCAGAACAAGCATTACTCTTCAAGTATGAATTGAGTTCTCCGAGCCGCTAGCGTATTTCGTATAGAGAAAAAAAAATCACTTCCTTTCTGCCGTGCGATGATGGCCTAGGGGTAAGATATCTGTCTGTCAAATCAGTCGGGTTTCGATCCCGGCTTGACGTCTAACCACACTGAGGAGCTGCGATACAGCGAAACAGTCTGTCTGTCGATGACTATATATATATATATATATATATATATATATATATATATATATATATATATATGTGTGTGTGTGTGTGTGTGTGTGTGTGTGTGTGTGTGTGTAAAAATTCAGATATAAATGAAAATAAATATCTGTAAAGGTAATATAAATAAAAGACAAAACCAAGAGGAAATTAAAGAAATAATATAATAATATAAATAATAATTATATTAATAAATAAAAATTCAACAACGCAAACATCATTTACTCACTTTCTTTTCTGACCCAATAAATTACATCACTCAACGCCCTTCATAGTTTACCTTGCTTTACACGGCAAGCTTTAAGAATATTTTCGTGTTCTTAAATTTAAATATTTTTGATGTTATATTCAGCACCCTGACTACAGAGTTTCGTAGGCCAACCTTTGTGTAATCGTTCGGCACACTCGTCAGGGGGTATCAGCAGTTGTCTGCCGATTTTCTCATTTTCCTTATTTTTATATTGTAAAAAAATGCGCTTTTATTATGTGTGTGTGTGTGTGTGTGCATGTGTGCATGTGTGCATGTGTGTAATTATATTATTTCAAAAAATGCTATATTTAGCGTCTATGAGTTTCACGTTTTAAGTCATCAAACGTAAACTGTTCAAAGTTCATATTTTTCTTCTGTTTTTGGTAGGATTCTTTTCGACCGTCTCGCTAATTATTAACAACGGATTGTTGTCATCAGAACCAGAAGATTTGTTAGTTTCATTCTTGCATTTTCTGAAACGCTACATTTCAATTTTTTATATCGTATAAGGGACATCATCCGTAGAACAGTTTCACAGAGGAAATTGTAAAGAACAATAAAAATTAAACAGTGCTACCTTTTCAGTTAAGTTTAATATATATATATATATATATATATATATATATATATATATATATATATATATATATATATATGTATATATATATATAATGTTTAACGTTCTTTTTATAGATACAAGTATTTAAGCAAATGCTCTGTTTTATAATAAACAGTATTAAATAACATTTACCGGCATGAATGTCCGAGAAATTTTCATAGAAAATGTTCGCTCTCCGACAGGAATCGAACCTGTATCCTATACGGGAACCATCATTTCGCGCGATGTGCCTTAACCGTTCGGCCACAGAGGAGCGTCTGGTTAGCAAGGTCGACTTTGCTAACCAGACGCTCCTCCTTTTTTATTATTAGGGCTTCCATTATTTTTTATCTTTTTTTAAAGGTCGTATATATATATATATATATATATATATATATATATATATATATATATATATATGTATGTGTGTGTGTGTGTGTGTGTGTGTGTGTGTGTGTGTGTGTGTGTATGTGTGTAATTGTGTATTTGGGCAGCAATCCCTCATTTATACAAATTTTGTTAAAAACGACCGACAAGGTATTTAATTTTTCTTGTGTTCTTATAATTTTTTCTTTTCTGGGCATAAATTATGTAGAAATTGGCCGAATATTCTGCATGTCCCAGGGCTTTCGGCTATTATAGTCATTATCAGGGATGATTTTATTTTTAATGACAAATAGGTATTATTTAATAGTTAATCTATACATTCAGTTAAAAGTAAAAATAAAATCATCCTTGTTAATGACTATAATAGCCGAAAGCCCTGGGACATGCAGAATATTCGGCCAATTTCTACATAATTTATATCCAGAAAAGAAAAAAAAAATATATATATTAGTAGCAGTTACTTTTAAAAAAGTGGTCAATACAAAGTAGAGCAATATATATATATATATATATATATATATATATATATATATATATGTAAGATCAGTTGACTTATCTTAATTGATCGACTCCAGAGTTTCGCGTCAAAACACTCTTCAGGGCCAGGTGTCCGATAAATCTATTAAAATTATTATCAGATCTTTATACCCCTTGGAACAAACGCTAATCATAAATTTCAAATTTGAAATTCTTACCACGTTAGACTATCGTTTATAAGCCATAACAACATGCAATTTCATAACCAGTTAAAGTGCACCTTTTTACCAAATTATTTAACATCACTATATTTATGTATGCATACTAACTTATACATATATTTACAAAATACACATGTACATACATTTTTATAATTTCATAATTATGGTAATTAACACAGCAATCTTTCTTTTCTTTCTTTTTATGTGCCGTGTCCTTTCAGGGCGTAGGCAATTATAACTCTTCACCTCCCTCTATCCCTTGCAGCCCTCAACAACTTCCTTCCCTCTACTTCCTCCCCAGACCACGTTCTGTCATCCACTTGCTTAAGTCCGCCAGGTATGTCGCGTGTTGTTTTCCCTTGTCTCCCTTTCCCTTTATTCGACCCGTGAGAATCAGATTCTCCTTCCTCATTATGTGTCCCAGAAAATTCAGCTGCCTCTGCCCAGCTTTTGGAATGTGTCTTTGGCCATCCCAATACGCCTACAGATCTCAGTGTCACACTTACCGTTCTCTGTCAAGACGCTTCCCAGATATTTAAACTTCCGCGTCTGCTTGATTCTAGTGCAACCGACCTTCAAATCGCATTTCGGGCTCATCTTCTTACTTATGACCATGCACTCTGTCTTCTCGTAGTTTATGCTTAGTCCTTTCTTCTCACTCTCCGTCCCTACCTTCTGTAGGAGATTTTGTAATTTCTTTTCCGTGTCTGTATCATCTGCGTATCTTATATTGTTAAGATTGTGGCCGCCAATGTTAAATCCCGGTAGTCTTTCCAGTTCTCTCAGAATTGCTGTTTATTTTAAATAAATGAATGAATTATATATTTATTTCATTTAATCAGTTTATATTACTGACTTTCAGCAAATATCAAGCATATTTTACTGGATGTGACTCTATATTATTTAACGCATACTAAGATAAACTTGGTAAATATTATCAACAAATATTTATCGTAATATAAATGTATTGGTTATTTACTTTATTTTATAACGAGGTTTCTTAAGGAAACTGTCAACAAATGAAAGCTTATACTCAAAATCAGGAAGCGATATTTGAAATTTCTTGGAGACGTAATGAGGAAGGAGTGTTTGTAAAACTTAACCCTCACGATTCGTATCGAGGCAAAGAGAGAGGGAAAGGCCGTTAACTTTTATGAATGAATGGCGGCATAGGAGCCTGAGTAAAGAGAGAAAAACCGCTAAGGGTCACAATAGATATGAAGTTTTGGAAATCCTTGATCGCCCATGTCCTGAAGGGACACGTCACGAAGAATGTGTAAATAAAACTATATATATTAGGAGGCACGGTGGAGTAATGGATAACGGCTTGGATTGAGGAATCGGAGAGCCGAGTTCGAATTCCAGTCGATTCCATTACATTCACTTACGTGCTAATACCCTTGGGAAAGGTGTGAATCCTCTTCTTCTCCCTCAAACTATGGGTAAATAGCAGGACAGAGTTGGTTTTATAGCCTTGGATGGCAACTGGTCTAGGAGAAGGACAACTCTGAATTCAAAACCTGCGGAGGGTCGTTGCACCAGGTCCCTGTATTCGTCCTTCCAAAAAGTGTGGATGGCCCTGCACAAAGCCTTCACCACTATAATCAAATCCTGTGTGGCTGTCGGGCTTTCAGTTTCTGGGAACTGATCTGTCTGACCCTCATACGTCGAGTTCGACGGGAGAGCGATAAATATGTATGTGTTTGTATACATGTATGTGTAAACGTATATATGTATAATTGCGTATTTGGCCAGCAATACCTATTTTATATAAATTACATTAAAACGACTGACAAAGTACTGCGATTAAAAAATTGTAAAAAAAAAAACATCACTATAGGTAGACATGAAAAACTATATATTTAGTTAAAAATAAAAAAGACATCCTTGATAACGACTAACAGAATAGTCGAAATCGTTCGGATATATAGAACATTTGGACAGTTTTTACCCAATTTATGCCAAGAAAAGCAAACACTTATGCAAACACAAGAGTAATTGAATAAAAAATTTAATCGCAGTACCTTGTCATTTGTCTTTAATTAAACATACATACACACACATTATATATATATATATATCTATTCATGCTAGATGCAATCGCCAGGCCTGACGATTGCATCTAACATGAAACAGACTGTCGCCTCTAAGTGTTGACTTCTATGTTCACTTATATAATGTGTGTGTGTGTATTTGTTTTTACTCAATCCCCAACGAAGTCACAAGGTCGGTTTAATGTGGAGAGACCGAGCGCGTACACCCGGGCTAGGAACAAAAATTGTCCGAGCCCCTGCAACCGTCGGTTGCGCTGGCCTCGGTGCGAGCACCGATCCCTCTCTCTGGTGCAATGAGAACGCGCAGCCTCGGGTAGTTGTTCTCCAGGACTGGGAACTTCTCAGTATAATTTTCCTCAGTTGCGACTCTGTCATTTGATGGAGCCGCCCCTGAGCACACTCTGCACAAAGACAGAGACGCAACTGAGAGATGATAAATGAACGTGTTACAAACTACTCGAGAGTAATTTACATACATACATTATATATATATATATATATATATATATATATATATATATATATATATATATATATATATATATATATATATTCTATGATTTCTGCTATCTAACCTAGATCCCTATACAGCAAGTGAACTCGATAATATCCCGTATTAGTCATTAAGAAGTGTGTTCCCAAACTTGATCCTGTTCTTTCTAAACTGTATAATTTATATTAGAAGTCATCATCTGTGTTTAAGAAATATGGTGAACCGTCCGACACTTCTAACTATCGGCATATAAGCCTTATACCTCTTTTTGGGAAAATCTTAGAAGTCCTAATCAATTCCGAATTGGTTCATCATCTCTCATTGCAGAGCATTTTTTTTCTGACAGGCAATATTGGCTTTGTTTCTCCAGGTCAACTGCTGATGTACTGGCGATAATTGCGGAAAGAGTCTATCATGCTCTAGATAAAAACGGCGAAGCTCGGGTTTTAGCATTGGACATCTCGAAAGCTTTTGACAGGGTCTGGCATACAGGACTTCTCCACAAGCTGAAAAGTTATGGTGTCTCCATTTTTGAAATGATGTAGTGTTCCCTATCAAAACGTGAAATGAAGGTTATCCTCAACGGCCATTCGTCTAGATCCTTTCCTACTAACGCGGGAGTCCCACAGAGCGCCATCCTTTGTCCTACTCTGTTTTTAATTTCCATTAACGACCATTCCGATGACAACAGCTATTTTGTAACAATTCTTATGTGTGTTTTGGGTGATTGTCATGTTGGAACGTCTAGTGACGCTCCAAAGACTTTGTTTTATATTACCTTTAAAAAAATAGCCAGATATTGCTCTTTATCCATGATACCCTCTACTCTCACTAGTTCTCCTGGTCCAGAAGCAGGAAAACATCCCCAGAGCAGAATGCTCCCCCCAACATGCTTAATTGTAGGGAGGCTATTTTTTTTTATTTATTTGTGAGCTTCATTCACTTTCCTCCATACACAACGGGTGTTCATGTGACCAAATAATTTTAGTTTGATTTCATCTGACCATAAAACGGAGTTCCAATATTTACTCACATCTTTTAGATGGCATTTAGCATAAACTAATCTGCATTTTAAGTTTAACCTTAAGCAAGGAAGTTTTCCTTGGGTGACAGGTTTGATGTCCTCCTGCATGATGAAAACATCTAATGACTGTCTTCGTCGATACATTCAACCCTGATGTTTTTACATCATTGACATTGTCCTTTGTCGTTAAGTGAGGATTTTTCGAGACATCTCTAACAATTTTCCTTTCGATTCTCTCAGAATTTAACCGTTATCTGGCAGTCCTTAATTTATTCTCAACACAATGAGTCTCGTTTTATTTCTTGATAATTCTACTAATGCAGATACAGAATCAACTATTTATGGTAAATTCATTAAGTACTTGTAAATGTTCGCATTTCTGTCCACAACTATATATATATATATATATATATATATATATATATATATATATATATATATATATATATATATATATATATATATATATATATATATGAACAAGGTATTGTGCAGTTATTAAGTGAAGAAAATATTAACAGTGGAAATGGTGAAAAGCTTGAACAGATGTAGGAGTAATCAAAAAGAAATTCACACACACACACACACACACACACTCACACACACACATAGAATCTATCTTACATATCTATAAATCTACCATTATTCCATGCTTAGAATATTGCTGCCACATATGGTGCATTGCCCCTGCTATTTACCTTGAGCTCCTTAATAAGAACCAAAAAGGAATCAGCAATATTATCACTCCTGATCTGTCGGCTCGGCTTCAGTCACTTTCCCGCCGCTGTAAGTTTGCCTCTGTGTCTTTTCTATAAATACTTTCATGGTAATTCTTCGGATGTGCTCTTTGTTATGGTACCTAGACTTTTAAAAAAAAACTTTAAGCACAGTACTAGATTGGCGTCGAAATCTTATCAATTTAAAGTTGAGCTTGCTAGATGTAACCGTAAATGCTATGCTAACAATTTCTTTTCTCGCACTTCTCGCTTGTGAGCCTTTCTTCCGGCTCCACGCTTTCCAGCCAACTGCAAACATTTAAATGCAGTGTCAATCGCTATTTACTATCCTCCTTTCTCTTTCCGATAATTATTAATGTTTCTGTTCCTAATACTTTCGCGCCCTGTGACCCCTTGTGTCTTAGTGACTTTACTGCCTTGCATGTGGTAATACCGATTAAAAAAATATGGAGTCAAATATTTACATACACCTAGGCTAAATACATTTAAACTAAGTTATTCACAACTGGTTACCTGTTTTAAGTCAGGTTCCCTACTTAATTTTGAGAATGTTAAGTGTCAGAATAACAGTTGAGATAATGATTTATTTCGTCTTTTATTTCTTTCATCACGTGCTCAGTGGGTCAAATGTTTACATAAACGTAGTATTCGCAAGTATGGCTTTTAAACCTTTTAGCTTGGGTCAAACATTTTGGATAGCTTTTCACAAGCTTTTTACAATAAGCTGCAGGACCTTTGCCCCATATTTCTTGACAGAACATGTTTTTTTTAGTTCTGTCCCCACCTATTTTCTATTGGATCACGATTTTATGGCAGCCACCTCGATACCTTGATTTCTTACCTTTAAGCTATTTTGCTGCAACTATGGAAATATGTTAGGGAGTCATTGACGATTTGAAAAACGCATTTGAAGCCGAACTTTTAATTTTCTGATTGATGTCTTTAGATGTTGCTTCAATATATCCACAGATCTTTCTTTCCTCATGATGCTGTCTATTTTGTGAAGTGACTTGGCTCTCTCTCTCAACAAAGAAACCCCACAAGATGATTTTGCCACACTGAGCTTCGCGGTTGCAATGATCTTTCAATCCGCTATCTTTTTCCCCACCCGAACATAAGTTCAACATTCGTTTCTTCAAATAGAGGGCAATATTTCAAAACTATCTTTATCTCCACGTGCAGTAGTAAACAGTCTTCCGGCATTTGAAGGTAGTTTTGGAGCAATGTTTCCTGTCTTGCTGAGCCGTTTTTCAGATTATGTCGATATAATACGCATTTCAGAGATACTTATATAACTGGGTTCTTCTATCGTCTTCACAAGGTCCTTTGCTGTTCTTTTTTTTTCAGGCAATGATATACACTTTTGCATAAAGCTTGTTCATCTCTATCAGACAGGAAATATCTGCCTTCTGAGCGGCATAATAGTTGTGTGTTTCCATTGGATCTATACTTGCACGCTTTTGTTTCTACAGATGAAGATGGTACCTTCATGCATTTAGAAATTACTATCGAAAATGAGCCAGACTTGTGGCGATCCATAATTTAATTTTTAAGTCTTGCCTTATTTTTGTTGATTTCTCTCTGCTGTTAATTAAATATTTATTGTAATTCAAGGTATAAATCTGCCACAACGCCAAAATGGGGCGGGTGGGGTGCTGGTCAACATTTGTCCTCCTGCTAATTTAGCTAGCCACAATCACTGACCCATCCGATGGAAACTTTCCCTTTTACCGAAAAAGCTCACTTACGCTCCGCAGTCTTACCACAGACACCATAATACCACATTCTGAGTTCTTAACTGACCCCGTGTGCACAAATTTTGTTATTGTGAGGGATGAAAAGAATAACTTTTAAAGGTTTCCTCCCCAAATGTTTATATACAATGATGTAACATAACCAAATAAAACATCCGTTAATATTAGAACCCCAGTTTCAAACCTAATCGTGGCAGAGAAGACAGTTAACTAATCGAAAAAGTGACAAACAAAAACATAAATCACGCTTACAGCTACACACTTAGCCACGCACGCATCAAAGCATCCACAAATATGAAAAAGACGAAAGTCGAAAGTCATCCTCCACCCACTAGAGAACTAAAATACTTGTCACCTAATGGCAGGAGAGATAAGAAAATTTAACTAAATTAAATTATTATCATTTCTATAAATTTAAAAACAAGGGACAAAAATAACAAGGGCCAATGCACTTCCATCTTCAACTTTGCTGTTAAAGCACCGAGTTCGAAGGTATGCTAAAAAATACATCCATAGTTACACCCTTAGTTGACTATTGTCAGTTAGCCTATCAAAAGCTTCTAGAGTAATGACGTCATTTTTTGGATTATTCCACTCCGAAAATGAAGTAATGGCCTAATTGATCTATTACAGGGAATCTTTACTCGGATTAAATGTTAGGATTTGTGAATAACTGAGTTTTGTATTTGTCTAAGGTGCGTGTAAATTTTTGATTTCAATTGTATTTATATCAAGACATGAATAATCCGTAATTCGTGATGTGTCCGGAATGGTTTATAAAACAAATACGTTAGAATGATTATTAACTTTAATGATTTCCTTTAGGTTAGCTGGACTGATGAAGTCTGGAGGGCACAATGACAGAAACGTTGTGATAATAACAACAAAGATGAGGACAATAGTTCGAATGTAAATCGTGTAAATAACGATAACTCCTCATTCCACAAATTCAGACAGATATTTCATGATTTTCTTGATTTCACCGATTAATTTTCCTTTACGAATCGATTGGTTCGATTTGTAAGAGGGATTGCAATCTATCTATCTGGTGGGGAAAGAAAAAAATTACAATACAATTCAAGCTAAAATTTCTTATCAATCATTATATGTCAAGGTTTTCTTGTTCGAAGGGATCACAATGTAATGGTAATATTAGATCAGCCGTTTCCCTATAAGGAAACACTTGGTATTCATTGACCGAGCAACCATTAATGCTTTCGGTTGAAATTTATAAAATATTTATCTTAAAACAATTTTTTTTTTAGGAAAACAGGCTTCTCAAGTTCAGTAATTGTTATCGGTCTTTCCAGTATTGATGGGGGTTTCCTTCCTAACCTTTTCATTGAAGTGGTGTGGAACGTCAACATCTTGATTATGTCATTATTCACCTCTACCTTGAGTTTCTCTTGGGCTTTGTATTGATGAAACTATAGTAATATATATATATATATATATATATATATATATATATATATATATATATATATATATATATATATATATATATATATATATATACAGGGTGATTGAAATGTTACTCTCCATTTTAAAATACATATAATTTATTAACTATAATATTTACGAAAAATGTATATGAGAGGAAAGCATTCAGCATAAGGATTTATTTAGAATTCGATATCGTCAACTGATTTCATCAGGAGCGTTTTGTGTTATGGAAGACATACCTTCTTGCATTCGCTCTTCAAGTTCTTCCAAAGACTTGGTTTGGTGTCGTAAACTTGAACCTTTAATCAACCTCAAAGAAAAAAGTCAGAGTGTATTAAAGTCAGGACTCGTAGCTGATCATTCATACATAAAATAAGGAGTTACTTTTCACTCACTCTATATATATATATATATATATATATATATATATATATATATATATATATATATATATATATATATATATATATATATATAAGATGAAGTCAGCATTTGACTTTCTTCAATAATATTAAGTATTGTAACCATACATCCCTATCCAAATATTTTAGTAATTAAGAGAAACAAATAAAACGCCAGCAGTAAAATGGTTACTAAAAAAAATACAAGAACTTGTAGATGTTTGTATGACTCGTGTCCTTTATGTCTACATGAAAACTTATATATTATTAAGTTTCTGAAAAATAAAAATTTATTAAATCAAAGAACTGAAATAGCAGTTTTCTGTAGATATTGTCTTATATACTCCTTAAAAAATAATGAATTATAAAAAAGTAATCCACATATTTATATCTATCATTTGATCATAAATTAAATAGTTTAAAATGCGTAATTAAATTCTAATATATTAATTTTACAGTACCACATATTGTCTATTAGTAAATTAAATAAATATAGTATTTTAGATATGTATAAATAAAAATAAAATTGTAAAAGATATGACTTAATCATATTTGAATGACCTTTTAAGAAAACCCCGAGGTAGCTTTAAAAAAAGAAAATAGATAAATAAAATATGCCTAATATATTGTAGCTTAAACCATAACAAGATAAAATAAACCAGACAGTAATAACTTGACAGCTTGAAAGAAAGTCAGTGTAGCCAAATAGAAAGCATAAACCCCCAACCAACCTTAACCGACTTTAAATCTGCCACACACAGATACATTTGCATTCTATATTCGTAAGAAAGCGAACACCCGCTTAATAAATTAATGGGAATTCTTTTAAAACCACCAACTTAACTTAAAAATAGCGTAAATCCAATTTTTTCGTAAGTTATTCTTAGCAACGATTGAGAATGGAAAGCGAGCTCCGAATTTGAAGTTTAAATTTTAAAGTTAAATTTTAAGACTTAAGTTTCCGTTTTCGAAACAGTAATGTATGTGTGTGTGCATACAATAGGCCAAAAGTTTGGTGTCGCCCTCTGGATTTAATAATTAGTAAGTTTCATACATTCTTTCGTTTAATTAAGTCCCAGGAGGCCAGGATGCTGAAACAATTTAATGCATGGAAGCCAGTCTTTTTAGTGTGTGTGGGTGGGGGGTGTTGTGTGTGCACAAAATTAAAACTCTGCCTGATCTAAGACTATCATTAGCCAGCAAGGTAAATTAGACAAAAAGAGATAAAGTTTTTAAGGAAACTTTACACAGTAATTCCGTTATTATTACTACTGAATATATGATAAAACCCGTTAAGCAAAGAAAGTCCTTGGCTCGAAGTTAGCTGCTAAATTAGTTTTGAAAAACTAATCCAGAGGGTGGCACCAAACTATTAGCTTATTGTATATATATATATATATATATATATATATATATATATATATATATATATATATATATATATATGATAGACTCTCCCGTCGAATTCGACGTATGAGGGTCAGGCAGATCAGTTCCTAGAAACTGAAAGCCCGACACCGACACATGAGATTTGATTATAGTAGTGAAGGCTTTGTGCAGGGCCATCCACACTTTTTGGAGGGACGAATACAGGGACCTGGTGCAGCGAATGCCACAAGATCCCCAAACGACCCTCCGCAGGTTTTGAATTCAGAGTTGTTCTTCTCCTAGACCAGTTGCCATCCATGGCTATAGAACCCAGTCTGTCCTGCTATTTACTCATAGTTGGAGGGAGAAGAGGATTCACACCTTTCCCAAGGTGTGTATATATATATATATATATATATATATATATATATATATATATATATATATATATATATGAAATGCGTATATTTCGACCACATATTTTCCTTAAGACAGTTTTCATTAAATAATTTAGACATGTTCTGTCTATTCTCGATAGGAGCCTTTAAAAAAAAAGCTTATCAGCGAATATGAAATGATCCTATTGAGAAGAAGTAGACACAACATGTATAAATTATTTAACGAAACCTGTCTTTATATATATATATATATATATATATATATATATATATATATATATATATATATATATATATATATTAGGAATGGATTAAATCCGACATATTTTCATTTATTTTTCAAGACGGAAAATATAAAGAAAATCGAAATATTTTTTTGAAGTGTGTTATTCATAACAGATAAAAACTTGTGGAGCGTGCAGTTGCAACGCTCAGGTTGAATTTTTAAAATTTAAGTGCGTTCGTTTTTTTTACTAATATAGCAATTTAATAATTTTTTGTTGTAGATGTTTATCAGTCAACGCGGCATGAACTAAATAGTTCAATAACTAGAGCAATGTCTCAGTTGTTTTTCTGAAAATTTTCGTCTCGGATTCTACCTGAATTTTACCAAAAAGAAAATAGTTACCATGCCTGATGATGACCGGAGAACCTGTCGAAAGTACTTGCGTATTTAAGGAAGACCTAATACAGTTTATAATTTTAAAAAACAAGAATCATAACATTCATCGAGTGGCTAGTGGGTTAATACATTTTTGAAATTTAGTTAGCGAAGTGAATTCGCCATTTTATCTCATTAACTTTATTAATTTACTTTTTGTATGATAATTCATTGTAACATAAATTAAACTGCATCACATAATTTATATATATATATATATATATATATATATATATATATATATATATATATATATATGTGTGTGTGTGTGTGTATATATATATATATATATATATATATAAATATATATAAATATATATATATATATATATAATATATATATATATATATATATATATATATATATATATATATATATATATATATGTGTGTGTGTGTGTGTGTGTAGGGAGAGTTAAGTAGGAGAGGTATACAACTAAGAGAAGGATATAAGAACAAAGAGTGAGTGAGAGGTAAGAAAGGTATACAAAGTAAAAAAAGAAAAATAAACAAGAGGAAACATTTGCTGATATAACGTCATTCTTTTTACCTCCTGTGAATAACCGAAAATAAATATCATTCTCAACCGAAATGATTCAATTAAATGTATTCTTATTTTTATAGAATGTTTCACCTTTCCCCTTTTTCAATAAAAATAAAGACTCCTGGTCAGCATTGCTCGAAAAGCACTTGTGACACATACAGTCTGGCTCGACACGACAATTTGGGAACAAGTTCCAACCTGTCTTCGAACCCATTTGCAGCTTGCGACATGATTTATTGCCTTTTTAAAAAAGTTTATTATTAATGCCACAAGATTTATTTTATCATTATTCAAACTATCGATTTAATCCGTGTATTAGAATTGTTTTTCTTCTTCTATATTGCCATTGTGATAGCTTAAGTTATGTACAGATTTTTAAAAATGTTCTAAAACTTTTTGTTACTTGCTTAATTCATGTGGAATTTTCTGTTGACATGAAATCAGCTTTGCAAATAAATCCACGTGGAGTCTCGGCCGTGACAAAGCAATTTGCGTTTGTGTGACAAACCGAATATTGAAATCGACAGGTTGATTCTGGAATTGTACATCCAGCAAATGAAATTAAAAAAATTGACGTGTATATTTTCAGAATTAATGTTTTTTTTTACTGCATATAACTGATTATCTATCATTCTTCTTAACTAAGATAGCCTATAAGCAAATAACCGAATTTTGATGACCAATAGAAGGCAAGATTTTTATAAGGGTATAAACAAATTAAAATCGTTTTAACCATAATTTATTGTTTGGAGTGAACTGAATTTATTTTTACTTTTTACAAAAATAACATTAAAAATGAAATGAGTATACTTTGATGTTGATGATCGTAAGATGAAAGTTAGGCTTAGAATATCGATTTTAATTCCAAATAGATTGATGTTTCAAAATCAGAAAACGTGTTGCCATTTATGATTTCTTGTTAGATCGTGGTATAGAATTCTGATACCAAACAATGTTGAGTTCCTGGTGTTATTTCTTGCAGAGTTGAGTTGTTGAAATCTTTAAAAAATACGGATGTGTAATAATATGATTTCTCACACATCTTTAGAACATACGGAGATACATTCCTTTCTTTTAAGTTCACTCAGTTATTGGAGTTTCGTAGGAATTTTGTCTCCAGTCCACCTTGGGTGAACTTAAGTGTTAGTGTTTCAGCATTCATGTCTCCAGTTTGCCTTTGAAATGGGAAACATAAATTTTTTATAAATGATTTTAAATAGTCATAAAAGTAGTCCTTTGAAGATTTGACCACCCATGTGGCTTTGGGGTGGTCCCAAATCTTGCGGAAAGACAAGTGGATGGAGGAGGTGGGACCTCAGGGTTATCCATATAAGCAGAGAGAGGCAAGAAGTCGAGAAAAAAGTTGTCTACGCGTGAGAGAAGTAGGTAGGTGACCAGAAGGGTGAGAGTTGCCCAGCGGCCAGTGACAGAAAGACCGATAGTGAGGAATCGGGAGCTGCCGAGCCCAGAGGCCACTGAAGTTAGGGATATAGCAGGTCAGCCGAAGGAAAAGATAGCTAGCTAAGTGAGAAACCGTATTGTTGTGAACTCCCAAAGAGAAAGCGATCACGGCCGAGAATACAAACCTGTGCACATAGCGAGTTGGGTGTATATGCAAATACACTCAACCTTGGATGTCATCACAGTTGAAGTAAACGACGGACGATCGGAGAACGATGTCACAATTGAATGGCGTCACAGATGCTAACCCTCTGGAGAGCAACTCTTGGCGCCTTCCGGGCCTCACTTGTTTTACTGACATAAAATGGAGCTATTATATTGAATCAATTGCTATGTCTACTGCTAGGAAAGTTGATTCGCTGTGTCGTGCCAGACAATTTTTCTCGTCAGAATTCTTCTTGTACATTTATAAATTTACCATTTGGCCGTGCATTGAATATTACTGTCATATCTGTTCTGGTGCTCCCGCTATATATCACAAGATTCTCGACAAAATCCAAAGAAGGATCTATAATATTATCGGTCCTGGCCTGGCATCTCGACTTCAGTCAATATCCTGCCGCCTTGACGTGGATTTCCTCCGAATTTTCTATGCATATTTTCATGGCAATTGTTCTAATGGGCTTTCTTTGTTGGTGCTTCGACCGTATGAATTTAAGTGTACTACGAGATTGGCAACTAGGTCTTATTGCTTTAATGTTGAAATATCTAAATGTAGCAGTTTCTATTTCTGTTTCTCACCTGTAGAACTCTCTGTTATTTGTTTCTCTGCGTTTTAGTAGAATTATCGCCTTACCTGAGGTAAAATGAAGTAAAAGCCGAATCACTGGGAGATGTCTTCTACATCGTATTTGTTAAAAAAATTCAGTACTTAATTCTACCTATTTTTCTAATATATATATACATATATATAATTAAAAATTATAACATAGGTATGTTATAAAATCACTACAGAAATAGCCATTTTGTTTCAACACTGCTGGTGTCTTGTCAAGTGATGGTGTTGATTGTAAAATAAAAAGTAAATAAAAAAAAAAACTTTTTATTTTACAATCAACACCATCACTTGACATGACACCAGAAGAAGTGTTGAAACAAAATGGCTATTTCTGTAGTGATTTTATAACATACCTATGTTATATTTTTTAATTAAATATTATTAACTCTACTTTGTATTGAGCACTTTTGAAAAAAAATATAGTGTTTTTGGTTAGTGCAATTTTATTCCATTTATACCAACTTTGTATACGTATATATATATATATATATATATATATATATATATATATATATATATATATATATTTAATCCAGAAGAACCAGGAAAATTATATTTTATGTGGAAATAAATTATAGTCATGAAACCTTAAGTTTGTCTCTTTTTTAATTTACACACACACACACACACACACACACACACACACACACACACACATATATATATATATTATTCTTACACAAATTAGATTATTGCATGAGCAATCGTCTTTTGTTGACTTCAACTGCACTTGTCCGAGGCTAAGTTCTCCATTTGCAGCAGAGATGTTGGATTTGTAATGTTAAGTAGAATATTTGTAAGATTGGCTTTAACTATCCTTAGCCATGAAGTTTCTGGACCACCTCTTGTCTTATTGCATGGACTGAAGCAATGTCCTAAGGTCTTTCTCATTGCTGTTTCAATGGGCAGATCCATTACATGGCCTAGGAAAGTGAATCTTCTACTTTTGATGGTTTTGATCCAAGGTTCGCATTTTGTCGCATAACATATGTCTTCGTTTGAGATTTTGCAGTGCCAGCAAGTATTGAGGGCATTTTTAAGTAATTTTCTCTAGAAAGTACCAATATTTGTCTCATAAGTCTCCAGAGTTCTGATTTGGACAGAAACATACTTGATATTATTGCAACAACAACAACAATAATAATAATAATAGCAAAGAAGTCAAAATTTAATGCAAGGGACTACTGACGGGCATGCGCACAAGCCCCACACAACTTAGGAAGTATGTGTATATGCATGTACCTATATATGTGTGTATATATGTTTGTGTGCGTGTGTGTATACTGATTCCTTGTAACTTGGGAAGTATATGTATATGTATGTACGTATGTGCGTGTGTGTTTGTGTGTGTGTATGTGTGTGTACATATGTGTATGTGTACAAATATGTTTACTAATTCCTCGTAATAAGACAGTGTGTATGTATGGAGAGGGAATATACATATATACACGCATGCTGACAAAGACACAAGAAAATGGAAATAGATCTAAGAACACACAAGGGTCATTAAAAGATAAGAATGCCGATAACTTCTTCACCATTTCTCGGGCCAATCTTAATTGTTTTATAACCCTTCACGCAGAACTTTTCACTGCCAGTTCAAGAAAGACATTTGTGTCACTAACACACTAAAAAGAGAATGTCTCATATCGAGAATATTTAATATCGAAAAACATAAGAAAAAAATTAATTATTTTTAATAATATGTGGAAATCTCCACGCTTTGCCTGATTAAGGTCGCGAGACCGGAAACCCGTGTAGCAAAATTATGGAAAATAAAGCATAATATTTAAAAAAAAATCTACATTACAACCAAAAACGTTTGCGGTTTCTCTCTTCTTTTTAATAAACACACTTTTTTCTCGTTGTAACTACTATAGCCTCTTCCCTTTATATATATATATATATATATATATATATATATATATATATATATATATATATATATAGTATAATGAGAAGCCCCGTATACGTTCTTAATATGTATATATAGAAAAAACAACTGAAAAGTTGCAAATTAAAAAAAAAGTGAATGTTTTTTGTGAAAGTATTTATTTATATTTTTTTTTATACGAGGGTCATTCAATAAATAAGGTGAATTGTACGGTATAAGGATTTCTCATACAGATAGAACCTAACTTTTTTTTCAACGTAGTCTCCCAGCACTGTCACACACTTTCCCCATTTGTGCACAAGCTTCCGTATTCCCTCAGCGTAAAAATCTTTGGACTGATGTCTCAGCCAGTCGCTCACAACACTTTTGACTTCATCGTCACTTTTAAACTTTGTGCCTCTCGTGAACGCTTTCAAGGGACCAAACAGGTGAAATCTGAAGGGGCAAGGTCTGGGCTGTAAGGTGGGTGAGGGAGTAGTTCCCAGCCCAGCTCGTTGATGGTCTGCACCGTTTGGGCTGCTGTGTGAGGCCTTGCGTTGTCATAATGCAAGATGACTCCTTCTGACTGATGACCCCTGCCTTTGTCCCAACAGATAAGCTCAAAGTCCTTGCAATGTCATCCACTGTTACCCTTCTGTCAGACTGAATGAGGTCATTGACTGATTCGATCACCTCAGGAGACCTCACTTCTGTAGGTCTCCCAGGCCTGTCTTCATCCTCAACACTGCTCCGTCCTTTAAACAATTTAGCCCACTTGTAGGCATTGTTTTGGCTGAAACATGTGGCACCATACACAGTTGACATTCTCCTATGAATTTCAACTGGTTTGCACCCTGCAGCAACCAAAAACTTGATAACTGAGCGCTGTTCAATCCTGGAGTATGCTTCTTGGTCGGCCATCTTTGTTAATTGCCAAAATTCTCAAAGTTTTTTTTTAATCTGCAAAAGAAATTAAATCCATGTGAAAAAGAAGTAAAACAAAAAAATAAAAAATAAGAAAGAGTAAGCTTCTATCTGTATTAGAATTCCTTATACCGAAAAATTCAACTTATTTACTGAATGACCCTCGTATATATATATTTAAAAACATTTTTTTGTTTAACTGAAATATTTATAAAGACTTAAAATAACCAAGTCTTTATTTAACCCTAGTTTATATGTATTTAATTTTAAAATCCAGTGATTTCAGTTCCACATACACACGCAGAAAAAAAGAAAAATATTGGATTTTAAAATTAAATACATATAAACTAGGATTAAATAATGACTTGGGTATTTTAAATCTTTATAGAAATATTTGTAAAGATTTAAAATACCCAAGTCTTTATTTAACCCTAGTTTATATACATTTCATTTTAAAATCCAGTATTTTTCTTTGTAATAGTTAAACAAAATTTTTTTTTTAGATATAGTTACAAATTTTTTTAAACAACATCTAAAATATTATTACAGTTAGATTTACGTTAGAAATATTCGAACACAGTTGCATTCCATATCACGTGACGTCCGCGTCTCGCGACGGACGCTACTGGTAAACAAACTTCTGAAAACAGTTATTTCTGATGAAAGATCGGGGTCGATCTGAAATATCAAATATATATATATATATATAAATATAAATACTTTCACAAAAAAAAATTCAATTTTTTAAAATTTGCAACTTTCCAGTTGTATTTTATATATATATATATATATATATATATATATATATATATATATATATATATATATATATATATATATATATATATACGCATTAGACTCATATATATATATATATATATATATATATATGGGATGAAAAGTTCATAGGAGTGATACTAAAGCTGTGAAATATTGCATGCATTAATTTCAACTCTCTTATTTATAACTGCATTGTTTATTTGCAGGTAAACTGACATTTGACTGTTCAAAGAAGACATTTTTTTAAAGTAACGAGTAGCAACTTTTCTTGAAAATGGACAGAATTTAGCATCATGGTGTTATCATGCACCCACAGAAAAAGGGTTTAGGCTCCAGGTGCATTCATGCTGACGTGGTTGTTACATTAGGGGATGGCGCCCCAGTTTTATCAACAATGCAAAAGTTGGCAGTTGAATGCAAGAGGAAAAAGCAGACTTGAAGATAACTAAAGTTCTGGACGTCCTGCGACTGCTACTACCGAGGAAAACATTGATCTTGTTCACCACATAGTGATGGATGATAGGCGATTGCCTATAAATTAAATAACCAATGCTATTAGTATATCCCGTGTAAGAGTTGAGAATATTTTGCACAATGATCAGATCACGGGAATTTCAGACATTGTTTGAGGTAGATCCACCCGGTTTTCTTGAACGTTTCCTAACCTAAGATGAGCGTTGGATTCATCACTTAGAGCCAGAGACAAAGAGACAATCCATGCTCCAAAGAAGTCCCAAATTGTTTCATCTGCAGGGAAAGTGATTACTTTAATTTTCTGGGATGCAAAAGTGTTTATTGGCTATCTTCTAAAGGGCCAGGTCATTAATGGAGAGTACTATACCAACTTTGCTGAGGCAGTTACGAAAGGCTATCAAAGACCAAACGTCCAGTATAACCTGTTTCATCAGGACAATGCTCCAGAACACTATGCCTTGTTTTTAATTGCTGCTGTATGTGACTGGTCTTGAACTGGTTGATGACTCTTCCTATTCTCATGATCTGACTATCAATGTGTCTCCCAACACGAAAAAAATATTTAGCTGGGAACCAGTATCTCTGTGATGATGACGTAATATATGCTGTAGACATTTCGACCAATGGTTGAACAGTCTTTGAACAGTCGGATGTCGGTTTACCTGGAAAGAAACTGCAATTATTAATAAGAAAAGTTGAAATGAATGCATGCAAAATGTCATAGATCTAGCATCATTCTTTCATAGTCAATCCTCTCTCACACACACACACACACACACACACACACACACACACACACACACACACACACATATATATATATATTAAATATTAAAACTTTCGCGCGTGGATTCAAGCCCATCCCGACTAGATCTTACTGTCTCCTTTTGGGTTTGATCCATTCAAATATACAACCCCTTTATTTATCCTCCGTTAGTTTTAATTAATCTGATTCCTTGTCACCAGTCATACACGTAGCCTGACATCAGGAAGAAGTATTCCCAAAAGTTTTATGTATGTAAGCCAATTACGAATAAATCGTGTGAAAGTATTTGAACGATTTCACATCCCATAAAACTCTTTTGTTGGCAATGAATTGATAACGTCTTAAAACGTTTTATTGCTTGCTGACAGCAGAAAAGAAAGAAAGAAAGAAAGAAAGGAAGTAGAGAACAATTGTCTTAATTTAAAGAGTCTATTTTATTTGCGTTTTATCCCCCATATTACTACTTCCTGTTATTGTCGACAAGCGTTTAATCAGTACCTCCTACAATTCTTCTTACTCATAACGACGTGAGGGGGTGTTTCAGTCATATTCATAAATCATAGGGGGTATTATGGGGAAAGGATGCAAACTTAAAATTGGGATGGGATTAAGAAAAACCAGGGATCGTAAGGGAAGAAATATGAGCCGGAACCATTTCTCTAAATCCATTCACAATTGCTCTTTACAGCTTATAATCCACCCGTGTATGATAAGGATTTCGGAAATGGAATTCAAAAACCGTATGTAGTCCTGACGCAGCACATAATATGCAGCTAATTTAGGGTTTGGAATTCACAATGACTCAATTATAACGAGAGTGATCAGTTAAGCGAATATATTTTTTAGCGCAGGAAGCACAAAACAAAACAAAGTGAACAACTTTTATATAAAAAATATGAACGACACCGAATAAAGAATACAGAAAAAGCAATGTTAAAATTTTTCAAATAGTTTCATCAGGCTTTAAGTTTTCGATTAAAATATTTCGGCCGTACTCTCGTGTATCAAATGCTTCTGATATAGACTCGTGTACAAAATGTTTCTGACATACCTTCGTGTCGTGTACGAAATGTTTCTAAAATACTTCAGTGTACCAAATGTTTCTAACATACACTCCTGTACCAAATGATTCTGACATACACTGATGTACCAAATTTTTCTGACATACGTTCGTGTACCAAATGCTTTTAACATACTCTATGTTCCAAATGTTTTTGACATATATTCGGGTATCAAAGGTTTATGAAATACTTTCCTGTACTAAATCATCCTGACATATATTAGTATAACAAATCTTTCTACCATACTCTCATGTACTAAATCTTTCTGACATAGTTTGGTTCACCAAATGTTCTGAGCTACATTGGTATGCAAAATGTTTCCGACATACTTTCATGTACTTAATATTTCTGACATACACTCGTGTACCAAATTTTTCTGACATACTTTCGTGTACCAAAAGTTTCTGACATACACTGGTGTACCAAATATTTCTGACAAACTCTGGTGTACTAAATGTTTCTCACATACTTTCGTGGACCTAGTTTTATGACATACATTCGTATACCAAATATGTCTAACATACTTTGGTGTATCAAATGTTTCTGACATACTCTCGTGTACTAAATGTTGTCCTGACATACTCTGGTGAACCAAATCTTTCTGACATACTCTCGTGTACTAAATGTTGTCCTGACATACTCTGGTGAATCAAATCTTTCTGACATACTTTCGTGTACCAAATTTTGATGACATACTCTGGTGTACTCAATCTTTCTGACATACTCCCGTGTACCAAATGTTTCTGTCATACTCTCGTGTACCACATGTTATGACATACGTTCGTTTAACAAAGGTGCCTGACATACTCTGGTGTACTCAATGTTTCTGACATAATCTGGTGTACCAAATGTATCTGACATACTCTCGTGTACCAAATGTTTCTGACATACTCTAGTGCACCAAATGTTTGATATACGATGGTGTAAGAAATGTTTCTGAAATAATCTTGCGTACCAAATGTTTCTGACATACTCACGTGTAACAAATCTTTCTGGCATAATTTGGTGCACCAAATGTTCTGACATACTTTAGGGTACCAAATGTTCTGACAAACTCTGGTGTACCAAATGTTTCTTTCAAATTCTGGTACACAAATGATTCTGACATACTTTAGTGTATCAAATATCCTTACATACTTTCGTGTACCGAATCTTTCTGACATACTCTCTTGTACCAAATGTTTTTTTTATATACTTTCGTGTACCAAAATCTTCTGACTTACTCTTGTGTCCTAAATATTTCTGTTGTACCGAATGTTCTGATATATTTTACTGTACCAATTATTCTGACATATACCCATGGTAAATTATTTCTTTCAATTTTTCTCCCGTGACACTACTTATTTGTACGGTACGCCTATTATCTGATCATCATATAATCGCGAAGAACAATTGGATCATAATATAATCCTTAACAAATTCGGGATCATATGTTCGTTAACATCAGCTGGATCATAATACGATCTTTAGCAACAGTTGTATCATAATATGATCTTTAGCAAAGCTTGGGTCATAATCTATTTTAGTCTACCCATGTGTATCTATCTATCTATCTATCTATCTATCTATCTATCTATCTATCTATCTATCTATCTATCTATAAACTGTCGGGAGAGGCACGTTTTCTTTATTACGGTAGACTACAATTATGATTTTATGCATTTAGAAGAAAAGCGAAAGCCAATGATAGTTTCATGCTTTAACAATATTCTGATCACAAGTGTAAAACTGGCTCCCTGTGCCGAGCCAGGAAACTTTTCTCCCCGGAATCGATCCTCAAAATCTATAAATCGACCATTCGCCCTTGCATGGAATATTGCTGCCATATATAGTCTGGAGCCCCTGCTGTTTGCCTCAGGGTTCTTGATAAGATCCAGAGACGGATATGTAATGTAATTGGCCCTGATCTGTCATCTCGTCTGCAGTCGCTCTCTCACAGACGCGACGTTGCCTCGCTCTGTCTTTTTTACAAATACTTTCACGGTAATTGCTCCGAGGAGCTGCTTTCGCTGGTTCCTAGGCCTCATGAATTTAAACGTCCTACGAGGCTGGCATCCCGCTCCCACCCCTTTACCGTTGAAACTGTTAGATGTAGACGTCTCTTCTACTCCAATAGCTTCATGTCTCGCACATCTCGCCTGTGGAACTCCCTTCCTTATTCCTGTTTCCCTGACAAATACAATCTCCAACTATTTAAGTGTAACGTCAATCGACATCTCCAGTTGCCTTGATCTATCCACTTCCCTTCTCCACATCCTTTCACCTTTCATTCCTATCTGCTCTCGCTCCAAATCTTCTGTAACCCCCTTGCCTTGATCGATCCACTATCTTACTCCACATCCTCTCCTTTACCACTCCTATCTGCTCTTCCTCCAAACCTTCTGTAACCCCTTGCGTGCTAGTGGCCTCCAGCCTTGCTTGGGGTGATAAGCTTAAAAAAAAACTTTAAAAAAAAACTGGCAGTCGCTTTTATTTTTCTTCTTAATTCGTTTTTTCACCATGGTCGATTTTTCAGGAAGAAGAATTCCTGATGTTATCGGATTGGATTGAGGTCGATCACAGCGTGCGGCACCTTTGGAAAGTGCCTGAAAACTATACCACGGGTTGATCCAAACCTTGTGAGTGAAATTGGGTAGACGTAACTCTCGAGGGCCGTCGATAGATGTGCTAGCACAAAGCCACAGGTCATCGTGGTCCAGAGCTTGAGCGTGCTGGCCTTGTTCAAATTGTTGATCACGCTAGATAACACGCTCTCTCCCAGAAACTGTAACTAAGGTCTGCTCAGCATAGTTGCAGCATAAACCACATATATATATGTATGTATGTGTATATGCATAATTCTAAATTCGACATTGCTTCTTGTTTCCATAAATGTTATATTCAGTGAGTACACGCCTTTGAATAGATATCTTTGCTTTTCAAACAGTGAAATTTATGGCTCTCAACTTAGACATCGAAAGTCATATAAAAAAAACGATTCTACCGGCAGGATTTGAACCTGTATTCACATTTTAATATATATATATATATATATATATATATATATATATATATATATATATATGTATATATATATATATATATATATATATATATATATATATATATATATATATATATATATATATATAAAGAAAGAACAGTAAGATATAAAATCCGGTGTTCTTATAGATATTTTTATTTTTACACAATAGTGCTCAATGTAAATTTACAGAGCATTAATATTATAAATTAATTGATTTAAAATATGGTACATATACACACACATAATTTTAAAATTTCCTATATTTATATTTGACCAAAGCTCGAGTGTTTATAGGTAGTTATAGACCATATATAGATATATGAACATAGGAATCAACACTGAATGCTAACTTAGTTTCATTCTTCAAGGGTATCTTCTGTCTTGCGTTGAAATTTGAAAGTGACAGTTTCCATGCGGTGTTCATTGCTATGTCTCCTCTCTTTCTCTCCCCATATATATTAAAGCTGACGAAGTTTTAATAAAAGTGAAACATGTCAGATTGATATACTTTTCCTATTTGTTCTTTTTTTTCATCATGCTGTCGGATTCCGATCCATTTTTTATCTGCATTTGATCTTTTATATAACCGTGCCGAAAGGGAACCGTTTTTGGTTGTAATGTGGATTTTAAAAAAATATATATTATGCTTTATTTTCCATAATTTTGCTACACGTGTTTCCGGTCTCGCGACCTTCATCAGGCAAAGCTTGGAGATTTCCACATATTATTAAAAATAATTAATATTTTCTCATGTTTTTCGATGTTAAATATTCACCGAGAATATTTAACAATAATATATAATAAGCATAATATATTTGAAAAAAAATCCACATTACAACCAAAAACGTTTGCAGTTTCTCTCTTCTTTTTGATATATATCTCTTTCTATATATAATATAAATATAAAATTCGTCACTTAGTTTATTGGTGTTACCTTCAGCGTCCCGACTCTAGACGGAACACCCCGGCAATAACTCTGTCCTCTCGTCAGGCGATATCAGCAATTGAGTATATAGATATATAAACTATTAATAAATATGCATTTGTTCTCACCGTTTGGTATAACACTGAGTTTCGTGCGCGTGGCAATTGACAATTGTAAAATTTTAATATAAATATTTATAACCTATTGTTAAGATAGTGGAACAGGCCATTTGAAAAAAATGACTAAATGCAAAAAGATAGCGCATATTTTACACACACACACACACACACACACACACACACACACACACACACACACACAAATATGTGTGTGTGCGCGTGCATATGTCTATGAGAGAGGAGAACAGAGTAAAAATCAATATTCCAAATACCCATATCGTTTCTGTTTGACAATTAGTGAAGAAAAAGTACTTATATTCTTGCCTTAGATTTTGAGTGACTTTGAAAACATGTTAATTCAATCGGAACTCTCCCTCTTGGCTACAGTCCAGAAAAGGAGGGTCAGTCACTTCTTAATAATAGCGAGTCAAACCTGTCACCATTCGCCAACGACTTGTCGATTTATTCAATGCGTATTAAGTGTCTAAGCTTATTTGTGTGACCCAGGTGTCTGCGTACCTATGTGTTTGGTCCTCTCATGCGAATGTTATTCTCCGCATTGACTCACGTTTTATTCGACACCCTTCGTTCGGCTGAGAACCAGGAAGTTTTGGGCTCAGAAAGAAAGGAAAAAAAAAAAATTCACATTGAATGAAAAAGCTGTTTTGTTGACCGAGAACGTTTACAGCGACCACATGGAGTTCAATCAGAAATGCTATTCGTTGGGAAATATTTAACAGTGTGAGACGAATGAACTAATGAGAAGACGCGGAAGAAGAGGAAAATGTTTAGAAATTGGATTTATTACAACATTAACTAATTTGAATGCATGTAAAACACGCACGTAACTATTCATTTATCAATACATCCACGTGCATTTAAGCAAGGCCATGCCGTTGCATCATCTTCGAGAAAAGGTAAGAATTAGTTGACTTAATTTTTACAATTGAACTTTGAATTTTTATGCTTAGTATTAGTTCTTTATGTGGAATATTTCAGATTTGCGGCTGTTTTAATATCAGAATATCAGACTCAACAGGTTTTTTTCTGTCTTTCTATCTCAGTCTACCCATATCTATCTATCTATCTATCTATCTTAGTCTAGTTATATCTATCTATCTATCTATCTATCTATCTATCTATCTATCTATCTATCTATCTATCTCTTTTCCAGTAATGACCAGGAATGCGAATGTTATCAGGTCCTTCCTAATTCTGAAGAGTAGTTCAATACAATTTTTATAGTCCCATGGCAGTTAGTGTAATTGTAAAATCTTCAAACAAATGAGACAGAAAAAGAAACAAGGTCAACAAACGCTAATATATCAGAACAAGATTCGTGAGCATTTTCGTCCGAACTCTTTTAAGCTTGACAAACGAATCCCCAGAAACCAGATGCGCTTCATTTATACCATATTCTGTTCGACAACGAATCATCGCTAGTTGGCACCGTGGGACAATAATTTAGATTTTAACATTTCGCTCTCATCCATACGTTTCACGAGTTCGCTTCGCTTGGTAGACGCCAAGTAAGGAGATATAT